>JARYHS010012519.1:129784632-129886377 GCA_031002005.1 Vandiemenella viatica | reverse complement strand
CACCATTTGCCTACTGGTGGCCTGAACTATATTAGAAACAACCTTTTAAAGTGATGATAGAATAGTTTTTCTTGCAATGCCTGGTATCTCAATTGTTTATGGACTACTACTATTTGCTACTGATCATCAAGTAAACAGAAACAATCTGATTCTTTGTAATTGATAAGAAAATCCACCAGATAGACCGTTGCTGTATCACCAGTTGAAACTTTCCTATTAAAGATAATGTAATTGCAGATTATTTTTTATAAATACAAATTAAAGAATATCAACACCCATATGTAACATTTCTTAAGCAACTGAAATAATTATCAAACGACCTATCATATAAAATATTTAAAATTATATCTAACACAATGGACTTATATATAAATTATGTTGTAATACGAGGGCTGTCCAGAAAGTAACAGACGTTTTGTAATAAAAAATAAACAAAGTGAAAAAAACGATTTTTATTATATACATTTTAGAGGTAAACTCTTAGGCTATTTTTCAACATAATCGCCATTTAAATTAAGGCACTTATCATAACGTGGTACAAGCTTTTCGATACCCTCTCTGTAGAAATTTGCCGCCTGAGACTTCAACCACTGGTTTACACCGGCATGCAGTTGAGCGTCAGTTTCAAACCGTTGTGTTGCGAGCCACGTCTTCATCGCCGGGAACAGGTGGTAGTCGCTCGGTGCCAAATCCGGGCTGTACGGCGGGTGATTGAAAACTTCCCATCCAAAACCATCCAAGAGCTCTTGGGTACGATTGGCCGTGTGTGGACGAGCGTTGTCGTGGAGAAACAAAACTTTCTCACTGAGTTTTCCCCGACGCTTGTTTTGTATCGCGCGTCTTAATGTTCTGAGTGTTTCGCAATACCTTTCTGAAGTGATTGTTTGGCCACGTTCAAGAAATTCAACGAGAATCACACCCTTAGCATCCCAAAACACAGTAGCCATAATTTTTCCTGCTGACAGCGTTTGCAGACACTTCCTCGGTTTCTTGGGCGAATGCGTGTGTCCCCATTCCATAGACTGCCGTTTTGTTTCACAGGTGACGTGCTTTACCCAAGTCTCGTCGCCAGTTACGATACGATCGATAACTTGGTTTCCAGTTTTGGCGTAGTCTTCCAGAAACGTCAGTGCTGCAGCAAGTCTCTGTTTTTTGTGGTCTTCTGTTAAGATTTTCGGAATCCACCTGGCACAAAATTTGTGGTAACCAAGTTTACCAACCACAATCTCATGAACTAAACTCCGTGAAATTTGGGGGAAATGTTCTGAAAGCTCCGTAATCGTGAAACGACGATTTTCACGGATTTTTTCGTTGATTTTCACCACCAGTTCATCACTCACAACACTAGGCCTACCCATGCGGTCCTCATCGTGAACATTGGTTCGACCATTTTTAAAATCAATGCACCATTGCCTCACTCGGCTTTCACTGATTATTCCTTGGCCGTACACATCACAAATCTGGCGATAAATTTCAATTGGTTTGTGATTTTTCGCCAACAAAAACCGTATTACAGCTCGCACTTCACAACTGGCGGGATTTTTAATTGCAGCGCTCATTTTAACACTCTACTGTATTCAAAGTACGATAGGAACGATGTGCAAACTACCACGGCTGGTTGCGTACTGAATGTATGAACAGTCTGACGCCAAGATGGCGGCGCTAGGAGCACCATTGTTGCGCCAGGTCAAAAACGTCTGTTACTTTCTGGACAGCCCTCGTACATTGCATGCCATATTGGAATTATGATAAGCTACGACACTCGTGGCATCAAAACAAATCCAATGACAACTCGTACATCAAAATCCATCAAACCATTTAAGGGAACAAAGAAATACAAATATGTAACTTTTGATGAACATTACCCTCCTTTTGCAATTTGGTTAAGAAAAAAATTAAAGGTTATACCCATTTACAAACATTACCAAAAAGAAAGGTGTTGGGCAGAAATTCACATCACCAATTTGTTATAATTACTCATTTAGGAAATATTTACCTTGTGATCATTACCGCATTTGTCAGGGCCAAACATTATGGTGTAGGGGGTTTTGTCATGAAAGGTGCGCAAGTCAGAGGTTGCAGGTCCAGCTGACAAAAGTTTCAGGTAGGCACCACCACATTCCTGACCTTCTTGCAAAGCCACCCTCATACTGCACCACTAGTGGTCGCTCTGAGAAGACGAATGGACGATCCAAACGGGCAGAGATTGCTGCGTGTTTTGCTTTTGACTTAAGTACCAACCCTGAATCACCCTTCAGACCATCCTTCACAGGTGACTCCAAATCCCACACACCTGAACAAGGAATACATAAACTATGACCATTTTATTTAGGCTAAAGAGAAAAGCTGCAAAATTATTTTTTCTTCAAAATAATTTCTGTTTAAGATTAAACTTCTTAAAGAGTCTGAACAGTGCAGATGAGAACCGTTACTGGTGTCAGACTATACTGCTTCAATTACATTTTTCCCAAGGAAGGAAACTGCAGTATGAAATACCTTAAATAAGTTCAAGACAACTGTAAGTTAATATCACTAATTACTACAAAAAATTATTACAGTATTTTGACAAAAATAATACAGGGGCAATTATCATTACAAGATATTTCCACCCAAGTCCTAAGACC
Organism: Vandiemenella viatica; assembly: GCA_031002005.1. Taxonomy (NCBI): domain Eukaryota; kingdom Metazoa; phylum Arthropoda; class Insecta; order Orthoptera; family Morabidae; genus Vandiemenella; species Vandiemenella viatica. The sequence continues at coordinate 129,883,753 of JARYHS010012519.1, read as the reverse complement.
AAAACACTAAAGCCTTTTATAAGATTGTAGATGACAGCTGTACTTTCAATTTTTATTCCAAAAGATTATTAAAAAGGATAAAAATGAGTTTTTATTCTGTATATCATTTTCCAGCATAAGTTAAAAGCTCTCACCATCGTATTTGGCTATGTTTTCATCAATGCCTTCTTTTTTTGCTTCAGATCGTACCCATCTTTGTCTGAATCGGTTAACATCATCAAAATGTTCAGCAAAATATACATTCCCAGAAGGCTTGGGACTTTCATAATTTATGTCTTCATTTATAATTGGTTCCTCCTGTAACAAAAAAAAAAAAAAAACAAAAACAATCTAGAATAATAGATAATGTTACACAAATCATAAATGCTGGAAGTCAATGATAACAAAACTGGCAAGGGAGATCACCAAATGTAAATTTCAGATTCAATTTGTATTGTGGGTGATAAAAGATCAAGGCCAGACGTGTAATGTGGCAAAGCAGTAACAGGAGGTTGTTCACTGCTGTCAAGAAAATTGGCATCGAAATACTCCATTGCCTTCAAATACTTTCAATGTTAGGTAGATTTGAGGGGGTGCATGGTGCAACGAGCTAGTTCTCTGCCTCATAAGCCCATTGTCGCTGGATCGAATCCCACTGCTGGCAACGTTTTTTATAATTATTTATTCAAATGTGTATATGGATAATTCCCAGCTATCAGTTTCAACAGTTATGCATACAATAAGTTTCTGAAATGTTTTTTGTTGTGGAAAAACTGACGGCCCTTTGTTTCGATCCTCCCAATCCCTTGGAATGGAAATTAACATCTGTCTTTCAACTGTAATGGTCAAGTAATGATATTTGTATTTCAAACCTGCCCCAGGGTTTTAAATATAACTTTGTTTGCGAGCAACACAATGAAGATTGAAAGTGTAACTTTTTTCATCACAAACAGCATTTAAAAAAACTTATTATATGCATAATTGTTGAAATCAATTGCCAGGAATTATTTGTGTACACATTCTAGTAAATAAAAAAAACTTGCCCACAGAAAGATTCGATGCCGCTACTATGGGCTTGTAAGGCAGAGCACTTGATCAATGCGCCACACGCCCATTTAAAATTCCTTAATGTAGAAAGTAACAGAATATTACAATGGTGATTTTCTCGACCATTGCGAAGAAGTACATGTTTTGCTTTGCCACATTACACCTCTGGCCATGAGCATTAATAACACACAGTATGAACTGAATCTTACTATTGGCGTCCCCCCCCCCCCTTTTCAGAAATAGATATTACGTACATTCTGAAAAAGTATCACGAGAGTAACACCTTTATAGATTACAACCTCCAAACATGTGTATAAAATGTTTCAACAGTTCAGCATCAAAACTTAATAGCTTATCACTTTTTTAAACAATGATTAGTGCTGGCAAAAACAACGAACACAAAAATCATTTCAGAAATGTTGAGAAAAGTTTGTATTCTATATTTAACACGAGTGACGAGTCTAAACGAACTTACTATTTCTTCTGTTGTTACAACTGCTTCGTCATCATCTATATCTTCAAAGTTACATCTGGTCCACAAACAGGCAAAAATGAGGCCAATGAGGCAAATATATGCTGCACTCTTCATTTCAAGTTTCACCAGCTACAGTTCTGCAATATGAAGTATAAATTGGTATACTTCACAATCACAAATATCAATAGTGAACACTTTCTTAATTATTGATATCACCAGGTATTAAAAACATACATTGATCACTCACCAAATTTTAAGGAACACAGTGACAATACAACATATTTAAGGTGGGCTCTTAACAAGGGCACACAAGTCCACTGAATAACTTTACCCCCAAACAGACTAATGACATCACAGCAAGGCGCTTTTGATATATGCAGTGTACTTAGCTACAAATTACACCAGTGGGACTGGCAGGCAAAATGTAGTAAAGATTTTAGCTTTTAAACAGTTGTTGGGTTGAAATGTAGCCTGGAGCACAAAAGCTAAAATTTACTTTACAGCTTCATTATTTGGTGAATTTGTTACAATCATACAAATTTTACACTCTGAGAATTGTTCATGCTGTTTATAGTACATTTGGTTATTGTGTTGTAGAATCAAGTGGATGTTGGATGTGACAGTGAGGTGGTGCTACTACTACTAACAGACAGTAATTATCCACAAGGATACAGTGGGAAGTGTGTGGGAACATGGTTAGCAGTTCAAGCCTTGTTTAAACATTGGTTTATTGCAATTATTAATGATAATGCTGAAACTTACAGAAAAGGTTACAACTATAATATCAAATACCACCAATCCTGGTCTTGCAAACGAAGATATGAATAATCTTGTTATCACAAAATGATATAATATTATGGACCAAACCTTGGTCTTGCAACTTATACCTTGAATAACCCTTATAATTATTATATTATTATATTATAATTATAATAACCCTTATAATTACAAACAATCCTACTTATACCAAATTATAGAAAATAACCAGACTGGCTCTTAATAATCTACTAGCCAAATACAATTTTATATTTGAGCCAGACCGCTAACGACGATGTAGAAAGCGACACACTGGTAGTAGTAACTGACAGAGAAAATGACTAATATAATGTCAAATAACACCGGCCTCGATCTTTTAGATTAACGTATGAATAATCCTGTAATCAACCGACAATTCCACGTAGATCAATAACAGAAATAACAAGACCGGCTCGTTCTCATCTACCAGCATCTAACACTCTGCCAGTAGGACCAAACACAATTTATGGCTGAGGCAGACCGCTAACGACGAGGCAGAAGGCGACACTGGTTGTTGCAGTTGACGGCCACTGCCTCCAATACCCTCCTAGGGCGAGAAGGCAGGTTTCAGCTTGAAAAGTAACACCCGGGTCGATCGCCACGGTGTTCCCGAAGCTTCGGCACAGCACTCTCGGTGAAGAGTGTATCGGAGAAATTCCCTCTCTGCAGGTGGTCGAAGCACGGTCGCGAGGGACCCACCAATTCACCAGAAGTATAATCCACGGGCGGCCCGGTCAAACCATCAAGCTGAGTTACGGCCACTGCGAGAAATACCAGGCATAACCAATCGACTGTTGACTGCCTCACTGACTGCTTCCTCCTTAGTCCCGCAACGCTATCACTCCGGGAAACATTAGCGGAATGCCGATCGCGTGCCTCCAACTGCACGGCCACTCAGGGCCGACCGACTGACTGCCTCCCTGGCCGCCCGGTCCAACCCGAACCCCGCCGCCCCACCGGGCCTCCGGCGTCACGGCGACACAGGGAAGCACTCTGCTTCCGACTGACTGACTGGCCGGCAGACTGACCAAGACTAACTAACTGCGACTAACCCCGCTCGGTTGAGAGTCCCCACATATATACCCGCTATCGCCAGGAGCCCCAGTGCTCTCTAGCGGGGGAACACCAAAGAGGAAACAATCGCGAGCGGAAGAGAAGGCAAAGATACAACAAGAGCCGAGCACGGCTCAGAGGTAATATGTTCAATACAATGCACTTTCGAAGTTTTTAAATATTCCAGATATTTTTATTTTAATTTTTAATGATTTTTTTCTGTTAAGTTATTTATGTTTTATTCTTTTGGAATCTGCTTTAACAGTAGACTGAATGAAATTTATAGGTTATATACTGTTTACTATTATTTTTTTAAAAGGAATTTGAGCAGTTTGTTTGTCCATGCCTGAGAAAACCAATGTAGATCATACATACACAGCTCCAAGCATGGTGTATTGGTCAATTGTGGCATGGTGTGTCGTGAAGGTTGGGGCAGAAGAAATTTTTGTAGCAGTATCATGATTTCCAGTAATCCCAAGAAACCTTATCAACCTATGACATACTTGACAAATGTTTTTTTTGCTCTTTAAAATAGGCATGAGCCAATTTAAAAAATTGTGGATTTGTGCTCATCCTATGCTTTACCATCAGTAGCAAAACCTCTTACCTTGGCAAGTGAGGGTTCACTTTTCTATCCTTGGTTGAATTCTCTTTTCATTTTAACCATGTTTTCCAAATATTCTCAATAGATTTAGTTAATAACTATAACTCAGCCAATATCCTCAGAACGGTAATTAATTAGAAGTGTGATAAGTAAAATAACCTATTACAATCAACAGAAAAGGCAGAACAATGGCGCTTTCCATAAATATTATATAAAGGATAGAAATTGGATACTGGGGACAATGAAACTACTGTTAATCACTGAAAATAAGATACGATAGAGAAAATAACCTGTCACTTTCCCCAAATGAAGGCAGAGGGCCTGATGAACACGAAAAAACACAAACACAATTCACAAAAAAAAATTCGGTTGATAACCTTAGTCATGTAGGAGACATGACATTAGGCAGGGAAAAGATACTATACGTCTGGAAATGCACACATTTCCCCGCTGCCACGTGTCTTGTCTCCTACATGAAGGAGGTTATTAAATGAAATATTGTTAATTATCTTTGTTTTTTATGATGTTCATCTGACCCTCCTGCCTTCAATTGTAGTGATGGATTATTTTCCCTAGCATATCTTATTTTATTAAGGATAGAAAGGAAACCACAAGTTAACTGTAGTATATAAAGTTGATAAAATTATTTTGGATTAAAAGCTATTTTTTCATGAGTGGTTGTGCCCTCTTTACTATTACTATTACTCCGCGATTCACTAAAGTGTGTGGCGGAGCACACACTTGCAGGAATATGTTATGATTAAATGCACTTTGTATTCATTTTTGTATTCTAACTGCATTTAGATCATCATTCCATTCTCCATTCTTAAAACAACAGCCCAAAGTAGGAAATTGTACCTGAATGGTCTCAACAGAGAGCAACCATGAAAAATATGAAGTGCATGTTCCAGACTTACGACTGATTAAACAAAAAAACAAAAAAATTTTAAATTACTTCAAAACAAATTCAATTTATGATTAAAGTTATAATAGGAGAGAAATTTTGATAAACCAATTCATTAATTGTACTTAGGTGAATTTTATATGCATTAACAGAGGAACACAATAATTTAGGGCAACCTAAATTCCAGACGATATTCTAGTACTACACAGCAACATATGCACCAACAGATGCGAGAGGGAGAAATTTGAAAGCTGAAACTCAGTATCAGTGATATAATTAGAGAAATGCTGTATGTAGGTCTTGCTGATTTCAAGATCCAATAACTGCCAAGCAAATTAAAAAAAAAATGCATCATTACAAAATTATTATAAATTAATTCCATATATCACTTATTAACTGAGATGACTTAAATACAACTGAATAAAAATATAACTAAAACTTAACAACCACAAATAGATGTTGCTTGTAGCTCTATACTTATTAAAGGTGTTTGATAAAGAAAACCAAAATGGTCAAACCTATCATTTCAAATTTTATTCAAATCTTTGGTATCAAATGATGGATATAATATCACACATGCCACTTCTTATAATTTCATCTAAATCAAAAAATGAATATTTATGTGCTCAAAAGTAAACAGAAGATAAATGAAATCAAAGACTATTAGTCTAGTGGTGAGTAAATGAAACATAAGAATACAGTAGAACTCCAATTATCCGAACTCCAACTATCCGAATCATTTAAGGCAGTCACATTAAGACGGGCTTGGAACAAGTTGAAAGGCATCCAACTGAAGAAGAGAAGGAAAAAGAAAAAAAGAAAAAGGAAGCCCAAGAAAAGGAAAGGTAAGAGACATGAGAAGATGGGTATGACGTATCACTTGAGGAACTCAGAAACAATCTTTTGAAAATCCTGGATTTTCAGAAGTTAGTGCTGAAGACATAGGAGAGTGGGTGGTGTGTGATTTGTCATACCCTGTGTATGAAATACTAAATGATGATGAACTTATTGAAAGTGTGTGAGAAGAAAGTGTCGAGGAAGAAATGACCTTAATGTCGAAGTTGAAGCAGACACGGGACCATCAGCTAATGAAGCATTTGCTGGCCTTGAAACTGTGTTGAAGTGGATGGAGCGTCAGCCCAAGTGTGACCACATGCAACTCGTCACTGTCAAGTGGATGAATACAGTCAAACAGCTTACTTTGACTGAGATTTTCAGCAAGCAATGACTTATTTACTGTACGGTACGTACATACTGTACTAATTCACAGCACTTGTAAGTATGCTTAATACATAAATATGTTGCATTTTCATTTAATTAATTAAAAAGCTCTTTCCTTAAAAATATATTTTTTCTCCCATTTTCAACATACATACAGTAATTAATTAAATTAAACCCTTTTTTTAGAAAAATCATATTATTTGAATTTTTGATTATCCGACTGGGGTCCGGTCCTTGGATAATTGGAGTTCTACTGTAGTTAAAAAAAAAGGCAGATTTAAAACTTTTATAGGAAACAAGAAATTAATATACATCTGATAAAAAAGAATGTGAACACGAGTAGGTGAAACAGAACTAGAACGAAATCAAGGACTATATTATTATTACATCCCATGTTAAAAATCTCCGACGTTTAAAGTTTTAGAAAGAGGCACTTCTCACAATAGCGGAACCAGTGTGAATTAACCACTTAATTCTCAGATAGAAATAATTTGAGAGAGGATACTAACACTGGAATGCGAACACAATGCATAAATTAAGCAGAAGAATAATGAACTTGGACATTACATTAGTTTCACATAAAAAGAAACATTTAAATGTTTGTGATATGACCATTCAATTCAGAAACATAATGCAACCATAAATAATTTTTTGTGTGTGCTAATACTGGAAGCACACTCACTTTGACAGTTTACTTGGATATTTGATTAGATCTTAGTACTGGTTTGACTAATTTAGAAATACTTTTATCCAACTTTGAAAATAAGATAGGATAGGAAAAATAACCAGACACTTACTTCAGATGAAGGCAGGAGGCCCAGATGAACAGAAAACACACACATGCCTTACAATATTTCAGTTAATTGCCTTACTCTTGTAGGAGGCGAGAAACATGACGAGGGGAAAAGATGTGTACACATCCAGACCTCCCACATGAATGAACCGAAGGTGAAACAAGGGGGAATGGTGGGGGAGAAAGTTAACCAATGATAATTATGGGACAGAATAATCTCAAAGATGAATAGGAGAGGTAAAATAAATAAAAAATATTTCAAAAAAAATTGATTTGTTACAATAGAAAAAAGTAAATAAATAACATTGGAAAGATAGTTTGAAGAGGTAGAGATGTCCGCGAAAAATCCGACTGCTCTGACCCTAAAATGTGTTAAGCTTGTGGGAATCATGTAAGCTAGTGAGGTGACATGTCCAATAATAGGAAAGGATAGTCCTGTGATATAATTACGACAGAAAATAGTGACTAGATGCATGTACATGTTTTGCAATGGAGTCTCCTGCAGGGGAAAGATTCATGGGGAAGTCTAGGAAAGGTTTTTGAAACATAGTACATTAATGGATTTGTATGAAATTTGGGGTAGTGTTAGAATATAGTCTGGATACTTCTCATCCCAGAAAAATGAATAGTTCCTTTGGAATCGAAAATGAATGCGAACATGTTAAGCAAATAATCAAAAATTAAATGAATCTGGAATGTAAATACAACAAGCAAATGAAACACAAGAAGAGAGAAATCAATAATGTATCACTAGTTCTCAAGTTCCTATCCAAATAGTTTAAGAGACCAGCTTGCGTATTAATAGTCCATGCAAACAAAGTTGCAGACAAAAGCTAGTGCTTTTTAAAATTACAACTAGAACACACGTATTCTTAGTTACGTATCATATACACAAGCCTAATTACCACAAATAAACTGATTAAAAAAGCAGCCAACTAGAAAAGGTTTCGAAATTTCTTCCATGACTGCAATGAGCAGATAGCATTTATTAAACTATGCAAAAATTTATTTATTATAAATGTTACACTATTTAACAACAAATTAATTTCTTCTGAATGAAATACGTACTTCCTAAAATACTTTGGAGTCTGGTCTTCCTCATATAATAAAAAGCAAAAAAAATAAAAAAAACACCATTTATTTGGATGGGTTAACTGAGGGAAATTGTGCAAACCTAAGCATGTGTTTCCAAGGGCTTACATTTGCTTCCAAGGACAAAGTCCAAAATACTCTGTTAATTTTGTTTATGTATTTTATTCAACTTTCAGTTTACTGAGTGTTATGTTAGAATATACTGGTTGACATGTCGGAAGCCTGTCACCGAGGGCCAACACAAGCGTTGCCATCTGTATATTGGGCAAATCACAAACATTGTGGGTGGCAGAGGGTGCTAAGCACCAAATCCTACACCCGTGCATTCCAATCCTGAATAGTACGAGGAAAGAAGGAATACATAAAAGCATCAGTACGGCATCTTATTTCTCGAATCTTATCCCTCCGGTCATTGCAACCTAAATAGGTTGGAGGAAGAAGTATTTCATCGCACTCGTAATTTAAAGATTTTCACATATTCTCCAATAAATTCAGACGCAAACTACGTCATCTGTCCTCCAAAATATCCCAGCCCAATCTATGTATCAATTCAGTGACGCTTTCATAAGGGCTGTATAGCAACCAGTCACGAATCGAGCGGCCCTCCTCTGCACCCTCTCCACTGAATCGGTCAGGCCCTTGCGATACGGATCCCAAACTCCACAACAGTAATCCAGAGGCGGACACACTAGTGTTTTATACACTATCTCCTTTGTATGAGCATTACAATTCCTCAAAATATGACCTATGAATTGCAATTTAGAATTAGCCTTGCCTACGACGGAAGTTATTTGCAAGTCCCATTCCATGTTGCTTTGTACTATCACCCCCAGATACTTCAGGGAATCAACCATGTCAACAGCTCAATTGTTTATTTTGTACTCGTGAGAAATCTGATTCTTTTTGTTACTTATTCGCATTGCCTTGCACTTTTTTGAATTAAGTGTAAGTTGCCATTTACGGCACCAATCGGAAATAGCATCTAAATCGCGCTGGACTTCTAAGCAATCATCGGAGCACCTTATTTCCCTATAGATAACTGCATCGTCGGCAAACACTAGCAACCATCATCTGACTTGGTCATCGAGATCATTTATAAATATTAAGAAAAGAAGTGGTCCTATTACACTTCCTTGAGGAACTCCCGAAGTAACATCTATCTTAGAAGAGGCTTCCCCATCAACAACGACATACTGCGATTGACCAGTTAGAAAATCACGTATCCATTCGCAAATCTGATCCAGTATACTGTATGCTCGAATCTTCACTATAAGTCGGTTGTGTGGTACAGAATCAAAAGCTTTCTGAAAATCCAAGAAAATTGCATCAACTTTTGAAGTGTTGGTTGTTGTTAAAACTCACTATATTCTGAATAAATATTCACAGTCAATAACTGAACAGGCAATCGGACAAAGTCACAGAAGTAAAGTTTGCAAGTTCGATTAACCGTTCAACCCAGACCAGACCCCAAAGTTCAAAATATAAAGACTATTACTTGAAAGTATGTAAAAGTTCGTCATATGCTTCTGTTATGGCACTTGGTTAGCCAGTGACCGAAACTTAAGAAATCCCGAGGCCCCACTTGGCGTAATACTATTTCAGAACTGCATTGTAATAAACTTAAATACGCGGACCTACATTATGCCAAAAATTAACTCTTGCACAGTAATGCTTAATATGAAACTTGCTAGTCTACTAAGCCTACATCTTGTAGCACGTATGGTTCCTGACAAACTGAGCTTACATCTTGACATGCTGTGAGAAATGGCAAAGCTATCGCTTCACATGGATAGATTCTGGAAGGCTAATCCTACATCAAATCGCATGTCAGAAAGGTCTCATCATCAAACTTTGACCTTGACAATAAAAATAATTCTATCTCTTTGAAATTTTACAAATCGCTAGATCTTACAGCAAACTTCAACTTTGGTTATCATAAAAAAATTTCATAACTTTAATAGTTTAACCAAAAATAAATAATTTAAATACAAACTTTCGCAATATCACTCCAGGCGAATGCTGAAAACTGATGCAATGCAAAATACTATCCCAACAACTGCAAGAATCTGCTTTCTAGCCTAAATTAACATAGAAACTGACAATAGAAATAAAATACAATATTATCCAATCTAACTCACGGTTCTGAGAATAAAATTTTGTCACGCAATTACAAAATATATAAGATACCCGACAACATGAACTGCATTAATTATACTCTGTATATGTTATTTTGATTTGTGAAAAGTACCTGTAGTTATCAAGGCAGAAATTGAAGAATATCAAATCATTTGCCTAAATTAAGATGAAAAACTGCCTAATGCCATAACCAGGATTTCTCATACATCATGTAACAGATTCGCACCAGGAACTGTTGTACCTCACTATGTCTAGTATTGTAATGCTTTAATACACATGGCTCCAATTTAAAATGGAATGCCACTCTGTTCAATTCAGCACTACATATAAAATCCCAAACACCATAACCATGATCTATTTAAACACAGAAATTCAAAAAATAGAATGATTTTTCATTTTAAGGACTGTAATAGAACATTATTGGAGTTGGCAAACACATACTGCTGGTTTAATGAAGAATCTGTCCTTAGATCGATAGATTCCGCTAAATACCTCGGTCTAACAATTCTTAATAATTTGTTGCGAAATGAATATATTGAGAAGGTAAGTGGAAAGCAAATCATATGCTCCGATTTCTAGGTCACAATTTAAGACAATGTACGATGGAAGTTAAATCGATTGCATACAAAGCTCTGGTGCGTCCTCACTTAAAGAGTATTGTTGTTCTGTATGTGGTCTCTATCAAAAGGGGTTAATGGATGTATTGGAGAAGGTCCAAAGTAGAGCCGCCTGATTCGTTACATATATGTATAGCTGGAGGGAAAGCTTAGGTGCGATGTTGAATGAAATGGGTTGGGAAGATCTGGAACACCAAATGCATTGCTCTAGGCAGAAACTGATTGAAAAATTCACGACTGACCTATTTCAGGATGATAGCAAACACATATTACTGCCAGCTACATTCATATCAAGGAATGACTGAGAAAATAAGATAAATCAGTGCCAGAATTGATTCATTTCTATACTCTTTTTTTTTTTTTTTTTTCAATGAGTGATTAGGGAGTGCAATAGGAAGGAGTTACTGAGCAAGAGAACTTAGATTCCGACAGGAGTAGATATCCATAAACCCAGTGGCGGATCCAGGAGGGGGGCTAGGGGGTTGAAGCCCCCCCCCCCCAAAAGCACCAAGGTCACCCCTGACAACATAGATTTTAGGGACATTTTTTTTTTGCTCTACAGTTTTATAAAGGCAGCAATCTGGAATAATGAGATTTCTGTCGGCAAACCCCTCCTCCCCCGAGTCAAGCCCCCCCCCCCCCAAAAAAAACAAAGTCCTGGATCCGTCACTGTATAAACCCCTCCGGCCATCCTGATCTCGGTTTTCATGATTTTCCAATGCTGGGATGGTTCCTCAAAATAGCCCATCGGCACCTCCTGCCATATGCTGTATATCCCTTCCTATGCAGAAATGGTTACACATTAGGATTGGTGTAATGCACCCTCCACCAACCACTTTTTAGCGTATCGCGGAGTAATAAAAATAACCTTATTTCATCTAAATTTGCAGTAAGCATGACTGCAGTTAAATTAGGCTAGTACTGTTATATTTCCATTCAGTTATGAGTAATGGGAATATTTTGGGAGGAAACTAAAACACATTTAAAATTTGTAAGTATGCTATAACAATATACAGTTTAATTGAAGATTGCAATTTCACTAGAAATACATTCCTGCAAGTGGACCAATATTGTGATAAAATAAATATATATATATATATATATTATTTATGGGTTGTAATGCACTATGAATCAGCATGATACATATTATTATCATCAAAGAGTAATTATGTTGCAATCCATCCTGGTCTATCATAGTGGTCCAGAGTAGGCTATATTACAATCTAAGTACTGCCTGTTAATAACATGTCTTGTGTTTGACTACTACAACATTATATCCATTCGCCCAGAGGAATGTAGTTATCTATAGAGAAATCATCATCCCCAGTTAACCTGAATATTTTGCACTTCTCTTTTAAACAGAGACAGACACTTTGACAAATGCAATAAAGTAAATATTTTATTAACGTCCATTACTATTAACAGCTTTTTCTCCTAAAAAATTCACAATGCACGATTACAATTCCAGAACTTAAAATCCCATTCATAAAGGTTTGAAGTATTTTGCAGTGGTTCAGAAGGCAGGGCTATCATTACTGTAGCGTCACAATCTGATGATGAATTCTAGTAGAACTCTATGAAACAAATCGAAAATAAAGAATAAATTTTTTTGATACATTGCTTCGTTTTCAAGGAATAGCATGTTAAAAATCAGTTGTAGGTATAGTTCCTTGTGCTTTTGGTGACGTTTCTTATGGTCCAGGCCGCATTTCAACCTAACAACAACTGCTAGGAAGAAAATAAAATACCTATAGTGCATTTCCACCATGTAGATATATTGGTTTTGATCTTTTTTTCTGGTCCAGGCTGGATGTCACCCTAACCTCCTCACTTTTGAGATACAATAATTTGAAAACTAAGCAGATATCAACATAACTTATTATTTATTTTTGATTGGTCTCTTCGAGATACATACGAGTTCATCATCAAATTTGGTTATGGCAAAATTTTTCTTCTGGTCCAGGCCCCTTTTCAACCTAATCACGTCATTTTTGAGGTACAATATATGTAAAAAAATTATTCTTTACTTTCATTTTGTCTCATCGCGTTACATAAGAATCCATCATCAAATTGCAGCGCCTTGGTTATGATAGAATCCCCATTCAAAGAGTTGTAAAATACATAAGAACACATTTTCAACATTTCGCAAGATCACATAATGACCATCATAGGAAACATACCCACAACTCAAGAATGAATTTAAAAAATTTCCTGCTGCGCAACTCTGTCAAGGTGAGATCCACAAAATATAATCAATGTAATGTTAGACTTAATATTTTAAGAGTCCCAGTGTCAATCCAAGGTAATAGGCCCTACACAAATAAATAACATGGCTGTATAACCAATCTTACAGTACCATTGGGCCACATTCCATTCTAAATATGAAATTTCTTTCAACAAACTTAAAATTGTAGATATCCTTTTGATCAGAAAAACCTCAAAACTTATCCAAGTCAATCAAAAAATAATATACACATAAGAAAACATCTAAAATTCACATTTAACCTAGAGATGATATTTCTAAAAAACAAAGCCATTTAAAAATCATAGAATTCACAGTTTCGTCCTATGGAAGAATGGAAACCTTGAGCTACACACGACTCACATTCTACTCTAATCCGTAGGATTCCAAAACTTACCGAATTTGGCTATAGTACAAGAGTTATTATTTCAAACGAGCTAAGGGAATTATATACCGTAACAGGATGAAATTTTACAGTTTAATCAGAAGCAACTGTAATATAATATATGATATGCAAATAATAATAAGCCGTTTCACGTCTTATATAACGAAACTTACCTTCCTTCTATCCTGGCCTACAATAAATAACGGCAGCGTTGGTGTATTGTGACCACGATAATATACTATACACAAAAGAAGTAATTCTTAAACGAACAGTTTAGATAGTTTACTACCAAATTGAATCCAATAGTAATACAATCCTAAAATAAATGAGATAATATTAATAATCCTATTAACCAACTACTTTCGATTCTCTGAAATAAGGTTTGATATAAATGACCAAACCGTTTACTACGGATGTATTATTCCATACCAACGTTTCCTGTAGTCAACACTTCTGGTTACTACTACCTTGCTCGTAGCCAGTAATCAAATGTCTATACCGGTACGGGAAGCAGCTACGGATACAAATGAGTCGTCAATTTGCCACGTTGGGCCGGATTCTTAGATTAATTTGGCACTCACCAGCACTATAAACACTCCATAAAACAACAAAATGTTATCAAAATGATTCCTTTTTAAAACAGGAAATTCTCTCGATACAATCTACGAGTTTCCAATTACAACAACAGTTGACATACACTACACACCAAACTTTCTGCGAGTTGTAAATATTATAGAGACCCATCCACAGGAGATAATTTCTGTTGGTTACAGCGACAGTTTTTCAATTGTTAATTCCATTATTGTATAAGTTGCGACAGAAGAAATAATCATTTAAAAGAAAAATAATAATTCAATAATGGGCTAAGAATCAGTGGTAGTAAAAACTTCTAGTGATCTCTACCTTTTATGTCTTTGAGCGCTGGATCAGATCATGGATCAGATCTATCTATCTCTGACGTCTGGTCTGTGATCAGCTGTGAGTGATGGAGTGTATGCGTGTGTTGTAAATTATCACCAATTTTATGCTTTTCAAAATAAGGAGTTTTTTTTTTAATTAGCTGAAAATAGTAAGGACAATGGAAGGGAAAACGAGAACACTGAAAATATTTACTATGAACTGTTGGTATGTATTCGACTTTTCATCGTAATGTGATAGTGTGGATAAACCACAAACGTTATTTCACTATGTTAATGGACTTTTTGCAATGTTATGATTAGTGATATACCGTGGATTCTACATAACCTAAACAACTCTTCCATATTATTTTTAACACGTTTATTGGTACTGTTTTCTTACACTGTTAGTGATGTACACAGGCAGGTAAATTATGTTTCCTGTAATTATTCTTTCCATCCATTAAATTTCAGAGAATGATAATCTGAGAGTTAGTGACTGGTAATTTGGACATCTCCAGTTTGTTATACTGGAGTAGGATAATCAATATTTTTCGTATATATGTATTCTTCATACCAATCTTTTGATTTTCTACAAGATACAACTTTTCTCCTCTGCATTATATAATAAATACAATTGATAAAATTGCGATGGAGCCCCCACTCCGGTGGCAATCTCCCTACACACCTCCCTTTCTCCTTTCCTCTTCCAACCTACTTTTTCCCTCAACTAATTTTTAATTTAAATTCCTTCAGTGATTCCAATAAATCAATCATTACTTCTCTTGGCAATTGATTCCAGTCCCTCACACCCTTTCCTATCAAAGAAAATTTTCCCACACTCTTATGCCTGAAATCAAGTGCCAGCTTGTGGTCATGGTCAACCTTACCCTTCCAAGCACCTCTCTTAATTTTCCCACCAATATCTTTCCATGCTTCATCACCAGTATAGGCTTTGTACACTCCCATGATTCTCTTCACCCTCCTATTCTCCAATGAATCCCACTCCAGCTCCTTTATCAAATTAGTTAACGATTGCGTTCTGCGGTAATTTCCCAAGACAAATCTGGCAGCTCTCCTCTGCACCCCCTCCAACTCCTGTATTTGATACCCAAATTTTTGGATCCCAAACTGCACCATCATATTCCAGCAGTGGCCAGACCAAAGTTTTGTACCCAAATTCCCTTACTTCTATAATGCATCCCCTCATCACTCTTTCCAATAGGTGAAGGATTTTGAATCCTTTCCCCACTACCTGTCCAATTTGTCCTGCCGAGTTAAGTTTGCTATCAAATGTTATGCAAATGTCCCCACTTTATAATCATAATCAACCTTTAGCTTTGTATCTGTGTACCTAATAAGCTGGCTCTTCTTTGCATTTATCTTCATCCCATGTTTTGCTCACCCTGCAGATGTTTACAGTCTTCTATTGTTTAAATCTTTTTATATAGCATTATGTCATCTGCAAACAATCTAACTTCTGTCAGTAAACCATTAACACAATCATTCACTAGAATAATGAATGACAATGGCCCCAGTACACTACTACCCTGTGGGACTCCCATGTTCACTCCTACTTTTTTTGATACTGCATTTCCTACCCTAACTTTTTGCTTTCTACCTTTTAGGAATTCTTCTAACCACCAAATCACCTTTTTATCAACTCCAATAGTTTTTACCTTGTTTTGCACCATTTTATGGCTCACTCGGTCAAAGGCATTTGGAAGATCTAGTGCTACACTATCAACTTGACCTCCCCTGTCCATTTCATCAGCATATAGCATACTGAGATTCACATGAATATCCTTGTCTAAAGCCATGTTGCCGACTTGAAAAAACACTTACCTCCCTCACAGACACTTCTAGTAAGGTTGCATACTAATCTCTCCATTAATTTACCTATGTCAAGCTGATTTGGCTATCCAGTCCTCTGGTAAACAACAAGTATCCAGACTCAGTTTAAATAATGTTTCAAGGTAAGGTACAGTGTCCCATCCTACTATCTTTAAAACATCTGTAGTAATATTATCAACACTGGCCCCTTTACGCTTTTTTAGATTCCTTAGTTCCTTCATGATATCTTCATATTTAATTTCAAATTTTCTAATCTGCTCAGCTCCAACTGTACGGATAGGCTCGTTTTCAGATATAACCCCTGAATTATTGTCCCTAATTCTCTCACTGAACCAGTTACCTAATATTTCTGCCTTTTTCAAATCCTCAGTTACTTCTTCTCCATCTTTATCTATAATTGTCTCAGTACCTTCTCTTCGCCTCAATTTCGTGATATAGCTATAGAAATTTCTAGTGTCATCAGTCAGAGATCCCCCTGCACCAATAATATTTTTCATAAACTCATCCTTAGCCAGTTTCTTTAACATTATTAATTCCTTGGTTAGTTGTTTCATAACTTCCCTACTGCCTTGCTGTTTCTTAACTCTGTTATGTTCTCATCTCACCAATCTCTTTAACTTCCTCACCTCCCTGTTATAGTATGAAGGTTCTGTACTTCTCTTTATTCTCTGTTTTGGAATAAACAATTCTTCACCCCTTTTTTTAAATTATTTTCTTGAATTCTTCCCATTTTGTCTCCACTGTACTTGTACCATTCTTCCATTTAATGAAATTAACCCTGGAATATCTTTTCAGATCCAAGATTTGTGCCTTTTTATAATTGTATCTATTTCCCCCTTCAATTCTGATCACTGGTTTACTGAATCCCCTTATATATATCACAACTGCATTATGATCACACTTGTTCCTTCAGTTACTTGACACCCGATTAGGTTATCATCCGGCTTTATTAGCAAAATATCTAACATGTTTGATCCCCTTGTTTTTTGCTCAACCACCTGTATATAGCCTCTTTCCCTTACTAAGGTATTTGCAAATCTCTGTTCCTTTGTATTCTTAATATTATTTCCTACCCAGTCGACACCTGGTCCGCAGTGCCTGAGCTGGATACTTGTGAGCGCTGCAACTTTCCCACACCATAAACTCCTACCATGCTTCAACGATCACCATAGGGCGTGGCAGTGGAACGTTGTGTGCCTAGGAGAACGGGGATCTTGGTTTAATCGCCTGGATCACGAGGACGGTACAAACCTCTATAAAAAAATAAAATAAAAAAAAAACCCTCAGGCAGATTACTCGCTAACGTGCAACCTCAGGGACACCTGCACACCCCTGTTGTGTTAGCACTTCTTTCTAACCTGGTTATACTCATGTTACCAAAATTAAGTCTACCACAAAACCCTGCAGTACGGGTGTGCCGCAGGCTAATCCTAATACACCCAGTTCCAAGAAGCGGGCCTGGGTTGATAGCCCTCCCGCTTCGGAAGACCAATGTAACAGGAAATTATGTTTGATCGAGAACACTTTCGTTATAATGATGAGGATAGAGGGGACGTTTGTAAAAGTGTCCCCGTTCTACATCAACAAAGGATTAGAAGGACTGGTTGGTCCCTTGAAATCTGTTAAGAAGCTGAGGAACGGGACGCTGCTGCTGGAAACATCCACAAGTAGGCAGGCATCCCAGCTCCTTAACTGCGAGAAGCTCAGGGAGTTCACCGTTAAAAACGAACTCCACAAATCCCTGAACCGTAGTAAAGGCGGCGTCACCTGCCATGACATTATGGATTTAGGGACCGAGGAACTCGTTACGGAGTGGGAAGATCAGAAAGTGGTCGAGGTGCGTCAGATTACACGGAGGGTAAATGGCAGTCTTGAAAAGACTGCCACCTTTGTCCTGACATTGACACTCCAGTGTTGCCCACGTGTATTAAAGCTGGTTACATTAATCTGAACGTGCTCCCGTATGTTCCGGACCCAATGTGCTGTTTCCAGTGCCAGAGGTTTGGACATACGACTGTGTCATGCAAGGGCAACCCCACCTGTGGTATATGTGGCAAGGGGGCACACGAACTGGGTGTCAGTTGCACGCTACCATATGTGTGCGTCAACTGCTCCAGGTCGCACCCGACGTGGAGCAGGGAGTGTCAAGTGTTTCTTGAGGAGCGCAAGATACAGGAGTTGAAGACCAAAGAGTGGATACCCTATGTAGAGGCAAAGAAGAAGGTGAAATCACTTGCCACTCCAATTTATGGAATTAGTTTTGCCAAGATGGTCTCAACTCCCGTTAGGAAAGAAAGTGTTGCTACGCAGACACCCTTTGCAGACATGGGCACAAGCACTACATGCTCATTTCAGTACAAGTGTGGTGCAAAATCCACGAAGGTCATAACACCTAAGACCGCGGATGTCACTAGCAGCACATCTGCAATCTTGACCAATCCAGCAGCAGTAACAAAGATTCCACCAGCACCAACGCCTGCAATCGAGGTAATAGCACCTCCAATTCCACCACATGCTGCTACCAGTGGAAATAGAGGTGATCATAAAATTCGAGGTCCAAAGTTTAGACAGACGGATCCGACCCAGTTTGTTAAGTCCCCCTCTTCATCTCCTCCCAGACTGCCCAGCAGTGGGGAGAGTAAGGCGAAGAGGCGGAGGAAGAAGAAGAAAAAGAATTGGGAGGAATTTGAGGAGGCCTCTGGGTCGGAGATGTCTGTCTCCGCTTCTGGGCAGGAAGAAACGGAGATGCTGGTGAACGAGTCTGGTCCCATTCCTCAGCAGGTAGTGACCGAAGACCCACCCGAACCGTGGAAGGTGAGATTAAATAAGTAAAGATGGCTCCCATACTTCAGTGGAACATCAATAGTTTTACAGCTCACAAAGAGGAGTTACACCTCTTAGCATGGTCTCATCCTTTGTGTCTGTCTCCAAGGGACACATTGCAGACCACTACACCAGCCAGTGCTAAGAGGTTATGACATATACCGAAAGGACAATACCAAGGGTGATCGAGCGAAGGGGGGAGTGGCTGAGTTTGTTTGAAACACTGTCCACTCCAAACCTATCGCTATCACCTCTGATCTACAAGCAGTGGCAGTGAGGATACACGCTCCTATTAAGTTGACCATAAGCTCGATTTATCTACCACCGAATGTGCCTGTCGAGTATGACGACCTCTCGGATATCTTGCGACAGCTTACTCGGTCATTCCTACTTGTAGGAGACTTCAACGCACACAGTGCGTTGTGGGGCTCGAACACCGACTGCCTCAGAGGCCGAGTAATTGGTAGATTAATGGAGCAAGAGGAAGTTTGTATCATTAATACTGGTCAAATAACCCACTTTACGACTGCTTCTGGATCATTCTCTGTCATTGACCTTTCATTTTGCTCTCCTTCAATTGCAGACTCCATGCAGTGGGAGGTGGATCGTGACCTACATGGAAGCGACCACTTCCCTATATGGCTGCACTTAGGCGCCAAGTGTAGAGGAGGGAACACCTGACGCAAATGGAACGTCAGTAATGCAGACTGGCAGCTATTCTGCCATTCTGTGGTCCTGGAACCATGTGACAACATACAGGAGAAAGTGAATCACTTCACAGAAGTGAATCACTTCACAGAAGTGATTAACCAGGCAGCTGACGTTTCCATGCCAAAAAGCTAAGGACGCTGTGAAGGACGCCCGTCCCCTGGTGAAGCGAAGATTGTCGCTCCGCTATTCAGGGTCATAGATGGGCATTGCGTCGTTTTAGGTTGCACCCAACTTCCGGCAACCTGGCAGCGTTTCGTATTGCAAGAGCAAAGGCGTGTCGGGTGATCAAGGAGATCAAGAAAAGGTCATGGCAGAACTTTGTGAGCACTATTAATCGTTCCACCACATTATCAAAAGTATGGGAGTCCATCTGCCGTATATCTGGAAGGTGCTCCCACCCACCAGTGTCTGGATTACTGGATCATGGACGTGTAATTACCGACGAACGGAGCATAGCACAGCTGATGGCGGAGAATTTCGCTGCCATCACTTCGTCTGCAAATTTGGACCCACGGGTCCAGCAACAAAGGATTGCTGCCGGGATGCGCGTGCTGTGCTTCGATTCGTCAGATTCAGAGGCCTACAACATCCCATTTACAACTTGGGAACTGGAGTCGGCATTAAACTGTACCCAGAGACATTGCTCCAGTGCCAGATCTGATCCAGTACAAGATGCTGAGGCATCTTAGTAAAGATGCTAAAGAGTGCTTTCTGGATATTTTTAATGATATATGGACCAGAGGACACTTCCCTGCCTCGTGGAAAGAAGCAACATTAATTCCTATTTTAAAACCCGGGAAAAACAAATTTTTGCCTGATAGCTATCATAGTATTGCCTTGACAAGCTGCGTGGGGAAGATACTGGAGAGGATGGTCAATCGCCATCTCGTCTGGTGTCTTGAATCCCGTAAGCTGCTTAGCCGCTTTCAGTGTGGATTCAGGAAGTTCCGTTCCATCTTGGACAACCTGATCCTGCTGGAGGCGGCAATACAGGATGCATTTTTCTGCAGCCAACACCTTGTTGGCATTTTTTTTCGACATAGAAAAGGCCTACGATACTACCTGGCGGCATGCTATTTTAAAACAGTTACACGAATGGGTTTTTGGGGGGAAACCTGCCCTGTTTTTTAAAATCGTTTTCATCTGGTCGTTGCCTCCGGTACCGAGTCGGTAGCGAAGTGTCTGATCTTTGTACTCAGGAAAATTGTGTTCCTCAAGGGTCAATTTTAAGCTTTATCCTCTTCGCTATTGTGATTAACAGTATCTCAAGCGTTATAAGGAGTCTGATTCGCTATTCCTTATATGTGGATGACTTTTTAATTTTTTGTATGTCGTCTTGCCTGAGAAGTGCAGAGTGGCAGTTGCAAACTCGTGCTGAACAGGCTGGATGAATGGTCAGTGCACACTGGTTTTCGTTTCTCTGCCGAGAAAACCCGGTGTGTACTTTCTACTCGCAGTATGAGTCTTTTATCAGAGCCTCACCTTACCTTGAGGAACACCGTTTTAACTGTTCGGTTTCTGGGCCTTATCTTAGACAGTAGGCTAACCTGGCTGCCACATCTTAAAGATGTGAAAGCCAGAGCGTCAAAAGCTTTAAACATTTAAAAATGTCTGTGTGGCAGGTCATAGGGCGCTGATCGCTCCTGCCTGCTACAATTTTACAAAGCCTTTGTTCGGTCGCAGCTGGAGTATGGTTGCATAGTATACGGTTCGGCATGGGACAGTTATCTACGCATTTTAGATAGTGTCCACCATGCGGGAATTCGGCTCACCACGGGTGCCTACCATACCTGCCCGATACCCAGCATCTGCGCTGAATCGGGTGAGCCGCCGCTTTCCATCCGGCGACACCTCCTAATGGTGCGACACTACATGCATATTGCCACAACACCTGGCAGTCCCGTGTACGACGTGGTTACTCGCCCATGCTTAAAACTATTATACACAAATCGCCCAAGAGCAACCAGACTGTTTAGTTACCGTACAAGGGCTATTTTAGAAGAATATGGGTTCGAGATTCCCTCTTTTTATCACCAGGGTTGGAGCACATCTCCTCCCTGGCTTTAAACAAGCCCAGAATGATTTTAGACCTGTAGCGGTACAGCAAGCTGTTTACGGCTGATGGTATTTTTGAGAGTTTTTTATGATATTTCAAACCAGCATCGTGATTTTACCCTGGTATATACAGATGGATCTAAGCAGGCTAACAGTGTAGGATGTTCAGTAGAGTTACCTCGAGCGACTTACAAATACAAGCTGGATAGCAGGTGCCCTGCTAAAGTCGCTCCAGCATATGAAGGCACGCCACGACATGAAATACATCATATGCTGTGATTCCCTCAGCTGTATTCAGGCGTTAGCAACTATGTACCCAGCAGACCGTTTAGTCCAGGACATCCAGGACCCCCTCCTTTCCCTCCAACCTTGTGGGAAGGAGGTTTTGTTCTTTTGGGTACCTGGTCTTGTGGGAATCAGGGGGAACGAGGCAGCTGATGAAGCTGCCAAGTTAGCCCGTGACAAGGTTGAAATCTACTTTGCTCCGGTTCTCCTTACTCGCCTTCGTATAGGGCACTGTCCTCTGACACATAGCTTTCTTCTCCGCCGGGAAGACCCACCAGAATGTGATGCTTTTTAACAGATTGTGTTTTATTTTTTGACTTGAGGGCAGACGTTGGCCTAGCCAATGATCTGTCCCTTATTTTAGGTAATGAAGCTAACAATGTGGCTAAAGTTTTAAAATTCTGTGTATTGGGCGGTCTTATCCCAAAATTTTTTGAGACAACTGGCTAATCTTTTAAGGTGGATGAGTGGCCATTTTATAGCCACTCACCCATGTACATAATTTTTGTTTCGTTTTTATCCTTCTTGCTTTTAGTTTTAAGTTTTTATGTCTGCTTGGCCTCTTTACAGCCAACCAGACATGGGCTGTGAAGTTCGTATTTTAATGGCCCCTTTGCAGCCAGCATTTTAGCATTTTACTTGTACTTGCCGCCTGTGTGGCCGACCCGTCTACAGTTGGCCATACAGATGGTAATATTTAGATTTTAAGCCACATTGCTAAGCCGGTTGTTGATAGGGTGCTAATGACCCTGCCGTCGACGCGCCCTTAAACCCCAACAACAACAACGACACCTGGTAATTTCAAATCCCCACCAATAATAACCATTCTACGCTCACTTCTGAACTCTGAATATTAATTTAGTTTCTCCCCAAGACTCTCATCTTTATCATTCATTTTACCATTAAGGTAAGTAGCCAACACCCTGAATTTTTATTTTTTATTTCCTTCAGAAGTTTACCCCAAGTAACTCATGGTCATGATCTCTGAGCACCAGTGAACTGTAGTAGTCTTTGCTAACCAGTATGAATACCCCTCCCCCAGTTGCTCCCCTAGCTCTGTGGTACACTCTGTAACCATCGGGAAAAATCTCATTATCTAGCACTCCATCTTTTAACCAGGACTCTACCCCTATAACTGCTTGAGGTTCATTTGTCTCTGCTAGGTTTTGCAAACTCCGTTACTTTGTTCATTATACTTCTACAGTTTACCAGTAACACTCTTATCACTGGCTTTGTGATATTTTCAGCACTAACATTAACCTTCCCAGATCTGCCCTCCTGTGTTATTGTTTCAAAATATTCTTCTATTTCTTTAGTATTAGCGAATTTTCTAATTATGGATCTACACTAAGTATCCCTATGATTACCTATTTTTACCCCCTCACCAGCAGCCCTTAATCTAAAAAAGTCACAGTCCTGACCCCATCACCACTGGAAGTGGGCTCCCTCCCAGCCCTAGCCAACAACTCAGAAAGTATTCCCTTGCTCCTCCTATTTAGGTGTAGGCCATGCCTAATGAAACTCCACCTACCAATGGTATCCACAGGCACAACCCCCATGACAAAACTAATGCTGTTCCCAAGCAGCATCTCCGTCTCCATATTTACCCGCTTCACAGCGTGGTTCAATTGCGGCTGGTCATGGCGACTTAGGACTTGCTTGAGCTCCACCCTAGTGTGCTGTGCCTCCTTTGACACTTTCTTCAGATCACTGTCTATACTATAATTAGCATTTCTATCGATACTGTTCCCCACACCTCCTACTATCACTACCCTACCCTCCTTGGTGAAACACCTACAAAGTGAACCTATATCCTCTACCTGACCTAAAGTTGCACTAGATTTGAAAAAACTTGTGACTTGGTAACCTGTGCCCAGCTGATCTTCCAAAAGAGGGCCTACTCCTCTCCCATGGCTACTACCTAGCAGCATTTTATAACAGTGCTTAACTTCTTTGTAAATAAAATACTGATAAAAGTAAGTTCTTCCACACCAGCTGTATGATACAGATGCTATCATAGCTCTGCATTGCAGATCTTGCGGATGAAAAGACACTGTACATGGAGATATTATTATTCTCACCATATATTGTTTGGATATTCTGACCCTGAGATCATATCAATTAAATTGTAACTTTACCTTTGATGTAATTTCCTTTTTACTTATGATTAATTAAGATAAATAGGCTACCTTTCAAATCTACAATTTCATGAGGCACTCGGAAGAAAGCAGCGTTCCACAACATCATCCACGTCCCTACAAGGAAATGTTCTGTTGATGTGAAGTGTTGTTACACCCATTTTTTAGTATGTATTATATAAGAAAAGCTTACCATTTGCTAGAAGCCATGTTCTTTTATCTCAGATATCAACAACTAACAAATCAGTGATTTTATATGGAAAGGACAGATGAAATACATCCAACACTCACTCAAGTTGAAGGGAGGAGGTCAGCAGCAACACAAAAAAACCCCACAAAAACAATGGGAATAAAATATTTATGATGAAACCCTTTTTTACAAACACCCATCTCATATACCAGCTCACCTGCCGCCACTTTCCAAGTTCCTACGTTGGCCTGACCTCAAGCTCATTATACATCAGAATGTATGGTCATAGACAAACAGTTTACTCCCAAAACCTGGACCTCCCTGTTGCTCACCATGCCAGTACTCACAACACTGCTTCACAGTCAGAGCCATTAGATTACTTCCAGACACTACCTACCAATCTGAACTCCGCAGGTGGGAATCGGCATATCAAAACATCCTGCAAACTAGACATCCCCCAGGCCTTAATTTCCTTTAATATCTTCCTTCGTCATCCTATACACCCATCACTGGCCAGCACAATAGATTCATATATTTTTATTTATATTTTTTATTACAATTATTTTTTCAACCATTTTAATCTTTCTTATGATTTATACTCGCTGTTATATTATCGTTGCTCCTCCCACCACCTCCGACGGTCTATTGCATTCTGTGAATGGCTGTGTTGAACGCAAGTCTTGCGCAAGCCCAGCCACTTAACATCTGTTAACTTGACAAAGGGTTTTACACGAAATATTGTATTTTGTTTGTTTTTGTGTTGTTTTTTTGTGTTGCTGCTGCCCTCCTCCCTTCAACTTTGGTGAGTGTTGGGTGTATTTCATCTTTCCTTTCCATATAAATATTGCCTCGCGGCATTTCTTTCCTTTTATTGTTACCTAAATCAGTGATTTTAACATACAAGCTTAATCTGAAAATTGTCAACCCACACATACAAAACACATTACATACAACACCAAATGTTTGCTGTACACATGCTTGATAACATTTCCTATTTATTTATTTCTTGTATGCGCATCAATACATTAATATTCACAACAAGTACAATTATCATCGTTACAAAGTCATATCAAGGGAGTCTATCCATTCAATTATACCTGAAGTAGCAGTATGAAGAGCAGATAGATCATCCAGTAAATATCTGGCATGACAATTTTAACAATGTACTCAACTGTCTGCTCCACACTGCAGTGACAATAGGTGTTATTCTTTAAGCCACAGCATTGCATCTTTGTGCAGCTCAGACCATAGTCTGACCTGAAGTGGTTTAATTGACTGCGGTTCATCGTTTGCAGGTCAACACCCAGTGGCTTCTGTGTAGGATCAGTTACCAGGTGTCCATTCTGTGATAAGTTTTGATGCCACCATCACCCCCATTACACAGCAGGGTTAAAGTGGGGGGCCAGGTGGGTGTCCAGAATAGCAGATGGTTTTCTTGATTTAAGGCATTCAAATGAAGTTTTGCAGGTAAGCCCATAGAGGGATCTCTAGATGGTCCTTTACCTTTTTCCAATGGTGGACCAAAGCTGCTTGGCATCTAGGACAGATGTTGAAAACAACTGGAAGCCAAGGCAGAGGTGTTGATCGCAATACACCGCCTACAATCCTCATAGTAGTGTTTAGATGGTTGCCCACCTTCTCGGTATGTGCATTGCTCAGCCATACCAGAGCACAGTATTCGACAGCAGAATAAATTGGGACAGTGGTCACTCCCCTAAGTACTTCATTTTTCACTCCACAGGAGGTGTTCGCCAGTTTTCTCATTAGATTCACTCATGGCTTGATTTTTCCAGCAATATTTGTCAGATGCTTGCAGTATGTGAGTGATCTATCAACTTTAAGTCAAGGTATTTAGGGTTGCCATTAAAAAGGAATTGTGCCAGTACTGAATCAAGGAGACAGCTGTTGCCTTGCCAGCTGTCTTGATAAATGAAATCAACACACCTGTTTTCAGAAGATATGGTATTAGGCATGGGCGTATCCCCCCCCCCCCCAGAAGAAAAATTAAGTTGCCTTCAGTACGCTTGGGCGAGTGAAGAACTAGTTAAGGAGCACTTTGGGATAGAAAGATTGACAGGATTATGTTTGATGAGCGTGCATCGAAATTTCATGAAAGAACACCATGAGATATTGACAAACAAAATTATTGAAATTGAAAATCCGAGACAATTAATGTTTACATAAAAAACTAACTGACTTACGATCTTAATTAACTACATAGTAGGTCCTTAGATTAAGTAGTTGGGTTACTATATTAATCAATGATAGTTTCCTGAATAGGTTTGCGTTTGATTTTGTAATGTCATGTTTCAGTCCCCCACCCCAGTTCCTCGAAACCAAAATGAGTTGCCCCCCCCTAGTTCAAATCCTGCCCCCCTCTAGTTCTGATCCTGGATACGCCCTTGGTATTAGGCACCATTTAGTGAAGTATTTGTTGAGGATACATAAGTCCTTTGTTAGACCTCCTAACACCCTTCCACGTTTTTTCTTTTCAGTAATTGCCGGGTCACCGGTGTGCATAAACTTGTGGCATGTAGTGTTCGGAATATCTGCCATTGAAAAGAATTAGAGATAGGAAACCCATTGTCCAAAGTATGCCATCAGCTGATTTACTTTAAACTGGCGACCTACTAAAATTTCATTCAGTAGTTTAGTGATTGCACATACAAACTTCAGAAGCAAACCCTCCCTCTACACTGTATCATGTGGCATAAAAACTGCTTCAGTCTTCAGTCTCTTCTGAAAAACTGCCTTGATTTGTGCTGTCAGCATCCTCTGTCCAGTCTGAAACCTGCTTGTTCTGGCAGAACAATAGTATTAATCTGATCTTCAATCCATGAGAGGGTCATTCTTTCCAGCAGTTTCTAAGTGGTACTGAGAAAATAAATGGGCAGAAGTAATCAGAACTGCTACCTTCCTTTTCCGGCTTTTAAATGCTGATAATCTTCACATTTTCAAATGCCTCAGGTAATTTGGTGATCTTCAGAGTCAAATCAAATGTATTTAGAATTCAGACCTTTGTGACAGGTTCAACATTCCTAAGAAACTCTGAGAAGAGTTTGTTATACCCTGCCGTTTTTCCACATTTGGTGAACATAGACACTTTTTCCAGATGCTCTGCATTAAAAGAGCAAGAATATGTTTCATTTGGGAGCAGCGATCTCCTGGTGAGATGAGCTCCCTCTCACCACAAATGTTTCTTGTCAGTAGGTGTGATGCTAAAGTGTTGTATGATACTCCAATGGCTTTCCTTTTCAATGTTGGATCTGCCCCTAATTTCTGGAATACTGCCCAACCTTTCCTGTTAAAGTGGGCGAAATGTAGATACTATGTTTTCTTGCCAGATCTATCTCCTGGAGCCATTTATGATCTGTATGAGCCTTGTGACAATGTAACGCTCAAAAGTGTTCCAAAACTGCGTAATAGAGCTTTACTTTCACGATTCCAATGTGGTATATACACCATTTGGTGCCACATGAAATACTTTATTTGGTTGCAGTCTCATCTGCTTTGATGATTTTATTATAGATTTCAGGGGTAGCAGGTATAATGCTGTCAAGATTATCCAGGTTGGTTTGGAACATCTCCCAATTGGTCTTACGAAAATTCCATTGTGTTTCAGGCGCTGCATTGTTAGCCGTGACAAACAAGCCGTAGCACACAACAACTGGGATGTGGGAAGTCCTGTAGCCTATAACATACAATAATTCTTGTTAATTATTATAATTCAGACTTCTTACTAAAGATTGACTGTATTCAGTTTATGAAATTGCTTATTAATATCAATGAAAAGGGCACTAACGTTTACAAAAAAAATTTAGATGCACCAAAATATTCCTTCCGTTCTATATTACAAATCTCGAACTCAAAGATGAATGCCATAAATTGCTTAACTGGGGCACAGAAATACAAGTAC
This sequence comes from Vandiemenella viatica, assembly GCA_031002005.1. NCBI lineage: Eukaryota > Metazoa > Arthropoda > Insecta > Orthoptera > Morabidae > Vandiemenella > Vandiemenella viatica. The sequence goes on along the minus strand of JARYHS010012519.1, from coordinate 129,855,542 downwards.
ACATAAATATTCGAGCAAATGATAGTCTAAATATCATCACTTTTTCTAAACGTAGTCTTCACTTAGAAACAGTTAAACAAGTCATTTTAATATATTTAGTTTTCTTAATACATAACAAGAGTGAGCACTTTTGCAGCAACATAGAGAAAAATGGACTTACATGCAGAGACACTGGCACTGCTAGTATCAACGATTGGCCATCACTTTCAAACAGAACAAGACTGAGCACGCTAAAGTGTCCCAAGGAGATAATATGCGCTTCTAGTAGCTGTAAATTGGATCTTCTTGTCATCTGAGAGGGGTACTGCCAACATTGACTTCTGATGTCCCCACTGCAGCAATCTCTCTGTCTTATGATCAAACACACAAGATTCCCCAGATACTGCCTCTCCCACCAGGGAACTTTTGTGTTTGTGGGGATGGTACAATGGTACTCTGTGTTCCATGCCAGAAGGAATGGTATGAAGGGGGTGAATGACTTTCAAGTGTCACCTGCCACAGCAGCATCCTTAAATTCCATAATAAAATATTTCACATGCCTCATGCCCCCTAAACTTAAGTGCTATGTCCTTACGGCGGCCGAACGTCACATGGCGGAAAGGCGGTCCACAGGAGACGGTCACGAACAACCCGAACAAGTCCCAGGAGCAGGCCGAAATGTAATCCAAAAACGCGCACTGGCGGAGTCCGGCGTGAGGTTCACAGAGTCCGAAGAGAGTACCAAAACGCAGCCAAGAACGAGCACTGTCAGAGTCCGCAGATAGCGATTCACAGTAAGAGAGAGTACCGAAAGTGCAGTGAATACTGAACTGAGGAGTTACATATATATATATATATATTTATTGTCATTTCATTCCTTCCCCGATGGGGAAGGCAGGCTGGCAGCGCATTGACTGAGGAGTGGAGCTGCGAGGGCTTTATTTATATGTGTTGCGGGTCGGCTCCGATTGGCCACGGCAGAAAACTATGATGTGGTGGCGCTGGTTGGTCCGATGCCAGCGCCGTCTATATGAAGTCGACATCCATGCCCTCTGCCGGGCATGCGGCGATGTCGGGACGGGATACCAGATTAAGACCCTTAATTAATTACTTATCACCTATTTAATACAGAGCTTCTGACATGAAAAATTAAAATAAATGATATTATTGCAGTTTGACTCTATTCACATTTAAATTGTGTCTATTTTTCTCATTGCACCACAAGCCCCACTCTATCAGGAGTGGACACTGTGACTGAGGCTGCCGTTCTTAAGGTGTCTATGCTCTTGGTGTTGTAGATTTACATAATTTTCTTCCATCCAGTCACATAGCTTGTGGCCATCTTCATCTTCTACTGCATTTTCCCAGTCAGTACTGTGATTGTTAAGTCTACAACATGGAGGGCCATTTGCTGGGAGGTTGTAGACATTAATCTCTTTCACGTTGTGTGCTTGAACCATCAGTGTCATGACATCTTCCATGTTCTCTTTAAATACTTGTGTTAGGTCACAGTGTTGCAATGACATACTTATAGTGGTTGATGATTACCTCTAAGGCACAAGGCTTAAACTTTTCTTCTGTGGTGGAGATCAAGTTTGTCTCACGTGTTTCCTGCAATGCATCCACATCAACTTTATGCTTGTACACGATCTTTTTGAGCACATCACATTTTTCAATAGGTATTCCCTCAACGTTTACCTGTTAAATTTGGAGATCATTAACTGGTCCTTGAAAAAGAACATTCCTTCTTATGGTGTCACTAACAATTCTTCCTTTTTCCTTCAATATTATTATGCCTTCTGCAAAAGTTAGCCTAAGTGTATTGTTACACTCAGTTTCCAGGGACACTGGTGGTTTAAATTCTAATTCTCTCTTTGCTGGCAAAGATGTACTCATTTGAACTGCACTTGTGGAGGTGTCTCGCATGCCCCCAATTTCTTACTAATGGTCCGGAGATATCACCACTGCTCACGTGATGTTCCAGTTAATTTTGCACCAGTAGTCCATGGCTGACACTTCTGCTTACATGACATTATAGTCAATTTTGTATTCACATCATATAGTCCAGTAACGGGGTCATAAAAAGGGGGTCTCACATACATTATATCACATAGAAGATTTTTTTTCTTTCTTATCTTGTATATATTGGTGAGAGTGCAGAAACCAAGTTTTCAACCTATGACACTCTCGGCACAATTTTCTTTGGCCAAAAATATTCAAAATTTTGGTACTTCTTCGGTTTTTCGTCTATAACTCGTTCCTGATGAATCCCAATAAGAAATACTTTATTTCCAATTTTAAAGAGGACAAAATTTCATACAACTTCTGTAGTACAAAATTTTCTCTAAACTCAAACCAAGCGTGCTACAGTTCGAAAATCAGCAAAATTTAACACTTTTCCGAAAAGTTGGTTTTTTCCCTACTTTGTCGCTAAAAATGTCCATGAATCCCTGATATATATGTATTCCTGTATGTCATAGTACATATATGTACTATACTTTGATTACTGATTGTCAATTCAATAATCATATGGTGTTGTTGGCCGGGAGATTCCGAAGGATTGCTCGGCCGCCAGGTGACAGTGTTTTTCAAATGCCAATAAAACGACCTTCAGCTCTGCCACAGCTTGCTGTGTAATATGAATTAACCCCTTAACCTACAATGACGGGCATAGCCCGCGTACGATGGTTGGGCCAAACGTAAATATTACGGGCATAGTCCGCGTACGATGATCGGGCCAGAAGTAAATATTACGGGCATAGCCCGCGTACGGTGATCGGGCCAGATGTGAATATTACGTGGAATATTTGATACGCAATTACAGTCTGATGCAATAATTGTGGTAGACGCAAGTATTACAAAATGTTTATTTATACAAAACTCCAAAATATAAAATTAGTAATCTGTAACGGTATGATATATTTCAAAGCATTCTGGTACATGTAACGGATCTTTACACTTTTTACACTCCCACGTTGTTTCTTTACGTTTTTTATTTTTGTGACAAACTGTACAACGTTTTGACGGTCTTAATTTAGAGGGTGTTGGATCAATGTGCTTTGGAAAATGAGCCCATTCCTTCGCGTAAAGTCTGTCTGGCGCATCTCCGGAGGATAATGCGCCTCGTTCTCTATAAATCGGTTTTGGCATTTTCTTCAGTAGAGATTCGGCTATGTTGATCTTATAGTCGACATAACATTGTATCTTTCCATCATTCAGTTTTTTCCATTAGATAAAAGAGTTAAAAAAGACCAATATCAAACAGATAAAATAAATTTATATCCTTTCATGAATTTTCTCATCACTGGAAAACATGCTAATATTTGATCTTGGAGATCAATTCCATTCTTTCTCTTGTTATACTCTGCAATACAATTTGGTTTTAGAGTGCCCTGGGATCCTTGTGAGGTCATTTAGACTGCTTCATGTTTTGTCGACAGCATATAAACATCTCGCTTGTCTTTTCATTTTATAGCGAGTATTCGGTTGCAGCTTCTTATTCCGTATTCGCCCAGATTAGCGTGTTACACAAGTCGTGCGAACGTCCCGAACGCTGCGCGAGCTTGTATACAATTTCGGCCCAACATCTTCGAATCTAAATCGTAGGTTAAGGGGTTAAGCCAGAATGCATCTGTGGTTCGGATTCCACATTAATCTGTAGTTTCCCTTTACCTATTACTATTACCAGGTTAGTAAACAAGCATTGCGCGGCGAATCGAAAAACAGTCACCTGGCGGCCGAGCAACCCTTCCGAACCGCCCGGCCATCATTGACATATCATTCTTGATTGACCATCAGTAATCAAAGTAAGTATATATATATATATATATATATATATATATATATATATATATATATATATATATATATATATATATATACTCTGTCATACAGAAATACATATATGTCAATTATATATAAAGTGGTTCCAGGTCATTTTAAGTGACTCGGAAAAATGTGAAATTTTGCTGATTTTCGAAGAACTGTACCACGCTTAGTTGTGAGTTTAGAATAAACTTTGTACTACAAAAGTTGTATGACATTTTGTTCTCTTTCAAATTGGAAATAAAGTATTTCTTGCTAGGACTGCACAAGGGTGTAGAAAGGTTCTCTTTTTTAGGTAAGGGTGTCAGGGGTTGGGATAAGTTATCAAGAGAACTGAATAGTTTACCGAAAACGTTGAAACAATTTGAAGTTAAAATTTGTAGAGAACAAATGTAGGTGGGTTAGTGTTGTAAAAAAAATAAAAAAATAAAAGAAAAAAAAATGTTTTTTTTCTGACTTGAAAAAAAACTTTTTTTATCATAACTGCTAAATCTCAAATTTGTAAGGCATTTATCGTTTAATATGACTGTTTTAGAGTTTATACTAAGTAATTATCTTAATTTTTAAATCTACTATATTTTTCTGGTTCATTAGAAAAGAAAATTACGAAAATATTGGCAACATTGACTGAAGTTTTCTTTTACGAACGGGGACTTCCCGAAGAGGCTAGGTTGCGCGAGAAGGAATCCCCGTTGTTTGGATTGATACTTGCTATTTGAACTAGTGCTGCCAACCCTGCAAATTTATCTGTAGACCTACCGATCTTCCCAAAAAATTAGGAATTTTAAATTTATCTACGGCTTTTTGCCTCTTTTTATTACTTATTGTGCTTTACTTATATTGATATACTTGCTAAGCTCTCCGCGTATAGTGATACTGAGTCATTAAATTGTCAGTAATTGTGAATTGTTTCCTTGTAACCGTTGGCGTAAACCAACGATTGAAAAGAAATAAAGTTCCTGTTTTGTATGATGATAGATCTAAATTCAAACTTAAAAGACCTTAATACAGAATTATCGGCGCAGTCTTTAAGCACAGTGTGTACTTTGCTCACAATTTAAAATTGCAATCTCAAGATCTTTTGCGTACAATATAAGGACAACCAGTAAAAGAAAATGTAACTATTTCTGTAATTATGGATCTAGAGGAGCCAGAAGAAGAAACAGAAAATTCCGACACCGACCGAACGAGTGTTGGTAGTGCTGATATTAGAGAAATGGTACTGACATAGAGGATGAATAAAATTATGTTACCTATATAGATACATTTATGAATCATTATGTGAGACATTCAGTAAGATTTAAAACACACATATAAAATGTAAGTTCCTTAGATAAACTATAATTTATCAAATATTCTGTTTTCTGGAGGAAAAAAAAAACAAATTTAGAAAAAAAACAAGGGTGCCAGATTTTTGTTTCATTTTTTTTTTTTTTTTTTCACAGAGCTAAATTTTTTTTTTTTTTTTTTTTTTTCAGTTTGCAACACTAAGGTGGGTGCTGGAAAGGGTGTGTAGGGAAATTGCCACCGGTGTGTTCACTCAGTTGCAATTTAATTAAATATTAATAATGCGTACTTCCATCCACTTTTCGGTTATGTAATGTGATTTCTTAACGTAAGGGTACGTTTACACTGGAACAGAGCTTCGCCAATTTTTCAATCTGCGGAACAGACCACTCTGCCGACTGAAGTGGTTACACTGGCCCAAACCAAAAACGTCGAAAGAATTTAAAGCAAAAATTTGCAAGGGGCAAATGTAAGTGGATACAGAAAAGGGAGAAGATGGGTGTGTAGGGAAATTGCCACTGGAGCGTGCGCTCCATCGCAATTTAATTAAATATAAGAAAGAAAATTGAAGCATTTGAAATGTGGTACTACAGAAGAATGCTGAAATTTAAGTGGACAGGCAAAGTAAGAAATGAACGAGTTTTGGAAATGATGGGTGAGAAAAGAAGTTTGTGGAAGAAGCTTACAGAAAGAAGAGACAGGCTGGTAGGTCATATTTTGAGACATGCTGGATTGGTTAACTTGTTAGTGGAGGGAACAGTCGAAGGTAAGAACTGTAGAGGAAGACAGAGATTAGAATATATTAAACAGATAATTGATGACGTGGGATGTAGAAATGAAGAGGTTAGCACAGGATAGGAAAGGATGGAGGATTGCATCAAACCAGTCGAAAGACTGATGACAACAAAAAATCATTATTAACCTACGAACCAGACAAAAAAAAACCGAAGCCGTGAGTGGTAGTACCACTAAGTAGCAAAATACATGCTGCTGTTCTGGCGAAACAAAGTCCCACATCAAACGGAGACAATACGTTATGTGGAATGTGAAGTCGCTGCTAAGCAAGGGAGTCATCAAGTTACTACTTGAAACATTAAAGAGATGGGAGTATGAAATAAAGGAACAAATGGAGGAACGACAGTTTCTTTGACGCTACCAGTGCTGGATCTAAGGGTGTCCCGGGCGGCAAAATCATATAGCTTTTTTTTTTTTTTATCTCCGCCTACTTCATAGATCCGTCAGTGGAGGAGAAATACGCGTGGAGTACGCGATAACAATGATGATCGCGAGGTAGTATCATGTGCCAGCGATTTCGAATTTGCGGCATCTTCGTCTTAGAATAAAAGATGAAGAATAAGGACAGGATACGGCAGGGGTACGTCACCAAGTGCATTTCATGCTAGGAAATCAAAACATGCACAAACCACAGCATTGATAGGGCAATATTATCCGAATTGTGTAATTAATACGGACCAAACCGGCTGCGAATATATTGGCGGTAGCAAATGTACCGGTACCTTATCACACCAAAGGTGAGAAGACCAGGCGGATCGTGTTAGTCCCTTAAAATGTGACAGCAGCATAATGCACATACACAAAAATGCAATGAATGCATGTGTTTGGACAATGGACATATTATGCCATGCCTGACTAACTACAGAAAAATTATCAAAATGTTGCCACCAGTATCACGGCCATTCTGTCTCTAACTGCTAGCTGGCAAAACTGTATTAGAATGACTCGGACCGTGGCTCTGTCCAGGGCCGGATTAAGACAGCGCAGGGCCCGTTGCGAAATATGAAGAAGGGGGCCCTTGGTTTTTCGCTGTCCGGGGTAGTAGTAGAGATAAAAAACATAATAAAAAAGTCACCCTTGTGGTCTGACGGGAAGGCTCCTTGGCGCCAGGCGGGGCCCCGTTATGGAAGGCGCGGGGAAGGGGGGGGGGGTGATTGAGTCGCCTCGGATTGCTTGCCACCGAGCCGGGCGGTGTAACGGTTAGCGTTCTCGCATCGCATTCGGGAGGACGGCGGTTCGAATCCCCGTCCGGGCATCCAGATTTGGGTTTTCCATGGTTTCCCCAAATCACTCCAGGCAAATGCCGGGATGCTTCTTTCAAAAATGCCATGGCCGAATTCCTTCCCATTCCTTGCCCCCATCCTTGCCCCCCATCCTTGCCCCCCATCCTTTCCCGTCTCTAAAGACCTCGATGTTAAAAAGAGACATAAAGCAGTTGGGGGGGGGGGGGTGATTGAGTCTCCTCGGATTGCTTGCCACCGAGCGGGGCGGTGTAACGGTTAGCGTTCTCGCATCGCATTCGGGAGGACGGCGGTTCGAATCCCCGTCCGGGCATCCAGATTTGGGTTTTCCATGGTTTCCCCAAATCACTCCAGGCAAATGCCGGGATGCTTCTTTCAAAAATGCCATGGCCGAATTCCTTCCCATTCCTTGTCCCCATCCTTGCCCCCCATCCTTGCCCGTCTCTAAAGACCTCGATGTTAAAAAGAGACATAAAGCAGTTACAAAAAAAAAAAAAAAAAAATCCTCGGATTGCTGCCTCCTCAAGAGAGCTAAAAAAAAGTTTTAAAAATTACGATGTCGGTTGTGGACCTAGATACTTTGGGGAGGAGGGGCTAGAGCCCCATAGCCCTCCCCCCCTCCTGGATCCATCCCTGCTACTAAGGAAAAAGGTGACTTATCGTTTTTGAGCGAAATTGTTTTGCAAGAGTGATATTTTGGCTACGTAGTTTCGTCGCAATGTTCAGATAGAACGGCGTTAGTGCAATAGCGTCAATCTGGGCTCAATGGCCAAAAAAAGTTTGAATAGGTGCTTTATTATAATTTGATACTGAAGGGATTATTTCAATAAGAATAAAAAAATCAGTTGAATTGATGTCTCAGAATTGCCCACGCAGATCAACGATCAACTTCTTTTTCTGTGAGCCCAATGGGCATTTTTCTAGTGCCTCGTATAGCAACAGTAGCAAAACTAAAAAGCAGCGGAGGAAAGAAAGGTTCTTTAGGGATGTTGAATACAAGTGCACATAAAAATGAACATGAAGCTCCAAAAGCTATGAAAAATAAAAATAAAAAGAAGGAAAAGGATATTAGAATTAAAACCACCAAGTGCAGGAAACGTAACCCAAAAAGAGTGATCAAGAAGACAAAGTACCTGTACTGCAACGAATGTTTTTCAGCTTCAAAATCACAAGAACTCAAGAACAATGGATCCCTACAAAGCATGTTTCTTTTGGGCTCACGAACTCTGTGCTGGATTTAAACAAAACAGCTACTCTTTAGTCTGCGAAAACTGCAGTTGATAACCTGTATGGTTTCAAAGTTATTTTTCAGATTTAAAGCGTTTTTAACAAATCATTTATGACTTTGAAGCAAGTGGCCGAACATGACGTGCCATTCGACTACATTTTGAAAACAATTATTTAAGTACTAAACTTGATCCCACTGTAACTGAAAAATTCTCGTATGTGCTAGGATAATAGAAGTATATAACAGCTTATTCTGATGCCATTAGATTTACTGTAAGTCAGCTTAAAAGAAATGAGCAAACCTTTGCTTGGCCACTTTGCCCGGCTTTCCCCTACTCCAAATTAGCCATGCGTTTTTTACTTTTATCAGAAAGTTAATAATTTCATCGCCAAAATTAGAAAATTTGGATTCGTTCCTTAGGGACGAAGAATTGCACAATGGGGTATACGCATTAAAAAATCCACGTGTTGGTGCATAATCAGTTTGTTGTATGCATGCAAATTAATATTAGGTAGACGCATCTTCTCGAATGTGCTTCCCGCTATCGCCAGTACGAAAAAAGAAAACTTCTGTTTTATTCTCTCTTATCTCCTTTCTTCTTGATAATTGTTTTTCTCACTGTCATTTTTGCAACCACTGTTTTATAACCTCCTAAAATCCTTCTTTTTCCCCTTTCCATCAAAAAGTAATTAATTAATCACAGTTTTTGTCCTATCAACCCAACCATTTTTTTTCATCAGTCTATCGACTGGTTTGATGCAATCCTATCTTGCGCTAGCCTTTTCATCTTCCCACTTTCTCAGTTATCTGCTTCATATATTCTGTCTTCCTCTTCAGTTCTTACCTTCGACTGTTACCTCCATTAACAAATTAACCAATCCTGCATGTCTCAAAATACGACGACCTATCATCCTGTCTCTTCTTTCTGTAAGACTCTTCCTTAAACTTCTTTCCTCGCCCATCATTTCCAAAAATTGTTCGTTTCGTGCTTTATCTGCCCATATAAGTTTCAGCATCCTTCTATAGCACCACATTTCAAATGCTTCAATTTTCCTTCTGTCTGGTTTTCCTAAAGTCCAAGTTTCACTGCCATAAAGTGCGGTGCTCCACACATAGATTTTTAAAAAAGTTCTATCCGAGTCCTAGATCAATATTTGAAACTAAAAGATTTCTCTTTTTCATGAAGGCTATTTTGGCTACTGCTATCCTGCTTTTAACATTATTCCTGCTGACATTCATCCTAAACCGCGTATTTTACGCAATCAACCCATTTCTGTTATAGGAGTCAACCATCTTTCTCTCTTTTTTTCCATGCCATGGTGCATTAAGGGCCGGCCTTACCATAGGCCGAACGCTCCAGCTATCGTAGGAGAGAGATTTTTGTATCCTCATTTTCGCCGATTATGGTATTATAGTCGCTGTTATCTTCGTTAGTAAAAACTAATATTGCTTGAAGATCTCTGGGCAAGTGGCGGGATCAATTGATCGTAGTTCATCCGGCCGTATGCCCGGGAAATCTTCAAGCATCATATTCGCCGGGAAAACCTACGATTACATAAAACTAATTATTATTTTCACAGTTGCCTATAAATTTGTTTTATCTTCTTCCGATTGTAGCAGTTTTTCTGCGCGCACAGGGTTATTTGTATTTTCGCAAGAAGACTCTTTTCACACCATACGGTTTTGACCGTACAGTAAAAAATCGTACAGTGACATTTTTCTTTTATTGGACCGAAGAAGAGAATGGCCCGTTTCACATTACACGATGACCATTTAACTCCGATAACCCTGTTTATGTCCTTGTCCCATCGGTCTGGTGGTCTTCCCCTCGGTCTTTGATGATCCCTTGGGCTCCACGCTAACATTGCTTTTTTCAATCTTTCATCCGAGTAACATTGGCGGCCCACTGCCACTTCAAGGAGGCTATCTTCTCTAGTAAGATGTCTGTGGCCCCTGTGACTGATCTCTTTCTTTGTCTTTTCTAGTTAAACCCAGCACTGATCTTTCCATAGCTCGCTGTGCTGTTCCAAGTTTTAGACGGCATGGGCGCCGGGAGGGGAGTGCACTTGCACCCCGCTGCTATGAAAGAAAATACACAGAAAAAGATTAAAAACGAAAATGTTGTTATTAAATTCACTGTTTGAATAATAGCTTAAGGCGACTATGTTGTCCAAATTTGTTCAACCCCTTGTCAGTATCCTTAGTTAATAAGTGTTAGGGTCTATTTATAATATAATATATATAAACAGATGCACCTCCCTTAAAGTAATCCTGCCGGCGCCCGTGTTAGACGGTATTAAATCGTACGGTCGTACCCTCAAGCCATTATTTTTGTGGTTTGGTTATGTATTAAAGTACTTTACTATTTCTTTAAAAATGTTTGTTTTTTGTATATTTCATTCTGCAGTGTTATATTGTTCAGTATAGGCATATTGCTTTAATTTGTGTTGATTTTCTGTCACTTTTCAACATTTTAACAATCGATTTCAAGAATATGTTACAAGTATACACAAAAATAGCATGTATTTATGGAGAAGGGGATAATGGGAGTCACTTAAGCAATTACTGTAATAAAATCCAAGATTCAAATCAAATGTGTATTACAAATGTCTTATTACAAAGTTTACTTATTAAAGTAATAATTGAGATCAATTTTAATCACTTTGCAAGGTATTTTGGTAATTACAATAATTTTATTAAAAAGGTAAGGTTCACCACATTCGCCCTTTTATGCGGACAACCATGACACCTTGGGGGCAATCAGATTCATACAAGATCTGAAACATGTCGCATGCATCCATCGGCTAAGTCCCACCCAGTGCACTCGGAATGAAGTACACATTTCGTTGTTTCGTCCGAATTCGCCGCATATTAGGAATCCTTTTCCTGCATCTTCTGTATCTTTATCCTCATTATCGTTACATAAGTCGTCAATATTGATATCGAAAACCGAAGAATCCTGAAGAACTTGTCTCTCTGTTGTTGTTGTTGTTGTTCCTCCTTCTCTCCTTTGCCATTTCCTTTTTCTTTTGGAAATATTGGTCTAATGTTTGCGTCTTCCTTTTTCAGGCCTACTTTGAGATTTTTATGCATTTTGTTTTCTATAAGACTGTCTTTGAGTCAAAATTGTAGCATCTTACTTCTTTCAGCTCTGTCTTATACTGACGAAAGTTGATTTCTTAGGCACTGGAATTCGACCTGACGGGATTTCAATTTGAGATGATGGTGCAGGCACTGGTTCAGAAATGGATGGGACAACTTCTCTGGATTTTCACGCAATTCTTCTGTCGTGTCACTAGCAGCAGTTGGTGCAGGGACAGATGCTTTATTTTACACATCAACAGTTTCAGTTCATAAAACTTCAGCTACTACTATAAAGTCTTCTTCCGAAAACACATTGGGATTCATTGGCAAAATGTCAGCCGACCTAAAGCCAGATTCTTTCGTGCTGATAGAAGCAACACTAGGAAATGCTTATCTCACTAAGGACACCACATCGCAGGGGGTTATTTTTTCTACTTGATGGCTCTTTTAAAAGAACAAATCACGTTCTTTTTTTATAAGCCGCTTCGAGTGGTCCAAAAAAAGAAACTTCGGAAGGCTGCAGCCAGTAGGACTTATGTGAGCTATCTTAGCAGTTTATAAACCAATTCCACCTCACATTTTTCGAAAGCTGTAATTCTATTGATGCTAGTAGCTTCTGGATTTCTTTCATACGAGTAAATCTTATTTCGTCTTATAAATCATGCTAAGAAATCAAGTCCAGCATTTTTTTTTTAGGATTTCTTGAAGTAGAATACCACTTTTCCTTATCTGATTAGCGGTACATACACGGAAAATATTTGCCAACTTTTTTCTGGCACCGTATCTGTTATCTCTTTCAGCATATCAGAAGTGGCACAGTTTTTCGACCTAGACTTTACCCCGAGTAAGATTTCTTACTATATATCTTCTGGAGACTTGAAAATTGGATACCCACTACTTCAGCAGCTTTCCTGATTGAATATCCCTGCTGTTTTGTAAGTTTCACAGCTGTATCCAGCAAGTCGATGAACCAGCCAGTCTTCTTAAGTCGTATTTCGGCATCTAAAAAATAAAAACTTATTTTTATTCGAACTATTTTGATAACTCGGTAAGAAATCTCATTGTGGGCAATGTTGGTCAGCTGACTCTAACTACCCGCTACTGTTCTAACGAAAGAAAAATAATCAAAATAAAAAATATGGACAGATAATCACAAAAAAGTTCGAAATTGTAACATTTAATCTGTACCTGTATAGAGAAAAGAGTTTTAATATTGTGCATACAGAAATTCGACACTTACCGTCTGATTTGTCAGATCGAATAATTAGATCGGTGGATAGTAGACAAAACACGGAACCGCGCAGCGCTGGATGAGCGACCCGATGTCCTAGATGGCGGACGTATTATTGCTACAGGTTGCGATGATTGATTAGTTGCGTAGTTTCGTCAGTGAACACCCTCGCCAGCTGACCATCATTGTCCTGTTCTCCCCTTTATGTTTACCACAACATAATGGCCGAAAAACAATTGGAGTGGATGAAAGAGATCTCCAGGGTAGAAGAATTCTTAAAAGCTGGAAAGCAAAAAGTCAAATGCAATATCAGAGTGGAAATGAAAATGGGAGTGCCACAGGGTAGCGTTTTGGGTTCCCCGCTATTTGTTATTCTAAAGGGGCGTTCATAAACAACTTGACAGGTTGAGAAGAAAGCTACGCTGAGCTACGTGGGGGAGGGGGGTTTCGGAGCCAAGCCACGTGGCTTTACATGAACATTATTTGTCACAGTTAAAATAAGGTACAGAACACACAACAGCATGCAAATTTTTATTTCCGTCATATAATTATTCCGTATGTAATTAACGATAGTCTGACAAGAGAAAACTGTACAAAATGTCTTCTGGAATCAATACAGAAAAAACTACGTGCCACGCGGGCGGGGGGGAGGGGGGTCAAAGGCAAAAGCCACGTTAGGCTACGTGGGCGGGAGGGGGGAGGGGAGGTTCAGAGAAGGCCAAAATGGGGATATGAAGTTTATGAACACTCCCTAATGAACATCGATACCAGGGTCGGCGCTAGAATTCTAGGGCCCTTGATAAGCGTTCTTGGGCCCCCCCCCCCCGACAAATTTTTTTCTTTAAACTTGATTTTTTGATAAAGTCAGAAAATTTTAATCCATAAAAATAAAAATGTCCTTTTTTAAGAAAGTTTTTTTAAAACTTATTTGTATTTAGTTAGACACCCCGTACGAAGGGCCCCCTTCGGACGCTCGGGCTCGGGGTACTTTTGCCCGCTTACCCCTCCCAAACGCCGGCCCTGATCGATACAATACAATACAATACAATACAAAATCTTGCTTCACCAACCTGTTTCTTTTGAATAGCTCCATGTGCAGAGAGCGTTAATGATATCTTTTCTTATATGAGGTCTGATAAAAAAAAATAGCAGGAATTTTTATTTTTCTTAAGGATTGTTTTTTTTCCCTCTCTCTTCTCTACTGTTCAAAATATTCATTGATTACCGACACTTAAGTAATAACAATGCACCTCTTCAAAACTGTATAGTTGCTATTCGGACTGAAACTTTGAAACGCCTACATTGTGACACTAAGCAGCATAGCTGCGCTCTAACTGAAGTTGGCTGTCAGATTGAGGGAGAGGAAAATTCCGGTCTCGTATTTATGGAATCTGACCATGGGAATGCTGGACGCTTCCGCGTTTAAATGAGAATATGCTGGAAACTGATCAGATTTGCATCTCATGCCTAAAAGACTTGCGTCAGCCTTCTTGACCTCGATAATTAAAACAATCCTATCTCTCTGAAATTTTGAAAATCGCTAGATGTTGTGAAAAATGTCAACTTTAATCCTTATAAAAAATTCTGTAACTTTAATAGTTTTGTCGTAAAAAAATCCTTTTAATGTAATTCCTAAGACTTGTTAATAACTTTCATAATTTTACAGCTACTAAACTGAAACAACTTGTATTCTACTCCGAACTTGCTGCTCTTCTACATGATATCAAATAAAGTGTGTTTACAATTTTCAAAAGTGGGATAAAATTTGTAAACAAAATCTGACTAAGTTATTAAGGATATTGACTTGAAAGTAGCTTTAAACAAATCTATATACTGAAAAATGATCACTGTGTGAACTTAAAGACTCTAACTTTTTTTCCTCAATTTATCATGAATTTTAAAAATATTACTCCAGGCAAATGCTTGAGAATGTTACAACTGAAAATACTGTCTCATAACTGTGAATACCTGATTTCCAGCTTGAATTAACATAGAAAACTGGCTTTAAAAATGATATGCAGTTCTTCAATTTAACTCGTGGTTCCAAGAGCAAATTTTGTCACGTAGTTACAAAGTTTATGAGATACCTGACACCTCGTATAACTTAAACTGTTAAAAACTGCTTGTTTTTTTATGTGTATAATACGAACTAATTTTCTTTGCAGGGGTATCCCAGTGGTCTCAAAGAATCGTAAGGAACGGCTTACGGCATTGTCTGATCATCTTGCATCTTGCGATTATGATTTTGTGTGCCTGCAGGAGGTGTGGTCAGTGAGTGACTACAACCTTATCAAGGAAAAGGCTGTGGACACACTTCCATTTTCACACTATTTCCATAGGTATGTGTTACACAATCTCATCTGTAGTGTATATGTTACTGCATGTTTCATGTATAATTTTTTTTTTTTTTTTGCTTTTGTTGGTTAGGGAGTTGGGGATTACAATATATTACCAAAAGAAGTGATAAATATTTCACCAAAAACGCTGACAAATTTAAAATTTATAAAAGTAGATGGGTGGAGGAGTTTACTCATAAAGGGTGCAAAATGTTGATAAAAAATATAATAATAATAAAGGGATAAATAGATTATTAAAAAAATTGCTGGTGGAGCATGCACTCCAGCACAATTAAATTGAATTAAATTTAAAAAATGCATTTTGGGGGAATGATTCTGGTTTACAAGACATAGTAATTTAAATAATTAAATAATTACTGTCATGGGCACAAGCCATATAGACTAATTTCTTGCTTGGATAGTTCTTATGTCTTCTTTTCTTTGCATGTATTATTAAAATGTTTATTGGGCAAATTCACCAGTCTGAAAACAATATTCCTAAGTGAATAGCAAGTGGGTAGGATTAACATAAATGATAACCATCTTATCGGCTTAACAACTCTGTATTAATAAAATCCTCTCAGGTTTCCAGCCATATGGTGTTGTATAAACATGATGTTTTGACAGCTAGCTCTGCTGTCTTCATCAGGTGTCAGGTCTCTTCTAGAACGTGTTTATATAACACCATCTGGCTGGACACCCAAGAGGATTTTTATTGCATAAGTACACCGGGAAAGTCTCCATTAACTCTGTATTATTGTATTCGTCCTAGGGGTAGCCACCAAACAAAATAATTATCCTGATTCTTCTCTGAATATGCAAGTTCTGATAGTAGAAAGATGAATAATACGTAGAACACAATGGTTTTAGTCAACAAACTAAAATAACATTCTTTTTCATTACCATCCCATGCCATACACAGCTTTCACGCATAATCCAGCTATGGTCTTCTAACATCAGTCACTTTTACGACCAGGGTCAACATGAGCCGAGTATCAAGAAAATGCTGTAATAGGGGATGTACCCATTAAAAAAACCTTCCGCTATCACTTTTATGACACGACCGGGGGTTTGATACTTCCTCCCATTGATTCCATTCTCGCTTTCCAGTCCAGCAATATTGCAACTACTTTCTAAGATATATGCAACAACCCCACTGCTGCTACTTGGCAAAGGATGGGTTTTACAAAGCCCAGATTTTGTCATAAAACAAGAAAACTTGCCCCTTCTGGGGTACTTTCATACACAAAAAAAACCTAATAACTAGCCAATTAACAAATGAACATAGGAAATACAGGAAAAAAGGTTTCTGATGGCTACCTGGATACAAAATCATATAGAAATCAAATAGTAATGCAAACTCCTTAAAGCTAGGTGCATAATGAGCACATGGAATATTGCTCTTAAAACTAATCTTTCTACAGAGTTCTCAATTAAAACCTTGAACCTGAAACATAAACATAACAGCAATGTAAATATTCGTTCGTTGCCCCAAGAAAAAGGTTCCTACAACAGATCTGATGTAATGCACAGTAGCCAAAAAATTGCTCTGGCTGACTCACTTTGTAACTTCCCTTGCTACTACCAACAATCTAGAATGCAGTGCCTGCGGTTTATTCATCGGTCAGCTATTTACTCCCAACACAGCACTGCACACGCTCACACACATTCTGACGTAGAGCCACACGCTCTTCCCGTTATGCTACACTAATGTCAAGAATTTTTAGACAGACTAGTTTTGCTTTCATGAGGGAACATATACGGTTTATGTTGCAGGCAACTAACCAAACCAAATTAGATCAAGTCTCTGATTTTCTGTTTTGTAATAACATTTGTGTGGTTGTTGACCATGAGGGCTTATGTGAGCTCAATTACATGTTTCTATTTTATTGAAAAAGGGCTTAGCCTAAAATAATGTTTTCTGTGTTTGTGGAGTATGTTTTGTTGTTGCTACCCCCCTCCATTCAACTTTGGTGACTGTTGGGTATAATTTATCTTGCCTTCCATGTAAATATCACCCCATTGCATTTCTTCATACTCCATTTTTGCTAAATATAAAATGATATTTTTCCAGTACTTACACATTTGTTTAATTATTAAAACTTAACTTAGTCCACAACGCGAAGGTTGGTTGGATCCTCCCGAAGGAGGCATACTAAGCCATTGTGTCAGAGGTAGTTCCTTTCCTCTGGGACCTACAGTTTAACGTGGAATCCGAACCACGGAGCGTCCTGACATAGCTCATATGATAAACACAACTCTCAAAATTCCTGCACCTGCCGGGATTATTAGCTTATGTTTAATTTCTTTGGTGTTTATAACATTTCCAACGATATTGATTTTGTCAAACCACAGTGCTAGAATCCTGATTTGGAAATTTCTGGGAGCACTTAGCTGCCAGTTAATTTATTTGAAATTTTGCTTGGGTTGTGATTTTACAGTAATTTTAAATGTCATTCATACTGATGTCAGACAGTATCAACATTTCCTGTATTTGTTCTTTGAGATCTGAAACATTGTAACTTTTACTACCCATCCTCATTGGCCTATATTTGATAGACCAATGGTTCCCAATTAGTGGTACACATACACCAGGGGTACGTGAAGTTGCTTCAAGGGATATGCCCGGTAGTCTCCTGGGTAAGGTAATCAATAAGATATCTGAAAAAAAATATGCAAATATTGCTACTGGCAAAATATATTTTAAGACAAAGAAAGAGTGTGTGTGTGTGAGAGAAATAGAGAGAGAGAGAGGAGAGAGAGAGAGAGAGAAGAGAGAGAGAGAGAGAAAAGAGAAAGAGAGAGAAAAGAGAGAGAGAGAGAGAGAAAATTACTGTAATGTTGTGGTTGCGTGAAGCACTGGGTTGGGATAAACGCATTTATTTTTTTCATTTGTAAGGGGGAAGCGAGGCTGCGCTCTTTCTTGGAGGGGGTACTCGGGGAAAAGTAATTGGAAACCACTGTGTTAGACAATCGAGCGTATTTTAATTATATTTTGTACTTACTTATTTATTTATTACTCTTGTTCCATAGAACCTTGATGAGGAAGGACCTCTGGGATGTGAAACATGCCGTGTTTAATATATATACATACAAGATTAATAATAATCAATTAGAAAAAAGTCAAACTCGAAAAAGAATAGAATGTACAGTTAATAATAAACATTAATTTTATAACTGAAATTTGCAAAAGTAACATCACATACAATTTTGTACAAATTCTTGAACTCAGTTTTTCTTTAAGTTGATCTTTATTATGTACAAACTGTTTTATACCTATAGGAAGTTTATTAAATAGATGTATCTCAGAATAATTAACTCCTCTTTGTACTAGTGACAGAGATGTTTGTGTTATTTTTGTTTCTTGTATTGAAATTGTATACCTGTGAATTTGATGTGAACAAATTAAAATGTTCTGTGATTTACCCTACACAGCAGCTTAATAGCTCTTTTCTGTGCTATGAAAACTTATTTACTTTGTGAAGAGTTTCTCCAAATAATTATGACATGGCTGAATTAAAATAAGAGGAGTGCAACTGTTTCGTAAATTATAGTTTTGATGTTAGATAAAGTGTTTTTATTGCATGTTTTACCAAAATTTAGTTTTAATTAGTTTGTCTTAAACCAGTTTCCTACTTCACTAAGTACTTCATTGGAACTAAATTCTTGGTTACTATTTGGTGTTTTTTATTTAGATTATTGTTGTCTGCAAATAAAATGTTTTTAGAATTATAGGATAAGTTTCCAGGAAGATTAGTACAAACAGAAAGGGGTCCTAGGACAGAGCCATTTAGAATGCCATGTTGTATTTTCTCCGAGTCTGATGAAGCATCTTTACTGATTTAGAATAAAAAAGGAAGACTTTTAATTTGCCTGTCGTTCCATAAATATCATAATATTCATTTTTTTCAAAATTAATTCACGATTTAAACAGTGCAAGATCACCAAAAAAAATTTACAGGTCACATTTTATTATTCAGTTTTTCAAATGTGTTATTTAAAAATGAATATATAGCCATCTCTGTGGATAACCCTTTTTGGAATCCAAACTTTGAATTAGTGAGAACTTTACAGAGAGTAACATGTTTTATTACACTACTATTTTTCAAAAATCTTTGAGAATTCTGGCAGAAATGGGACAGCAGTTATTTATACATGTTGTTTCTCCATTTTTAAATGTGTATTTCAGTCTATTTGGAAATATATCTTGAATTAAGGATTCATTACAGATGTGAGCTGATTATGTGACTGATGCAATCTGAACGTCTTACTTGAAATGTTGTCATAGCTATAAGAATTTTTAGTTTTTGATTTCTTCTTGATTTTATTTATTTTTGAGACTGTTACTGGTGGCAATGGCATCCCCACAAATCCACACTTAAAGTCTTAATCTCAAACCTTTTTGCTTCTTCTGGTGTTGAATTCACTCCCCTCACCACTTCTGCTCTGAACATAGTAGTAAAAAACTACCATTCTTGTAGTACTTGTATGTACAGTCTGATTAATCCTCCACACAGTATAACTGGTGTTGTGAAGCTCAGGCACTTGCTTAGGTGGAATAAGTAGGGAGAGGCAAATTGTTGAGCCTTTCTTCTAACTAGATTGTGAGCAGACTCATACCTAATGTCTAAATATTAATTTGACTGTGAGAAAATTGCTTTGTTGTTTTGAGTGTCAGGTGCTGTGAATAATTAAGGAACAATTAGTCACTTTTCTACATCTGCATCCATACTCTTCAATTCACAAACATTGTGGGTGGCAGAGGGTGCCAAACACCAATCTTACTTCTGCGCATTCCAATCCCAAATAGTATGAGGAAAGAAATAATACATAAAAGCATCAGTACGGCATCTTATTTCTCGAATCTTATCCCTCCGGTCATTGCAACCTAAATAAGTTGGCGGAATAAGTATTTCATTGCACTCATAAGTCATATTCTCCAATAAATTCAAACGCAAACAACGTCATCTGCCTTCCATATGATCGTAGCCCAATCTATGTATCAATTCTGTTAAACTTTCATAAGGGCTGTAGCAACCAGTCATGAATCGAGTGGCTCTCCTCTGTACCCTCTCCACTGAGTCAATCAAACCCTTGCAACACAGATCCAAAACTCCACAACAGTAATCCAGATGTGGTCGCACTAGTGTTTAAAAGGTTATTTCCTTTGTATGAGCATGTATGTTGCAGCATTCAGAATATACTGATTCTAAGTTTTCAAAGTGTTGGATAAATTTATTTCAATAGTAAATTTATGTGTTCTTCATTCCTGAGTTGTCACAAATATTATTTCAAATCTTTCCATTTTCGTGCATTTACATCTTTCCACCATTTTTTCGGAAATAAAATCCTCAGTGATTATATTTCCCATTTAAGCAGCATTATGAGTTCATTTTTTATTGTCTACAGCACAAATCATTTCACAGTATCATAATTTTGTTGTAAGTGTTAGCTGATGATAGTCATAATGTAAATTGTGAAACTTCATTGTTTTTTATCATCATTCACAACACTTCCCTTAATTGTTTATCGAAATAATTTTCCTGAAATCAATTGTCTTTTTTTTTCGGTAGCTAGATTCCATCTTATTACCTAGACTGTCCTAAGGAATTTTGCACAGATAACCATCGTAAAATTAACAGTTTCACCACAAATCATTTTAAAACGAGGAATAATTCGAGGAACATTGTGAAACTCAGGTATATTGTTTGATTAATTGCAGTGGGGTACTTGGTTCAGGGTTGTGCGTATTGTCCCGGTTTCCTATAGAAGATGTGTTCTTCCACCAGTGGCCGCTCAATGGCTACATGCACAAACTGCAACATGGGGACTGGTTTGGAGGCAAAGGAATTGGTCTCTGCAGGGTGCAGCTAGAAGACTTCTCTGTCAATGTGTACACTGCACATGTAAGTAAGCATCGGCTCTCTTCGATGTTTCAAATAACCTCCTTCTAGTCACCAATAATTATATTTTTTTCCAATGTTTGCTTAATATTTCTATGCAAGATAATAATATTGAAATAAACTAATTCTGTAATCTATGAGGGACAATCAAAAAGTTCCTGAAATTCTGTTGTAGTGTTGGCAGTCAAAAAGTTCCCGGAATTCTGTCTTAGTGTTGGCATTTGTGAAGCAATTGTTATGAGTTTGACAGGTCAGAAGTGGTCACAATGGGCAGTGTGACTGCAGTGTAGCTGAAGGCAGGTGTGTGTGTTAATCAGTTGATGCTATGTCGCAGTTTGAGCAAAGGGCGAACATCAAATTCATGTGTAGATTAGGGAAATCTGCTTCAGAGAGTTTGTTAGCCTTTCAAACAGTTTACGGCGATGATTCGTTAAATAAAACAGCCGCTTAAGAGTGGTTTTCAAGATTTAATGGTAGACAGGAATCGCTGGAAGACTAGAGTCGCAGTGGGAGACCTTCAACCTTCAGAAACGAAGCAATGGTCGAGCAAGTGAAACAGTTAATCAGATCAGACCGAAGAATGACTATCGATGAGTTGACACAAGAATTGGGGATCTCTCATGGATCCATTCATGCAATCCTGTCAGATGATTTGAAGATGAAATGTGTCACTGCAAAGTTTGTCCCAAAGCTGCTGAATCCAGATCATATGGAAACTCGAAAGTTGACTGCGGCCGAATGTTTTGAAAAAACACAGAGGACCCAATGTTTCTTCAGACAGTTGTTATTGGTGATGAGACTTGGGTGCCATCGGATTTCTGGCTCTTTCCCAAGAAGAAAATGGGCCTCAAAGGTAACCATTCTGCCACCTAGAAGACATCAAAACCAAAGTGATGGCTGTACTTCGGAATACCAAAACAAGATTTCCATCATTGTTTCCAGCAATGGCAGGAGCGGTGGAGCAAGTGTGTGTGTTCAGAAGGAGCATTCTGTGAAGAAGATTAGGTAAATGTGTACCTCTCTTTTGTTAATAAAGAGTTACAATGAAATTCTGGGAACTTTTTGACTGCCCCTCATAGTTCAGAATTTATTCTAGTACTTGGTTCCAAAAAGCTATAATTTTCTAATTTTTTGGTTCTTAGTATATTTTTCTAACATTAGAAGTGTACTGTAGATTGGATGAAAATGACTGTAAATGTTAGTCACTGTAAAGAGTGATTAATAATTACACTCCAGTTACAATTAACAGCATGACTTGCATTTTCTACATATGAAATGGATTAATGTTGTGTGCATGATTTATTTAAGAACTTGATATTGTTATGTGTAACTAAAAATTTTAAACACTCTATACATTAAAGCATTTTTGCTGATCTGTTTTCAATTTTAAATCTCTCATCATCATCAAAGGCAAACTTCTACTGTTCTGCTTTTGTTTGACATAATTCAATAAATGGCCAACCTATCCTTGCTGATATCCATAGCAAAACAAATTCATTCAATAAAGATCAAATTGGAAAGAACTTGGAACTTTCGATTCTTACATATGCCAGAATGACATTGGGATTTGTTGCATGCATTTTAAAGCATATTATTTTGATGTGACTGAAACGCGATCTTTCTTTCCTACAAGGAATAAAGACAACTTTTAACTTTTTTAGCAACTGTAAATTCATAGCTTATTCCTTTATTTTGGTGCAGAGCTGCATTTTGTTGTTCTTTAATTGCGCCAACATTTCACCCGAACTTGAACAGAGATGGCAGCTATGGACTGGGTGAAGCTTGGAAATGTCTTTTTTATAACCACTGAAAATGCTGCACTGAAACCCCAAATAAAGAAAAATAACATTCATGAGTCAGACCTTAAAATATCTCAGGTATGTAACTTTCTGGTTTGTTTACATCGACAACTGAAATACTGGTAAATGTATAAACTATAGTGTGCCCTTGAAGGTGCGTTCAGGCTTTGGGTGAAATTTTGGCACAATTAAGCAGCAAGAAAACACAGCTCAACACCTGAATAAAGTAAGGAAGGTATAGTATACTGCTTTGTTTTGTATGTATTCTTTTTTTTTTTTATTGACAATCAATCTCTTATTATATTCCACATGTCAAAATGTACTTACACTAATACCATCTTTGATGTAGCTACATGCAGAATACAACCCCTCATCAGATGAGTACCTGGCACACCGGGTGCTGCAAGCTCTAGATGCAGCACAGTTTGTGCGTCTAACTGCTGTGGGTGCAGACCTGGCAGTACTTGGTGGAGATCTCAATACTCTTCCAGGAGACTTGGCACAGCGCATCATCTCACTTTATGGAGAGCTGCAAGATGCTTGCTGTGAGGCATTCCCCATGGTACTTTCTTTTCCTTCAGAGATATTAGGGTTACTCACAATACGTCTGTGCAAACATAAAAAAAAATTTCAAGTACTTATAATAATGATTTCCTATGTGTATTTGGCCAAAGTTTAAATTTCATATGAGTTGGCAGAAAGCTTATAATTACACTAAATTATTGAACAGAGTGTCACATAGTTTCCTTTAAAAATTAAACTCCAATGTTTTCTGAAAACTTTAATGTCTTAGCTGTACTCTAAATTAAATTTTTATATTATCAGTGGTGCATATTATAGCATTATCTGAATTCTGTTTTATATATATTTATTATAGCATGCATATAACAAATATTAAAATGATAAATATTTCAAAGAAAATAACAGTCAGAGGAATTGATTCAGTGGATCGCATCCTCTTCAGCCTTATAAATGTCTCTTAATCTATCAGTTGGATAAAGGAAACAAAGAAACTGCCACGAGGCACTGAAAATAAGATAGGATAGGGAAAAAAACAGTTACCCGTCACTTACCACAGATGAAGGCAGGAGGGCGAAACACGTAAAAACACAAATACAAAAGAATTACACAATATTTCGACTTTTTAGTCTTACTCATGTAGGAGGCGAGACATATGGCAGGGGGAAAGATGTGGTCACATCCGAGCCTGCCACATGAATGAAGCACAGGCGGAAAACGCGTGGTAGTGGAAGAATTGCCAGGAGGGGGGGGGGGGGGGGGGAATAGGCTTGACCAGCGATAAAAGTGAAACAAATAAATATAATGTCTGTGTAGCTTAGTTCAGAAAGTTATAATTGAAAATAAAGGGAGATAGAAGAATTTAATATATATATACATATACAAAAAATAAAAAATAAAATAAATAAATAAAGAAGAAAAAAAAAATATAAGAAAAAAAAAAAATATATATATATATAACCGACTGTAAAATGAAATGAGAGATGGCAAGTGACAGGTTTAACGTAGGTTTAGGCCAGGGGTGTGTCTGGTGTCAAGGATATGTTGATAGGCTAGTTCCCATCTGCGGAGTTCTGAAGGGGTGGTGGTATTTGGAAAAACTCTAATAGCTCTGACTGTGAAACAGGTGTTGAGGTTGTTTGAATTATGGAAGTTCGCATGAATTGCCACGGGATGGTCTGGGTTGGAAGTATAAACTGTTTGCCTGTGGCCATTCCTACAGAATGAATGGCCACAGGCAAACTTTATACTTCCAACCCAGACCATCCCGTGGCAATTCATGCGAACTTCCATAATTCAAACAACCTCAACACCTGTTTCACAGTCAGAGCTATTAGAGTTTTTCCAAATACCACCACCCCTTCAGAACTCCGCAGATGGGAACTAGCCTATCAACATATCCTTGACACCAGACACACCCCTGGCCTAAACCTACGTTAAACCTGTCACTTGCCATCTCTCATTTCATTTTACAGTCGGTTATATATATATATATATTTTTTTTTTTCTTATATTTTTTTTTTCTTCTTTATTTATTTATTTTATTTTTTATTTTTTGTATATGTATATATATATTAAATTCTTCTATCTCCCTTTATTTTCAATTATAACTTTCTGAACTAAGCTACACAGACATTATATTTATTTGTTTCACTTTTATCGCTGGTCAAGCCTATTCCCCCCCCTCCCGGCAATTCTTCCACTACCACGCGTTTTCCGCCTGTGCTTCATTCATGTGGCAGGCTCGGATGTGACCACATCTTTCCCCCTGCCATATGTCTCGCCTCCTACATGAGTAAGACTAAAAAGTCGAAATATTGTGTAATTCTTTTGTATTTGTGTTTTTACGTGTTTCGCCCTCCTGCCTTCATCTGTGGTAAGTGACGGGTAACTGTTTTTTTTCCTTATCCTATCTTATTTTCTTAATCTATCAGGAAATATTTCATTGTTCTTTGAAAGTGTTCTGCATTATCAGACTTATATGGCAAGTGCTTAGTGGACAAGATAAAAATTTTCTTCTTACTAAACCACATATTTTTTCAAATTTAAAAAAAAAAAATGCACTTTTATTAACTTTGTAGCCATTCTTTTTATGAATCATTTCTAATTGGCATTTAAAATCTATTTATTATGCTCAGGGATGCTAATGCAGCATTCACTTCACAGAGCTGAATTTTACTTATTCTAAAAAATACTTTATTTTTTGTATATGTAACTGTTCCAACAAATATAGATGTATGCATAACTTTTCTGGTTGTGATTTTGTGGAATAGTTTTTCATTTTTGAATGATAATAGACTTCACACAAATCTCAGTTGGTGGGATATATGCAAGATATTTCAGATAAAATGGACAAGGGAGGCCAAATTGATAGTGTAGCACTAGATCTGTCTAAGGCGTTTGACAGAGTAAGCCATAAAATGGTAGTAAATAAGGTAAAAGCCATTGGAGTGGATAAGAAAGTCATTTGCTGGGTAGAAGAATTTTTAAAAGGTAGAAAACAGAAAGTTAGGGTAGGAAATGTAGTATCAAAAGAAGTTGAAGTAAAAATGGGTGTGCCACAGGGTAGCGTATTGGGACCATTGCTATTCATTATTCTAATGAATAATTGTGTTGATTGTTTACTATCTGAAATTAGATTCTTT
Organism: Vandiemenella viatica; assembly: GCA_031002005.1. Taxonomy (NCBI): domain Eukaryota; kingdom Metazoa; phylum Arthropoda; class Insecta; order Orthoptera; family Morabidae; genus Vandiemenella; species Vandiemenella viatica. Next base: position 129,829,670 of record JARYHS010012519.1, on the reverse strand, counting down.
GCAGATGACATAATGCTGTATAAAAGAATCAAAACGATAGAGGATTGTAAACAGTTGCAGGTTGATCTGGACAGGATATCTAATTGGGTTGGTAAACATGGAATGAAGATAAATGCAAAGAAGAGTCAGCTTATTAGATACACAAATAAAAAACAAAAGGTTAATTATGAATATAAGGTGGGGAAAGAATTGCTTGCTGAAGACTTGAAATGCAAATATCTTGGAATTACTTTTGATAACACACTTAACTGGGCAGGACACATAGGACAGGTGGTAGGAAAAGGTTTCAAAGTTCTACACTTGTTGGAGAGAGTTATGAGGGGATGTACGAGAGAAGTCAAGGAATTGGGTTACAAAACTTTGGTCAGACCATTGCTCGAATATGGTAGTGTAGTATGGGACCCTCATTTTACGTATCAAATACAGGAGTTGGAGAGGGTGCAAAGAAGGGCTGCTAGATTTGTTTCTGGAAATTATCGCAGAATGCAATCAGTGACGGATATGATAAAGGATCTGGAATGGGATTAATTGCAAGACAGGAGGAGGTTGAGGAGGGTCATGGGAGTGTACAGGGCATATACTGGTGATGAGGCATGGAAAGATATTGCAATAGGTATGAAAAGTATTGCATGGAAGGGAAAAGATGACCATGACCACAAGCTGGCACTCGATTTCAGGCACAAGGGTGTGGGAAGATTCTCTTTTTTAGGTAAGGGTGTCAGGGATTGGAATGAGTTACCAAGAGAAATGATGAATAATTTACCGAAAACTTTGAAGGAACTTAAAGATAAAATTTGTAGAGGGCAAATGTAGGTGGGTGCAGGATAGGGGGAAGATGGGTGTGTAGGGAAATTGCCACCGGAGCCTGTGCTCCATTGCAATTAAATTAAATTAAATATTTGAAAAATACTCCATGTACAGATATAATTACTTATTTGAGTTTTTATCTAGGTGTTGCGTCTGCTGTCAAATAAGCCAGGTGTGGTGGATCCTTTAAGTAAAGTTTACTTTGCATTGAACTTATTTTGACATTTCCTAGCTGCTTCATGAATCTGCATACAAATCTAAACCTTTGTTATAGTTCTGACATATTAATTGGTGGGGTGGTGATTTTGACAAACCACTGTTATTTGCTGTTTTCAAGTTCATTCTGATGTAATGAAATAGTTAAGTTTAGAAGTAAAAAAATGGCTTGTACTGCATTATATATCTTGTTTGCTTTAGTAGTCAGCTTTCTGCTCTGCAGAATGATAGTCAATTTAGTAGTTCAGCTTCTGCTGTTTTGGTGCCTAACCCATATAAAAGAGGAAAGACAGGATAAGGCTAGCACTTTTTGGTAAAACTGGGGTTAATACTTCCAGAAGTAGAATGTCTCAGAATTAGGCTATAAAATTTATTGATTAAAGTTTTGGGAGAAAAGAAACTGAGTGGGGGATGGAGGGGGGATAATTTTCATGGAATTAATGTTACCAAGTAATAGTTTAATAATTAAAGTGTAACAAAATACAAATACACACCACTTCTAAAACAATAGGAAACAGGAAAGTAGATAATGAGATATGGACAAAAACACTGATATTTAATAGAATTTCTAAATAGGAAAGTGGAATACGAGCATGTCAAAAAAAAATTTAAACATAATAGAACATCAGTAAGAACAGCTGCAGGTAAATTAGACTGATAACAATATAATATTCAATAAGTTTATTATTTTTTTATATACACTGGTAGCAGGTAAACCAATTCATGAACATCAAATACTATTTGACATTCTACATAGTCATAAACAAGGTTAATTGAAATGGAGGAAATGAATGATTTCATTGAAAAAATTACCAATGGCATAGGATAAGTGCTGGTTATGTTTTGCATACAGGATGGCAGATGTTAAATGGGAAAATAAAAGCACTCGAACTTAGATGAAAAATAATTTATTTGGTCACAAATAGAAAATATACTATTCACAGGTAGTAGATGCAAGCTTCCTATTGTTGGTGGAGACAGGAGGCAACCCGAATCTAGTTAAAACTGAAGTGTAGCTTCAGAAAACATAATTCACTAAACATTAATATGGAAAGGAAAGATAAATTACATACATCACTCACCAAATTGAAAGGGAGCAAAGCAGCAGTGACAAACAATGCTTTGGGCTATTCTCTTGTTGATGATTCAGTAGAACTTTGAACCTTAGCTAACTCCTAGTCCATAAACATGACAGCCCCAAGCTTCCTTTCTATGTAGCAGATATCGCTTCAGATGGTGCAACATGCATCAAGCCTTCACTACCTTCACCAGCCCAGTAACTGGTGAAAGCTTCACCATCATAGGACTTGTGACTTGGGTATCCTCCCATTTAATACATCAACCATTACCCAACCTGATACATAGATCTGACCATGAATCCACTATCTATCAGAATGAATGGACATAAACTGTATTTACACAGAACCCTCATCACCCAGTATGTCATCATACAACCACACCTGATACAAACAGTTTCAATTCCTGCTTCACTATCCGTGCAGCATCTCTGAATTGGATGGTGGGAACTGGCATACCAGTATAAATCAGGTATCAGACAACTGCCGTTATTTTAATTTGAGATAAAACCCAGTAATATTTCTTCCACACAACCCATTCCCCACAACCTCCATCTTCCCACAAAACCACCACTCACCAGAACTGTTCAGGTTAGTTTTGGAACATTTTTGTTTTTATATATGTAAATTGGACTTTAGGAATAATGGAAAGAAGGAAAATTGAAACATTTGAAATGTGGTGCTACAGAAGACTGCTAAAAATTAAGTCGACAGACAGTAAGAAATGAACGAGTTTTGGAAATTATGGGTGAGGAAAGAAGTTTGTGGAAGAAGCTTACAGAAAGAAGAGACAGGCTGGTAGGTCATATTTTGAGACATGCTGGATTGGTTAATTTGCTGGTGGAGAGAAAAGTCGAAGGTAAGAACTGTTGAGGAAGACGGAGATTAGAATATATGAAGCAGATAATTGAGGACGTGGGTTGTAAGAGATACGTAGAGATGTAGAAATGTAGAGGGTAGCGCAAGATAGGAAGGGATGCTCCACAGTTTTAATAAGGGCGGCAATCTGGAATAATGAGATTTCTGTCGGTGAACCCCTCCTACCCTGAGTCAAGGTCCCCCCCCCCCCCAAACCAAATCCTAGCCCTCCCCAAAACAAAATCCTGGATCCGCCACTGGATGGAGGATTGCATCAAGCCAGTCGAAAGACTGATGACAGCAAAAAAAATCAATGAAATAATAGGTGCTAAGTATCAAAAATGAATTACAAATTAGGATAGGGAAATAAATCATCATGTACCTTAGATGATATTTTAAAGGTGTGAACACAAATAGTAAATGAAAACATACATGCTGTACTATTTTCTGTGTCTTATCCCTTTATCAACAAGAGAATATTGTGGCAGATGGGTGTTGTAGGAAACCCTGTGAGGTAGTCTCCCATAATATGTTTACAATTCTCAGGTCACCCCTTCAAACTCCCACTCATAACTCCCACCATATTGTCCCCACCCCCCAAATCACAAGGTGCCAATTATATTTCGGTGAATCCAGTTGGCTGCTGGCCACCACCATGCATATCCCTCTTTTGTTGAAGAGAGTTATGAAACACGGGAAAACATGTATTATTTTGGTTCTCTGGGTGGAACCACATCAATATATTTAAACCTAACGTTTCTGCCATTGTGCTGTGGCCTTCTTCAGAGGACTTTGTCAGATGCTGCTATCACCTTATATAGTAGCAGGAAGCTAGCGCGGGCGGGCGCTACTCGTCCGCAATGACATCACCATGCCCGGTGTAGGCAGTAGGATGGGGTCATTCGTCTTGGGTTTTCCTGAGCAGGTATGACCAAATGTGGTCAAGTTGCAAATCATTGACGGCATTTATGTTGTCTGGCCGTTTTTGTATTTCTAACACTTCTCTTATACACCTAGGCCACCATCTGCTCTCAATGGCTATAACGCTGGTCTTATCAAATAAAACTGAGTGGCCACTATTGGCTGAATGTAGAACTACAGCGGACTTGCTTGCACTTCAGGTTTTGCTCTGCATATTGAACTGGCCAGATTTTAGGTTATATTGGTCCTTGCACTGACTTTTCCTTTCAGTTCTTGGCAGTGTCTCTGTAGGACAAATACTTTGATCTAAAATAGTGTTGAAGCTTCTCTCCTGTCCATATTATATTCAGAAAACTTCCTGCTTCTCTGTTATGAGGGTGAAGGAGCAAAGGTGTTTGGTTGCAGACGATCTTCTGTATAGTACAATCTTTAATGTGAAGGTGTGTGTATGTATAAGAAATTTACATCTCTTGGTAGAATCTATGAACTTTAAAATGTATATCAAAGAAATCTGGAGGCACCAAAGAATGTAACGTAAAACTACCATAGTTGTATGGTTATTAAAGTTGTGATAGCTAGATGCCAGACATCTATAGGTACAGACATATTTTAAGCAGAATTTTTAAGCCAGTTACAACAACAAATAATAGGAGAAGCAAAATATAATGAAGAAGTGGACCCCAGGATTTTAAAAGAGGAGACTCCTACAGTGTTGCCAGTATCTAATAAGATTTTTTTAAATGTCTGTAGAACTTAATTTTTCAGGGTTTTATGGTGTTTTTTGTCATCAGCTAGCCTTTTGATCATATTTGATTAAGTGATATAAGTATATAATTTAGTTTTGGGCCAGAAAAATATATCCTGTGCAAACTTTAAGTCTAAAGCTTATTTTGTCACAGAAGGAAAGAGAAAAGTGAGAGCAATGGGATTCTGTTTCTCTTTGCGTGTGGAACTCTAAAACAGAAAAAAAATACAGTAAAATTATTTTGTTCACATGGTAAGATTGTTGGGAATGTGTGGCATACATTGTTGATGAAACCTGAACATGTAGAAGAATTAGGATTTGTACACAAAAGGGAAGACATGACAATGAGAAACTAGCGCTTGATTTCAGTTGTAAGGGAGTGGGAAAATTTTCTTTCATAGCTAAATTGCCAAAGAAATGTTCAATAATTTACATTAAATAATGAAATAATTTAAAAGTTCCTCAAATGCAAAAAGAGTGGGAAAATTGCCACAGTGGCATTTGCTTAAAAGTTCTGTCATGTGACCTCTGTATATCTTGCCATGTGTTTCATTTCATTTCCCTCTTACATGACTAAAGAAGTCAACCAGAACATATGGTCTGTCATCTGGTCATTCACAATAATCCACTGAATTTGGAACTGTTTAGTATTTGGTTCTAATTCCTCATTCTCAGTAAAACTCCAAAGGCAGTATTGTTGCTGAGATGGTTATTTAGTGAACCTAAATTTCTACTTCGAACAGATTTAACTTTAAGCTCAATTAATTATTATTATTATTATTATTATTATTTTAAAATCTTCAAGTGTGTGAACTACTGTTCTTATGTTTTCATAGGAAAGCCATAAAAATTTTGGAACTAGTGAGACTGCATCAAACAGCTACACAAGTAAGAAGGTGGCTCGGGAACAGCCTGAGGGCAAGAGGATTGACTATGTCATGTTTAGGACATCAGCCAAAACAAAGGTCAGACTATTAAGTTGCACCTGTAGTTTTTAGTCAGATTGAATCTTATGGATGGAAGAATGTATTTCATAATATAATTTGTTTCATATAAATAGCACAGATCTTGCAAATAGATTCATACAAGGTAATGTGAAGATTGTTATGAAGAGTGAGATGGTTGTTGTTGTTGTGGCTTTAGGGCCTTGAGGTGATTAGTGTCCTAAAGAGTGAGATGGTGAACCTGTTCATAAAAATACTATCGATTTGCTAAACTTCTGTAGATTTGTGTGCTGAGAATAACTTCCAGAGTGGTTTTTAACTGAAAAAATAAATAAAAGAAAATATCTTAAAATTTGACAAAACCATAAAAAATGGTATTGTATTAAAAATTATTGGATTATTAGCATTTCTTTATAGTCTTCATACTTTTTTAAATAGATTTCTCTGCCTTTAATTAAATTTCTGGAAATAATAGTAATTAATTAACTGACAATCATTTTTTGGCAGTTCAAATTGTTATTGCCAGTAATCTAATAAGATTTTTTTTAAATGTCTGTAGAACTTAATTTTTCAGGGTTTTATGGTGTTTTTTGTCATCAGCTAGCCTTTTGATCATATTTGATTAAGTGATATAAGTATATAATTTAGTTTTGTGCAAACTTTAAGTCTAAAGCTTATTTTGTTACATTAAGAGAGATATTTAGCTTTGTGGAGAAAAAAGATCCTGAGCAAAATGACAGTAATAATAATCCTTGGATGATGATTTCTTTTTATTGATTTCAAAGGCAAGATATGTAGAACATTGAACAGAGAGAGAAGGGAGGAAAGGAAATAATTCTACAGGAGGGAATACTGGCTTCATCATGTTAGGCAAGTTGCATGTTGTATACTGGAGCCCGTAATTTGACCTCATTGTAACCTTCATCACTAGAAAGGACCTTGATAAGACAAGTCTCTGTGTCAGGTATTGAGGCTGTTGGTGTCAAGTATTTTGACCTGAAAGGTTGATCATCTACCTGTCAACTGTTGACGTGGGGCTATTTATTCTGGCTTTCAACTCAATACGTGTGAATTCAGATTCTAAATCCATTCTTGCTGTCAAGATTCTGGTATTCAGTGGTTTCCTGAAATCACTCTAGGTGTGGTACCTGGAAAAGTTTTTGAAGTCTTTTACCCGATCTTCTCCCAGCTCTAATGATATTGACATCAATAAGTCATAAAGCCTAAATGAAATAAAATATAATTATGAACTAATGTAAGGAACAAAATGTTATATCCATTGTAGTGGTATATGTTTTCCCACATCTTACGACTAATTTTGGTGAATATTCAGTGATTGTGTTTCTTAAAGGTGGAGGTGCATGTTACAAATTTTGCAATATATTGTTAACAGGAAGAGCCCATTAGGTGGTTTCCTGGATGGGTAATATCTGAGGGGCTGTTGAACAAGTTATTTCTTCCACTGATCCCATGTCTGTATTATGTGGTGTCATTTACTGTTGGAATGGATATATTGTTGGTATTAATGTTATTGATGTGTTCAGAAGAGTGTGTTGGCTACTGAGGGGTTTGTAAAAATTTAGCCCTTAATCCTTCTTATCTTTCCCCACCTATACCTTCCGTGCACTAGTGTCCAGATTACAAAAATGTCATAGACATTCATGAGCCATATGCAGAGTTTCCTGAAGAAATGCCGACTTCAGTTCAACATGATAGGAGTTATGTATAAGTGATTGTAACGTTCCCACCCCTCCTTCTAATTATTTTCCGGCTACTTTATTAATTATTTAAATATCGGACCTCTTAGCTGAAGATTGACTGCATTCACTCCATCATTTAATCCAGGTAAATGAGGTGGAACAATTACAAAGAAAAAGAAAATTTAGTTAGATGCACCACACTGATTTGAGTTATATTCTGATAAATTGTACACTCCGACACACTATAGGTTTTCTGTTCAAACACATATATTGAATCCACTAATCAACGTCTCGATAAGACAATTACAACTTCCTTCTTCATATATTTAATTTACTTTACAAACTGTGAGTGAGAGTGATGTATGGCAGATACGCAGAGAGAGAGAAACGGAACATAAAATGGGCTTACATCATGATCCCTCGTGGAGCAACATCACGAGTTACCACCGTGTAGCACTGGACAAAAACTGGTCAAGACTGAGGGACTCTGGTCCCATTGTGAGGGCTTATATAATCCTCCTAACGGAATTCAGGTGTGCTGATCCTCTACGGGAGGGGAGTACTACCAACATTGGATCCTTACTTTCCCATTTGGCGAGAGGACCATCTCTGCCAAATGGGAGGGAACACAGAGTTCCACCGATACTACCCCACCTGACAGGTAACTTTTGTGTTTGTGGGGTGGCTACTGTACCTTCCTATCCCCGCCAAACTCTGGGCAGAAGCCGGGTGCCCGAACTTCTCCAGCGTGGATTAGGCGCCATGACAGTAACTGTAGCCACTTGAAAATCTTAGACTAAAAAATACTCTCCGCCTCACTCTCGCTACCTAATTGAAATTGCTTAATCCTGACCTTATTCTAATTAAATACTACTTCTTAAAGTTCCTAATTATGGTTTCAAATGTCTTGTGACATCACATGATGCACCCTGACACAGGTGCCAATGACTAGATAGTAATAAAGACATTGAAATAAAATTAATAGTTATTGAGTATCAGATAGAGTAGAAAGATGTGGAAACAAGTTCTTGGTAGGTTGTTGGAGGGGGGAGTAAGGGTTAGGTTGAGATGCTGTGAAATATCCCTTGTCACATTACAAGTCTCGAGGAAATTTGTAAGTTATTAAATCATTGATTTGTTCTGCAGCCGAACCACAACTCGGCATTAGTTTCTAGCATTTTTTTCTTTTTACTTTTCTTAAGGTTACATTTACCCAACTCAAGTTACTTGTTCCTTTCATCAAGCATTATTAAGTATAAAAAGCTGAGAAATACGGACTGATACAACTATTTCCAAATTTTTGTGGTGTTAAAAATGGTGCTAGTTACATATTGTCTCTTTAAATAGACTCACCAGTTTTGCTACATATTTGTTACATCAGGGACACACACTCTATTTGATGTGTAAAATATTTGCTAAAAGTTTAATTTCTATATATTATTTAATTTTATATAGTAACTTGTGTTTGTTATAGGTTGTGAATGTACAGTACCAGCATCCTTTACCAAACCGTGTACCACATCACTCTTACAGCTATTCTGATCATGATGCTGTGCTGGCCACTCTTGAAATTACAACTGAAGTGCTCCCATCTGATCTTTTAAATGGTAGGTAGAATTAAGTGATTCATATGGTAATAAATAATAAGAGGTTTTTGCTGATAGCTTGTAGGGTCTTTCCTGCTAAGTGAAGTCATCACCACTATCCAGTAAGTAAAATAATCCCGACACTGAGTGTAAATGGAGGATTTCCGTTGGTGCTGTTGTGACATAGTCTTCATCAGATGATGCCACAAGTGTTGGCTTTCAGAATGTTGTGTTTTGACAAATCTATCCTGCTGAACATCTGTGAAGATTATTTTTCAATTTAGATTTCTTTGAATTTGTGCACAATTTCCATTTAATTTTGCAATTTATGTGTTGTAATGCTGTATCTGATTTGCTGATTCTTGAGACTTCCCATAACTGGGATATGAATTAATTATTTTACTATTATGTTGCAGTATATAACATTTCAGTTCATTAATCTCAGATTAAAACTTTATTGTTTAACCATACATCAAAGTTCAGTAATTCTGATTTCTGGCATTGACTACTTATTATTAAATACTGTCATCTTGATTATTTTAAAACTGTCATTTACATTCGCCGATGTTTTTTATTAAGCCTATGACCAACATTCTTAAGAGACTGATGACTCTCTTATTGATGTATCATAAAACCTCATCAGCAAGAACAAATAGTATAGGCAAGGCTTCCACCTCTGCTAATCTCTTGCTGACCACTGTTAGACAGTACTGACTGGAAGATAAAAAAGAAGCTTCTGAAATCCTTCACATGACTGTAGACAAAATGGTTCAATCCATTCAGTTATCTCACCATCTTTGTGAAAAAATCTCGATCCTCTTTCAACTTCAGTATCAACATTTGGTATTGGTATGTTGGATTCTAGTGTTTCCAATATCACTTCACCCATTTAATTGTATAGTCACTTTTTCCTAGAATTTATTGTAGAGATCACATTTTGATATATTCAATGCCTTGCTGTTTATTGATAATATACCTCAAGTCTGTAATGCAGAGAGAATATTTTGCTAAATGCAATGTAGCATCAGCTTAAATATATGGTGTGGTAAATTATTAGGTGTAATTAAAAAGTGAGATCCATTTCCTTATATTTAAATACTAGCTGATGCCCATGACTTCGTTCGTGATTGTAAAGAATTTTGATTGACAGCTACCGACATGTGACCACCATACTGCATGATGGGACTCTCGAGACTAATACCACACACAAACATCAGTGACCTGCGCAGGATAGTTATGGTTGCAAAATGAAATATAGGGACACAAATGTCTTTGGTCGAAATATAAATTGCCCTCTGAGACCAATTTCAACCACCATATCTCCCACCCCACGATAGCTCCCAACATGACATCACCATGGTACATGGTGGAAGACTTGAGATTAATACCATACACAATCACCAGTGGACTGTGCCACGTAGTTTTGGCTATAGAGAGAAATAGAGGGACACACATGTCTATTTTTTATTGGGTCCATCACTTTCAACCACCATATCTACCACAACCCCACAGCTACCGACATGCAATCACCATAGTGCACGATGGAAGACTCCAGGCTACTACCAAACACAAATGCCCGTGGTCTGCACTTTGTAGTTCTGACTGCAATGTGAAATATAGGAACACACACGTCTTTGGAAGAAACAGGATAATGCCCTACATCGATCGCTATCATCAACTATATCTCCCACAACCCTATAGCTACCGACATCTAACCACTATAGTGCATAATGGGAGACTCAAGGTCAATACCACACACCATCACCATTGGTCTGCGCTATGTAGTTATGGAAACAAAGTGAAATATACAGAAACTCATGTCTTTGGTCGAAATACGAAAATATACTTTATCGGTTAATTTCAAACACTGTATCTCTCACACCCCTACAGCTACCGAAATTTGGCCAACATTGTGATCGATGGGTGACTCTGTGCTACTATCAGACACAAACACCAGTGATCTGCGCTAGATAGTTTTGGCTGAAAAGTGATACACCGGGACACATACGTCTTTGGTAGAAATATTGAAGTGCCGCAGTTCGACCACATTCAACCACCATATCTCTGCATGATTTCCCAAATCACTCCAGACAAATGCCAAGATGCTTCCTTCAAAAGGCCATGGTCGAATTCCTTCCCATTCCTTGCCTCCCATCCTTTCCCGTCTCTAAAGACCTCGGTGTTAACAGACGTTAAGCAGTTTAAAAAAAAAAAAAACCTTTCTCTCACGCCTCCTTATCAACCAATATCTAACCACCATAGTGAACGATGGGATATTCGATGCTACTACCACACACAAACACCTATGGTCTATCCTATGTAGTTGTGGCCGGAAAGTTAAGTAGACGGGGAGACAAGTCTTTGGTTGGAATAAGAAAATGCCCTGCGTCGACCATTTTTAACCATCATATCTCCCACACACCATAGCTATCGGCATTCGGTCAACGTTGTGCATGATAGGAAACTCCATGCTATTTCGACACACAAACACTAGTGATCTGTGCTAGGTAGTGGTGGCTGAAAAGTGAAATATAGGGAAACACACGTCTATCATATATATTATTTCTATAAGGTATTTTTTTGTCACAAGCTTATATCTTCCTTCATACTTAACCAAAATCAATGAATGAGGTGTCATTTTAAAGCTTATGGTCTCCACTTTGGTTAAATCGTATTTTAAGCAAGAAAGTTTTCGGAATTCGACCCTTCAAGGGCAAAAATGTAATTTTTTCTAAAATGCTGTTTTCTGTGTTACGAGTCAGTTATCTCCTTGGATACCTATCTGAAACCGTTTTATGAAGTATCGTTTTAAAGATTAAGATCTCCACTTTAGTGACGTCATATATTAAGCCAGAAATTTTTGGGAATTCGACCCTTAAAGGGCAAAAGTATCAATATTTTTGCAATGCGTTTTTGTGTCACGAGAGATTTATCTCCCTTAATATCTAACCGATATAGATAAATGAGGTATCATATTAAAGAATAAGGTCTTCGCCATGGTAACATTATATTTAAAGAAAGGAATTTTTCGTAATTCGACCCTTATAGGGCAAAAATGTCACTTTTTCTAAAATGCGTTTTTTGTATCTCGAGCCATTTATCTCCCTGGATATCTAACCAAAATCGATAAATGAGGTAGGATTATGAGGAGTAATATCTCAGCTTTGTGACATCATATTTTAAGAAAGAATGTGTTTGGAATTCAACCCTTAAAGGGAAAAAGTATAAATTTTTCTATAACGCATTTTTGTGTCACGAGCGATTTATCTCCCTTAATATCTAACCTATATAGATAAATGAGGTATCATATTAAAGAATAAGGTCTCCGCCATCGTAACATTATATTTTAAGAAAGGAATTTTTCGTAATTCAACCCTTAAAAGGCAAAAATGTCACTTTTTCTAAAATGCGTTTTTTGTATCTCGAGCCATTTATCTCCCTGGATATCTAACCAAAATCGATAAATGAAGTAGGAATATAAGAAGTAATGTATCAGCTTTGTGAAATCATATTTTAAGAAATAATGTTTTTGGAATTCAACCCTTAAAGGAAAAAAGTATAAATTTTTCTGTAACCGATTTTTGTGTCACGAGCGATTTATCTCCCTTGATATCTAATCGATATAGATAAATGAGGTATCATATTAAAGAATAAGGTCTCCGCCGTGGTAACATTATATTTTAAGAAAGGAATTTTTCATAATTCGACCCATAAAAGGCATAAAAGTCAATTTTTCTAAAATGTGTTTTTTGTGTCTCGAGCCACTTATCTCCCTTGATATCTATCCAAAATCGATAAATCAAGTACGATTGTGAGGAATAATGTCTCAGCTTTGATGACATCATATTTTAAGAAAGAAGTGTTTGAAATTCAACTATTAAAGGGAAAAAGTATAAATTGTTCTACAACGTATTTTTGTGTCACGAGCCTTATATTTCCCTTGATATCTAATCAATATAGATAAATGACATATCGTATTAAAGACTAAGGTTTCCGCCGTGGTAACATTATATTCTAAGAAAGGAATTTTTCGTAATTCGACCCATAAAGCGCAAAACTGTCAATATTTCTAAAATACGTTTTTTGTGTTTCGAGCCATTTATCTCCCTAGATTTCTAACCAAAATCGTTAAATGAAGTAGGAGTATGAAGAGTAATGACTGAACTTGGTGACATTATATGCAACCTCACTATTCATCGCATTTTATTCGCGAAATTTTCGCACGGGTCGTCTAGTTTTTATATATAGTAACAATGAAATAAAAGACGCTAAGTAGCGGAAAGGAATCAAATTAGGATAGTGAAATGAGCCACCACTTACCTTTAGATGATGGATGTGGAGCGCGAACACACAGAAAAGACACAAGCACAAATAATAAAGAAATTTTCAGGGAAAAAACCCTTCGTCAACAAGAGAACATTATGAGAGGTCGGTGCAGCTGGAGACTGCCTCACAGAAAGACCACCGGTTGAGAAAATGGTGGGATGCCCCTCTACTTTTCCGATGTTTGAATTTACCCCCACCATTCCAACCAAAGACTTGTCTCCCCGTATACTTATCTTTCCGGCCACAACTACATAGGATAGACCATAGGTGTTTGTGTGTGGTAGTAGCATCAAATATCCCATCGTTCAATATGGTGGTTAGATGTTGGTTGATAAGGAGCCGTGAGAGATATGTTTTTTTTTTTTTTTTTTTTTTTTACTGCTTAACGTCTCTTAACACCGAGGTCTTTAGAGACGGGAAAGGATGTGGGGCAAGGAATGGGAAGGAATTCGGCCATGGTGGGGGGTAAATTCAAACATATACAAATAGAGGGGCACCCCACCATTTTCTCGACCGGTGGTCTTTCTGTGAGGCAGACTCCGGCTGCACCTACCTCTCATAATGTTCTCTCGTTGACGAAGGGTTTTTTTCCCGAAAATTTCTTTATTATTTGTGTTTGTGTCTTTTCTATGTGTTCGCGCTCCACATCCATCATCTAAAGGTAAGTGGTGGCTCATTTCCCTATCCTAATTTGATTTTTATATATATATATATATATATATACATATATATACATGTATATATAAGATTGGCAGGTCTGGGCAAAATTGTACATATGCAGCGCTAAAGCCACAGAAGTTGTTATTTTGATTCAGTATATGTATGCCTGTCGATGAATGCTGACAATAATGTCCACAAAAATTGTTCCTTTTGCCAGTTGCAAAATGTGTGCTGTGATTTGGTTTTTGTATTCAAAAGGATCGTCAGCTGCTCAGCTTTATCTTGAATTGTGCCTAATTTCTAGATCTACAGGAATGAATGAAGGAAAGGTTAGACAGTGATATATAGATTTCAAAAATGGCTGCACAAAATTCCATAGTAAAGAGCGTAGTGGCATGGAATTGTTCAACAAATGGACCCAAAACTGTGATCTGATTGACAATTGTTGATTATTTCACTGCCTGATGAATTTCCTATTGTTGGACATACCACTATCTACATGATTGTTACTGAAAACTTGGGATATCCAAATTGTGTCTGCAAAGTAAGTTCTGAAAATTATTACTAACCAGCACAAAGGGTAAAGAATGTCAAGTGGACAAACATTTTTGGACCTCTGTCGAAAAGACAGAGATGACTTGTTTTCATACATTGTTACAGGCAACATGACATGGATATCCTGCAGTAACACAGAATTAAAACAACAGTCAAGGCAGTGGCACCATTCTACTTCACCAAAACTGAAAAAAATTCAAGCAATCTCTTTGCTCGAGTTGGAAAAGAATGGCTATGATTTTCTGGGACAAAAGAGACATTCTTTCGATTGATTTCATGGAATATGCTACAACAGTTACAGCTGATGTGTACTGCAAAATGCTCACCAAACTGGAATGTGCAATCCAAAACTGACAGACAGTCATGTTATCCAAAATAGTCCTTCTCCACAACAACATGCGTCCTCATAGTGCTGACTGAACAGAGAGAAGATTCAATATTATGGTTGACGACTTTTTGATCACCCAGTCTTGCACCTAATGACTATTTCTTCATCTTTCACTTGAAACAGTTGCTTGGTGGACAACAATTTTAAGGTTACAAATAACTCAAGACTGCTGTTGGCGACTTGTTCAGTTCATTGGTTGAGAACTTCTTTGCAGAGGGATTAAAGAAGCTGGTGCAGCACTATGAAAAATGCTTAGAAGTGAATAGTAGTGATGCGAAAAAGTGAAATAGATTTTCAAGAAACTAAAATCTTCGATAGCAAAATTTCTAATATTTTTTTAAAATTTTTTAACAAATAGCCCTTAATTTCTGAATACGAGTCAGATATTTTTGTCATTTATCTTACCTGTGATTGAGGTGGTGGTTGTATTGAATTCTTAGATGAGTAAGTGTGAGGAAATTAACCACAAAGCAGATAACCTATATTCAATATAAACATCGAAATCTGATGTGCCTTTCACCTGAAGAATAGTAGAAATTCAACAAACTGTAAACAAAAACAACTGTTTGATTATATGTCTATTGGATGTCATTAATTCATTAACATTGTGGACTACATACATTTTTCAGCCTTTATCATTAGATATAATGGCAGGATGTCATATGGAACAAGGCTTTTGACTTAGATGGCTCAATCTCAAGTATGGACAACTGTAAGATTATTATTTTCAAGGAAGGCAAAATGCTAAGATTGTATGACATTAACATTTAACTTGCAGGCAATCTATCTTTGCAGTGTATTTGGTTTTGGCAAATGATATGGCAGCTCCTTAGCATTCCTTTCCTCTGTACAATATTAAACAACACATTTCAGTTCATGTTATTCCACTTCAACAGATGTGATGACTCTATACCGGGTGCTTCAAAAAAATGTATACACACTTTAAACTATTGTTGTTTTCCCGCTCTACAAGGCTAGTGTTATATTTCTTCGCCAGGTGCCAGCATAATCGTCCCTCTATGTTATATTATCAGTTGGAATTTGTAATATCAACATGGGGGACGTACGTTTGAGTTTTGAAGAACGTAAGCAGGTTATTAAGTGGTACTGGAAGTTTGAGAATGTAAATGAAGTTCAAAGACAGTGGAGAAGGGAGTATGATACAGAACCACCTTCAAGATTAACAATTACACGCATACGAGACAAGTTCGAAGTTCATGGAACAGTGTGTGATGTGCATAAAGGTTATTCAGGTCGGCCTCGAACAGCTACAAGTGATGAGTCATCAATGGCAGTCTTGGAACTGTTTCAACGCTCTCCTAACAAATCTTCAAGGCAAGGGGCACGTGAAAGTGATGTAAGTGCTAGCAGCGTGCTACGCATTCTGAAGAGAGGCAAGTATCGTGTTTACATTCCAAGGCTGGTGCAACAGCTAAGTGACGACGATCCAGATAGAAGGTTGCAATTTTGTGAATGGATTCAGGAGATGGTGATACGTGAACCGGGATTTATGGGTAGCATCATTTGGTCGGATGAAGCCCAATTCAAACTTAATGGAACTGTCAATAGGCACAATTGTGTTTACTGGGGTGAAGAAAATCCTCACATTACAATTGAAAAAGCTGTAAATTTGCCAGGTGTAAATGTGTGGTGCGGTTTGTCTTCAAGGGGACTCATTGGACCTTTTCGATTTGAAGGCACTGTAACTGGTATTAATTACCTAACAATGCTTGCCGATTCCATATTTCCTGCCATTCGTGCATTATACGGTAATGATGATTTTTATTTTCAACAAGATGGTGCTCCGCCGCACTATCACAGGGACGTACGAGCTTACCTGGATCAAAATTTGTCGGGCCGGTGGATAGGACGCAGGGGGCCAATCGAGTTTCCAGCACGCTCTCCAGACCTTACACCACTGGATTTCTTCTTGTGGGGCACAGTAAAAGATGAGGTGTACAAACGTAAACCACGTAACCTAGACATTCTTGGGAATGAGATTCAAGCAGTGTGTAGAGAAATCTCATTGGACGTTTTGATACGATGTACAGAATCTGTGGTGACTCGTACTCAGAATTGTATTGATGCTGCAGGTCACCAATTTGAACAGTATTAACATTTGTTGTTTATGTTTGATTTACATTGGACTTTTAGCTTTCTATTTTCCTGAAATTTAACTTTGTAGAACGGTAAATAAATTTTCTATGGAAGTTCAAAGTGTGTATACATTTTTTGAAGCACCCTGTAGTATTAAAAACCCTTCCCTCTGGCCGTAAAGAAATAATAGATTTTATTTAGGACAGGGAAATAAACGATCAGCTTGTGACAAAAGGTCTGATGTAGCTTTCTACATTAATTAGCAATTCTGAATCTTTCTTTTTCATACCACCTAACTACATGCTTTTACATTTATACTGAAATTGTAATAACTTTTAAACTAAATTTTTCTGACACTAGAGAATGCACTTTAAAATGTTGTCATGGTGAGTTCTCTTAGTAAGAAGAGATGTAGTCAAATCAGTGACACTTGAAAAACAACTGCATTCTTCTGTTTTTTACAAAACCGGTTTTTGAATAAGTTAAAAAAATACTTTACTGTCCAGAAAATCTTCTCAAAATTATTACTGTTTAGATTATCCCTAACAGGTCCCCTTCTGAACAATTTTGGCAAGGTTATAGATATATTTCACAACCACTGTTGATTTTTGTCCCTTAAAACGTGACATGAGCAGTGAGAACGAAGGCTTTCACGGCGTATTGATGATATTAAGTCTTCACTGGTTCTTCGCCGTATAGTGTTGAAGAAAGACAACAACTAGCTTTCGGCAGCTAGCTCTGCCACCATGTTCAGGTCTGATGTTATGCAGGAAGCACCAGAGCTGCACTGTCTATATCTAGGCTCTGTGCGCCTTTATAAGGCCTGGCCTTTCCCCTCCACTCGCTCCATCCCACGGCTTCTGTATTGCGCTCACCGTGATTGGCTTTGACAGTCGCTCTGCCAGTCAATCCTTGTCAAGTAGGTCAATCACACTTTGGACTGTGGGACAACACATATTGTGTGTTTATCCTGTTCTGGACCACCTCTGTTGCCACCTGGTATAAAACTTTGCTGTGTCCATTTTTGCTTTACATTTTTTTTAACCATTATGGGTGAACAACAGCTGCTTTGCAGTGCAGTAAGTTGTGGCTAAATCTCTATCATGAATGTGGTTGAATAGTGCTTAAGCCAGATGCTTGTCCAACCATCTAGAACCTGTGGAATGCTACACATGTGACACAAAGCACCGTCTCTTTATACTCATAAACTTAATATATCTAATTCATCTCATTGAAGAGAGAGACAATACAAGCTTTAGAATTTTAAACACTCAGCATAGAAGTCTGAAAACAATTTACTTCTCGTGTGTAATCGTAAGTTTTCCCGGCGGATCTGATGTTCGTACATTTACGACCAAATGACCCGGCTGCACGCCCGAGAGATCTTCAAACAATTTACTTCTCATTGCTTAATGAGGGCAGACTAAGTGGGGTAATTGAAACTATGAGCAGGAATGAGTGAGAAATGCAAGAACATGGAGATAAAAACAGAAGAAACAGAGCTGATTCATAACTGTGTTTAAAATAAGAATCGAAACCTAAAGTAAAAGTATAATTGGCAGTAGTTCTTGTTGTGACAGAGGAAAGGAATCATAGCAGTGGTAAAAGTACATGAACTGCTAAGGGAGGGTGGGGGAAGAGAGAAGAAAAGAAGAGCTATTGAAGTAGAGATCTAGTGATTATACATTGGAAATAAACCATTTATAATGGTTGATGACAGCAGTATTTATAACGCCATGATCTTTGGGTTTTGGGTTCTACTGTTTATGAAGGAAGTCACAAGTATAACCTGTGTCTTAACTTAAATTCCATAATTGGCACCTTTTTTCCCTTTCAAGTTGCAAATACAGTATATACAAATGAAGGGTAACAATCTCTTATACCAAGTGATGATTGAATAGTACATACATAAAACACGTTTTAAAAAATAGGTTTAATCTCTTCACCAGAACTATAACATGAAGCATATACTTTACTACTATTTTATATTTTGATTTATTGTCTTTCCAGGTGAGTTAATTTACTTTATCATGTATGTTTGTCATATATTCAACGCAGGATTTTTTCCTAAAGATTGTATGTTATTCATTAACTGACTAGGATATATGGAGTATCATTTCATTTGAAATGATCACTCCAGGTTAGTGTTTGATGTCTAATCTTAAAATCAATAATGAGCCCTGAATCTTTTAGACACATGAAACACTTACTGTATATATTTTGCAGCTATTTTAATTTTGAAGTTCGGAGGTAATAATGTTCTATCGTTCTTTTTAGAAAAGGGAGACACACCAGATCTAGACCCAGCACCTGTGTTGTCTGAAGCTGTAGCAGTGTGTGGCAGTGCACTGACACAGTTACGAAGATCGCGCCATGTTTATCTGCTGCTGTCAGTGCTGTTATTTGCAGTAGCAATCACGGCCACTATCGTAGATGCACCAGAGCCGTATGACAGGATATTGCATGTTGCAGTGGCATTTGCAACCATCTCAATGTGCTTCACACTTTTCATGTGCATCTTGTGGAATCCAATTGAGGTGAATGCAGTGCGTGCTGGCAAGACAGCTATGCAAGTTTCCCTAGCTGCTTCGAAGCTGCGCCTGGAAGGTAAAAATTTGTGAACATTAAGGATTTAGCATTCACAAAAAAGTTGCGGGAATACTACAGTGAATGTTAAGGAATGTACCAAGAATTCTTAGTATATTTCCAAGAATGTCCATTGTTATTTCACTTCCATATTGGAAATATTTTTAAGGGTCATACAAATTTTTATCATATTTTATTGAGAAAAGTATTTGAATACAACTTTCCTAATATAATACCCCACACTGCAACTTGTTTTCAGGCTAAAAGGGAAATGTCAAGCTTTTTTTTTTTAATTTTTGGGTTTTTGAAATAATGCATGTTTTTCATTATTTTCAATGCTTTGTGTATTTTAGGAATGTGTAATTACTATTCATCCTAAGAATGGTAGAAGTTATGAAGCATTAGCTTATTGATGTGACTGAGTGATATGAAAATTTACTTAAATGGGAGCAGTTGATCAATGGAACAAGGATGAATGTGTTAGATGTAAATGACTGGATGAATGCTTGTGGCATTTATGTTACTACATGGACATTTACATCCATGTCCATATTATACACTTGCTAAAAAAAACTTTTTTTTCATCATTCCTAGATCACTAGGACTTTTTCCGTTTAACTCTTCTTGATTCAAATTGCTAAAAGTTAAGTGAAACATAAACTGATAACAGTTTTGCCAAACAATTGTTGACAGGGTTTTTAGGAGTTAACTGATTGCATCTCCTCAGTTTCTCTGTCATAAAATTCTTGCCACAGAAATCGACAGATTATAGTACTTCTAGCCTCAGTTCATTGGTTAATTCAAATCGCAGACAATATATACAATATTTCTCCTTGTAATGCTCAATAGTAGCAACTGTTTATAAGCTAGTTGCATGTTCTTTTAATTTATAATAGTAAGCTTCAAACATGATCCACAATCTACTACTTTAATGCAACTAAGGAAAATGGAAGTGGCTTCTAGGCGATATAAATAAGAAAAGAAGGGAAATTAACCCACCCCATACCAAAGTGGACGGATGCGATGAGAGGTTTTTTCCACAGTGGGTTTAAAGGGAGTGTTGTTCAGGAAACGTTCCTCCTGACGACCAAGGAATAAGTTTGCATAGGATGGGGCCTTGCGGGTGCCCATGGCGGTACTGCGGATTTGGTGATATACTACAGAATTAAAGGTAAAGAAATTTTTGGAGAGAGCTATATGGGCAAGGTTGAAATGAAGTATGTACTAGGCAGGCTATGTGGCGGTCGTAGGTCTAGGTAGTATTCTAGGGCACTGAGGCCCTGACTATGTGGAATGTTGGTATAAAGGGAAGTTACATCAACTGAGAGCAGGAAGGAGTCTGGAGGTAGAGGTGTGTGGATTGTGGATAGGCGTTCAAGGAAATGTGGAGTGTCTTTCACGTAGGAGGGAAGATTTTGGACAAAGGGTTGGAGATGTTGATCCACAAAAGCTGAAATCCTTTCAGTGGGCGATCCATATGCCGCAACTATAGGTCGCCCAGGATTACCAGTCTTGTGGATCTTAGGAAGAAGATACAGTGTGGGAGTGCGGGGATTCTGGGGAGTCAGGAGGGAGATGGAATGAGGAGAGAGGCCTTGTAGGTCAAGAAGATTTTTTATTTCCTGGCATATGGAGGTAGTGGGATCTGTAGCTTGTGGAAGGTAGGTGTTAGTGTCAGACAGTTACCTTAGGGCCTCAGCCACATAGTCATTGCGGTCCATCACTACTGTGGTTGAGCCTTTGTCGGCAGGGAGGATGATGATGTCCTGGTTTTTGGACAGTTCTCTCATAGCTCGAGTTTCCATATTGCTGAGGTTTTTAGAGTGTGGGATGGAGTTTAGGAAAGAAGGTGAGGAAAGAGAGGATGTGAGGAATTCCTGGAATAGAATAAGGGGATGGTTTTGTGGGAACTGGCGAGGATCCAGAGAAGATGCAGGTTTAAACTGTTGGAGACAGGGCTCAATCTCGCTCTGTCGACTGGTGTGTTCTCCTGTGACGGTAAAATGGTACCGCCAGAGAAGAGAGCAGCAGAACGCGAATGAGTCCCGGACCAAAGCAGCATGGTCGAACTTGGGGGTTGGAGAAAAAGTGAGTCCTTTGGATAGGACTGATATTTGAGGTTCAGTCAGGGGGGTGGAGGAGAGATTAATCACTGACTGTTTAGGTTTAACTGGAGGAGAGGCGGGGGGTTTTCGAGCAGGTGGTAAAGGGTTTGGATGGGGTAGATTGAGGAGGTGAGCCAAGCATGGAGTCTTCGCAACTAGGGGTGGAGTTGGTGTGTGATTTACAGCAGTGAAATGTTGATAGGGGAGGGACAGGCCTAGAGATAAATAGCTCCTAACAAGAGTTGAAAGCTTTTGAAGATGTTTTTGTGCATGTTGGGCCTGCAATTGTCTACGCTCTGACAGGATCTGTTGCATATGATGAATGAGGTGAGGGAATGAAAGGCAGAGGATTTTGTGGAGTAAACTGAGGAAGTAGATTCTAAGGGTATTGATAGACGAACCAATTAGCACAACACAAGAGACAAGGATTATCATTAGAGAAATTCGTACCCACAGAGCTATGTAGGGGGTAATTTTACCTCTCATTGCATCCGTCCACTTTGGTATGTGGTGGGTTAATTTCCCTTTATTTTCTAATTTACTACTTTAGGCATTAGACAGCTACCTAGACTTGTCGAATCATCCCATGAGTGGCTGCCTGGCTCTGATAGTGTCAGAAATATAAATGCCCTGTCTTTATCTTCTCCGTCCATCGTCATGACTCCCTGTGCCCTCTCTCAAGGCTGGTTTGTGTATCTCCCACATATTTGTTTCTGTTTTCAATACCGTTATCAAACCTTTGGGTGAGCAGGTGCAGGAACTGCCAAACTCGCCATTGTTAACAAGTCAGTGGCAAGGAGTGCGAAACATATTGTCACAAGTAGATGCTGGATGTAGCAGCTAGTTCCCTAAAGAGGCATTTAGTGAGTATTTACACATTTACTTAGTATCGGCACAGTTTAGTATTTTCCTGAGAATAAATAGCTGCACGAGTTTAACGCTGCGTCGAAATGCTCCTGTCCATACAGGTCAATTATAAAAGATTTTGTCACACACTGCATCGAAATTCTCCTCCTCCTTTTTTAATTGACCTGTATGGGCAGGAAGCCTTCAATATCTTTTAGTACTTTCTCTGTGATTTGTACCTCTGGTAAAAAGAGAGAGAGAGAGTGAGAGAGAGAGGAAAAAAAAATGGCAAATTTGAATGTAGATTAAAAATTATTTGTGCAACATGTGTTCTGTAAAATTGGAAATTATTTTTGATACCTTTTTTTTATCATTGGCAAATATCGCTGATGAATAGCTATTTGAACTGAACAGATATTTTAATATGCAGTTGATCCAATTTAATTATTCTAGTAATTTAAATATTTTGTTAGATATATATTTTTCTCTTTGATATTTTGAAGCTGAAATTATGAAACAGTTAGATAAATCTTCCCTACTTTCCTTTACAATTGATCAATTCCAATAATATGGAATAACACTGTAATTATGCTACACAAAAACAAGGAAGTATTCATAATTTCAAAAACTGTCATCCTATATGCTCAGGTCTGTTTTGTACAAGTTTTTACAAAGGTGTTGTTGAATTCTGTATCAGTATTACCACAACAGAGCATATTCTAACTCTCTAGGAGGAATTTGCAAATACCAAATGTCTCTTTGTGTAGCTTCAGTTGATTTTAAAAGGTATTCAACTCAGTATGTTACAACTTTTGAAAGAGGTGTTCCCATCTCTCATAAGTTGTTTTCAACTGTCATGGAGCTAGCAGTATCAAAGTTAGAATGGGCAGAAATAGTAATTAGAAGACTTAATAAACTGAGATTTGCTAATGAGATTGTGCTGTTGGTCAACAATGTTAATGAACTCTTACCTAAATCAGTTGGCCTGACTGAGCATTGTGTGTTACTGATAATGCTCTGGCCTAGCATTCAGAAAGATGTGGGTTTGAATCCCCTTCTGGCCATCCATTTTTGAGTTTTCCATGATTTCCCCAGATCACTCCAGGCAAATGCCAATACAGTTCCTTTAGATGGCCATAACCAAATTTCTTCCAATTCCTTGCCTCCATATCTCATTACCACAATGTTGATGAGATATAAAGCTATAACCAATAATAATAATAATAATATTGGCTTCAGCATGAAATTTTTTTTAAAAAAGGTTGTGTCTACCAAATGGGTCACAATACAATATATACAAATGAGTAATGTATCTTTAAAAATGTCAGTGAGTACATATATCTATCTTGGCCAACTTGTAAATATGAGAGATCAGAAATTTTCTGTGGTAGATGGCAAACTTATGGGTAACATTCTATAGTACTATAATCAAATATGCCTTCACAAATATGAAGTAAACAGTTGGTAACAATTGTATTCTTCCTGTGCTGGTTTTTGGCTGTGTGGTCTGCTCACTCAATAAATCTAAAAAGTGAAGCCTAGAATAGCCCAGAAAGCTATGTAAAGGTCAGTGCTGGTATTCACTACAAATACAGTAAGAGGTCAACAAATATCAGGTCAGCTACAAGGTCAAAGAAATCTGGGAGAAAATAGCAACTTCAAATTGGCAGTATTGCTCAAGAAAAATGGTATTGGAGAGGAGATCATTGGAGACAAAGAGGAAAACCTCCAAAGACATACACAGTTGCTGGAATTAGCTGAAAGATAATTACCCAAGGCTGTTCTATCTGGTGAAGACTGTTGAATTTCTGTCTGGACTCGTGACTCTAATAGATCACATCATTCCATGTTTTAAATATCTTTTTGTGGTTAGGCTGTTGCTTAAAAAGGCTGTTGATTCAATGTAGATAGAGGAATGGAGGGAATAAATGTTTTTATTCTGGATTCAGTTTAATCATAGGCACTGAAATAGTATTTGAAAATTATGATTTTTGTGTATTTTAGAATCTAAAAGAAAGCTTTTCTTGTCATTTTTGACAACCATGATACTTTCTTTGGGAAATCACTCGCTGTTGAGACTCCTGACTTTAAAACAAGAAGGTAAACTGTTTGGTATCTGG
Organism: Vandiemenella viatica; assembly: GCA_031002005.1. NCBI lineage: Eukaryota > Metazoa > Arthropoda > Insecta > Orthoptera > Morabidae > Vandiemenella > Vandiemenella viatica. Next base: position 129,805,134 of record JARYHS010012519.1, on the reverse strand, counting down.
TTTCTTTTAGCATTTATACAACCTTTATGTTGACTGTCAGTTATTATGTTACGTTTGTGAAGTTGAGCAGACCATATATGTAGGTTTTTCGTACACACTGTGTGAAAGGGTTCCATTTTGTCTCTATCAAATGAAAATGTTGAGGAAAGGTTACCTTCCATTCTCCTTTAGTTCTATTGTGAATCAAATGTTCAGATTAATTCCATTGAGATGGTTCAGTCCACATCATATTCATAAGTCTTTAAGGATTCCTGACTCATCTCATGGAAATCACATTAGCATCAGATTCATGCAGTAACTAGAGGAGAATGGTAGCCTGCCTTTCCTCAACATTCTCGTCCGAAAGACACTGTATGGAACTCTTTCACACAGTGTGTACCAAAAATCCATACGACTTACATGCCAGCAGTTCCCATCACCCTGTACAGATGAACTTCATGTTTACATTGGTATACAGAGCAAGGGAAATTTCTGGCGTTGAAAACCTGCCAGTGAAATATGAACATCTCTTAATTACTTTGAAAAAGACTATGTTGTAAGAATGTATGTGCTGAACAACTGATCAAATGGACACTTCAGGAGAAGGCACCAAAATTTCCAATAGAACCAGATAATCAAGCTAATACTGTGGCCTTCATCCTGTATTTGGGAAACACTTCCACAGAAATTGGCAGGATACAGGTTTGTCACTGAATCATCGTCATCATCATTGGAGACCATCTCCAGTTTCCTGGATGTGGTTTATGAGCCTTCAAGTGTTTTGGTTTTACAGTTTAAGTCTCCGGTCTAAGAAAGATTCTTTGTCCATAACAGATTCCCATTTCCGTCCTCTTTTCTTTATATCTTCCTTCACTGAATACAGAGTATATTCTGTCCACCTGCAAAAATTAGGGAATGGTTCCACATGGTGAAGGACAAATTGAGTTTGAAAATGCCATGAGCTTACAGAATATCATGTCCATGTGGCAAGATTCATATTGATCAGACAATTCTTGCCATTAAGGCTTGTGTTGCTGAGTGTAAACGTGATATCTGATTGTTCGAATTGGAGAAGTCTGCAGTCAACAAACATGTCACTGAAAATGACTTCAGCTGAATACAGCTGAATAACAGCTCAATTAATGGACAGGCTCAGTAACTCATTGAAACCAGCACTACCAATTTTGAGACAGGAATGTAGCATGTAAATGAATAGTGATGGTTATCATAAAATCAATACTGGCAATTTGCTTCACAGCACACATGATAGTGAACTGGAGTGTGTGCAGTGGACAGAGTAATTCAGGGGGGGGGGGGTGATAAACAATAAGAACCTGAGTGAATGGGACCATCATTGCGGCCCAGCAAGCCCATAAAGATTTTCAATAATAACATGCCTGAAAAGCCTTCGATCACACAAACACACTATTGTTGATGCTGTATTTGTTTGTGCCTTAGGAAATGTTAGTTTCCTAGTGCATGCAAGTAGAGGACCTGTGCGAAAATTTCGTGAGTACGATGAATAGTAAGGTTGATGGTTTGTAATAGGATGAAAGAAGAACTGCCTCATTTGTATCAATTCTTTACTACTGTAGTGTAATAGGTACATAATAAAACTTGATGCCAGTGAAGCAGTTTATTAATATTACTGTGGTATGTGCTGCTGCTGTCTAGTGGCTTGGCTCTGAACTGTCTCATACATGTGACTTTCACAGTTATTACTTTTGTCCTTCAGGGGTAAAATTCTGAAAAATTTCATTCTTAATCTACTGTATAATGCTGCCTGAGTGGAGACCTTAATCTTTTAAATAATACCCCATTTAGCTATTTCGGTTAGATATCAAGGAAGATAAATGGCTCGTGACAAAAAAATATGCTATGGAAATAGTTATACTTTTGCCCTTTAAGGGTCAAATTTATGTTTAAAATGGTACTTCATATATCGATTTCAATTAGAAATCCAGGAAGATTAATCGCTCATGACCCTACAAACCACATTTTAGAAATTTTGACTTTTTGCACTTTAAGGGTGAAATTTGTAAAAATTACTTTCTTAAAATGTGATGCAATCAAAGCAGATATCTTTAAATTTATCGATTTCGGTTAGATATGAAGGAGATAATGGCTTGTGACAAAAAAAAACACCTTATAGAAATAATATATATGAATATTAACTTGGTATCCATTTGTCCAAGAAAAATTGATAGGTTTGGTATTTTAGAGTTTTCCACATAACAAATTGCTTTTTCAGAAATAAGCAGAGGGAAATTATGTCATTCTTGTCGTTATAGAAGATGAAAGCAATATTTTAGAATTACAGATTTATATTTATTACTCATATTTCAAATAGTTTCAGTTAAACAGTAGAGGCAGGAGAGGAGGTATATAATTTCAACATAGCCTCTCTGAAAATGGTTCAGCCAACCAAAGTACTGGTGACCTACTTTAGGACATAAGCATCTTCCTCTTAGAGAGGACATAACCTTTGAGTTAGGGATCTTAGTGTTTTTGAACAGGAATAATTTAACAAATTTAAATCACACCTGGAAAATTGGAGATTATCCCCAATAGCAATGATGGTGAATAAAAAAATTATCCTAAATAATATTTCATATGGAAGAAAAATATAAATTATACCCAATACACTCACCAAAGTTAAAGGGAGGAGGGCAGCAGTGACAAAAAAAATATACACAACCCAATATTATAGTAAAATTCTTTTTTGAGAACATAGAAATATGTGGTCTTGCTTGCGCATTTACGACCACATATTTGTGTGTTCTTGAAAGAGGGTTTTGCCCAAAATATTGTGATTGTGTTGTGTATTAGTTTTTATTGCTGCTGCCCTCCTCCCTTCAACTTTAGTGAGTATTGAGTATAGTTTTCTTCCTCTTTCATGTAAATATCAACTATTGTAGTTCTTTGTGCTTCATTGTTACTAAGCATTCAAATTACAAAAAATTGGTTCATTTTAATGATAAAGAACGAAAAAATTCTATAAACATTATCTTGAGATTATTCAACATAGTCGCTATAATTGCTTAATTTGGAATAAGAACATTGATTATTTCTATCTTTGAAAGAAATTCTGTAAGAACCAATTAGTCCTTCCCAGTGCAAAATAAGTTTCTTTTATTTTGCTGGACTAGGAATACACAAAGAGTAATATAGTTCACATAAAAATACCAATAATTTTCTTGTTAAAATTTATGCAATTAGACAATAATAATTGAATAGAAAACAACACTAAATGCCAATATGAATTAAGAGAATGATAGGAGAGTAATCACATTATTTATCAAAAATTATGTAGGAGAGCTGCTACCCCAAAAAATAAAAATAAAATACACCATATTTCTGATTCTTCATTAATCATTTGTGGGGGAGTGAATAAGAAATACAGCCAGATAGACAAGGTCGGATTAAGACAGCACGTGGCCTGTAGCAAATGTGAAGAATGGGCCCTGGTTTTTGCTGTCTGGGGTAATTGAAGAGCTAAACAAAAAAAAAGACACCTAGGTGCAGGGGGACCCAGGAGGCACGAGGACCTCCAGAAGGTGCGAGGCCTATAGCTAACTCCTGTTACCTGGCTAATTCGGTACTGCAGCTAATTGCTGGTATCCATGATCATGACTGCCATATAATACAGTATGCCTCACTCACTCTCTCCTAGAGTAAAGTGATCGTACAAAATATCTTGTATTCGCCTTGTTTTGGTGTAGCTGCCTTCTTGCTTTCAGAGTTGGTAAGTGATGCATACGCGGTATCAAATTAATAAAGTATTTCTAGTTTGTAAATAAAACATGTTACCACAGCATTGGCATTGTCTGTGCAACACTAAGAAATCAAAAATTATTAATTTATTTAATGATGTTTCTTATAATATTTTGGTTCATATCAGATGTTAACATATGTGACAAGCAGGTGGTGTTGACCGAGGTACTGCTGAGGTCTCCACAACAGAACATGAGGATGTAGCGGGAGCAGAAATGGGAATGGGAGAGGGCAGCATGCGGCCACTGCTCGTGACTGAGGAGAGCACTCCCTCAAGACAGTCCCTCCTCCCTAACTTCTCCTTCCTTCATAGGAGTTGGTTCAGCTCACACCCAAAGTCCTAGCAATACATGTTGAATCCAGAAAAATTGCTATCATACCATAATATCAGTATTAAAAGCACATTTGGAAATCTGCATTTTTTCCAACATTTCAGTTTGTATAATCTGTGAAGATTTATACAGTTTTAACTTTTAAAAATAGATTATCATTTTGTTTAATTCTTTGAAAATGATAATACCAGATATAACTACAATCCTTTTCAATCATACTACATATTTTTTTAAATAAAAAGATGAAAAGGATGAGGGATTGATTACCAAGGGATCTTGGTAGAACAGCACCAACTGACAAGGAAGATAACGACACAAAACACTGAATTTTTTGGCATTTACCTTTCGTCAGCAAAAGTACATGAAATACAAATATTGGAACCTAGTACGAAATTCTCCTACCTGTAACTTTAGAGAAGCTAACACAGGGTGGATTCAAAATAAGAAATACAAAAAAAAAGTATTAGTTAAATATCAAAGACAAAATACCTGAACTTTGCAAAAGAAATAAACAGGTAAAAAATTATCATAATAAAAAAATTAGCATAAAGAAATAAGAAACTGTTTAATGCCAATTTTTATTTTTTAGAAACATGGTATCTGTTGAGTAGTAATTCTGTTGGGGTGGGCAAACAAATAAAAATGTGTAGAGAGTGGGGAAATTGACTTTTCAGGGAGGCATGAAAAATGAGAATGGGGTCGGAAAGCATAGAAAAATTAGAGATATGAAATATGTGATATGGGGTGGATGACATTTGCCTAAGGATGCTCATGCTTACTGACAGTTGATTCATGGTTAGCTAATGTAAGAGCAAGTACAGTTGTTAAAAGTTAGTTGTGACAAGAAAGCTTTCCAAATACAGGGATTGCTGAAAGTGGTCGAAGCATGCTTCACATTGCATAGCTTTCAGCCTAGGCTTCTGTGGGAAGGGGCCATCAGACTCTTGCAAGAGGAGTATATTTACATTTGTGGATCAAGAATTGGCTGCTGAAACAGATTCTGGGAGATACAGGAATAATTTTCAAGAAAATTATATCTTTGTTATTCAATGTGAATTATAGAACAACATGGTCACTACTATGTGATTAGCCTAAATTATATGGTGATTTTTTCATTGTTTGGGATGTGGCATGGGATAGATCTTTTGGGTGATTTTTCAATGTTATGCCTTCAGAGGTATTCATGGAATATTAGGTGAGGACTGCTGGTCAAAGCATAAATGGCTACCACAGATATCCAGGCTGTAACTGTTTGCTGTGTATTTGTTTAGTTAAGTTTGGGTTTATTTATTTAGTTATTTTGCAAAGTTCATGTATATTCTCTATGATATTTTACAGCACTCTATTTTCTGATTTTCAACCCACCGTTTCAGCTGCCACAACTCGCAGCAGTTACTCATGGCTCATTACCCTGTGCTTTGCTGAGAAAAGGTTTGCATCAAAAAATTTCAATTTTGTGTTATTTTTCTTCCTTTTTGTGGGTCTACATCATTCTGCTGTTATCTTTCATTAGTGGTGGTTCCTTACTCTCCTCTTAATTTTATTTTCATTTGCTAACCATTTTTGTCTCAGTTTAATTGATATTATTTTTAATATATAATAATTCCTTCTAACCTTTTACTGTTAAGCTTGTTACCCTGAACCCAGGTCAATATAAGATTAAGCTTTCTTGTCATTAAGCAATCAATCAAGTGAAGTATGATTCGTAACTATTTGTTCTGTTATTAAAGTAACTTATTCAAGTAAGTCTGTAAAGTTTTTCAAGTTATGAGCTTCTCAAAAGTGCTCAATAATTTAAAATATGTGCTCCAGTTTCCTATGAAAGTTCTCATACTTTTCAAACATAATATTCCTCGATCCACATTGTACCAATTTTAGTTTTTATAATAGTTTCTTCTAAGTTTGTTTACAACTGTCAGTTTTGTTCCCAAACATGGAATTATTTAAGTTTTAATGCTGCATTGTCAATCTAGAAAACATTTTTTCAGTTACATTTTTTGTAATTATGTTAATAAGCTACTAGTATTTTTGTTAATTGGCAAATGAGTAGTTCTACAGTAATTTCTCATGAAATATGTTCCTTGCGTGTTTCCAAACGTATACTAATTTCAGTAACTAAGGTATGGGAAATAAAGGTTAAGATTGTACATAGTTCAACTCTGGTATGATACATCTAAATAATATCAATTAGTGGTCATCATTTTTGACAGTTTCCAGGCACAGACCTGATCTGCCAGGAGCAGTGTCCTCTCTGACATTTCTTGATTTTATACCATTCCTTCTCTTCTACTACAGTCCAGGTTGCACCTGCCCCTGCACACTCATTTCTATTCCCTTAATCCATTTATGTCTTCTTCCTTGAGGCTTCTGCCCTTCCAGCTTCAAATTATTCATTTTTCTTAAGTCCTGTAAATATCCTTTTGTATTTATCTGCCACCTTTTTGTTCCAAATCATGCCACTGACACTCCTGTAGAATTCTTATTCTCTTCTGCATCCTTTGTTTCCCACATTCTCTTCTATCACAATTCCAAAATATTTTATCTCTTTTACAACCTTGTTTCACACCTCTGCATACAACATCCCAATTACCCCTATACTTCTTTTGAGTTTTAATTACTACCTTCATCTTAGTTTCTTTACAACTGTCAGTTTTGTTCCCAAACGTGGAATATGTAAGTTTTAATGTTATAAGATTTCAGTACTGCCTGCCATACATACAACTGTTTTTGCACATCTTATACTTTCTCCAAACCATCACATCATCTGCAAACAACATGGCTTTCTCTTTTCCCCCAATCTTCCTGGCCACCTCTAAAATCATTTCATCAGTGACAACAATAAATAGAAATGGAAATAGAGCACTTCGCTGCCTGAGCCAATTGTCTAATCTGAACCATTATGTCCTTTCCAAACCCAGTTGGACACAACTCTCACAACCCTCATACATATTCTTTACTGTTTCAGCCAACTTTCAAGGATTCCAAAATTTTCTCTCTGCAGATGCTGTCATATGCTTTTACCTTCACCCAAAAATGTTGTGATCATATCTACTGAGTGCACTGGTTGAATGGTAACGTTCTGGCCCTGCATTTGGGAGTTTTTTTTGTTCAAATCCACATCCAGCAATCCAGATTTTGGTTTTCCATAGTTTTCTTAAATCACTCCAGGGCAGTGCTGGAATGGTTCATTCAAAAGGCTATGGCCAAATTGCTTCCCATTCCTTGCCTCCAGTACTTTCCCTCCTCTAACGTCGTTGACGAAAGCCAGAAAAAGAGTATTAGATTTTTAGCATACTTACAGTGCCTCTCTTGTAATTGCCTTACTGCAAACATTAAGTCTACTGTTGACCTTTCTGGGCTAAAGTTGTATTACTCTTCTTATATCCCAACTATTCACCTCTCCCCTAATCTTTTTTCGTCAAGTCTTTCATTTCCTTTTATCCTCCTCCTGAAAGACTGACCAATAATATCCCTCTTTCAGTCTTCTGGGACTGTTTTCTCTTCTCTCATTAATATCAGCCCTCTGTATTACTACTGTATTCAACAACATCTGCTGCTTTTATCTTCTCCATTGATATTGCATCTACACCAGACACCTTTCAATCTCCTGAGATCATCTTCAACTCCTCTCTCCATCAGGTCTTTCATTATCTCCCCACAAAGATGTTCATTTTCACAACTTCTTCAGCTCATCCATGTTCAAAACTATCTTTCCACTATTATCCATCATTCTTTCACACTCATTTTGCATTTTCTCTTACTTTTAGCAGTTGCAATTAGCTTCTTAGTATTCCTTTCACTATCCTTCTCTATTGTTTCTCTACATTTTTCCAACCCCTTCTTCGATTCCACCAGTTTAGTATTCTTTTTTGTATCTTAGTAAGTTTTCTAGCTTCTTCAGTCCTAATCCTGAACTATTATCTAAGATCTCTGTTTCCCTCTAATACTTCTTCTTTACATACAAGATCCTACCAATGTCTTTCCTATTTTCTCTTCTTTGTGCTTGTTCTTCCTTTCCTACCAGTGTCCTGTTGAACTTCTCCCGTTCTTCCTTCATTTTCCTTAGTTCCAACCTTAGCATAGTCTTCCTGACCGATGCTAGATATAGCAACCTGGGCATTTCCTCTTTTTGTGATTATCCCTTCTAAGATTCAGTTGTTGAGCTTCTACAGAACAGATCTGTACAGAAATATCTCAGCTGAATTAATAACTTCTCTGTGGGTATATACCAAATTGATGTTAAATATGGCAATTCAGTGAGGGGTTCTAGTATCTTCATCGGGTGCCAGGATCTATCTCAAGTGATAGATCATAAACCCTTCATTCTATAGATATTTCACTAACAGATTTCCATTACATCCTTTTCATTATTTAAATAGCAATTTTCTTAGTCATATGATAACCAAGTTCTACACAAAAGAAATTTAGTTTGAGGTAAATGGAAACGTTCATTGATTCTAGTTAAAGTTTTTAGAATTACAACTTTATTATTTTTTAAAAAAGAAAAAGGAGAAAGAAAGGAATTATCAACTATCACATTTCATGATAGGACAGTACAAAAATAAAGGATGTGGATAAACAAAAGTTCATGAAATTTTCAGCCATAAACCCTTCATCAGCCAATTGTAGACAGGAAAGTGATTTAGTTTACTCTGTGAATAAAGCATTCGGAGGGAGTTGGCTCATTGAGGGAGCTCAGACCAAAAACAACAATTGAAATTGAAGGAGTAAAAATTAAAGAGAATATAACTAAACTATCTAAAAGATGAAAAACTCTTTATAAATAGAAATTTGAAGCTGAACAGTATCTCTAATTCAGTATCAGTAGTCAAGATCTGTATAAATTTAATGAGTGATTGTTGTTTGGTGGGAGAGAGGAAAATGAGTATTTGTGGTAGGAGATAGGGAATAAGGGAAATAATCAAGATATGGGACTGCCAACTGATTTCCACCTAGTGAGTATGCTACCTACTTGTAGAATTGATAGCATGGTTCAAATTATGGATGAATACTATTTGTATTTTACCTGTGTAGGTTTAGATGGTACAATTTAGATCACATGTAAAGTTTCATGTCCTGTGGCTGCAAAGCATTCTCTTGAATGGTGAGGTTCCAACCCATTTGCTTAAATAACTGCCACCATGCACTGTATTTTCATTGTTCACTAAACCATTCCCATCCATGTCTCTTGATGGTAAAAATCATATACCTAAAAATTCCAAGTACTTATTTGAGTTTTTCTACACCATCAAATGTGATAAGTGATGTTTCATTTTTCTACCATTGTTTATTTAACCGCAGGTTCAGCACCCTTTGTTTCCCAGTAAATCCTAACTTTATCTTTAATTACCCTTCTTTTTCTCTGATACACCAATGAGGTGAATTTTTGGAGAAGCCTAATACTTCTTGGAAATAATGTGTGAGAGATCTGCTTCAGCATTTATTATTATTATTTACTTCTTTAGATTAATGAGGTTTAAATAGTTAGATACTCTTTGGTTGTAGCAGTGCCCTCTTTCATTTATTAACCGGTGTTGTTAAAATTGTCTACTGTAGTTGTGGCAACTGATTTTGTTTTCCTTTGTGCTTTATAGACTAGTTTCTTTTTGTCCTCCCGGAAATAAAAGTTGATATTGATTTAGTGCAAAATGTGCTGCTAAAGGCATGAATGTCACGTTTGTACAAATTAGTTGAGGTTTAAATTATGTTCCCACTGGTCGAAGGTTAACCAAATGTTTTAGTTCCTCCCCAGGATATATGAAAACTTGGGGAAATACCTTTAAAAGGCGTTAATCATTTTTAATTTACATTCCTAGTGGGTGATTGGTGGAATTAATTATTACTTCTTGGTGTATCTATCACGTCATAATTCAATTTTGTTTGTGTGTGTGTGTGTGTGTGTGTGTGTGTGTGTGCGTGCGTGCGTGCACAATTAAAACTACTGCATTTTTTGCTATGCTTTTAAGTAACATTCTTTTCTCATATGAAATCATTCTTCGTAAGCTAGATTATTTTAGTGAATTGAAGAAATTGCGAGTTGTTCAGGTATATGTTTTGGGGACCATTGTTTTGAAATGTGATATATCTTTATGATGTATTATTCTTTGCTCAGGAATATTGGTATCAGCATTTAGATGCAATATTCCAATTAATTTCCTATGCCACAATATTTTTAGTAACATCTAGAGTAATACAATTAATTCATGGTTCTTCTGAAAGTATATTAAACATTCATTAAAATTCATGTAGACCTATGAAAATTGCTCACATGTCATGGAATATTACCAGTGTTCAGTCCTCATAGAAGAATTAATGTAAAATTTAACAAGCTGTCATACATAGTTTTGTGGCACCAACTAGCATCAGTATATTCCAAACATTAACCTGTTTGAAATCTGCAGTGATAATAAATAGTACTTCTCAGATATTTGCTCATAAACCACTTATATCATATATAAATAGTGTTTTAGAAAACTTTTTATTTATATCTTTCTGTTGCATTTTGAAATGTTCTATAAATTACTCTCTTCCATTTATTCATTCATTCCATGGATGAAGTGAGAAGTGTTGTTGGTTATATTGTGTCTTCTTAGTTTGCTGTAATTTTCTATACCCAGAGCTACATGTACGTATAAATGTATAAATCAACAATTGTAAGACAGAACTATTTGTTCTGATGGCACAATGGAATGTTGACTGTTAAATAAGATAAAACTCCTTGATGCTTTTAATATTATTGTTATTTGACACATTAAAAAAAACTAATTTTGTTTAGCTTACAAAAGCAGTCATGTTTTTACGCTAGAATTTAGTAATCAGGAAATTGTATTTCCAGAGATGGTGCAACTATTACAGTGTCCATGGTCAATCCATTTCCCCCCCTCTTTTTCAAAATAGAAATCAAAGAAGCTCTGATTACGCATAGTATAAGCTGCAAATCCCTGCCAACAAATTTAGTTAGCTTTGCGTGATTTGCTTCAATATTTATGTGCAAAAATCTAGTAAAGGGCAAAAAAAAAAGTGTCACAGGTGATTTGATCTACAATGATGCATGAAAAACTGAAGGTACATAAAGCTCAACTATACAGTAATCACGTCATTATTGGCTCAGTATTGCTAGATTTTGTTCAGACAAACACACAATTAAAGAGGTTAATTGCATACTTTTAAATTATCCCTGAAATTATTTGTTAAAATTGGTTTTCTTCAAAAGTTTGTGATAATTGTATTTTAAAGGCTTCCTCTACTTTTACTAATAACACAAAAATACGTGTGTTGTCATTGTGGGGCTTGTATTGTATCGTAAATAGTGAGTAATATATTGTGAATAACCGTCCATAGTCTAATCCCTGTTTGTTAAAACTGCGCAAAACTTTTGGATGTGTGGGGATCTGTTGCTAGAATTTAGTCATCTAATTTAGAAGAATATTATCAGTAGCTTGGAAGTTACTGATGGCTCAACTTTCTTGGCTTAATTTGGTATTCCATAGTACCCACATTAGTTGAATTTGTTTTCTTTATACTAAAATGTTTCTGTTTAGTGTAATTATTACATGTTTTACTTGTGGCCATGTATGAGGTGTGGCAATAAAATTACAAGACTATTGCTGTAAAATAAAAAAAATAGTTTTGAATTTATACAGTATCACCTTCGATATACACCACTTCTCTGTCCCTGAAATGTTCCAATGTGAATTTTCAATTGTTCAAAAGTGCTGGAAGTCTTCTACTCCTTCATGACGCATGCCGCTTTTTATTTCACAACTTTTATGTACTGAAATCATGTTGGATTTAGTGCAGATTAGACCTTGGGAAGCAGATAAGTCACATGGTTCAAGGTCTGGTAATTAAGGTGGATGGTCTAACACTGGGATGCTGTACTTCATTAGGAATATCTTGACTGACAGTGCAGAATTAGCCAGGGCGTTGTCTTGATGGAGAACCCATAACTTGCTCTTCCACAATTTGGGTCTTTTTCTTTCATGGAGTTGAGCAAGAATCTCAAGGAAGCAAGGTTGATTAATAGTTTGACCTTCTGGAACCCAGTGGAGGAACACCATCCCACAAATGTATATTTATATAAATCATCATCACTTTGAATCTTGATTTGCTCATTTAGGCTTTTTTAGCTATCAGTGAGGTTGGCTCTTCCAATGCGTTGATTGGCTCTTAGTTTCAGGATCATAAGTGAAAAAACAAGTTTCATCACATGTTATCACTCTTTCCAAGGAATCTGGTTAATTTTCAGCGGCATTAAAAGTGTCAGTACAAACATTTTCACGAGCTTCTTTTTGTTCAATCAATAGAGTTTTAGGTACCATTTTTGCACACACTTTTTGCATGTTAAAATTGTTATATAAATTTGCAGTACACATTCTTTGTCAATTTCTATAGTTTTACCAATCGCAACAATAGTTAACTGATAGTCGGATCGAATCAGATTACTGACTTTTTCAATATTTGCATCCATTTTTGAAGTGGAAAGATGACCCAGACATGAATCATTTTCAATCTCTTTTTGGCCATCTTTGAAACACTTAAATCGCTCAAAAGCTCATGCACATGATAAACATTCAATGCCATACTCTTCTTGTAATAAAAGATAAGTTTCAGTAGTACTTTTTCTAAGTTACACGTGAAATGTCATGACAATTCGTTGCTCTGTTATCACACTCATCATTTTTCTGGCAAAACAAAACAACAAGTTTTATGCAAAAAAAAAAAAAAAAAAAAAAAAAAGGCCACGGCAAGACTGATTTGTTTACAGACACAAGAGTTGCTGGATTCGAAAGAGATGGTTTCACGCTACACAGCTATCAGTTGTTAGCCTTTGGTGCTTGCATACTTCTTCTGTAGAAGCATTAGTCTCATTATTTTATAGCCAAACCTTGTACTTCTACTGTCAAAAAATTATTTGTGATTGTTGCTCAGTTTTATGAGAAAATTAACAATATTGTGCCATTTACCAATAACCATGGAATGGGTGGCTGTGAAATGTTCTAAAATCCATCTGAAGGATCCTATACTAAAATAGATTAGTTATCTGTGTGAAGCTGTTTTGATGTAGAAATAGTTAAAATTAGAGTAACATTGTACTAAATGACTTCAGAGCGTTTACTGTGATTTAATGTGCTGTTGTTAATACTGTGAAGGTGATCATGGAAGATAGTGACAAATAAAGTAAAACAAAAAGGCTTCAGAATTACATAAGCCTTATACTATTTTTTTTTCCCCTGATCATTTTATAATTAGCTATAGTATATGCAATTTGTTATGATCAGTCAAAACAAAAAATTAATTGACTGCTAGTATTATAGCATTGTGTAATATTGTATGCCTGTGGTATTACTTGTATTCATCCTACATTTTATATGGCAGAAACAAAATACGCTTTAAAACTGATATTGATTTTTGAGTTCCTTTCCATTTTCTGAAGTCCTTTCTGCCATGTGTGAGGCAATGTATAAGGAATTATTGTTTACCATATTGATACTATAGACATTTCATTTCTGCTGTATTATTAATACAAGTCCTAAGTGATGTCAAGACAGAGATAAAGATGAATGTAGCACTATTGTAATTTATCTTACAAATTAGCATCATTATTTTTGTCATCATTTCAGGTTTTTCTTGATTTCTTTATTAGTGTCCTGTATTCATCTGCTATGCATCATAGTTTCTTTATATTATCACATAACATGTCCTTATTAATAGATATATTTTATGTATAAAATTCTAATTAGTGTGTGTTGCATGATACTGATTGTACAGTTATTAATGTACCACAGAATGATACCAAAGAGGGCAAGGGCATAAGGCAATTGAATGAATGTGTTATTTGTGTATCATAATAACTGTTGATTTCATTGTATTTGGTGTATCACATATTATGTATGGTAAAAATAAAACTTTAAGATCAATGCTATTCTGTAATTTTTGTTTGTTATATATGTGTATTTTTATTCAAGACAACCAAACATTTTTTTTCATCTAGTTTGTTTAATTTTTATCATGATTCAGAAAATATCTGTCACATTTTAACTCTAATGTGATTCAAATCTGAATAAATCTATCTGTGCCTCAACCATTGAAAATGAAAAATTATGCTCATGACCATTGAGATAAAAACAACAAAAGCAGCCTTTGAGAATTTTTATCAAAAAGTAATAGCATTTTTATCAAAAAGAAATAGCATAGGAAGAGACCCTGCAGGAACCCATGCCATTGCTTTGAATATGATGGTTTAGTTGGGGGTTGAAAGAAAATAAATTTTTAAAGTGAATGAAGTTAAAGAGATGAAGAAGAATGTGATGTGAATACAGTGTGGAAAACGATTTTAGAAAAGTTTAGGGCAGCTATTCTAAACCAGTAATCTGCAGACCACCTTGTGTTGTATTTGTTAGATTTGTCGTTTCAGCCTGGTGCTTCTGATTTACGTAATCTTGTGTGGAAAATAATTTTGTCTTCAAACACGGCCGCCCTTTCCTCTTTAGCTATTTTTCATAGATAGGATCTAACTATTGAAAAGATGAACAAGCCATTCATTGTTCTGGTGATAACTTTTATTTCAATAATTTAACATTCTCCACCAACACCAGCTGATACTAAGACTGTTACTTTTATCTCGGACTTCCTCTGATACTTCCCAGTTCGTATGCTGAATTTACGAACTCAAGGTAACAACTAATTATGTTGCTCCTGGCAACCAACACCTCAAAAAAAATCTGATCATCACAACCCCCTCCAGTTGATCGTTACATTTTGGAAGTCTTTTGACTTCAAAAATGTTGTGTTATACTCTGACACTAGGCTTGATCACATAACTCAAATTGATTTACATTTAAAAGAAATTACGTTCATATATAATGGCTGGTGTTGGTGTATGGTTTTTGTAAATAATGTCATTTTCATTTTCCTTTTAAATACATAAATAACATGTACATTTAATTATTATTAATTTTTTTAAAATAAATACACATATGAAATGTCTACATTTTGGAGACATGTGTTTGGTGTGTCTCATAGAAAAACAGTTTATTCTGACAAACCAAAGTATAGGGTTTTTGTTCCCTAGCTTTGTCCCCAGCATACTTTTCTATTTACTAATAATTCATTATTTTCCCCCACTAAAAATTTGCTTAGGGCGAGGAAGCGACTCTCAATCGCTCCTCCATGCCACAAGCTATTTTTTTTTTGTCTATTTCCAATTTTTTCTTGATATATTATCGGACAGGTTAAACGTCCTGTACTGTTCTAAACTCTTTATAAAACTCCTCTGACCCGAAAAGTTGTCTGTGTCAAAATGCTCGGCTATTCCCCAGGGCAGGGCTCTGTGGGCCCCTAAGCTATACCTGTGGCTATGGATGCTTAACTTCAAAATTCGGCTCCAAAAAATTCATGGGCTACGTTTTTACCTTTTTTTTATGCTCTACTACTGGCCCAGGCAGGGACCTAGGGTTGTGATGCGGGCCCCTAGGCTACAGCCTATGTAGCTATGCTTAAATGCAGCCCTGCCCCTGGGTAAGTACGGACTACCTTTTGACTGCAGTTGCTGCCTTATTTTACCCTCTGTTTTCTGTATTTCCAAAAATCTATTCTTTAGTTTTTTTATTATTGGTAAAAACCTTTTGGTACATTTCTTCCAATTGTTGGTGTACAGTGTTAGCTCTGTGTTGGAAGTGAATGAAGTCAGTATCGATGTTGATTTCTGCAACTACCGATATTCGTGTCTTTTTTTTATTGTTTTTCTCGGCTATTTCCCCGCGAAATGTATTTAGTTGTACCTCTGTCTCATCTGTGACCTGTCTTTGAATTTCAAGATTTGGGGCCATTAATTGACTTTGTAGAGATAATGAAGTTTCTTTTATTTTGTAAGTGATTGTGATATGCAAAATTTGACTAGTAGATGATCATCTTGATTCATATTTTATGACTTTGTTGTCCAAACTATGAAGTTTCTCATGTATGTTTGTTATTGCCGAATGGAAATCTACCGACCGTTTCACCATCGAGACAGAATGTTGTTCTAGTTTATTTGATTGTTCATTGACTGTTGATCAAGGTGATTTTTTAACTCAATGGATTGTTTCAATTTTCAAGCACAATCCTAAAATGAGGGATTTTACATCAAGTTCACTCCTTAATGGGTCAGTTAAAGTGTATAAACTATTTTCACTCAACAGTGAGAAACCTAAAAATGGCGGTGAATGCTGTTGCATATGTGTTGGAGTGCTACTTGCAGTTGCTTCTGGTGACATGACATTTGTTTCCGCCCCTAAAACTTGGCTGTTACAAGTATTGCTTGCCACACCATTACTACTACAGCATTATCACTCATGATTATATATGAAGAAATATTACTGTTCTCTTTTTTTATTATTTATTTATTTATTTGACCTTAGGTCTTGAATAGACCATACAGTCATCCTGGTAAAGTTACAAGGTAATAATATTAATAGTATGTAAAAATATGCAGATATATACATTAAATATGTAGGTCACTGTCTTTAATATAATCCTTGATGATACTATAGATTCTGTTGTTATTTGTAGCGAGTAGTACTGCAATGTTAGTTGGAAATGGCTTCTGTGCTTGCACAAGAGACTTGATGAATGTTGATTGCTGTTGCTGAAAATTGGAACAGTTGACAAATAAGTGATTAAGGTCCTGTAGTGCCTGTCCGTTGCATGTGCATTAAGGTGTGTTTACCGCCTTGATGCAAAAAAGATGACTACGGAAGGTGCCGTGGTGGAATCTCATACAAACAATAGAAGTAATGTACCATCGTTGAGTATTCCATCTTGAAAACCAAGGTTTTCGTGGAGGGTACGTCTGAACTAGAACTACTGTCGGCCTCTGTATTGTTTAGATTCATTCCAGCTCCTCGTCCATTATTGGTATGCATTGCTGACCATTGTTGCATGATAATCAGTTGTATTGCTGGGTGTTATTAAGCTTCGGCCCGAGCTACATGCCTCCTTCGCTAACATATCTACGTACTGGTTATGCCTAATTCCAGAGTGCGCGGGTATTCAGATATAATTAACGGAGCAACCGTGTTGATTAAGTTCTACAGTCTGTTGAACTATGCTGATGTTGTATGTATTAGTTCGCTGGAGTACTGGCTAAGGAGCTAAGAACACTAAGTGAATCAGTGAGTATTAGTACACTTCGCCGTAAAAATCTTCTGGCGTATATAAGAGCCTGATTGATGGCAATAGCTGCCGCCGAGTAGATTGGTAGGTGACCTGGAAGGCGGAACCTCTGAGCGTGTTGTGTCTCGGGACAGTAGAATGCACAGCCTACCTTATCCGTTAACTAATATTCTTTATGGTAAATAATTGCAAAGATTAATATGTATTTCCACATACGTAACTGTACCATGGAGGAAGGGGTATATGGAGACGACGCAAGGGACCTTCACCACGTACTGGAGTGAAACCGGATAGAGAGAAGTGAGGTAGGGAGGCCGCCATATTGTTTGGCCATAGAAACACGGGGCTATTAACAAAAACCTCAAGGGAATCATAAGACAACCGTGGCACCGAAATTTGATGCTGGATTATTATGTAGCTCGACGAAACACATCAAAAATGAAGAATAAAATTTTTTTATATCGTGCTTAGTTCTCGAGATTTACTGTCTCAAAAGAGTGGAGTTCCTGGTTGAAATTCAGAAGAAACGTGTCTCCAAAGTCCAATTTGGTGATAGATTCTTGTGTAACACGGCGATACAAATCGAAAATAAAGAATAATTTTTTTCGATATCTCTCTTGGTTCGCGAGATATACTGTCTCAAAAGTGGGGTGGTTAGGTTATGAGGGGATTCAACGATAACCGTGGCGCCGCAATTCGATGACAAATTTTTATGTAACTCGATGAGACAAACTGAAAGTAAAGAATAAAATGTTTTGATATCTCGTTTAGTTCTCGAGATATTGTACCTTAAAATTGACGTGGTTAGGTTGAAATGCGGCCTGGACCAGAAGAAAACTTTCACAATATCCAAATTTGATGATGAATTCGTACGCAACTTAACGTGACAAATCGAAATTAAGAATAAATTATTTTGATATTTCGCTTACTCGAGATATTGTACCTAAAATGTGAGGTGGTTAGGGCGGGATCTGGCCTGGAACAGAAAAAAAAATTCAACGAAACCACCATATCTACACTGTAGATGTGCAATATAGGTGTTTTATTTTCTTCCTAGTGATTGTTGTTAGGTTGAAATACGGCCTGAAACAAAAAAAGTCACAAAAATTACAAGGAACTATAACTGATTTTTAACATGCTATATCTCGAAAAACAAGCGAGATAACAAAAAAATTTTATTTTTTTTTTCGATTTGTTTCGTTGAGTTCTATAAGAATTCATCATCAGATTGTGGCGCCACGGTAATGATAGAACTGCCGGTTATGATCATATTGTCTCTGGTTATGATGCAGACTGGAGCAAAAGATAATTTTGCAGCACATGCAGATTGGTTTTTTTTTTTTTTTTTTTTTACTAATGCTTGTGGTTAGGTTGAAACGCCGCCTGGAACAGAATAAAAACGTCACCAAAATCTGAAATTTAAAAATAGCCCAAGTCAATGTTTAGAACTTTTAAAAAAATGATCACTTCAAAAGACCTCATAATTTCTGAACTTAGAAGATATTGTGCCGTTAGTGGCCTATATAATTTTGCTAGGAAAAACAATGCATTCACAAGTCAGAAGCTAACAACTAATAATAAATAAAATGTTTGTTCTTTTCTGGTACAGACCGCATTTCAACCTACCAACATTTCCATTAATATTGCCGCTACAAAATCAAACTTTGTAAACACACCTAAACACATGAAATGCATCGCGAACTACATTTCGGGCAACTCGCAGTGAACGTGAATTCACTTTTCGTTTACACTATCATCACAAATGAACCATTCAATTCACTTCAAGATAGCAACAAACAAACTGGCGCGTATTGGAATGGATTTAATTTTCAGAAACCTTGCCTAAAGAATTAAAAGTTACATCGTGAAGAAAGTTAATTGAAAAAATAGAAGTTGGTGGACGAGAAATTGGATATTGCGGCGTGGTATTGGAGGACAAAACTGCATTTAAAAATCATCTTCGAATGTTTAAATCACACAGATTTGCTGTCAAAAAAACTCACCACTAATTATAAAACAGAACAGTAATGAGAAAATGTCTTCCGGCTAAACCGAAGCCAGAAACTACTCTCACGTTTCTTGCAACTGGTAACTGCTTTCAAACACATACACTTTACTTACAAGCACCATTTACATCATATTTGTCTGGTTTTAAAACTTTAGTTAATTCACTAGAACACCTGGTTCTGATACTTTTAATTTTGGGCTTGATGTCTTCTGTCGTCAAAAGTGGGTGATTAAATCCTTTAATGATGTCCTCTGTACCACTATCCCTTTTATTTTTGTAAGTTTCAAATTTTGTGTTCTATAAAGACTCGTTATTATGGAAAGAACTTAAAAATAAGGAAATATTTCTTATTTCCATTTAAAAATCATTATGTGTTGAAAACAACAACAATCAGAAGCAAACAACTGCGAGCGATCCAGGAATTTGTTTCACTTCGATATTTTGACCGTTTACACGCGTCACTCTTGTTGATTCATCCGAGTGAAACGCCAAAAGTGAACGAAAAGCTGAACCCAAACCAACTTCTTTCATCCATCATCTTGGATGATCACTTTGGATGATTCTCTGTTTACATAGTTCACTTTCCGGAGTGATTACGAAAAGTGAATCGTGTAAACCCGCCTTAACCTTCAAAGTTCAGTCGGCTCCAATCTGTTTTTTCTTTTAGGTTCCTTGTCACCGTTTTGCTTCCTTACTCCAATGCATTTGTAGGTTGTAAAGCAAAACTGTCGCGAGTCGCCATGTGTTGTTTTTGTTAGCTTTGTTTCAGCCTGGTGCCTCTGATCTACGTGATCTCGCGTGGAAAATAATTTTATTATCTTCAAACAAGGTCACCCTTCCACTTTAGCTTATTTTCATAGATAGCATGTAACTATTCAACAGATGAACAAGTCATTCATTGTTCTGATGATAACTCTTATTTCAATCAGTTAATTATTTAACATTATCCACTAACACCAGCTGAAACTAAGACCGTTGCTTTTATCTCGGACTTCCTCTGATACTTCCCAGTTCGTATACTGAATTTACGAACTCAAGGTAACCTCCTGACAACCAACAACATCTCAAAAAACAACAGCGTGAACTCGACCAAATCTCAAGGAATATGCATATCAGTACGCTTGCATATCATTGAATAACCTATTAAAAAAAAAAAACATGATCGTCACAAAGTGTTGAAAGTCTGATTTAAGCGGGTCAAGTTTACATCGCGATACTGTGAATGTGCATGCTTTAGTCCAGTTTCAGTTTACA
>JARYHS010012519.1:129527910-129783632 GCA_031002005.1 Vandiemenella viatica | reverse complement strand
AGGGTCATGGGAGTTTACAAGTCCTGTATTGGTGATGGGGCATGGAAAATTGGCATAAGAGTTAAAAGTAATAATACATGACCCTGATCACAAGCTGGCACTTTATTTCAGGCACAAAGGTGTAGGAAGATTCTCTTTTTTGGGTAAGGGTGTCAGGCATTGGAATAAGTTACCAAGAGAAATGATGAATAATTTGCCAAAAACATTGAAAAATTTGTAGTGGGCAAATGTAGGTGGGTGCAGGGAAGGGGGAAGATGAGAGGTAGAGAAATTGCCACCAGAGCGTGCGCTCCGTAGCAATTTAATTAAATATTAAATATTTCAAATCAAAAAACCATATAAAGCTAAACAAAAATGTCTAATAACACTTGTTAGCTTTCTGAAAGTTTACATTTGGTCACATACACCCTTTCAAAAAACACCGATTCATATGTGATAAAAGTTTTATACTTAAATATTGTGAAGTGTGTAACTGTTTGTGTGTTCATCATGGCCCTCTTGCCTTCATCTGTGGTGAGTCATGGGTGTACAGTAGAACTTCAATTATCTGAAGCAATTGGGACCGGACCCTGTTCAGATAATAAAAAATTTGGATAATTTGATTTTTTCAAAAAAAAAAAAAAAACGCTTATTTCTATTAATTACTGTATGTATGTTGAAAATGAGGAAAAAATCTTTTAAAAGAAAAACAGCTTTTAATTAATTAAATAAAAAGGCAATACTTTTACATGTTAAGGCGTACTTACAAGTACTGTACATTAGTACAGTATGTATGTTCTGTCATTGCCTGCTGAACATCTCGGTCAAAGAAAGCTGTTTGACGTTATTCATCTGTTTTCGGGCAGCCATGTCGTGCATCTGCTTGACAGTGAGAAGTTGCATTTGGTCACACTCTGACTGACGCTCCATCCACTTCAACGCAGTTTCAACACTGGCAAGTGCTTGACTAGCTGATGGTCCTGCTTCAGCTTCGACAATAAGGTCATCTTCTTCTTCGACACTTTCTTCTCTCACACTTTCTTTAAGTTCATCATCATTTAGAATTTCATACCCAGGATCTGATGAATCACACACCACCCACTCCTATATCTTAGCACTAACTTCTGAACATCCAGGAATTTTCTAAAGAATGTTTCTGAATTCCTCAAGTGACACGTCATCCCCATCTTCTCCTGTCTCTTCCCTTTCTTTTCATTTTCTTGAGCTTCTTTTTCCTTTTTCTCCTTTTCCTTCTCTTCTGCAGTTGGTATGCCTTTCAACTTGTTCCACGTACATCTTAATGTGACTGCCTTAACCAAGCTCCAAGCTTCTGCCCCAATTTAAACACAATCTTTCAAATTAAATAAGACCAGATATTAGTATGGTCAGTTTTGGTAAGTGTTGGTTCCTGTTTGGGCAGAGGATGATAATCTTTACTGTTTTGTTTCGCAAGCCATGACATAATTCAAAACGCCATGACAATCTTAAGTGTTTTCACAGTAAATTTAAATTGGTTTTTAAACATACAAAATACTTAATGTAAGTGTTCGATTTTTTGAAAAATAATACTTTTTTTTAGTAAAATAGGTAATAATGAAAAGTATTAACCACTTTTTCAAATTTAGTCAACTAGCCAATTGCCTTTCATAGTAACAGTTATTTAGAGTTTAAAAGTCATCTTTGAAAAAGCTTTATCCATCATTAGCAATTATTGAATCACTGTCACTTTGTTAATATTTAGAGGAAGGTGATGCAGGTGCATTCTCATTGGAATCCTCTTTAGCTGTGCATGAGTTCTGTTTCTGGTGGGGACATGTAATTGATATTCTATCATAATATTACAGAAAATAACCTATTTTTAATTTTTTCCCCCTGGCAGGATCCTGTTGAAAAATTCTGTACGCTAAGGTGACGCTGTAAGTTCTCACCTTTGCCACTTTGTAATATCTCATGTGGAGCTTTCAACAACAGTTTGCTTATAATGCTGGATCTTGGCATCAGATTTCTTCCAAAAATGCCTATGTAATTGTACATCAGGTACCTATATGTTTCTGCAAAATCAGCTATTTGAAAGTTTATTCAAGTTTATAAATCTATATACTTCCATAACAGAACAGCTGAACACAAGGAATAGTTCAATACAGAATTAAAACCACTGTCCAGGTATCATTATTTATGCTTAATGCAATGGGAGGATATTTCTTGCTTAATCATTCCCTCTATAAAGCATAATAATATTCGGATGCTGGACTGAGCAAACAGCAGGATTGAACTAGAATTTACCAGTCATTGAAATTGATACGGTTTTAAACTGATAATCTGAGTGCTACTGACAGTAACTGCTACTGCTGACCACTGTAAGAAGGTATTAAACTGATCCACAATTGAGGTTGAGAGCTTGCTCTGAAGTCTTTTTTATAAACAACTGTTAATCAATTAATTTAAATTCTTCAAGACCAAAAAACATATCAATGGGAAGATAGTACTGAACTGGCCCTTTGGGGCTGCTGACATGGGTCGGTTTATCTGCTAAATTTCTTGCAGAAGAATTCTACCTTAAAAAATAGGTTATATATCTTTTTTATATTAAGTGTAACGCACTTAATATTTAAAAAAAATATGATTTAATTTTTCGTGTCCTTGGTTTGTCGTAGTGTAATGTTACAAAGGTTGGAAGAGTAAAACACTAATATCATATGGAAAATAGATCCAAACTCCATTCTTTATTGGCTATAGAGAATGAAAACTGAGAAATGGTAAATTTCGCTTTAGAGTTTGCTTTTCATTAGAATGTTATAGTAATAGTTTGATCTTGTAAATAAAGATTCTTTGTTTTATGTTGAGTTATTAAATAAGAATCAACTTATTTTTTATGTAAGATGCATATTCTGCAAGTTTCTCAAGCATATTGGAACTGTCTTAGGGAGAAGCTTTCCTTTGGCTTATTCAAATTTGGTCTCAGATTATGACTGGATTGTGCGGGTTCACAACAAATATGGAATAAGAACATAGGATTTCTGGGTCTAAACCTTCATTGACAGAAAATGATGTTCACTAAGTTGCAGTTAGAAATACTGTATAGTATATTTGTTTCTCTTTGTATGATGTGGGTAATAGTATGTGTGGCATGGCCTCTGATGGAGTAAGTTTCATCAGTGGTAGGATTGCAATTGGTTGTGGTACATTGATGCATATACTGCGTATTTTGCAGTGAAACCTATCACAAGGGATATAATTGTTGGGTGATTCAGGCACAGTAGACGGTTGGAATTAGGAGACAAATATATTTTTTAAGTTACATGGTGTGTTAAAAGTGATGCTGGGTCTTGTCGGAAGGATAGTGGTAAGAATACAATTCATCTGCATTCAGGACGATGTAGGTTTGGCCATTCAAATTAGGGTTTTCCATGGTTTCCCAAAATCACTCCAGGCAAACACTGGGATGGTTCCTTAAAAATATTATGGCCGAACTCCTCCCCATTCCTTGCTCTCAGTCCTCTCCCACTTGTAATGAACTTGATGTTGAAGAGACATAAAGATGCATTATGGCCTGTAGTATCTGTTGTGGACCAATTCCGGGGGTTAATTCTGAGGCATAAAGCCTCGTTCACATCTACAGACACTGTACGTGTCAGACACATAGCAGCACAGACAAAAAAATCATGATTAAATACATTATATAACGGCGTATTCACATCTACAGCACGTGAACGGAGTGTCTCTGTACAGACATGTGCCATCACCGACCAGCATTGTCGTAAAGAATGTTTTGTCTGTGTCGGCACATGTCTAAGCATGTCTGAAGGTGTCTGTGTGGTTAGTGTGAACACAACATAACAACAAATATAGCATACTAGTTAGGGAATAAAAATTTCTATACGACTTGAGTGACAAAAAGATATAGTGACTGTAAATGGAAAGATGATGCATGGAAGGAAATAGTAAAAAAGCACCAAGTACTAGGTAAGCAGGTATTTATTTATGAAAACAATTATTACAATTTGTTTACATCGCTTTTGTAGGTGACCCAAAATACAAAGCAAGTTTGTCTCTGACATCAAAAGCGGTAGATTGGCTACTCCTTCCTGCCTTGCCTTGATAATTTGCTCAAATTAGTAACAGCTATATTTTCACTTACATGGGTATGGCTATATTTTATGAAGTTGTGTAGAATGCATGTAGTCAATATTACTTTATCAGAATTTTCGAGTTTGAGCTGGATTTTTCTGATATACATCTGGAATTTCTGCATTACCCTACTCTTCTTCCAGCAAAATTGCTACTATAGCTATTTCTTGCATTGAAAAGTGTTAGAAGTAGTTACATGCATGCACCTTCTAGTTTGTCTGACCGTGTCTGAGAGTGTACTGCCATATACAACTAATGTCTGTGCCATGTCTGACACGTTATGTGCTGGAAACGCCACATGCTGGTAAATGTGAACGAGGCTTAAGGGTGTCATGTCAGTTTTGTGGAGTATGCTGTTCTTGATCAGAGCAGATGCTTCTGCATTGTAGGTATCACACTAAACACCCCCTGCCATCTGAGGCAGACACTGGACGGAATTTACTTTAGCAACGTAACACTAAAATATGTTAATTGAAAAAAGTAAAGTTACACAAATCAGTAATATGTTGCAGCAGTGTAGTGCAAAATGTTGCTGAATAATTGTTTTCTGTTTGCCCACATAAAATCTTCCAGCCAGAAAGTTTGAAAGGAAGGAGGGCTTTATTTAATTTTTCATGGTAACTTAGATGTAAAAAAAAAGGTGGGAAAAATTGGGTAAGATGGGGTTCGCGTTTGGTATCAGTGGGGAATAAGCTCAATCATGTAGGATCCTGAGGCTGTTTTGGCACTTTCATGTCGTAACCCTAACAACTTACTGCATCTATACATTACTGTGGACAAAACATGGAAACACTACCATACTCAAGAAACAAAAGAATAGTCTGAACAGTGGGTTTTTGAAGCCTCCAAGGAAGGCGAAGACAATGAAATTGCCAGGCAAGGTGACAGCCATGGTTTTTTGAGATGTATGCGGAGTAACCTGCATCAATTACTTGGAAAAAAGACTAAAAATAAGTGGAACTTACTAAGCGTTCTTATTGCACTGGTTAGGCAAAGAGATTGATAAAAAATGTCTTCATTTGAAAAAGATCCTATTCCATCAGGACGATGTATGGGTGTACACCTGCATAGTTTCAATGACCAAAATTATGGAATTACAGTTTGAATTAGTACAGCATCCACCTTATTCGCATCATCTGGTTTTCAGTGACCTTTTTTATTTAAAAACTTTAAAAAAATGGTTCAGTGGACATTGGCTCACATTGAACAATGAGGGCATTGTCCAAAACGATGCCTATTTTGCAGAAATTTAAAAATCCTAAGAAGCGTTTTGAATACTGTAATTAACTAAAAGGAAGTTTTATTGAAAAATAAAAATAATAAATCTACAGAAAATTATTTATTTTTATCTTTTGCTAAGGACATATTGAATGACCCTCTCTTATTTCCATTCATAAAGGCACACTCCATCCATATTATATCCACAAATCTATAACAATACCCACACTTTGATGGTACCTGCCAACTGTATAAAACAAAACCCTATACTCCAACAACCTGATATAAGCAGTTGTCTCTCACAATGTGCTTGTAAACAGATGTCACTAACCTAACCTATCTTGCACGTCAAAACACCTACCATACACATATCAAAATCAACCATTATTATTCCATATTTTTCAGTCGGTTCTCTCCTTGTCTGAAATCCCTGAACATTTTTTTTCTTTTTTTTTGCATGGTTATGAATGACTTCTTCAGATGTAATATACATCCCCCCACCACAATCTGGTGCAATCCTACCACTAGTGAAACCTATCCTATCATAGGCTATGACATCTGTTTCACAACTCATCTCTGCCTCTACCAATCAAATTCTTACATTGGCCTCATCACAAATCAATAAACTATTAAGATGAATGGTCACAGACAAACAGATTACTTGGAGTAAGAGGTTGGAGCATACACTCATGGAACATACGATGAAAACTGGTCAACATTCCAATCATGTGTGCCACAACTTCCGGTTGGGGCATACCCCAAAAATGTCTGTGTAAATTGCAATTTCCGAGAATTTTGGCATGGCGCGTGGACTTTCCGCTGAGTTGGAAACTTTTTTAGATGCTCCAAGCTGGTGTCATATAGTTTTCACATAATTGTTTTGGGAGGTGTAGTTTTATTGATAAGTACAAGAAACATGTTCATAAATGAAATCGGGGGAAGAAAACCAGAGCAATAGCATGTGCTGCTATATATTTTTTTCGGTGCAGAAGAAGCTGTAAAAACAAAATATAAAAACATTGCTTCAATTTAGGGATCAGTATGGGCAAATGCTCTTGGCCATATTTCAAAAATGATTTGAATAGTTCGATATATTTTATAGTCAGTAGCTACAAAAGTACAGCTGCGAGGCAGAGCATAACTGCAGACGAAGATTTGGTCAATACTTTTTTTGTCAGCTGCATGATTCCCTCAAGTTCTGAAATATTTAACTAGAGTTTCTAGACAGTCTGTCTAAAATTATACAGAACTTGTGCCTGGCAATTTATATTGCTTCCATTATTATACCACAAGCTTCACCCAAAACTTCAGACTCCAGCATATTAATTTTATTCTTCATTTGATGAAATAAGAATTTCTGCTGGTTCTTCATGATATCTGGTAATTGTTAAAAGGTCAAAAAACCACAGCTTAGGCTAATTTTGTCTTCTGCAGAACCAGTCTGTTGCTTGTATATACCTTTCTCAGTTCCTTTCTGAAGGCTTCACATGTTCCTTCAATTCTTTAGTGATGAAATCTTTTTTTTTTTTTTTTTTCACTTTCACAAGCATTTACTCTATAGAATTTTTTTAATTTGTCATATGATCGATATTGGTATTAACTGGAATTTGCTTTATTGTAATGTAATTTTTTTTTCTGGTCCTGGCTGCCTTTAACCTAACAACAACCAAAATAGGTCTTAACAAACAGTTTAGGCCTCACAGAAGTGAGGCTATGTTGCCAGCATCATTGACCCTTAGCTTGACTCAACAGTCAATTAAAGTTCTACTGTGAGTTGTCGTTGTTTATGTATTAAACTGGCCTCAAAGAATGTAAAAAATGACGGCTTTAATGGAGTGTTATGGTAATTTATTTCTCTACAGTTGCTTGGTTAGATAGAATTGTTAAAAAATAAAGCTCATTGTAATTTATCGTCCCTTGTGCTGTAGCAAAAAGCTTCAGTTGTCAACTTGGTCCAGGTTGGATTTCATCATAACCACAATCTCCGCTAATATTGCCATTAGAAAAGCAAAGCTTCAATCACATTTGAATGAATACTTTCCCTGTATCACATTTCACTGTCATCATGCATCTCAATGAAGATCGATGTTTTAACAGCGGACACAGCTTAACATCGGCTGAAATGACCCTAGTGAAAACAAAGGATGCAAAAATAAATCTTAACAACTTACGCTATGCCATGTAATATTTAAATGTGGTTTAGGCCACATATATTGCGATCAATTTGGAACTTCTTTCATTCAAGCCATGTAATGATACCACTAAAAAAAACCTGATAATTAATATGCCAATTTTAACGAAATACATACTTTTCTTTCAGTGTTCTGACAATTTATTTCTTAGCAATTGCTTAACAAAATAGAATTGTTATAAAATAAAATTCAGTGTAATTCCTCATGCCTTGCACTGTAGCAAAAGGTTTCTGTTTTCATCCAGGTCCAGGTTGAATTTCAACCTAACCACATGCTATGCTAAACTTGCCACCAGAAAAACAATACTTCAATCTCATACATATACTGTATTGCATTTTAGTGGCAATAATGCATCGCATTATAAATTTGATCAAAAATCCTTCAAGATTTTTACATTTTTTCTTTTTTGTTATTCATGATTCAGACCGATATTACAACATTTGAATGGATGACATAGGTACATGTTGTTGAAATAATAGCCTCAGTAATATTGCTCAATGAAAGCAAGGGATATTAAAATAAATCTTATAAACTTACATTATGCCATGTAATATTTGTTTTAATTATAGTGTAGGCGGCACAGATCGTGTTCAGTGTGCAACTATTACCGCTCAAACAATTTAATAGTTTCAATAATAGGACACAGTTTAAATTATAGTAAAAAAAAACTATATTATTCATGACATCTGCTGTAACATCAAATGCCAGTTGTAATTTTGACCCATGCTAAGTAACAATCTAATCAAAACTTTCACTAACCTTGATGCTTGAAAATTAAAGCTTTTATCTTACATATCTATGGACAAAGAATTTAAAGAATACTTGTATATATCATACGAATAATACGTAAATATTAGCAGCTAATGATTACTTTGTCGATTTAAACACAATATGTACTTTTATTTCATTGTTCTGACAGTTAATTTATTTGCGGGCGCTTAGAACTGTTATTAAATAACATGCATAACCTAGAACGACATAAGGCACAAAGCGTGACATCATAGCACAACGTCATAGAGTGACATCATGGCTGACAGATGACATCACAGATGACCAAAACTTGCATAACAATTTCTCTAAACTATAACTCTTTTTAAGTTACAATGGAAAAAACTCAAATAACAAAGGATAGGGAAAATGACTCATCACTCACCAAAGCTGAAGACTGAGACGACTGAAAAATTTGAATAAGGTGCAAAACCAAAATATTGTGTATGATTTGTTCATCACATGTTTTTCACCCGTGTCAGCCTTCATCTTTTGTGAGTGATGAGTCATTTTCCCTATGCTTTGTTTTTTATATTGCATAAAAGCTGTTTCCTTTCCCTTTCGTATCATTACATGGAGAAACTTAGAAATAAACTGTGACTTCCGACTAATGTTAAAGTACCTGAATTAACTTTCCATAAATTAAAAATTCTTGTAGGGTTTTACAAATTCTCATAAATTATCTCGTGACCACATTTTCAGGTTTTATATTTATATGTATTAATACAATCTTAAACTTAATGAAATAATCAAGAACTTCGAACAAAAAAAACAACAAGTATTGACACATCAACAGTACAATGCATGTGTAAACACTAGGCACTTTCTGATCTGCGTGCTAGATGTGCCCCTTCGGAGTGTGTGCTGAGTCTCTCTGACCACTGAGCATTTAGATTGAAAGGATTGACGCAAATGCCTGAAGTGTACGCTCCAAAACTGTCGGTAAAACCGTGCGTGTAAATGTGCCTATTAAAGGTACTCCTAGAAACCACATCACTATCTGAACTCTGAAGGTGGGACTTGGATTACTAACACATTCTGGATATCAGATGTTCCCCATGCCTCAATCTTAAGTAATACTCTCCTTCCTCTATACAATCCCATTGGTGTTAACACTTGCATATTTATTTTTATTCATTTATCTTGTAAAAAATTTTAGGATAGTTATCACTGTTTATATTTCTTTTTTATGAGTTTAATATTTCCAGCAGTATTGTGTTTGACTCTCCCAACCATCTCCACTCTGAACCTAATGGTAGAAAATAATCATTCATGTGGCCGCGTTGAACACGGTTACATGTACTAGTCATATGTTTAGTTTTCTTTTTTCTCGAGTAAAGGGCAATGCCTGTATTATTGTTTTTTGTGTCCGTCTAGTATTTTTTACAACTGCTGCCTTTCTTCCTTCAGCTTTGGTATCTTTACTTTTTATATTATTAGTTAAAAATGAAATAGGATGGGGAAAATAACTTGTCATATACCACAGAAGTAGGCAGGATGTCCAGAAAAATGTGCGCGCACACACACACACACACACACACACACACTCTCTCTCTCTCTCTCTCTCTCTCTCTCTCTCTATCCGCAGTGGCTAAGTTGTTAGACTAGTTTTGTTGTCATAGTCAATGTTGAGTGACCTGAAAGAGTGTAACGTAGTGGGGTGTGCCACAGGAACGGCGCATCACTCCGGGTGAGGCCCTGAATCATGCTTTTGTGACACTTGCACACCTCGTGGATTATGCACACTGCAACAATGTAAAGGCCAGTGTGCAAATGATGGAGGTGTGCCGACGTGGTGGCTATGGTGCTGTAGCAGCAGCTGGTGCAGCACACCATCAGGCAGCAGCAGTTCCGACTGGACCACCCCCACTTGTCAATCTAGTGCCTGGATCAGCTGGAAATGTTACACTCACCTTCAATGGCCAACTTAGCAACCAGGTAGGATTTTGTATTAGATTTATTTTTGGCTTTGGAATCAGCTAGTTAAATTTATAATCCGGAGCAGGCTCATGATTATTATTATTATTTGTTAAAGTTTAAGTTAGAGTATTCATCAGTGTAAAGACTATTAAATGGCCACAATATTAGAACTTGGTAACTTGGATAATAATAATTGAATCTAATGAAATTCTATTTCTACTATCCATGTCTGAAGTTTTCAATGCTCTGGACTAATATTTGCAGGACTTCAGTTTCTCCATAATGTATCTGATCAAACAGAGCTTCCATTATCTGGTGGGGTCTACCAAGAACATAGTTCTATCCAGCCATCTTGCCTACTTGCATCCTCTGTCCTTCCGCTGATCCTCCTCTTTCACAACAGGCCATCTTAGCCATGTATCTCGCACACTTTTTTAATTATTATTATTCCTTTAGTTCATCTATATTGAGGTCTCACCTGTTCTGATTTAAAATTATATGTTTTCTTTTACACCCTTTCATCACTTATCCTTTTCATGTGTCCATACCACTAAAGCCATTAAGCCCTTATTCACCTACTCTTTTTTTTTTTTAAATCAGTCTCTGCTGCGTTTTCAGAAAAAAAAAATCACACTGACTCCCTTGTAATAAATAATGTAACTTCTTGTGCTACTAATTTTTTTGGTTGGTAACCCACTTTTTGAAAGATAGATTCAATGACACCCTTCTTAGGCAAAGTGGACAATATCATATATAGAAAAACTGGAACATATTTATAAAATTACTTTATTGAAAGAAATTAACAGTATTGGTGTATTGTGTCATTAAGAAATACATATTATAAAAAAAAAAATATTATTAGAGGAGTGAGCTTGGTGTAATGACACATTTTTCGATATTGCCTTGTTTGTCATCAGCAGTAATAAATCTAGTTCCACTGTTGATAATCTGTTTCTTACCTATTAAATTGCTGACTGCGCTAAATCCTCTTTTGGCTACATATGATCATGGAAATGCAATTAAAAACTTCTTTGATGTGGTCCTTAAAGCAGAATATTATAGTGGAAAGCAGTGGAGCAGTGGTTGGGCCTTATTGCCTCATAAATTTGCCTTGGATCAGACGTGCCCTTTATGATCTCTTCAATGCCCCCTGGTGGGCAGTACTGCCACTGTTGGGAACCACCGCACTAGTCTTGATCTTTCAGTTGTATCCTGTACAGGTTGCTCTTTAACTGCTATTCTCATTTTCTCACCGCGCATCTTTTCCTGTCTAGTGGCTCCAATCCTTTTCCTCAGAACTTTGCTAGTATCCATTTTTGCTATCAGGACCATATATCAGTATTGGCACATAGGAACTTGTGAACAATGCTGTCACACTTCTTTGCACCTCTGCTTCATACCTGATACACGTGTAGAATTCTTGTGCTCTTCTGCACCTTCATTCATTTGCTTTCTGTTCCTGCCTTTTTCTTATAACAAACTTCCCGATTACTTGAATTTTTCTACAACCTTCAGTTTATTACCTCCACTTTTAACACCCAGTTTTCCCTATGCTACTTCTGAGTAGTACTTACTATTTCTCTTTATTTTTCAGATGGTTTCATCATGTATGATTTCACTAATTTCTGCCATGCACCCAATTGTTTGTGCACTTCTGCCTTGAAATTTCTCTGTACCATCACTCATTCACTTTGCTTTCAGTGTTTCTTCAAAATATTTCATCCAATTTCTTCTTCAGCTCATTCATTTTCTCATCTATATTTCATTTTTCATCGTTCCTTATTACATACTCATTTTTTAATTTTCTATTATTTTTTACAGTTGTATACATCACTCTCCCTCAGTATGCATTTTTCCAGTGACTTCTTAGTTTTTTCTTGAACAGTTAATTTGGCTCCCATTTTGCTACATATAATGGCTCCTTCAGTTCTAAGCCTGAACCATTCTCCAGAAATTCTGTTTTTGTTTGGCACTGTTTCTTACAGCAGCATTCCATTGTGTTGTTTCCCTTCCCTCTTTGTACTTGTTCTGTCAGACTTTCCCTCTCCTGATTTGTCCTTTCCTCCCATTCCCCCTCTACTCTCCTCAGTTCCACTCTTGGCACATTATTTCTAATCACTGCCTGGTATTTCATCCTCGACCTTTTCTCCTTCATCTTCACACCTTGAGTTCTGTTTTCAGCATAACCTCTCTCTCTCTCTCTCTCTCTCTCTCTCTCTCTCTCTCTCTCTCTCTCTCCCCCCCCCCTTTAGTTGTCATTGGTCAGATTGTAAAACTTTGATATATCACCATCACAATTTTTCTTGTTTATCTTCCTAATATCACATAGTGACCACAGATACTCTTACCCAATTCACACATTACCATGTAATTTTATGTGTTTCTTCCTTATTTTGTTGTTTATTCCATAATCAGGATGTTCCTTTCACAGAATTCTGGCAACTGATTTCTCTCTTTGTTTCAATTTCCTCATCACTCTGGTTTCGTTAATTCCTCAAATCCTTATCTATTACTGTCCCATACAGGCATTGAGATCCCCCACTACCATCTGACTAACTCCATTTTACAGGTTCAGCTAGTCCATCTCAGATGCTCTTCTCACACTTTAAACTTCCTATTCCTATGATTTAGCAAATTACTTTCTTTTTTGTTATTAACTGTTAGTATTGATTAATTTATATGTTCGGTTGTTATTGCAGTAGTAGGTTTTATTATTGTAAGCCATTGCAGAACTGCAGTGATAAAGGATTGTTAGGTTCACAGTTATCTGGGTTGTATACTGTGATTCTCTATTTGTTATATTTTTTTAAAAAAATAATGACTTAAAACTATGAATGCTGTAAAGTTGATTTATGATATAAAGTTACTAACATATCATATCATTTTGTTTACTAAAGATTTAATGTGACAGATTTCTTTAAGATCAGAAATTTTAACTCTTGTCTCTACACTGTTTGCAGTACCAGCTGTACAATGGACGGTCAGTAGCAAGACAGTATGCAAGTGCTGGTCGTGGGGATCCTTTCCATCAACATCAGCTGGTGTCATCAATCCTATGCCCCCCTGGTTACCAGGGCATGGGCTCCCCCGCCAAGCATGTCACTGTTGTCGCGCAGCAGCCACCACCACAGCTGCAGCCCATAATTTCACAGCAGGTCAGTGAGAGCACAGTGACTTGATGAAATGAAATACTGCTTAAAATTGCAAAGGTGTTATTGTGACAATACTGACATTAATTACATGGTAACATAATTGTAAAAAATCTGTGGGATGCACCTTTATCAGCGTGGAGATTTTTTTGTTTACATCAACATTTGTATTTTGCTCAAAAAATGAGCTACAGATGGTGCTTTGTTCCATAGCTAATATTTCTCTGTGCATTGCAATCTGTAATGGCACAAGGTAAAAAGAAACATCTTAATTTTGTGGTCTTATATTTTCTGTCATTGTGACCCAGATGCAGCGATTCAAGAAATATTTCGTTGCAATCGGAAATTAACTAATGAATTCAAGCAAAAATGATGTCCTATCTGTCTGTCAAATAATCCTATCCCTATCTCAGTAAAAAGAATGTGACACTTCCATAGTGACTCTGCTTATTGGTAACTAAATGTGACTCTTATCTATGTGCAATGTGTGACTCTTATCTTGGTGCTGTTTTCAAATTACCTAATTCTTTGTTTCTTATAGCACAACACAACATAGCATACAACAGTATTCTAGATGAAGGCATAGGAGTGTTATACATGCTGTTCCTGAAATACAGAGGCTTCCCCATGTATCAGTTGTATAAAATGTTCTTGGACCTTCTGGTGGGAGAGTGCACTAATTTGATGCAACATTTTAAAGTCGCTCTGAGACTTCATCTTCTGGTGATGTTTTGGGTTCCTGTAGTAGCTGCCCTTGTATAATTCAAGATTACTGCTTGCATTGATTCACTTAATAGGGAGGAGACAGAGCTGTAAAGATCATTTGAAAATGTGCTGCGACCATCCAACCTCCTCTGCTGACTCTTCATTTTTTGTCTTTCTCTCTCTTTTTTCCCCCACAATATGAACTTTTTGGTATTGAAGCTGCCATTTATTGCACACTTTTCTCTGTACCGACAACACTTCTCTAAGACCTGGAAAATCTTTTTATGGCCTTTTGTTGCTCGTCTGCTGATTAAGTGCCTACACCAGCTCATATTGGCATGGTGCCTTAATTCCCATTGTGAGTCCTAGCCCATTTCTAGCAAAACCTTTGTAAATGCCTAACTGGCCACCTTTCACTTTTCATTACCAAAAATGTGGATGCAATTGCAACCAATGCACTCGCTGTTCATTAAGAATGCCTTGGTTTGGAGTTGTATGTAATTCATATTTGTAGTTTCTTTTTGTATTTTTCTAGTTATTAACTGCTTTATGCTACTTCATTTGTAATAAATTTGTTGGCAGGTTGCACCACAGCAGCAGTATGTTCCAGTGTCCATGGTTGAGCAGAGTGGCCGACAGATGTTACTGACTGTAAGAATTGCATTTGATTTTATTCAGAGTTAATTTCTGTTTCCTCTTAAGATATTAATTTGACAGTAAATGTTTGGGATTTAGTTATTTGGGAGTTGTCCACTATGCAGTGATTAAATTAAATTACCATATGCTGCAGATTTATGCATGTCAACATTCTATCAGTATTAGAGAATTGAGTTTTATCATTGTTCCTTTTGATATTGTTTTGCAGAAACTAGTGTAGTAGTTGCAGTTGTTGATCATTAATAATACTCACCTGGAAGCTTGCTTTATGTAAGCTGATGCATGTATGGTTCATACTTTCTTTTGTGAGCTGTCCTTTGTAATGTGTGTTTTTTTATGTTATTGAATTTACTGGATAGTGAAATCACTTTTCTACCAAAAGTAGCCAGTAAAAATGTTTAGCCGGTCAGACTTTTCAGATAGGTAGTTTCTTTGTTTCTCAGTTGATTACAGTACAGTATGCTCACTGTCTAATTAACCATTAACCATAAATATTCAAACATTAAGGCAATGCATGTATTAAGCTTAACATTCTCTTCACATTCCTTCTGTGTTTCAGTGACTCCCAACCCAACTCTCTTCTTCTTTTTGTTTTGTTTTTGTTTATTATGGTAGTCGAATGTTGGGGATGGTTCCAATCCTAGTTGCCTACTTTGACAGTTAAACTACTTTTTTGCTATAACTAATACCAACATGAGACTTATCCACAAAAATTGATATTCCTTTTTCTTTTGAAACATGCCACAATTTCATGTACACTGCTTGTTAAGTAATGGCTTGATCTCACGCCAGTACTTTCTTTCACAGTACACTGTGAATCCGAGATAATTAAAATCTTTGTCACAGTCAGTGTTGAGCCATACCTGACTGCCTTTAAATTAGCTATAGCTTCTGCAGTGTATATGGATGTGGTGGAAGGTAGTTTAAACATTCCTTGATGGCCAGCACTGGGATGGAAAAAAGTTCATCCTGTGTTATTATCTGGAGTCATTTTAGAACCATCAATATAGATTTGTAAAGTATTGTTCTAATTTTCCTCAAGATCCTTCCTCGTTCAAAGGTTTGAGATTTGTATACAAATTGAATCCAGAGTCATATGACATACCATACTGATGGAATGATGTTCATATGAAGGAAATTGCTTAGCTGGAATCATTCAGGCTGATAGTTCTTTAAAACTATATTGAACTTCTGAATGTCAGAATCTTCCTCCATCACCCATCAAGGCACTCAGCTCCTTACATTTTGAGATAGAGGATGGTCCAAAATGAACTTGCCCAAAAGGAAGTTGCGTCTGAAATGGATAGGCATCTCTTGGGTCTCCACCAATAAAGTATTTATATGTGTTGGTGTCATGGCACAAAAACAGGTGTGAATACAGCAATACTGTCTAATCTGGAAAGTATATTGAAACTTGCGCTGCCATACAAAATACATCAGTAATTGATTTTAGAACATGTTAGAGCACTGTATATCACAATTTTCTGCTGCAGTTCTTTTTATTCTTTAAAATATCTACGAGTATGCAAATCTTGTGGACATGTAGCCATAGCAGCAAGTTGCATGTCTTACGTGATTGAATCCAGACAAATGTTCGAGGGCAGATCAATAAGTAATGCACAACTATTTATGTAGCAGAAAGTGTAATAGGCAACACACCAAGAATATGAATAAAGCAAAGACATATTGCTACCCAATTTTTTGACAACTCACAAAATCTCTCAACACATTTCTCCCATTGTGGCACAAAGTTGAAAATACCTTTTGCATAGGAGTATGTCCTTTTCATGGCACAAATTTTCAAATACCGTCTGCATAGAAGTCTGTGTGTAAATTCATCTTTGTGCAACAGACATAACTTTGGCACTGGAAGTCAATTGTCTGCCAGTCAGGAATTTCTTCATTGTATCAAACGGACGATAGTCGGGTTGAGCCAGAATAAAACTTTATGGTGGAAGTTGGAGCACCTCCCAACCAAACCTCCTCATGTTTTACATGAACAGAAGTAGCCATGTGCATTGTCTCTTACATTTGTGAACTATTCATCTGATAATCTAAACATTGCATTACTGCAACTTCAAGTTTTGTGACTTTTATCACCAAAGCTGCAAGCCGAGTGCACAAATCAGCCACGTCGACAAGTGTATGCACACAGCAACCACTGTTCCTATGATCTTCAAGAGAAAGAAATGTCAAGCAGAGAAATTGTTGAAGCAGTGAATTTCCCATACAAACCGTACCACACCAATGATTTATACTACCTGATAAGTCCTCATAATAGTGAAATCTAATGAAGACAGCTACCCACCAAAAAGGAGGGGACAAGAGAAAATAGTGATTTCATAACATCAAATCATTTATGATACTAAATGATTTCAGAGCCCTCAGTCTATAGGATAAATTACTGGAAAATATAGATCACAGACAGTGTGCTGATAAAATAACTGGCACAGTTAGACAGTAAATATAATACAAAACTAGTGACTGATTTTGCTGGCTGCTTGACCATAAATTTTTTGTTTTACCTGATGTATCTGTTTGAATACTTCCCGTGTTCAAGATGTTTGACACAATTCTTTTTTTTTTATCATTTTTTTACCTCTTTTTTATTTTATTTTCCTGTCTTCACTGTGTTTCATTATTTTGACATCTTATTTTTTTCCTCAGCCCTGTATTTTCAGAATGTACAACTGGCATTTAACATTACAGCATAGGACAAAAGTAATTTAAGTTTTTTAAGAAATAATTTGTTTTCATGAATCCCACATTACTTCATTTGAATGAAAGTAGTTCCTCATTGATTGCAATATGTGCAGCTTGGACAAGGATTAAAACTAATATCCCTTGCCATAATTTAAGTTGTTTAGATTTATTTTTAATTTCCTTTGCTTTCAATAACGCCATGTTACAGCCATTTGTAACTGTTACCTGTTCAAACGTTGTAATATGGTTTTGAATCACAAAATAGAAAGATGCAAGAATTCTTGAAGATTTTAGGACAAGTTTATATCACAGTACATGAATGTATTAGTGTGATACAAGCTTTCATTTTTATCGGCAGTATTACCGAGGTTTGTGGTTAGGCCGAAATTAAACCTGAACCAGAATGAAAACAAACTTTTTGCTACAGTTTAAGGCATGAGGAACTACATTGAGCATATTTTTTTTTTTTAACAATTTAGGGTGACAACTGAAATTTTTGCTACAGTGTAACAAATGAGAAAGTGCATTGAACGTTGTTTTATAACAATTAAAGTGTGAATAAATGACTTGCCAGAACACTCCATTCAACCTGTCATTTTTGACTGCTTTGTGGCTAGTATATATATAGTAAACAATGAAATCAAGAGATTACAGCACGTACCCTTTAAAGCAACTTCACGTACCCCTGAGAGTACGTGAACCACTAATTGGGAACCACCGATCTAGATTTTGTTTTATTTCTTACCACCCCATAAAGTATTTTCTTTGTAGCCACCGACAGTTTCTCTGTGAATTCATCTCAAGTTTTTACCTTTTCTATGTATTTCTGCAGCTTTTGCTTATCATTTCCATTTAGCTGTCTTCTGTTCTGTTTCGAAACCACTCTCTCTGTGCTGTGTTCTTGCTTTTTTACTGCTTCTGTTCGATATATCCTCTTCTTTATAATTCTATTGTTTTACTGACCATAGTTTTTTTTTCAATGTAAATTCCTCTTGGTATGTGGATTGAGTTGCTTTGTGTTTTGGAAGAGACATTGGTTTTGATTAACTTTATGTAGCTAAAATGCAGTGTTCACAGTTGTTTGTTGGTTGCTGTTACTAAGATAGCAGTTAAACGAAACTATTCTTTTTGCCTTCTATTGATAGATCAGTATAATGCAATGTTATTCTGGGGACATTGTTACTTGATTGCATCACTGCTATACGTTGATACTTACAAAGAATGTGTGCTTCTCTTATTGCATTTTACATTTCAGTTATTACATGTATCTAAATTGATACGTGTAGTCTGCATTGAAGACAAAAACTAATGCAAGTGATTTTTATTCAAACTATTAAAGTAATAGATCTTATTATGCATGCTTGAAAATTTTCATATGCCTTCTGCAGGTTAAAGGGGTAGTCTGAAAAGGTTTTTGTTGCATTTTGTTGGAACGACAAGCAAAAATAAATTCAGTTGTTTTTAATTCATCTACAGTAATGCTTTTTTCTTATTATTCAGGCTTTATGCTTTGACAATAATAATATTGTTATAGGTGAATTCTATAACCAATGAGCAAAGTTGCAGTAGTAGGTTTTTGTATTAGTTTTTTGTCACTTCTTAATTACCTTTCAATTGGGGTTATATAATGGATTGTATGACTGAAGGTAAATGTAATTACTGATTGTTATAAACGCTGTGCTCCCTATTCAACAAACATTGAGCACCATATGTTGTTTTAGAATGTGCAGACATCTTGGGCAGGTGGACGGCAGATGGTGGTACCTTCATGGCCACAACAACATGCACTGCAACAGCCTCTCTTGCCAGATCCAACCACTGCAACTGCAGGTGACTGGGGTAGGCCACTTATCGTCGATTCTGGAGCTGTGCTACAGGTATACATTTCAGAGATGACAATTGCACATCATTTTAGGCTAAATTGTAGTTGTAAATTTTCCATTGCTTTGGCTTAGAAATGAAAAGCTCATTCTGTACTATTACATATAATTAGATGACCGTTGAAAAAAATTTCACAAATACAATGTACAGTAAGGTTGGTAGTAGGACAAAAGAAGAACTGCCTCATTTGTATCAATAGTTTATTTGCTTAGTGTAATAGGAATGTAATGAAAATCGACACCAGTGTGTTAATATCTCTGTGATATGTGCTGCTACTATCAAGCGGCTTGGCTTTAAACTGTCTCATACGTGCGACTTTCACAGTTATTACTTTTGTCCTTCAAGGGTCAAATTTTGAAAAATTTCATTGTTATTTATAATGCTGCCTGAATGGAGACATTAATTTCTAAAATGATACCTCACTTATCTATTTAGGTTAGGTGTCAGTGGAGATAAATGGCTCGTAACAAAAAAACATGTTATGGAAATGCTGATACTTTTGTCCTTGAAGGGTAGAATTACGAAAAAAAATTCTTTCTTAAAATATGATGTGACCATGGCGGAGACCTTAATCTTTAAAATGATACCTCATTTATCTATATTGGTTAGATATCAAGGGAGATAAATGGCTCATGACACAAAAATGAATTGTAGAAATATGGATACTTTGTACTTAAGGGTCCAATTCTGAAAATTCCTTTCTTAAAATATGATATGACCACAGAGGAGACCTTTATCTTTAAAATGAAACGTCATTTTTCTATATCTGTTAGAAATCATAGGAGATAAATAGCTTATGACACAAAATATTGATACTTTTGCACTTTAAGGGTCGAATACCAAAAAATTTCATTCTTAAAATACGATTTGACCAAAGCAGAGACATTATTCTCTTAGATATTACCTCATTTCTCGAATAATATCAAGGGAGATAAATAGCTCATGACAAAAAAAAAAAAAAAAAAAAAAAAAAAAAGAAGAAGAAGAAGGAAGTAATGGTAATTTTGCCATTTTAGGGTTGAATTCTGAAACATTCATTTCTTAAAATATGATGTTACCATGGCAGCGATCTTAACCTTTAAACTGAAACGTCATTTATCTATATTGGTTAGATATCAGGTGAGATAAATGGTGGTGACACAAAAATGCCTTGCAGAATAGTCGATACTTTTGCTCTTTAAGGGTTGAATTCTAAAAAAATTCTGTCTTAATAAATGTCACCAAAGCAGAGATCTTAATCTTTAAAATGGCACTTCATTTAACGATTTCAGTTAAGTTTCCAGGGAGATAAGTGGATCATGACACAAAAAAAAATAACATTTTAGAAATATTGCCATTATTTTTCTCTTTAAGGGTCTAATTAAGAAAACTTCCTTTCTTAAATTATAATGTGAGCAAAGTGATGACCATAAGTTTTAAAATGACCCCTCATTCATAGATTTCGGTTAAGTATGAAGCGAAATAATGGCTTGTGTTGAAAAAACACCTTATAGAAATAATATACACTAGACGACCCATGCGAAAATTTCGCAAATATTTATTTGTTTAGTGTAATAGGTATGCATCAAAATACTTAGAACATATTACGAAACAGCTGGAAAATTTAAAACACACTGTATGTACGACAAACTGTCGCTGATCTTAACCCTTTGACTGCTGTTGATGTGTATACACGTCATGCTGCCTGCTGGCCCCGAGTGCTAATGACGAGTTTAGATGCAGCCGCCGGTTTTCCCCTGAGTGCTGTTGACGAGATAAGCCGCACCCGCCTTCCGCTACCTGAGTGCTGATGACGAATATAGACGCGCCGCTACCTGAGTCGTACAGCGGACTTCACGACCTATTTCTCAATAGCCTTTTGCAGTTCTGGTCGCTATCTTATCGTCCGAATGTTTGTCTGTAGGGAGCCTAGGCGTTGCTCTACAGTTCACTATTCAACAGAAATTACATCAGTCTTCTTTGTGCCCTGTATTTTATGAAGAAAATGGCAAGACGTCATGGGTGCATTGAGGAAGAAATCATGGAGATTCTTACGAGGAGTGACACCGAGGATGAACTACTTGATTTTGATGGAAGTGATAGCTTTTCCACAGAATTGGAAGGCTGTAGTCATAAACCGTACTCGTCAGCAGGGGTGACAATGCAGTCTCATGTTTCAACAAGAGATGTTAGTTGTTCTGAATATGAAGAATCAGAAAGTGATAGGGAAACGCTTAC
Source organism: Vandiemenella viatica (assembly GCA_031002005.1). Taxonomy (NCBI): domain Eukaryota; kingdom Metazoa; phylum Arthropoda; class Insecta; order Orthoptera; family Morabidae; genus Vandiemenella; species Vandiemenella viatica. The sequence goes on along the minus strand of JARYHS010012519.1, from coordinate 129,762,115 downwards.
GAAGAAATTACTTCTTAGTGATAAATCTGACTGTTAAGAAAATGATTTTCGTCCAGTTAGTCACGCATTTGATGATACGCTGTCGGGACATGTGTGTCAAATAGGGAATGTGCCAGTTTTCATCTTATTTTTTTTACAGAAGAACTGATGAAATATATAGATGATGAAAAGAATCGGTTTTATATAACCACTATGGAGAATATTCTAGAATCCGTGCATTATGAATATCAAAGTGGAAAGATACTGAATATGATGAAATTTTTTGTTTCATATCTATTTGTCTTCTGATGCATCGTGTGAAAAAATTTGAAAATTAGCTAATATCGGACCAGAGATGTTCTTCTAAATACCGCAATTCTTGTTGAACTTATGTCCAGATACCACTTTTTCTTCCTCTGGTGAGGTTTCGTGAGATTTCTCAGTTTATTAACGTCTCTGTGATATCTGCTGTTGCAGTCTAGGAACTTGGCTCTGAACTGTCTCATACGCATGACCTATTTAAGCACCAAATTCCAAAAAATTCTTTCTTAATTTATGATTTTTACCTGATTGGGGACCTTAATCTTTGAAATAATATGTCATTTATCAGTTTTGGTTAAGTATTGAACGAAATAAATGACTTATAAAAAAAATTGTTGTAGAAATAATATTGATAATTTTGCCCTTTAAGGGTCAAATTCCTTTTATAAAATATGGTGTGACCAAAGCCTTTGGTCATTAAAATGATACCTCATTTATCGTTTTCGGTTAGGCATCAAGCGAGGTAAAACAAAAAAGTTTTAGAAATGATGATATTTTTGCTTTTAAGGGTTGAATTTGGAGAATATTCTTTCTTAAAATATGATGTGACCAAAGCGGATACTTTAATATTTAAAGTGATACCTTACTTATACCGAGGGAGATAAATGGCTTGTGACAAAAAAATGCGTTGTAGAAATAGCAATACTTTCACCCTTTAAGGGTTGAATTTTGAAAAATTCCTTTCTTAAAATATGGTGCAACCGAATACCTTACAAAGACCTGAGTCTTTAAAATGATACCTCATTTATCAATATTGTTTAATTATCAAGGGCGAAATTCTGATACTTTCGTCCTTTAAGCGTTTAATTCAGAAAAAATCCTTTCTTAAGATATGATGCGACCACAGCGTAGACCTTAATCTTTAGAATGATACCTCATTTATCTATTTCGGTTAGATATTAATGGAGATTAATGGCTCGTGACACAAAAATGCATTGTAGAACCGTTTACAGTTTTTCCCTTTAAGGGTTGAATTGCAAAAAAAAAAAAAAAATATTTCTTAATATTTGATTACACCAAAGCTGTGACATTACTCTTCATGATTCTACTTCATTTATCGATTTTGGTTAGATATCCAGGAAGATTAATGGCTCCAGACACAAAAAACAAATTTTAGAAATAATAACATTTTTGCCCTTTATGAGTTGAATTACGAAAAATTCCTTTCTTAAAAATGATGTGACGATGGCGGAGGCCTTAATCTTTAATATGATACCTCATTTATCAAGGGAGATAAATGGCTTGCGACACAAAAACGCGTTGCAGAAATATTGATACTTCGAATTCCAAAAAATTACTGTCTTAATATTTGATGTCACCAAAGTGGAAATCTTGATCTTTAAAATGATACTTCATTAAATGATTTCAGATTGGTATCCAGGGATATAAATGACTAATAACAAAAAACAGGATTTTAGAAATATTGAGCCGAATACAAAGACAATGAACAGTAAGGTTGGTAGTTTGTAGTAGGACAAAAGAAGAACTGGACTAAATCTAAGCATTTGTATGTCATCATTCAATTGGTTTCAAAATTTCATAACAGAATATATTATTTATTCGAATAAACTACGCTATGTCTTTCCTGGTGGCCTTAACAAATTTCATCAAGGTCAGTTTAGCTGTGGAAATGTAACAAACAGACAGTTACATTCAAATCTATAATATTATTACAGATTTTTTGATTTAATCTATAATTTTTAAATTTGTTTTATTAATTTTTTTATTCCGTTTATTATACTTTGATCAACTAACACAGGGATTATTTTTATTGTTGGTCAACTTCTTCCCCTGCCTTTGCCTCATTTGTTTTTCACTTTCTGTACTTCTGTTTAATTCAGTTGACTGGGATAATAAGTTATCTATCTTAGACTTTGAGCCTGTCTAATTTATCATCTTGCATGACTAAGATGTCACCCAAATTACTTTGTATTTATTTTCTTCTTCTTCTTTTTAATTCCTCCATTTTATTTCACTGTATTACAGTCTGCTTTTTAATAATAGCCAAGGTCGCTGTTGATATATAAGCACTAAATTGAGTAAAATTAACCGTAGGATCACCGGCCAGTATTCCCGGTGGAGGTGGGTGCAGCAGAGGTCTACCAGCCAGCAGAACAGCAGGCATGGGCCAATAAGCGTGCTGTAGCTAAGGCACCGCACCAGCACCATCATCATCACCACCACCATCATCTAACATTGCAGCATGCTCCAGCCAAGAAAGAGCCTACACAGCTGAGCCCAGTGAAGAAGAGGGTTAAGGAGGGTACTCCGCCATCAGGTACATATATAGTGGAAAGCGCACTTGATCTCTTTTGCAGTTCTTGTCTTCCTTTCTTGCTTGACGGAGGGAGAAGGGAGAGGTTTATAACAAGGGTACAAATTTCTACACATATTATCTTTAATTATTCTCTCACTAACAGTTTTTCCATCCTACGTTTTAGTTTGCATTTGTTTTATCTTTATTAACGTAGACACCTAATCAACCTTCTCTGAAATGGCACAGTAACACCCGCCTGAACTTATCACATCATTCCAAGCAACAATTCCTGACTGGTTCATATGGTGAGTCATGATATGTACACATCTGATACCCTTGCTATAATCCTTCCTCTAGTCATGATGTATTAATATAAGTATGTTTGTTTTGTTGTGACCCTCTTGCCTTCATCTGTGTTTACTGTTCCTATCTGACCTTAAATTAAAATATAGAGAGTTGCAACAAACCCATCGAGTAGGTCAGAAAAAAAAGTATTCTGTTACGTACATGATGATTTAAAAGAGATGCAATAGATAGAGAAGTGAAATTTTTTGAGAACATTTTTGTTAAATTGTGTTGTAGAACAGAAACTAGGGAGTGAAGGAACCAAGTCATAGTTTTTAATGAGAAGATTTAATCCCAACTTTTTAAACTTGTTCCATTTTGAGATCTCATCAAGTGTTAAGACAACCAGAAAAATTGTGTGTCATGTCGGAATTCGGTGAATGGTGTATGCGAGACAATAAATGTTTAGGTTTATTAGTTTATGGATTGAAGAAATTTACAAGAAAATGTGTTGGAACATAAATTGTGTTGCATAGGAAGCAAGATAGCCTTTTGAGCATAATAAGATTAAGCTAAAATGAACTCTGCTTCCAATGTACTACAATTTATTTTCTAATACAGTTTCTTCTTGTAAATTTCTTCAATCTGTGTATATATACAGGAAAATAAATTATGCCCATCACTTGCCAAAGTTAAAGGAAGGAGGGCATTAGCAACAAGAAAATCCACAAAAGCAACATTTCGGACCATACCCTTTTTCAGGAAAATAGAAACACGTGACTTTACTCTCACAAGTGCCTGCGTCAACCACAGTCATGTATGATTAATTCCACTGTTAGAGGTAGTGGAGTGGGTGGAACAGGAGCAATGATAATATCCTCCGGAATATTAACTACGGGAAAGAAATTAATCAAAATGAGAAGGGGACATGTAAACAACGAGAATGTTTTTTTTTTAATAAAAAAAAAAGTTGTATATATTGGCAAGTGAAGGATATATGGTGTGAGGAAGACAGGTATTATATAAGATTTAGGCCCAGCGGGTGTCTGATCTCCAGAATGTATTATATATATATTAACAATGAAATCAAGACGCTAAGTAGCGAAGGGACTCAAATTAGGATAGGGAAATGAACCACCACTTACCTTTAGATGCTTGATGGATGTGGGTCGCGAACACGCAGAAAAGACACAAACACAAATAATAAAGAAATTTTTGGGATAACGGGAGAACATTGTGAGAGGTGGGCGCAGACTGTGAGGCAGTAGAAGTGACGTTTCACTGCTTATTAGAGTTCAGAACCTTCCTGTGAAAATATTTTGCATATTGTCATAATGAAAAGTTTCAGGAGATTTCAAACAAAATAATTATTTTTATTGGATTCTCACTAAACATATTGACACTTTATTCACGACTTCCATTAAGCATTGTTTTATCAAGAGATCTTTTAACTAAAACTTTATGAAATGGTATATTCCAGAGATATCTGAAATTAAAATATTATGTTGAAAGGATGGAGCTTTCCCAATTGAGTTATGTCTCAAATACATTTTGTGGGAAGTTTGGGAAGGAACTTTTAACATTTTTACGTTATCCTGTTGCCTTAATATGTGAACTGCCGGCTGTTTGCAGATTCAGTGGTGCTCGGTGCCAATATGATTGCTGGAGGGAGGCGCCGGGTAACACCTCCAGCTGTTGCAGTTACATCATGGCAGCAGCAGCAACACCAGCAACCTCAGGTGAGAAAAAGTGTTTGTTGAGAAGTAAATATAATCAATTTAAGCACTTGAGATTTAAGTACACTCTTTTCTGTACAAATATAAAACATTTTAGTAGCGTACTTATTGATGTCAAAGCATTGTCACTGGTGAGCTTCAAATCTTCAAGTTTGCAGGAATTTGGACAGTGTCTGTACATTTTCAGGTAATCAATCAATGATTTGAATTTCACCACATTCATAAAATATGTCTTCACTATTGGTGTTTCCACCTATTGCCTTATTAGTTTTTTACAGGAGGTTGTTGGTTTTGGAAGTATTATAGCTCATCTGTGGTTGTAGTTTGGTCTTACTTCATGCGGATCATTTTCAAGAATACTATTTCACAGATCAAGTTACAACTTTACATTCATTATTGCAACAAATTTAGCAGCATCACAAGATGGAAAATGTGCATTTATATCAATACCATGTACGTGCAAGGCTTAGAACTTTTAACTTAAATCTCATATTTCTAGGGAGAAAATTATGAAAAAATATTTTAAATAAACTCCAATTTTTCTAGATTTTACCACATCAAATCATATAGCTACAGATGAATTATAAATTGAATAGTCCATAACAAAGGATAGGGATAATGACTCATCTCTCACGAAAGTTGTGGGCTGCGACGGGTGAAAAACATGTGACAAACAAAAACACATGCAATATTTTGGTTTTATTCCTTATTCATGTGATGGGGAACGAGCTATATGGTTCGGAAGGTGTGCACACGCCGAAATTTACCACAAGACTCAATGAGTGATGACTCATTTTCCCTAGCCTTTGTTATTTATATTGCCAAATAGTCATTTCCTTTTTCCGTAGTATTATTAAATACTTTTTATCTTACACAAATAGTATGAGGAGTGTTAAAAAAGTAACTGAAATTTTGAAATTTCGTGGGTTATATTAGTCTAATTGGCATGATTTTATCATTGTTGTTTGGGCAAACATGTCTTTAAAGTATGTATACATTTAGAGCTATATTGGATGTTTAGTCTCTTGTCAGTTGTTAAAAGGAAAACGGGTATTTTGATACAGTTGGTGATTTTTCATTCATATAAATCATGGATAAGAGAATTTGCATTAAATTTTGCTATAAAAATGTAATTAAGTGTAACAAAGTTTTAGAAATGTCAAATATTGCTTGTGACGAATCTACTATCAGTAAAACAAGGGTTTGTGAATGGGATAAGCATATTCAAGATTGCCATGAAGATGTTAAAGATGATGTGTGTACAGGTCATCCTAGCACATCAATAAGTGATGAAAAAGTGGAAATTGTTAAGGAATTTGTTATAAATAATCGTCAAATCACACTTAGAGAAGTTTCTGATGATGTTGCCAAATCAATTGGCTCATGCCATGAAATTTTTTAAATCTGTTTTGGGTTTTAAACGTGTTACTGCAAAATTTGTTCCAAATGTGTTGAGTTTTGAACAAAAACAGCAGCGAATGGCAGTTGCTCAGGAATCACTAAATTAGGTCAACAGAGGTGCAGAACTATTGAAACATGGATTTAGGGATATCATGTTGAAACTAACTTCTCAGTATCTTCAGCCCATTCTGCTAGCAAGACAATGTCATCAGCAAATCAGAGCCTATTGATTTTTTTCTCCCTGGACACTTATGCCACATGAAAATTTTTCTTTCATTTCCGTTATTGCTTCTTCTATATACAAGTTGTATATTAACAGGGATAGGCTACAACCTTGTCTCACACCCTTTAAACTGATGCATGTCTCTCATGGTTCTCTACTTTTATTATAGCTACATCATTCTTATATAGTTTGGTGAGTGTTGGGTGTATTTTCCCTTCCATGTAAATATTGCCTCGCGGCATTTCTTTCCTTTCATTGTTACTTATATAGTTTATAAAGTATTCTTAAATTTTGATATTTTAGACCTGACTTCTTTAAAATTTTGAACATCTTGTCCCACCAAACATTATCAAAAGCTTTTTCTAATTCAACAAAAGTATCTTTGTTCTTCTTGATTCGTCCTTCAAGTATTAATTTCAAAGCCGTAATTGCTTCACTCATACCATGATTTTTCCTAAACCCAAACTGGTCTTCACCTACTACTATCTGTTATACTACCCTCACAGTTCTTCTATATATTATTCTGGTCAGTAATTTTGAAGCATGTGATGTTAGATTAATGGTGCATAATTCTCACATTTGTCGGCTTGTGCTTTCTTCGGAAGTGTGAAGATGATATTTTTATTAAAATCAGTTGGAATTTCTTCTGTTTCATAACTTTTTGATATCAGCTTGAATAATCTTTCGATTGCTTCTTCTCCTAGGGATTTAAGAAGTTCTGTGGGGATCTCATCAATTCCAGCTGCCTTATTTCCTTTCAAGTCATTTAGAGCTTTATTAAATTCTGTCCACAAAATAGGATGTCCAAATCATCAATTTCAACATCGCCTTCCTTTGCGCTATTGTTCAATCATCCCCATCATAAAGTTTCTAAATGTATTCCTTCCATCAGTTAGCATTGGCAGCTTTGATGTTTACACCTCTTTTCTTTATTTATCCAAAATTCTGTTTGATCTTCCTGCATGCAACATCTACTTTACCTATGACCATTTCCTTTTCTACTTGTACACACATTTCTTGTAGCCATTTTTCTTTTGCTTTTTTGCATTTCCTCTTTATTTGATATCTAAATTGCCTGAATTGCTCTCCTCCTGCTTCACCCTGAGTATTTTTGTGCCTTCTCCACTGATCCACTGGTTTGGGCGGCTTGTTCCCTAAAGCCTAATGTTTCTTTACAAACTTTCATTATCTTGGTCTTTAAGGCATTCCATTCGTCCTCGGTTGAGCTCCCTTCAGAATTACTTCTTAGACCTGAGTCTACCATTTCTGCAAATTTTTCTCTCGTGCTAGATTGTTTCAGTTTATTCACTTCCAGTATGTTCTGCTTATATTTCAGCCTGTTCATTACTATCAAATTATGGTCAGGGTCTATGTCTGCTCCAGGGTATGCTTTACAGTCTAAAACTTGATTCCTGAGTCTCTGTTTGACCATGATATAATATAGCTGATATCTGCCTGTATCCCCTGGACGTTTCCAGGTGTGTATCCTTCTTGCATGGTTCTTAAACAGTGTGTTTGCCACACTATCTTATATCTTTCACAAAAATCGAACAAAATGATTCCTCGCTCATTTCTTTCTTCTAGACCAAAAGATCCTACAGTATTCCTCTCTTTTTCCTTCTCCCACTATTGCAATACAATCACCAATGATTATTATATTTTCCTTCCCTTTCACATATTGTATTAGTTCTTCAATTTCGGCATATATTTTCACTATTTCTTTGTCATCCTCCTGTGACATTGGCATATACACTTGTACTAATGTGGTTGGAATGGGCTTAGTTTGTAAACTCATCAAATTAATCCTGTCACTAAACTGTTCATAATAACTCACATGTTTCCCCACTCTCTTATTAATTACAAATCCTACACCAGTGACTCCATTGACAGCTTGTGTGCTAATTATCCTGCATTACCCAGACCAGAAATCCTGTGCGTCCTTCCATTTAATCTCACTAATCCCAACAACATCTAACTTAAGTCTTTCCATCTCCCTTTTTAAGTTTTCTAACCTACCTGCCCTATTCAGTCTTCTGACATTCCACTCTTCGACTTATAGAATTTTTCTGACCATTCTGATGACTCCTCCCTGAGTAGTCTCCACCTGAGATTTGATTGGGGGACTATTTTACGCAGGAAGAAGCCACCATGATATATGTAATCTGAGAGGATTATATGTCCTCGGGATACCCTTTGGGTCTTTAATGCAGTGGTTTCCGGTTGCCTTCTGCATCCCCATGCCATTGATCATTTCTGATTCATCTGCCTTTAGGGGTCATTTCCACACAGAAAACGATGCTTAAAATGCTCTGCTTCTCAAGTGCAGTTTAGATCATGTAATTCTTGTATTGGTTAGGTACTAGCCTTTACTTACAAGGGACACCTTTGACCTCGAATGCTCGGAACCGCACAAAAACGTGTTTAGAATAACAAGTGATCATAAACAAAACAGTGGTGTGTGTCATTTCCATGCAGAATATAAGCTCTGTATCAGAAGGATTACTGATTTTGTAAGACTACAGTGTGCCAAACCACAAGTGAAGATACGTGATCCTTATTCCATCATGAAACTTCACTCTGTGATGTACAATCAATTTGCTGCACCTATGTATAAGCCTATGTTGCAATATGCTTGGCAAAAGTCAGGTTATGACATTGACATACCAACATCATCATTTGAAAATGCAATTAGTGTGACTTTTGATATTGGACTGCGTGAATGCAAAAGTGACTTGGAATATGATAACATGGCTTTAGTGAGATGTGCACATTGTTCTCTTCCATTTTTTTTTTTAACCACTTAATCGAAATCCCACATATGCACTTTGAGAACTAGTATAAGCACTATCAGGTATGTGATACTGCTGTATGTGCGTGTTTTGCACTATATTAAGTACTTTAAGCTGGTAGTTTTGGGCACTTTTGATTGAAAATCTATTGATACATCGATGTCATTGAATTACTTATAATTCCATTCGTAAGGTATTGATATTTTGTTACTTTGTTTCCCTCCATTAAAACGTTACTTGAGATAGAATGCACATACCACTGTTTTGTTTATGATTGCTTGTTATTCTTAGCATGTTTTCGTGCAGTTTTGAGTGTTCGAGATCAAAGGTGTCGCTTGTTAGTATTTCAAGAGTGGTTGAGAGAGCAATTTTTTAACTGGAGTGGCACTTTTTTTTATGCAGATCCTATGAAATTGAACAGAGTAAATGAAGATTACAATTTAACACTGGCAGTAGGATCTGTTATGCAAAACAAATAGTCCTCTGTCATCAGGGTTGAGAAAAAAGAGTGTATAGAGAGCTCAAATAAATGATCTACCCCACAGCAATATTTTTACACTAATACTATTTAATATATACTGTACCATTGATCAGACCATCCCCACTTATTCATCAACAGCTCTCCTAAGTTAAAAGTTTTGTAATATGGAGCTCAAATTCAAATTGCCAGTTACAACAACTCACTGAAATTGAATTGCATGAAATTGCAAGTCTGATCTTAACTTACATAGAAAAAGGCTAAAAATAGCTGAATGTGAAGGAAGCATTCTAGAACACAAGGAGAAACCAAACAGCTTGGAATTGTACTTTACTGATCACTGACATACAAACACCATGGTAGTAAACTAGGACAGAAAGTTGTGACCAGAAACAACCTTATAAGTAAAGTAACTGGTAGTAAATTGGATGCATGCCCAAACGTGCAACAAGGCTAAAATATAGCACAGGCTTTATGTTTATTATTGAGAAACCATCCAGTAGAATACATTTGGTCATGCCAAACAAGGTATTATTCTGAAAAAAAGCTGAATGACAACTATATATGTGAGTGCAACATATTTCCATATATTATCTTCCTTCTCCGGGTGGAGCCACATCGATTTATTTAAACCTAACGTTCCTGCCAGACGACTGACTGTAGACTGATGAAAGCTACAGAACAATGGAAGAAACATTAGGTTTAACTAAATCGATGCAGCTGCACCTGGAGAATCAAGATAGTACATACTGGGACCGCAGAAGCTTTCGGAATCATATCTTGATCTTCTTTACAAAGCTGCAACAAACATTGCAACATATGCCAAAAGGTTCAAATAAAATGACCAACACTCACTCTGTGTAAAGACACAATAGGTAGAGTGTAATATCAGAGGATTTTATTATTATTATTATTATTATGAAAGTAACTGTTGCATGATCAGTGATTAAGGGTGAATGACACAGCTGAGGCTATAGGTACATTAGCAGGAAGAGTATCAAACAATTTATATCCAGAGTTACGTATAACAAAGCTTTGTGTAATATGGGCACCTCATCTGTTAAATGTTGACAAAAAAAAAAAAAAAAAGAAAAAAAATGCTAAAACAAATTTATCAACATAAGCCCTCTTTTGAAAAGGGAGCCTACCACTTTCTGTGTGCTGACTTGTTACTGCAGACATTGGTTGGCCGTTTTATTCCATAAATAAACAGCAATCAAAATAGTGGGTGGAAGCCAATGGCTGTTCCAAAAATAATAGTCTATTCTATCTGCCAGAATGATCATGGCAACTATTTTCTGGGATGTGAATTGTTTTTATTGGTTATCCTGAAAGGATTAAAACAATGCCAAATCCTAGGCAAGTCTTCTGGACTAACTTGATGTAAATGTGTGTTATAAGATGTCTAGATTACCAGAGGAAAAAATAATCTTCCATTAGAACCTGCCTAAAAAAAGGAAAAAAGAGAACTGAGGAATTCAAAATTCAAATTGTTGGAACATCCACCTTGTTTACCAGGCTTCACTTCCCTTGACTTTCACTAATTTCCTTACCTTAAGAAATTTATGGTTGGAAAATATTTCAAATCAAATAAATAGGCAGTAAGTAGCAGCCATAGATGGGTATTTTTCATAACTTACAGAATTCTGAAGCGCAATTAATATATTATTATATTAGTTGCACTTTAGGGACGGATTCAGTTAATCTTAGAAACTTTAGGAAAAATACATTGGAACAAAGGGAGGCTTCTTAGAAAAATAAATGCGTTTTTGAACAACAACAAAAAAACTCGTTCCCTCTTCACCTTAGGTTTGTTGCGGACAGTGCATTATCACTTGGCTCATGGTTAAAAGTTGAAGCATTTCTCACTTGATACACATGGTATTATTACATTTAGCACATATGATTTTTTTTGATTTTTTTGGACCATTTTTGTGAAAATCTACTAGAAGGAAGACAGCATCCTAAAATGATCATATTGATGTTTTTTTGCTCAGGAATTTTATTGTACTCATTTCTAATGCAATTCAGCTGTGTACCCTGGTAGTTAATTTTTTTGTAAAATTTTAAATGTAAGTAAAAACTGATGATGTATGGTGGAACTTTAAGCTATTGATTTTTAGAGAAGACTATAGTATAGTAGTAAATAATAAAAACAAGAAAGAAAGTTTTTTATTCTGCAAATGTTACCTGGATAAAGTGTCTCAGTATTAAATAGTAGTCATTAGGGCTATGAATGAGATACAGGCTTACCAGTATAATAAAAGAGATGTGTGGTATGAATGTTGCAGAAATTAAGTTTTAGTAAAAATTATTTTAATTTCATAGATCCAACAGCCAGTTACGGGGAGGCAGCAGACCATTACCATCCATGATACTCCATCGCCTGCAGTTTCAGTCATTACAATCTCAGACAGTGAGGATGAAGCACCTGGAAAGTGGTGAGCATGTTTTTATCAACACCAATAAAGGCTACCTTTTTCATTGTAATACTGGTGCTAGATCTTGTTGGTGGGCTAAAACAGCCAGAGATGTTTCTATCAGATTGAGGTTATGCACATTATTTAACAATAATTTTATTTAATTAAGCAACTGCAAAGAAATGATTGCCAGAACTCTGAAAGAAAAGAAGGTATTTTGTTTAAATTAAAATTAATTATTAATGGCCTTTTGTTTTTTATATTTGTTTGATGCAAATGTTTTTGTTATATTCTCTGATTGCTGTTATAGTAAGCTAAGAAAACATGTTTATATTGTGATTCAAGGAATGTATTAACGCACGTGTGATGGAAACTTTCCGAGCACAAATATTAGCATCTTTCATTGTAGCAGAGGGAATGGGTTATTTAAGCTTTTTAAAAATAATTTAAGCTGCTTTCAAGTGTGCGATGTTATCGAAACAATTACTTGATTTGAATGAAAGTAGTTTCGTGTTAATTGCAATTTGTGAGACCTGGACCTTGATTAAATTAATATTTCCTTTGCTTTTACTTAGGCCATATTACTGTGGTAATTATTTAATACCCTTTAAGTAGTTCCAACTGTCTGCCATTCAAATGTTGTTTTATAAATCACGGGTAATGAAAAAGAAAGGTGTAAGACTGCCTGAAGATTTTGGGTCAAGTTTATATTGAAATGCATGATGTCACTAACATGTGATACAGTGAATGTATTAATGCACTTGTGATTGAATCTTTGGTTTTCTAGTGGCAATATTAGTAGAGTTTGTGTTTTGGTTGAAATGCAGACTGGATCAGGATGACAACTGAAACTTTTTATTACAGTGTAAGGCACGAGGAATTCTATTGAGCATTATTTTATAACTATCCAATGTAGTTAAGCAACTGCGAAGAATGACTTGCCAGAACAGTTTGTTCAACCTGACTTTTTGACAATCTTAGAAGCCAGTAAATTAATAAACTTGGTGGTATATAGAATGAATTCAACAGATGAATCTTCCAAACGTAGGAATGCTAGAACAGAATGTGGAAGTCACTAAAAATGTCATAGAATGACTTTAATTTTGCAGAGGAGGATTGTGCTAGAAGCATTAATACTTAGATTGAATTGTGTGAAAACATTTGACTATTGTTCAGTCTGTTTTTACAAACCTAAACATCATTGAGGTGATAAAATTTATTAAATTTACAGTTTTCTGGCTTTTGCACATTAATTGGCTATTTGACTGTTTTTAGAAAACTGTCTTAAATTGTTTATTGGTTCACGTTATGCACAGGATACTTTTTATTTTTTGAATAAAGTGCTTACTTCCTGCAAAATTCATTGTTAAAGTTGGAAGTTTTTAAACGCCCGCCAAAACGCTGCTTCGCTACCTGTTGCATGTCAACGACGCCCGTGACGTCAGCTGCTCCGAAGCACGGCCATCTCGTTGGCCGTATCCGTAAAGGATCTCTAAGTGACGTGTTGTTTTTTGGCTAAATATGTGTGCAATTTTTTTAAAATATGGATTATAAATACTGTGCAGTGCCGCAGTGCACAAACACTACTATTAAAACCCCCCAAAAACTGTTTGTCAGTGTTCCAAAAGTAGTTAAAACTACGAAAAAAGTGGCTGCAGCTCGCATGCAGGAATCCAGATGATATTTTGATTAAAACAAACATCTTCTTCTGTGAGGATCATTTTAATGTAAGTAAACGGTCCACATTCTATCATATTTTACATTCTGACGGTGCTGTTAAAACTCTAGGTTTCTGTGCGCATTCAATGTTGTTTTACTCGTAGTGTTATCCAATTTTCAAATTCATTTCGAATGCGTGCAGTATTATTTATTCATGCCTACATGCCGACTTAATAAGGAGTGATACAGTGTTTTCTAAGATAGTTTTTCATATCAAGTAAACCGAGAAGTGACAGATAAAACTGCATTATTTAAGTGAAAGATTTTAATACGAAACGTCATTTTTGTAATATGTTTTAATCTACGGTATAGGTTAGCATTTACTGTTACTACAGTATTTTGTTCAAAAGCATTGTTTCAGACTAAAATATATCTGGCATTATTGTATTTCCCAAAATTCTTTATTTTTTTCATTTATTATGAATAATTGGGTATTGGACTATTTTTTGAAAATGGTTTTAAATAGTTTATTGATACACGTTATTTATTAGCTTAAATAGGAAAACAGTCGCTTCAACTTATTCATAGAAACCCAGACGACATTGCGACAAAGTCGCATATCATTTACTGTATAATTTGCACCATAATTTCTTTGAGATAATGTAGTAAGCTGTTTAAGGCGAGTATCAGTAAAGTTAGGGTTCTTAGGTTCGATCCTCGCTTTGGAATATGTTTTGTTATTTGTGAGCGTCTTCTTTAGATACTAGTTGCTGTTGGTAGTGCCGCATATTCTTTTTCTAAAATCCACCAATACATTAATTTTTTCCGAATGTTTCACAAATTTTTGGATAGCAAGAGTATTATAAACGTCTGAGACATAACCAAAAAAAACTGAAACTGGACGTTTCTTGCACACTGATACAAAGTTTAAAAAAACTGAAAATAACTTGCGCATTAAAAGTAAATACCGCTTATATAGATGCATTTATGTCAGAAAGGCAACATACAGTTGTATCGTCACGTAAAAATTCCAACAAAAAGTATTCAAAGCGTTCTGGAATTGTTGCGAGATTAGCGTGCAATGTTATTGTTAAAATAAATCCTATTATTCACCGCCGACTACCTGGGTTATGTTGCAATGATGATATATCTCTGGTATGTTTCAAAATTAAAAGCAGAAGGTTATCTTTTTATAAATGTTTTCTTGTATGTCAGCAATTTATGTTTCAAACTGTTGCATGACGTTTTATACTTCTTCTAATAAAAACATTATTCTGTAAAGCAACAAGCGGCAAACAGAAAAAAAAATGTACACACGGAAAAAATATTATCCTAATCAAGGTTCGAATTAAGGATCTTCAAATTCCTATAGCATTCTTTAACCCTGCAGCTACCTGGACACCATGGCAACGTTACTTTTCTTTTCGTTAATAGTGAACACTTAACATCACAGTTTCTATGTGCGATGAAGTGAACGCAATCCGTAAATAATTTGAGTCATTCTTATGAAGGATTTCTGTTAATCTCTAACTTCCAGTTTAAATATAAATGATTCTCGAATTGAAGTTATTACATTCTCAAGCTCCGTAGAATAAAAGTCAGTGGTTATTTCTGTAGCTAGTCCCACAAATAATCTACGGTATTTTTCCGCTGTAGGCTTCTACAAATTGTTCTTCATTTTATATTCAACGCAAAATTTCATTATTAACAAGAGATAACCAGCAACAAATAATTGAAAACTTGGATAGCGGGAAACACTCCATGCGCAGCCGCAGCGCCTAGCGGCAGGTGACGTCACTAAATCATTCTCCAATCCCAGAGCGTTTTCGGTCACGTGACAAGAGTCAAGAAAAATTTGATTTTTATTTCGCTTTTTTAATTAAAACAATCCATCTTTCTTTTCAAATTTAACAAAAATAGCTTCCTTAAGCATTAATCTACGCGAATGACTACAATTTGTAATATATTTTGAATACTGTCAAATAGCCTATTCTGGTTTATTGTTTCAACCTTAGATTGCTTTCTGACTGATTGAATAATTAAAAAGTGTGCTAGGATTTAAATTGTAAATTTAGTGTAATGTTGTTTTGTACATTATCCAATCCACCTAATTCATTTGAAGCTAGCCACAAATTTGTATAATGTCTCCTACTTGAATGCTACCTTTTTCATCTCGTATATTTGTTAATTGCCACACCATCTGTCACATTTGATAAACTTTTGGCTGTTCACTTTGTGCTTCCTTTATAGGATGTAGATAAGGACTGATTCGGGATTCTATCCTGTCTTTCACTTTACAAATAGGTTAGAAGGATCAGTGTGTCACTAGATTTTAAATTAAAACTAATGTTTTCAACAATGTTAAGTTAGTTTTGATTGCAAAATTGTCCCATCCAGTGTTGAAACTGTTTTGCTCTATGTGTGCTGCAACCACCTATCATAAAATACACAACCACAAATATCTGTAACATCCTTCCTTTTCTTTTTATTACTGCAACAGAAATTTAGATGCAATAGTAAAAGGCACCATTTTCTTATCATTTCATTTCTTTAAAGTTTACTCCCTAAACCAATTTATGTCATTTTCATATTTACTATCTAGGTTATGTTTGCTTCCAGTTCATTTTATTTCTGTGCTTAGTTTCAGATAGTTGATTGGGTACTGAACTCTATTGATGTTCAGAGATTACTTCAGCTGGTTTCTTGTATTTAGAAGTAGAAAGCTGTGTGATGTAGTGCAGAATTTGGTTGCTGATTAATAACGGTCCTTCTGCAAAAATAAATGAAAAGCTGTGTTAATCTGTGTGCCAGGAAATAATTTGTAATGCGGTATCAGTTTGTGGTCATTCAATATCTGTATGTTCTTAGTGAGAGCAAAGTTGCTTTGTAAAAAATTAGGATGTTGTTAGGCTCGTGATTTTGGTAAAGCATGATGATGCTGAAAATGGCTGTTTTTCCTATTGTAAACTTCTCATTTCAGTATTTCTCCTGTGGTTCAGAAATTTATTACTGAAAATTATTTTTGTCATTCTCATAGATTTTTTTCCAGCATGAAACTTAAAAAATTTAAACTCGGGCATAGCATATCCATAGAAAAATCAGTGCAGTTTTGTTCTGATATTAGAAATACTGATAATTTGCTACATAGTTATTCATATTCCATAGTTATTGATAATATTTTAAATGTAGTGATTTAACAGGATACGAGGGGGGATCAAATATAAACGGGATTTTATTTTTTATTTAAATTCATTTATTGAAAAACACAAGGTAATTACAATTTATTTTTCCAAATAGTTTCCTGCTTTTGAAATATATTTTTCCCAGTGTATAAGCAGCTTTTTGATGCCCTCATCATAAAAATAACAGGGTCGTGTCACCAGCCAGTTGCGCACGAAGTCTTCCACACGCTCGTCATCTTCGAATCGTTGTCCTCCTCCAAACAAATGGAAATCGCAGGGCGATAAGTCCGTACTGTAAGGAGGGTGATCAAGTGTAGTCCAGTGCATTTCCTGTAGTTTAGAGACAGTTAAGAGATGCAGTATGGGGTTGCACATTGTCATGGAGGAGAATGACCTGTCGAATCGGTTGGTCTCTTCTTTTGTTACGATATGCAACTCTCGCCTTGTTCAACAACTCGCAGTAGTTAGCAGCATTGATTGCGCGTCGCTCATGCAAAAAATCAATCAGCAAAATGCCTCGCCGATCAAAAAAAAAAAAAAAAAAAAAAACTGTTGAAAGACCCTTGCCAGCTAACAGTCGAGTCTTGGCTTTCACTGGTGCTGCCTCCCCTTTCCTCCGCGTCTCCTTACTGGCTTCTTTGGATTCTGGAGTGTAGTGGTGAACCCATGTTTCATCACAGGTGACTATCTGACTCAAAAATGCATCACCTTTTTCCTTAAACCTTGCTGTAAGCCTCTGACAGACTTCCAAATGTCTCAACCTCAGATTTTCGGTCAAAAGGTGAGGACCCATCTGGAACACACTTTACGGAACTGTAGGTGTTTTGTGATGATTGCTTGACAGCTCCCATAACTGATTCCGACTTGTTCTGCAATTTGTGATACTCTCGCCCGTCGATCGACGTCAATAATGTCTTTAACCGCACGAATGTTTTCGTCTGTAACGCTGGTCCGGGGACAGCGACCGTGTTGCTGATTTTCCTCACTTTCTCGTCCTTCCTTGAACTTTTTATGCCAGAAAAACATACGTGTCCATGACAGTGATTGATCACCAAACTGTGCAATCAATCTCTGGAAAATTCCGCCGCTGTAACTTCTTCAAGAGCAAGAAATTTTATAATAATGCGTTGAGCAGTGGAGGGGTGCACATGTTGCTCCGACATCGTGAGCGTTACTGACTAAATGGCGGGAAATATCTAACAGCACGCTCTCCCCACTCCTAATGGTCCCGCCTAAGCATAGCAGAAGCGCGGGGCCAGTACTGCCAATTGTTGATGTTCAGGAACAACAATCCCGTTTATATTTGATCCCCCCTCGTACAACAGTCAATATATCTTTTATTGCATTGTGAAAACTGCAAAACTGAGGCCTCACAAATTGCAATATAGTATAGATAGCAAAGAGTAGGCAATATAAACCATCACTCACCCTGGAGGATTGCTGAGAGCACACAAGTCATGAGACGAACAGTTGTACAATATTTCAGTTTAAAACCTTTTAAATTAAAATATTGTGTAACTGTGTTCACCTCCTGTTTTTTGTGTTTGTCCATCTACTTAATAGTGTAGGTCCACATTTAAAATGCAATACAGCAGTTATTTGGGATGGCATGGATTTGACTAGTTCTAAATATGTTTCCTGGCACTGGATGTCTACGCACAGATCATAATATTCCCTTAAATTATAAGCCGGTGGTTTGTGGATGTTGAGTTGATATCCAATAGCAACTCAGATGTGTGCTATTGGGTTGGGAGATTACAAATTTGCTGGCCAAAATTTCAACTTCAAGTTTTTATCCACTGTTGCACGATTCTGGCCTTATGACACAGACAGTTATCCTGCTGAAAGATGTTATCACTGTCATGGAAGACATGAAGGAAGAAGGAATGCAAATGGTCCACAATAATTTTCAAGTGGTCCACATGTGTCAGATACCTTTAATCACTACCACAGGTCCCACAGAAGTTGATGTGAATGTTCCCCCGTAGCATGATACTGCGACCACTGCATTTTTTGAGGAGTTGTTCGCCTGCAAGATGGTTTGCACAGACTCAGCCATCCATCCAATCAGATGATACATTTTCATTGATCCATGATCCACTCTTTAAGATCTCTTGGCCACTGCAATTACACACATTTTCTTGTGAGGGATAGGAATGGGATGGTGATTGATGGAATGGAAACAGCAGTTTGATGGTCTGTTTATTGCTCTTGTAGCTCTCAGTCAACATCATCTCGAGGTTCAGTGGCAGTATCGAGCAGTGCAAGGCAGAGGAAGAACGTCATTTCATGTGTGACTGTCGCTGACAGCGATGGAGAAGATCAGCGTAGCCCTGCCAAGTTGCACCAGCAGCAGCAGCAGCAACAACAGCAACAGCAACAACAACAACAGCAGCAACAACAACAGCAACATCATCACCAGCAGCAGCAGCAGCAGCATCATCATCATCAGATGTACCTTCAACCACAACCACAACAAGTTGTACAGACACCAGTGCAGGTCACTAGGGAGATTAAACATGAGCCACAGCACAGGTTGGTATCCGATTGTTTACTAATGGAAGTAATTGTGTATACTGATCACAACAACAAAACAGAAAACAATGAATGAAACAACCATACCCATATTTGCCTGTGCTACAATTATGGGATCATCGGAAATATTTTTTAATTCTACTTTTACATATCTCTGGCTTGTAGGTTTGGAAAGCTATGCATTTACTTTCTTTGTTACAGTAGTCAAATTTATTTGTTGTATATACCACAGAAACATTTATGCTCTGATAATTGAAATATTCTACATTGGTTTTAAGGGAAGATAGTGAGGAGGGGGAAGGTTATAAATTCATTCAGTAACCCAATATTTCATCTCTACTATGGTAATTGTTTTTTGCTACTTAGTATCTATTATTTCATTATTTACTAACTGTGGCATTTTGTTTTATCCAGCTCTGGATATTCAAGTGGGGCTTCTCAGTCACAGAAGAAGAGGCTCCTGGCAAAGGCTCAGTCTGAGTGCATGTTGAAGAAGGAACCTGGTTTGGTCGACTATCAGCAGCAGTGTGCTGACTATGGGCACCACTCAGCAGCCTGTGGGGGAGTTGCCAGCACCAAAGATGGTCATCATTCTGCAGCCTATCACTATGTGGCAACTACATCTGCCCAGGAACAACATGTTGTCTATAGCGGGTATGTTGTGAGGGAGATAGTGTTCCCTTCTCTGGAATGTCTCTTGAAATATTTTACTACGAAATACATGGTAAACAATCCAGATTCAAATATTGCTTGATCCTTGGAGTTCCTGCAAAGGCAGCCATACACAAGCGATCCATTTTCCCTGGGGCTATTTTGGCACTAGTCCTTTTGGACTTGGTTCAAATAGGGGTCATTCATAACTGCAGCCAGGCCATTGTGCACCTATAACTCTTGCTGTTGTGTATGTTGGTTATGAAAAGTTTTTAAGGAAATTGCCAATCATTTAAAACAATTCCTCACGCATGAATTCTTAAAAATCAATATCTTGGATAATGGAAGTTAGTAAGACTGTTGAAAGTGCAAAATACCAGGATATTCATAAACAAACCAGACTTTACTGTCTGAGGTAAAACCTTGGTAATATTTATTTATAACTCCTATTTTCGAGCTTTGTGAATTTGTGTGTGTGTGTGTGGGGGGGGGGGGAGCATTTCTCTAAGTTACTAACAACAAGGATTTTTTTAAATTTGAACACAAAAAGGAAAGGATCCAGACTGCTAGCAACTTCTCCATTCTTTCTAGGATAGAAGATCTCGAATGAGAAAGTTTTGTTGCACTTATAGGTGTTGAACTTTCGCTGGAAACTTTAATTTTTTCCCAATTTTTAAAAATCATTCTCACAGTCGATTCTGACAGACCAAAATCTCTGCCAACAATTGTTGCCTTGCCTCCATTTTTCATTCTTCTTATCACCTTCATCTTCAATTCCAAAGTTACACTTTTACATTTTTTTTTCTTTGTAGGCGGCATTTTTAACGTAGCGTTAAATTATGTCTCTTTACCAAACGTTAAAACACGACTGCCAGCCGAGATAAACATATGGAACAAACGAAACAAAAGAAGGAATCTCCATAGAACAAATTCGTAGGATGGGGAATCCCCATTTCTTCGATCAGAATGGTCAGTGAAAGCTGGGATTCCCGCTACCAAAGAGAAGCCAATGACTACAATATGTACATAAGTAAGCAATTCGTGTAATACGAGGCATTTTAACGCGAAATTTGAAATTCGCGCTAAAGCGAAACCACGCATAACAGGGTCGTGTAAAGCAGGGTATTACTGTACAGCTCTACTATTACCAACATTGAAGTACTGCTGATAGCTTGCTGTTATGTAATATATTGATCCTTCACCACAGAGAAGAATGGTAATTCCAAGTAGTTGTAACTGTAGCTATAGGATGGCTATGGTGGTTACATACGATTTGTTGGTGTGTATTGTCCTATCTTTTATGTTATTCCTATTTTATTTTCAATTGGCTATGCTTGTATTAGCTGTTATTAAATAATTTATTGAGGGAGTGATCCTGGAATAGTTTTTATACTTAAAAAGTGTTGCAATGCTTATCAGTGATAAAACACTAATTTTAACAGCAATGTTTTTAGCTATTAAATTCTCTTAAGCAAGTTTCAGTTTTTCAAGAAGTAATGTAAATTTTAAATCTTAGTACATTCGGAATGAGAGCAATGTTTTAATTGTTGTTAGGGGACTAGATGATATAGAAATTGGCGTGAGCTTTGACTTAAATCTTTATTCAGTGTGGTGGAATTCATAGTTTATTATGATGCTATGGTAGCATGTTTCCATTATTTACACTGTGTTGCTTCCATTGATGTGTGACCACTCCATTCGGTAACCTAATCAGCATTATAATATCTGAGAATCAGGATGATAGTCAAGAAAATTATTTTTTCATTTACACACCCATATAATAATGAGTAGGAATGGCAGTGAAACCAAGAAACCACAGGGAAATAAAACACAACTCTTACCATAGATGACAGCAGCTGGGAACGATGAACACAAAGAAAGACCAATGCATGTAATGCAATATTTTGATGTTGAACCTTATTTTTGCAAGTAGATGAAACACTTTGCAGGGATATATATGATCATATTGTCGCCCACATGGTGAATGAGGAAGCCAGGTTGCATGGCCTGTGCATCAGGGGAGGTGGAGGTAGGTGACCGGTACTGAATTGGTAATTCTGGAGCTATACTACCATTGAAACTTGATGAACGTCATCAAACACATACACAATAACATAAAAGATATGACAGTACACACTATTGTATGTAAACACCATCCTGTAGCTGATTAGAAAAAATATAAGGTAACTGCTGGATTTTATTTCCCTCTCCTTTCTTAGCTTCGTTATTATTCCTGCTCATTATTTGTGTGTGTGTGTGAGAGAGAGAGAGAGAGAGTGAGAGAGAATAATGAATATAAGATCTATAAAATGTGAACAAATAATGATAAGCGTTGGGTTTATTGGAAGGGTATTTTTATAGTTTGAGGCCAGGAGGATATCTAGGATCAAGGCTATGTTGGTAAGCTAGTTTCCATCTGTGACGTTCAGGGAAAGTTGTGGTATCAGGGAAAACTCTTGATACCTCTTATTGTAAAACAGTTGTTGAAATTGTTCAGTTTGTGTGTACTAGCATGTTTTGCCACTGGATGGGAAAATTTGCTAGTACATAATGTTTCCCTTTGTCATTCATTCTGATTGTGTGTTAGTGGTTAGACCTATATATGCACTTTTATGGTGAAGGCATGTTAGTTGATATACGATGTGTGTTGTGGCATGTCCCCTTAGTCGGATTGGAGTAGCTGGTGATAGCAGTATCATGCTGCACGTTTTGCAGCAGGGTCTGTTGTATGTGAATCACTTGTGTGCGGGTTTGGGGGAATTACAAGATGAGTATGTGTAAACCAAGGTATTGTTGAGGTTGGGTGATATGCTGAAGCATTTATGTTGGAGAGTGGACAGTATTTTGTGGAGAAGAGGAAGGAGGAAGGAATGTGGGAAGTCATGTTCATGATGAAGGCTTAAGTAATGGATTCCAGACCAGGAAAGAACTGGGTGATGTAAGAGGGGTTGCGGTTTGTTTTAAGAGATATGGCAATGGTATAGTTGTCAAGGATGGGTTATGGTGCCAGAGACTTGCTTCTGTACCAGATCAGTGGGATTGCAGGGGGATGTGAGAGCTCGGGACAGATTTTGGGTGTATCTGGAGAGAGAATCTTCACTGGAACAGATGACCAGGCTGTAAGAAATGGAACATTTGGTATGGGAAGGATGTTAAAGCGAAGGTATTGCTGTTGACATGTAGGTTTGATGTGACAGATGTATGAAGGTCCCTATTCCTTTTAAGGAAATGTCAACAATCAAGAAAGGTGACCTGGGTTTGGGACTAAGTTGAGGTAAAGTTGATGGACTGACTTGGTTAGGGAGTGGAGGAAGTCTGGTAAGTGATTTTCATTGTGGGTCCAGATCATAAAAACATTGTCCATGTATCTGAACCATACACCAGAAACGGTTTTCTTAGGATGGGGTCATGAGGGTGCCCATGGCAGTGTTGCGTATCTGGTGGTAAAGACAGAAAAGAAATTTTTCAAAACAAAACGAGATGTGCTGGGGAGACTGTTGGAGTTCACATTTCCAGGAAGTGTTCCATTGTGCTGAGCCCCAATGAGGGATGATAGTGTATAAGGAAGTGACATCTTTGGAGACAAGAAAGGAGTCTAGTGGTAGAGGAGTGAGGATAGTAGAAAGATGTCCAAGGAATTGTGGGGTATCTTTTATGAATGAAGGAAGGTGCTATACAAAAGTTTAGAGGTGCTGATCCGCAAGAGCTAAAATCCTTACAGTAGCCGATCCACATGATGAAACTATAGGTCACTCAGGGTTACCAGTCTTGTGGATCAGGTGTAAGGTGTGAATACGGGGATTCTGCGGAGTAAGTAGGGATAAGGAAGTGGGCAATGGCGGATGCATGGGGAGGGGGGTTCAAGCCTCCCCCCCCAAAGTATCTAGGCCCATCCCGACAGGCGGTGGGGTGACATGACTATAAAGCCAACCCCTGCCCGACTCAGGGCCCCCCCCCATACGAAATCCGCTCAAGCCCTACCCCCAAACCAAAATCCTGGATCCGCCATTGGAATTGGGTGAAGTGCCTTGTAACGGACCTTGGTGGTCAGAGAGTGTGTGTACTTTTTGACAAATTGAGGTTTTAGGATCTGTAGGATGTGAAGTGTATGTGTTGTTGTCAGACAGCTATCTCAAAGCCTCAGCCTCAAAGTCACTTTCGTCCATGACTACGATTGTAGAGCTCGTGTCGGCTGGGAGGATTATGATGTATTCTTGGACAGGTCTCTCATGGTTGGAGTTTTAATAGAACTGAGATTGTTGAAGTGAGGAAAGAGTTTGGAAACAGGTTGGATGTGTGGTATTTCTGGAACATGAGGGGATGATGTTGGGGAAGGAGGATAGATCTTTTTGAAATGGGAGTTTGAACTGCTCTAGGCAGGACTCTGTATCATCTCACTGATTACCACTGTCCTAAATGTTGGACAAAATGTTATTGCCATCAGAGAGTGCGGCAGAATGATAAAGTGTCTCAGAGCAAAGCAGCATTGTCAAACATCGGGATAGGGGAAAATGATAGTCCTTAATAAGAACAGAGAATGGAGGTTTTGATAATGGGTTAGAGAAAAGGTTAACTACAGACTGTTGTGGCTTAGCAGGAGGTTGGGGCCTATGGAGTGGGTGGTAAAAGGGTTGGATGTGGAACATTGAAAATATGGGCAAGGCACGAGGTTTTAACAATAACGCGAGGCGTAGGTGTGTCTTGCATGCGATTGAATTGTTGGTGGGTAGGCGTAGACCTAAAGCCAGGGCAGAAAACTTTCACAGATGTGCATGTTTTGCTTGGATCTGTTTACGTTAGTGGCAGACAGACAGAGTATTTGGTGTAGGGAGATAAGCTGGGCAGAATGCCAGTCAACTTTATACAGGAACTGTTGAAGGATTAGCTTGGTTAAGTCAAGGGATTGGGTAAACAGAAAGGAATCGAGGGATGGCTGGGTTGTAGATGGTATTCAGAGACAGGGAGTTTGATGGTTCATCCATTTTGAGGTATATTGAAGGAGAGGCAGGAATGAAGGAAGAGGATGTGAGAATGTATTTTGGTGAGGCGAAAGGCATGGAACCGGTAGAACAGGTATGAATCTGTTGGTTACAAGCTAGAGAAAAGTGATAGAAATATTGAGTAGTGTATGGAATATTAAGCACATTATGGATTAGAACCAGAGAAATCATCCAAAAATTATTTGACTGAAAAAGTGTGTAGTTGCAAAAAAGGAATCCCTGAAACCATTCACCGAGCGGGGCGGTGTAACGGTTAGCGTTCTCGCCTCGCATTCGGGAGGACGGCGGTTCGAATCCCCATCCGGGCATCCAGATTTGGGTTTTCCATGGTTTCCCCAAATCACTCCAGGCAAATGCCGGGATGCTTCCTTCAAAAGGCCATGGCCGAATTCCTTCCCATTCCTTGCCCCCATCCTTGCCCTCCATCCATTCCCGTCTCTAAAGACCTCGCTGTTAAAAAGAGACATAAAGCAGTTTAAAAAAAACTGAAACCATTCCATGAGTGGGTACCATTACGCTAAATGATATACCATACACTGTACAGCTAAGAGTGGAAAAATCTCTCAAGAGATAAGAAGTGATAGAAATATTGAGCAAATATGGAGAAAAAGTGGAAATGTCCATAGATTATTCATAGGGAGAAATTACAAAGCTGATTATGGGAACTTGCAAAATGCCAATTGTGAGAGTGAGCAAGTGGGATAATAATAATTAATAAAAAGTTTTTGAAAGAATCACTGTGCAGACAAGTGGAAAATTTTTCAAGAATAAAAGATGATAGATGTATTACGTGCTATTTGGACTGATAGCAGCAGCAGCAGCAGTGTTCAGAATTTTCATAAATGGAAAAAGGGTAAAGCATTAATGGAATCTCATGGCAAAATCGCCAGGTCCCAGAACAAATATCTGTCAGTTGAATCAGATAATAAAAAATTGATGATGAAGAGTGGAAATACTATACAGAATATACGTAATGTGAAAGCATAAGCCATCAAGTGAAATTCTGTTACAAAAATGCTTAATAATGAAGGACGATTATTGTTGTTAATCTGAATCCTATAGTGAATCTGCTACTGAGAGGAGTGTGTACTGAAGAGAGGAGACGACTGGACCAAGCTGGTAACAGAGATGTGGTGAGAAGAAACAAAGAATAAAATGGAGACGCCTGTGCCCAAAGCTTACCTGGCTAGTAGCTGAAAACTGTTAATGATTAATATTGTAAAGATCCAGTGAATGTGTACTTACGCTTTTATAGAAATATACAGACAGCAATGTGTGATGAAAAGGCTTATATTAAGATAGGAGTGGCAGTAGGAGAGCTTATTTACCAGATAAATATTTCATGTCCACTATGTACCTCATGTGATTCATGAATTCCCTGAAGTATTGTATCTCTCACTCTCTCTGTTACAACCTAACTGCCCCAGGTTTTTGTAAATGATGGTTCCGTTTGGCAGTTTCATTGTTACAATTATCCAGTTTCATTTCAGTTATTTATTGGTTAAAAAAAAAAAACACACACACACAAATTAGTTAAAGTCCACAGAAGTTTATAATAGTATAACTCTTCAGCAATTTTATCATTTTTTCTTGGACAGGGCATGTGTGTGCGTGAGCTGTAGTGGTGACAAGAGGAACTCCTGGGCTGCTCCATCAGCCCACGTAGGACGTGAGCTGCTCGGTCCACCATCAGCACACAAGCCTGTTTCCTCTGGGCGAGACTACATCCCACAGCAAGGTAGTTTATTAAAGTAATACTTCTAGCAGCTCCAGATGTGTCCATTGTGTAAGAATCTATTGCTACAATGAATGGTTTCCCAAAGTTCCGACTATCTCTTCTTTGTATTGTCACTTCATCCTTCCATTCCTTATTTCCTAACTTAATCCTATAGATCTGTTATATAAATCCTACCAGAAGCTGCTTCTTGAATTATATATGCATTCTGAAGAAATCCTTTTTAAAATTCCCACTTTCCAGTAATTGGTTTCAATGCTGTTCGCTGTAGCCAAACGTACCTGCACTTTTTATCTTTATAGTTGTATCTTACAGACATCCTATAGTTTTCTGTGATTTACTTCCACATGTATTCAAGTGTACATACATTGAAGAGAGGGTAACAGCAACAAAAAATAATTCATAAAAGACAATATGAAGGGTACTCAAAAATAACTGGAATAGCATTTCCGTGGGTGGAGCTTGTGTAGTACGCATTTCTGCCGCTAGGCGTTTATAGTGCATCTCATTGTCAGTTCAGTGCCGCGTGTGTCCACGACCTAGCTTGTTCTGTTACTCTGCAGTGATTGTTTTTGCTAGCACTGTTTTGTTACTGTTTCATTTTAGTTTAAGTGAACAACGTGCAGCTGTGAAATTCTGTTTTCTACTCAGTAAAAATACTGCTGAAACTGTTTTAATGTTGAAAACAGCTTACAAAGATGACTCTTTGGGAAAAATTCAAGTGTACGAGTGGTTCGCTCGGTTAAAAAATGGCAACATGCCGATTGATGACAAACCTCATTCTGGACGTCCATCAACTGCCAGAATTGACAAATATGTTGAAAAAATTTGAGCCTTGTGCTCTCAGACTGTCGATAGACAATTGCTCAACTGTCAGAGATTAATGGGTTATCTTGGAGCTCGGTTCAGCGAATTTTAACCGAAGATTTGGGAATGAAAAGGGTAGCTGCCAAGTTTGTTCCTTGGGCTCTGACTGACAATCAGAAAGAACATAGAGTAGAAACATGTTGTCCTTTGAAACAACAGCTTGAAATTGATCCAGATTTTCTGTCAAAGGGCATTACCGGTGATGAATCATGATGCTATGATTATCACCCAGAAACAAAGCAACAGTCAAGCCAATGAAAGACGTCATTGTCACCCCGTCCAAAAAAAATGTCGTCGAATCAAACATCAAAGCAATGCTCATTTGTTTTTTTTTTATTATTTTTGTTTTTTATGCCAAGGGTGTAGTTCATTCAGAGTTTGTTCCCCCACATAAGATTGTCAATCAAACCTTTTATTTGGAAGTTTTAAGAAGATTACACAACAGTGTTTGTCAAAAAAGACCCGTTTTGTGGCGGACAGGAGACTGGTGCTTCCACCAAGACAATGCACCTGGACACACAGCTGTCTCTGTTAGGCAGTTTTTGGCTAAAATGGCATGGTTCTGCTGTCCCACATACTTGCCTGACCTGGCTCCATGCAACTTTTTCTTATTTCCGTGCATGAAAAGGGGCATGATAGGACACCGATTTGACATCATTGAAGAGTTCAAGAAAAAAAATGAGGAAGGAGCTGTCGGCCATTGCTAAACAAGACTACAGAAAATGTTTCGAAGAGTGGAAGCACTGGTGGGACAAATGTATGAGTTGTAAAGGAGATTATTTTGAAGGGGATATGTTTTGTAAAAAATTTGAAAAATATAGCTTTTAAATATAATCCTGTTTTTTTTTTTTGGGGTACCCCCTTATATTTTCAGAAAAATACCTTTTTTTTTTTTTTTTTAAAGAAAATAGGCACATATGGCTGAGCTTACACGAGCCTACGGTTAACACAGCCACATGCAGAATTTTGCCTACTTTCTCGAAATAGTGTTTTGCCCCCTTTTTTTCTGCTACCCTACTTCCTCCAACTTAGATAAATATGATGTATAATTTATCTTTTTTTCCTTGTAAGTATCGCCTCACAACATTTCTTCCTACTACATTGTTGCTGATATATTGAAAAGAAATAGGAGAAAAGGCACCTGGTACAACCGAGCTCTTTTTCTGTAACATCCAGTTGAAAGTATATAAACCTTCCACAAAGCTTCATATCTTTCCAGTAGGCCAGTTTGCTTCCTTAAAAGACTTTAACCTAACCTTATCTTAAAAACATCACGTGATTCAGTACACGGTCAAATTCTTTATTTTCTATATAATATATTTTTTTATCCAGTAAATAACTTGCTGAAATGAGAACTTCATGATAACTTTATTACCAGTTTCTGAACTTTAAATGTTGCATTGTGTCAATAAACCAGCTGATATTTGGAATTTCTGATGATGTGAATTTATCATTTGAAATAGGTTTTTGTATGGGTTTGTTGTAATCAGAAAACTTAACTACATCAAGAAAATATAACGTAATTAGATTTTAAGTTATTAATTGACAAGTGCTGAGGATGTTTATAGATTTTCACACATTTTTCAGAACTACATAATGACGATGATGATAATTCCACATGGTGAGACTGAGTGACAATCCTTTTTTCGTATCCATCCAAACTTACCTAGTAATCCTACCAGGTAATGGTGACCTTCAATTAAATGTGGGAGTCAAACCACGTAGTGGGTCAGCTTCAATTCCAAATAATTTCTTTTCAATTCTGATTATGTGATGCCTCTGCGACAAGTAATAAATCTTTAAATGTATGCTAAATGACAGACACTTTTGTCCTAATTTTTCAGGTTTTTGTGTCGCATCAAAATGGAACATCTTACTTTAATCCCAGGACCATCAAAATCTGACCAGTGGTTTTTGCATGAATCCAGTTCATCCAGACATGAATTTAAAAATCAGTTGTTGCTTCTACATAGTTTATTAACAGTGTCACAAACAAATTTTCCAAAAATGATTAAAACATACAATTTCCCTGTAATAGTTTTGTTATGTCTAAAGATTTTTAAGCATCAATTCACAAGCCAAACTTTGGGTGCTATTCTTTGCTGAATAGTTTCTTTGTGGTAGGTAAAAAAATATGCCAACTTAGAATTTTTGTCTATTATAAAATAAAAAGCAATATTAAAATCTGAGGGTACACTCCAGACGTGTCTTAAATGAGGAACATTGAGATTATGAAACATAAGATTATGGTCTTATGATTTGTTGGTTTTAGCTCTATATGATCTTGAGGCAGATGACAGAACTAGTTTTTTCAACCTTTGTGTAGATAATTGGATTATCTAAAACATTTTCTTAACTCAGGTTGGCCGTCTTGTCAGATATTCCTATTCATATTGAGCTCACGAATGAGCAATACCAACATGTCAGCTGTTAGATGATGACTTTACCCCATAAACATTTTTTTCACTGTGCAGTGTCTGCGCACAAGGAACACTATCGTCAGTTGTCTCCACTGGCGGGACAGCCACTTTACCAGCAGCCTGCAGATCTGTACCGCAGTCGTGCACCTGCTGTTTATGTGGCTGCTGCACCACAACCTGCCGCTGCTGCATACCACCAAGTTCCAGCGCCCTTCACGACAGGGTGAGTATTAATGTAACACTTTAACATATTACTCTGTCCAGAAAGTACTGCAATTAATTTTGTAAACAACATTTAGTCATGATTTTGTTACAAACATTTAAAATTATTTGCTCTCCTTCAGTGCTGCCAGCCTGAATATCCGCAGATGGTCGCTACAGTTTCCTTAGATTGTGTACAAAAATCCGTAGACTTGCAAACTCAAACACTGAAACAATAATCACTGAAGAGAGACCCAAAATTAAGAATTCTTTATTTCTAGGTCTTTAAAATTTGAAATACAAGATAATATTCTACATTGAAAGTGAGAAATATCTCTGAACATGTTTCATACAGCATCACTTTTTTCACTGGTACTTGTTATTTTTTTTTAAACTAAGAGACCATACATTTTCTTAGTTGACTTTAAATTTAGCTTTCTTCTACTTCTATTACAGGAAATGTTAAACTGCAGCCCCTTTGACTCTCGGATGTCGGTTACGCGAACATTGTTTGACTCTCGGAAGTCTTTGTAATGCCGTGCCAATGAGCGTGTTATTGTGCATAAAGAGTGGGTCGATAGTTGTGTATTATGATCTTTTAAGATTTATAAAATCTATAATCAAACAAAATGTGAGGGATGTGTGAATGGTCATGGCGCAGTTGTCGGGTAGCAGTGATCGTACAGAGCTGAGGACCCTTTTTCTTAATCTGCTTAATGTTATGTAGTGATGACTGTCAGCCCTTGCAGTACAAATTATTTGTGGGCCACACCCTTTACATTGAAGAATACAATGAACATGGCTTTTACTATCAATTTTCTTGGGATGAGGGGATTCCGAGGTATGCCATTTGGAATTTTGGTACTTTCTCTCCGGCTCGTACTCTAATGGCTGTGTTTTGTCACTAGTAACGGCAGTGTCAAAAAATCAGGTTGGTTTTACACACGTTTCAGAACGTCACTCGTGATTGTCACTTGGTTGTTCTTCTAGTTATCAGTCAACAGTTTGGCGACACACTTTGTGGACACTTCCTGCATGTGCAATTTTTCACTAATGATGTCATGTACAGTGATTTTCAGAATACTGAGTGTCTCTGCCATCATTCGAACAGTCGTTTGATGATTGGCATTCAAAAGATTACAATCGTGACACACATTTCCAAAACTTTTGCTAGTTGATGGCTGTCCAGAGTGGGGGTCATTCTCCACCTCTCCCTGGCCACTTTTAAACAACTTAAGCCTCCTGGCAGCTTGAGAATAGGAGAGAGAAAAGTTCCAATATTTTCTGGGTGTTGTTGAGGGTTTTGTTCAATTTAGAACTTGATCATATAAAGTTGTTCAATAGTTTTCTCCAGTGTGCACCATGACAATGTCATTTAGCAGAGGTTCACGGAAATGTCAATCTTCACCATCCTGTAGCTCGGACTGAGCTTGGAAGTATTGTAAATGTAAGATTCTCTGCCCCACCTCCGCCCTCCCATCTAAACCAACCAGGTTGAAAATGCTGCGACCCTGGCGGTGCAGTGGCAAAAAAACAAATTACATTACTTTCTGGATAGAGCTGTAGTTACTTATAAGGCAGATTGATGTGGATTAACTGAACCTGGTAGGTGAGTGGTAATACTTGAGCTTTGTATTTCGGAGGACATGGGTTCGAATTCCAGCCAGCTTTCAGTTTTCCACTGTTTTCTGAAATCACTCCAAGCCGAGATTATTCATTTAAAAAACCTTGGTTGAGTTCCTTCCCATTCCTTGCCTCCAGCACCTCCTGCCTCTTTATGATCTCGATGTTGACAAGGTATTCTTGTATTTCTATTCGTATTTCTCAGAACGTCTCATACTTCTATTTACTGATCTCGTATTTCTAATAATTGATCTCGTATTTTTATTTATTTTACCTTGTCGTCGTAGTGAAAATATCTACTTAATTATTTATTGTAGTTTCTTCTAAAGTTTTATTTCCTTTGCTATGAGAAAATAAGAAACACAATTTCCGTTCCACATCATCCAGCTTCGCCAAATAAATAATAATCTAATGTGAATTAATTCCCTTTTTTATTATGATATTATAACATCCTTAATCATCTGAATATGTACAGGTTCTTTTCCACAGTAACTCAAAATTCAAAGCGAACACAACACGGCCTTCACCAAGCTTGTCTAGTCTTGATCTTTTCTCTCCTGTTTATATAAACGTTTCCTTAGTTACCCATTTCACAGAGTAATTATTATGGTAGCCTGTTATACTACAGCCCTCCTCAAGTTTGCCATATATATTTGTAGTAACAAATATTCTGGTAAACTTGCTGAGGACCTTTATGTCTTCGCTTTGAACCACCATAAATGTATAATTTTCTACAATGACACTGAGGCCGATAGAACACTCCTTTCCATGTCCTGTCACGGTCGCCATCTCGTATTTCTATTCGTATTTCTCAGAACGTCTCGTACTTCTATTTACTGATCTCATATTTCTAATCATTGATCTCGTATTTTTATTTATTTTACCTTGTCGTCGTAGTGAAAATATCTACTTAATTATTTATTGTAGTTTCTTCTAAAGTTTTATTTCCTTTGCTATGAGAAAATAAGAAACACAATTTCCATTCCACATCATCCAGCTTCGCCAAATAAATAATAATCTAATGTGAATTAATTCCCTTTTTTATTATGATATTATAACATCCTTAATCATCTGAATATGTACAGGTTCTTTTCCACAGTAACTCAAAATTCAAAGGGAACACGACACGGCCTTCACCAAGCTTGTCTAGTCTTGATCTTTCCTCTCCTGTTTATATAAATGTTTCCTTAGTTACCCATTTCACAGAGTAATTATTATGGTAGCCTGTTATACTACAGTATATAGCTGTAAGGGGAAAAAGGATGTGGACTAGTAGAACAAAAATTGCTTTAAGACTTTTAATTAAGTTATTTTTTCCTTTACAGCATGTTTAATTTCCTATTTTCTACTTCAGTTGTGATCTTGAAACTCTGAAACAGTTCTGCTCTGAATTTCACCTTGGAAAAGATGCCTGTTAGAGTTTGCTCGATGAGGATTCTTGTGTTATAATCCACACCTCGAAGTACTGCGAAACGTGTCTGGCAGTCAATCGAATCGTAAACCTTCTTGAAGTTAACAGATATGTTAATGTTGTTCATGCTTCTCATATGTTTTAATTGGAGAATGGTTTTCACATTGAAGATTTGCTCAGTGCAGAAGTTTCTTTCCCAAAATCCTCCTTGATTTAAAAATAGAGTGGATCTTTTGAGTTGTAAAAGTGAGGGTTTTCTTGCCAATAAAGTACTTGTTTAGTTGGATGTGAAAAACATTGCTTTTGCTTTGTATTGAAACAAATTGAAGAATGATGTATTTTGGCTACTTTAATCAGTGAAGGGAGTGATGGTCTTTCTGTTTTAGGTCCATATCCATTTTTTCTTAATTATCATGGATATGCTTTGATGCAGTAAATATACTGATGTGATTATTTTATATATTTCCTGGCTGTGATTAATTGAGCTGTTTCACAACTTGCCAACTGATCAAATCCGAGATGTGCAGTGGGCGACATGTCGGGACACGCAGGCCAGGAAAGCAGTTGTACTCATTGTTCCTCGAAGAAGGCTTGCACAATTCTACCATGTGTGGCTGGGCATTGTACTGCTGAAATATGGCATGTGGAGCTGCCTGCACGGGGTACTTTACCTCTGGCTCTAAAACCTCCCTGATAATGTGATTACTGTTCACAGAGTAGGAGGGGAGATTTCATGTTACAGTCAGTCATGGCCCAAACCCTCACACTTGGTATTTGTGCACTATGCTGCTCAATAATGCTGTCTTTGCGATTGCGTTCTTCATGGTGGTGTCTTAATATGTATGCACCAATCAGTGTAAGAAAAGTTGAGGGGGACCCCTCCGGAAACATAACCTTTAGCCACTCAGCACACTAGCAACAGTATTCACGTACCAATTGCAGTCTGAGGCATTGGTGGTTTCTGTCCAATGGAAGCTGAGGCAATGTCGTGTGCCACAGACCAGCCCTCAGTAGGCGGCATCAAACTGAGCTCCGAAGACAAGCCAACACTGTGGATGTAGCTGTTCTATGAGTTATGGTTATGCCAACAAGATGGCATTCATCTGTGATCATATTGTGTTGTCTACTCGCTGTGTATAACCTTCTTCCACCCATTGGTTCCACACACACATCACTGTTGTAGCAATGTGCCCTGTATGTGCCTCATATCGCGGTATGACAAACCCGGATCTCCCGGAGACCTATAATCCTGCCACGTTCGAACTCACTTGCTTGCTGATATAGTACCCTTTGACATTGAGATATACCAGCACTTTCTTCTATTGTTTCCACTTCGTTTACCAGCCTCTATATGACCTCAACTGACTGAGTGTGTCTGATCACACAAAAGAGGGTGCTGCTGGTCCTGCACTCCATTTCCCTGCACTCTTAATCACTATTGTGGTTCCAATGTACTACACATCCTTATTTGACACTTTTTAATAACTCATTTACATATATTTTAATAATGTTTTACTATTATTGTATCTCCATTACTATTATCTTATGATTAATTTCTTTCCTGTAAGTAATATTTCTACTAAAAAGGAAGAGATTATTTTTGACACTCTCACCATCTCTGTTTCGATTGTAACAATTAATTGCCAGATTTTATGTTGCTGTGTTGATCATGGGTCCTATGTGAGCATGGCCATAGATTTCTATTTTGAAGAGGAAGGGAATACTCCAAAACTTTGTTTTTTGTGTTCATATAGTGTTTTTTTGTTTCTTTGACCTTCAACTTTGGTGAGTGATGGGTCTAATTTATCTTTACTTCTTATATTTATAAAGCAGTACTTTTCTCATATGAATTTTTGTGGATGTACTTAGTTGAAACAAATCACAGTATGAACATTAGGTATCATATGACTGAATAGTTTGGCTCCATGAAAATTTGTCTTTTTTACATGCTTGAAAAAGTACCATAGTTAATAGGATTTAACAACCTAGGAAACACAAAACAAATAGTTAACACTAAATTTCATTAAATTTATATCATTATTATGTTATGGTGCTCCTACCCATAGTAACATACCATCTCATTGAATTGTTACTATAGCTACCTGCACCAAAGTAGTCCACTCAAGGTCTGCATCATTTGCTACCTCTTATCTCCACAAACTCGTTGGTTCTGCCTCAAGCCACTAAGGTTGCACTGTGTTCCCGCCAATCGTTCAACAACACCTTTGCATGTGTTAAGCTTATTTTCCTGGTTTAATGTGTAAGGTCCATTTGGTTGAGTGATGTTGAGGAACACTTTACTCTTTATAATACATTACCAGGCAAAATTAACGCTAAGTGTTTACAGTAATAAAACAGGATATGTACCCTTCATAATGGTAATTTGATTTAAAAAAAATAGTAACTGTAAAATTCCATAAAATCACCGAAAATACTGCTGCTGGCTTGTTAAATGAGTTTAGTTATTGTTAATTATATTTAGGTAGGGAAATGTTACTGTTACATTGTAAGTTCTAAATATAATTATTTTCTACTTTGTCAGATATTTTTGTGTTTTACAAAAGTTTTCTTGTAGTCATGTGTAGTTCAACAGTAATAACAGTGATTAGATGAGATACAAATGGATTCCTTTATAAGTTAAAACTGCTGTTAGTCAGTGCATAAGCCAATACTTATTCAAATAAATTATAAAATAAACCAAAGGTTTGGATCTGAAGATGCTACTTATGTTATCGATGTTCTCTAGGAAATAATGGAGGAGAAAGAAGTTATGTGAGACAATATTGATATGGAAACAAACACATTACTTACAAAAATGGAAAAGGCAGCAGAGCGTGATGATAAACGTTACAGAAATGCACAAAAAAGTATACAAGCATTGCACTTAAAAGAAAATGGCCTGTCGGAATATTTACCATGTGACAGTAGTGTAACACCTACTCACAAAAACTTAAATGTTGATTTTTAGGAAATCTTTATTTCCCCATCACAAAATACGGCATATCTAGTTATGTGGCCTCGCAGGAGTTATTTTTTAGTTTTGCTGTTGGAACCCGTTTAATGCAATTAAATTCTGTTATTTTTTTATCCCAATGCTGCCAATTCTACAGATTTATCCGTAGATCTATTGATTTTTATAAAAAGTTAGGATTTTTTGATTTTGTTAAAATATCTACGAATTTTTTATACTTTTTATTATTTGTTGATTTTCCTTATATTTGTGTTTTTTAAAGGATGAGCGTATAGTGTTAATGCATTACAGAATTGTCAATAATTGAGAATTGTTTCCTTACAACCGCTCATGTGAACCAATGATTGAAATAAAGCTCATATTTTGTTTGATTATAGATGTTATAGATCTTAAAAGACCGTAATACAAAACTATTGGCGCACTCTTTATGCACGGTGACATACTCGTTGGCATAAGTTACAAAACAGTGCCTTCTGAGAAGGCCTAACCAATATCCAAGAATCAAAGCAGTCGCAGTTTTTAACATTTCCTGTTTCAGAAGATATGCTAAATTTAATGTCAACAAAGAAAATGTAAGGTGTCCCCCCCCCCCCCCCTAAAAAAAAAGGTAGGCACAGCAGCAGCAGTGATGAAAGTGATATAAGTGTATAAAACATGTTCAAAGATATTTCTTACTTTCAATGTAGAACATTGTATTTCGAATTTCAAAAACCTGAATTTAAAAAGTATTCTTAATTTTGATGCTCTCTTCAATAAATATTGTTTCAGTCTTTCAGGTAGCAAGTCTCTGGTTTTCGTACCCAATCTATGGACATTTTAGCGACCATCTACGGATATTCATAGCCAAGTGGATGGCTGCACTGTTTGATCCTCACTCGTATTTAAACGGGCCTTTTTAAATTGCGCATCTGTCGATGGCGAGAGGAGTCTGAAACAATTTGGACAGCAGAAGGGACTCATGTGAAAGTCAGCTATTATGTTGGTGCACCAAGAACTTCTTATATTCTCAGCAATAATGATGATGCGCAGGAAAGAGGTACATCACGTAGTTGCACAATGTGATATTGTTAAGTTTCTCATCAGAAAAAACTTAAATGCTGCTGAAATTCGGCTCCTTTCCTAGTTCGGGGAAAGAACCCTTTCATGGGCTCGGGTAAAACAGAGAAGGTAAAAAATTTAACAAAGATCGGCAGCATTTTGGAAACATTGCCCACCCACATCGTCCCTGCACCATCACACCACAGAACACGGGGGCTTTGATCTGATATGTAAATGTGTTCTGCTTGTCAATTTCCTTCGAGAATGTCGATCCATTAATGCTACCTGTTATTTTAATCGTTGGTCCGATCAGAAGTGTGTTGCTTCTCCGTGTTACCGCTAGACAACATAATGCAGCAGAAAACCACACACACCCAACAAAAAGAAAATTGGTTTGTCATGCACTGAGTTTTCCTAGAACATCCACCCTACAACTCAGTTCTGTTGCCATGCAACTTCCATATGTTTGGTCCACCCAAGGAAGTCATTGGTGAACAGCGTTTCACAACAAATGAGAAGGTGCAATTGGTTTGACACACGTTCCAAAACGTTTTATGATCCCAGAATTAAAAAATTACCTACCATTTGAGTAAGTGCATAGATAAGAAGGGATAATATGTAGAAAAATAAGAAAAATTAAAATTTATTTTGAAAAATGTATATTTTTTTTAACTAAAGGCCCGTTTATATTTTATCCACTCTCATACATATCTGACACTCTCCTTGTAAGCTGCTGGTTGTGATATTCAGAGATACTTGTTGTATTATAGTATCAGTATGTGTAGCGGAGTTTGGTGAGGTTGGAGGCACGTCAAAACAGAGGGATTGGTTGGTATCTGTTGGTGAGATTTTAAGAATTTGGGGTAAAAACGGGTGAGGAGGGGAGGGGGGATGTCTACGATCTAGAGGAAATGTGGCTAGGTCAGCAACAAAAACATTGATGAGTGTAAGATTACAGGTTGAAACAATGGAATGGTGAATTAAAAGAGGATTAATGATCAGAAAATAAAGAGAAAAGTAATTATAACATCCAGAGTGTCTTTGCTGGTGACAAAAACAACAATTTATGGACTTGTTACCAACCTAGCTTCTTTTCCTTTTGGTTTTTTTTTGTTGTTGTTACTGTTTGTCCCACCCTAACATGGCACCAAGTCATACCTGCCCTTCTGTTGTTTTTGTGTCGCCTAACTATCCAGAATCAGCTCATACACTCTTTCCTACATTCCTGTGCCTCTCTTTGAACCTAACTTAATAATTTAAATATAAAACTCCCCTTTTTGGTTGCCATGCACAGCTCTACCTGTCCCTCTATTCCTTGCACTTCACACAATTTGTAATCCTCACATAATTTGTCTTGTTTTTCCTGTAACTGTCTTCTTCCTTGTTGAAAAATGTGGTTCACTTTCTAAATCTTCCTTATATTTGAGTATGGATGTCGATAATTTGGGGGATGGAATCATTTGGTTTAATGATTTTGATAGTTGCTGTCTGTGATGTTACTTTATTTGATTTATTGCTGTGCTTGTATAGCTTCAATCTGGTATTCTACTCTCAATGAATTTATCTCAACTCTTATTTTCAATAAACAAATTTTGTAGGTGGGAGTCATTCGCTTCCTGATTTTACATGTAAATTTCCAAGTTGCTCCATTTAAACAATTTTATCTTTAACATGTTTTTTTTTTTTTTTTTTTACATTGTTGAAAGAACTATAGGGAAAGCAAAACCTTTACCTAGTTCAAGTAAAAGGTGAGGCTATACAGGATGAACAGAAGTAAACAGCATTTTGTGTTTACTGTCCCTTTAATTCTCTCAATTCATATAGTCTATTGCATTTTAGAGCTGAAATTAAGTGTGAAGTGTTGATATATGTTTTGTATTTTGCTTGTGTATAACAGTTTCATTTTTTGATGATTTTGTCCTGTTAGTCAAATGTTTACAGTGATTGACATTTAATTTAATCACAAGTGTTTGTAGCTATTAGTTTTTTTGTATTGTTGGCAGGGCACTACCTCCTCCTGCTCATCACGGCAGCTCGCGACCGGTATTGGCTGCTGCACATCCTTCCCACCCCCTGCCTGCCCACATGCAGTTTCCAGCCTCTTCCTATGGCTTCAGCCCTTCTAAAGGTCATCAGTATCAGCCGCCAGTACCAGCCAGCGTTGCTACTGGCCTTTGGTTCACTGACTGAGTTGAAGCATGGTCAATTAGTCCACAGGTTTGTTAATTTCAAGTTAAGACACTAGACTAATGTTAGTATGTAGGCAGATAGTAGGCAGTTTTTATGCATAAAAAAACTTTTATACTCTTATTGTTAGAGTTAGAAAGATGTGCAGCAGTATGCGTGCATGTCTGCTCCTAGCGTGCTATGTACGCTTTAAAGTGCCATCTGTATTTGTACTGAGCTGTAGAATTTTTAAGAAAATTTATTTTCCCGCTGTCTGAGATACGATCTGTAATTCAATTCTTGAGTGCATGGAACTTGGAAGCAGCAGAAATTCACCATTCGATTTGTGAAGTAAAGTCGAAAGTGAATAAGAATGTTAAAGGATGGGGAGATTAATGTGCGTGATGAGTCAAGCCCAGGCCGACCATCTCTGATTTTTGAAGATTTGGTTTATAATGTGGATATATTTGGTGGGTGGCACAACACATTGTGTGACCTAGAGATAGCTACGGCACGCCATACAAAATATGTGGCGTAGCCTATGTCTTCCGTGCAATGTACGATTTATTTGATGTCAGAATTCAAAAACTTGTTGAATGGTATGACAGATGTTTGAACAGAAATGTAAATAATGTAGAAAAGTGTCTTATTAAAAGATGAACATTATTTCTAAAATAACTGTGATATTTCTTCTGTGACAATTCCAAATCAAGAATTTGATTTGGAAACTGGGAAAAAAAGGGGGGGGGGGGCTCACTAAGTCTAGGCCGTTGTGTGTGTTGTCTGTGTTTTGGATGGGAAAAACTGGATCATCCACCTTACAAACCAGACCCTGCACCCAGTGATTTTCATCTGTTTCTTAAGTTAAAGAAGATCCTTGGTGGACAACAGTACAATGATAACGAAGAAGTACAATTGCAGTAATGGATTGGGTGGCAGACAATTTTTTTTTATTTTGGAATTCAAAAACTTGTTGAATGGTATAACAGATCTTTGAACAGAAATTAAGGTAATGTAGAATGTGTCTTATTAAAAGATGAATCTTATTTCTAAAATAGCCCTGATATTTCTTCTGTGACTTTTGAATCAAGAATTTGATTAGGAAACGGGGAAAGGGGGGATTTCACTAAGTCTGGGCTGTTGTATGTGTTGTCTGTTTTTTTCCCCTGAAATTTCAGAATGCAGATTTCATTTTGTTCAGTACGTGAGGGTAGTCATTATCTTAATTTAATTTCAATATGGAACGCATACTTTGCTTGCAGTTTCCCTACGCTCACATCTTTCCCCTTTTCTGTGCCAGCCTACCTTTTCCCTCCATTTATTTCAACTTTAAATTCCTGCAGTTATTTGTTCTTACTATATTCTTAATGGCTTGCTTGGTAATGTGTGTCCTCTTTCTTACAGTTTCATAGTTACAAAATAATTAGTGGATTTTCTTTTTAATTAAGCTAGTTTTAATGTTGGTGTTGAACAATTTTAAGGTACATATTTATTGATTGCCTGGGTTCTTTTTTTTATTTTATCTTAGTCAGCTACAAGTTAGAACTGATAGAATGAGAAGACATATAGTAGAATGACTAAAAACCAGAATTAATCAGCTAACGAAGAGACTGGTTATATACTTACTGGGTAACAGATTGAGGAATAAAATTCTGAGTTAGCCATCCTCTCTTTGAAGATTGCATCAAACCAGTTGAAAGACTGATGACACTAAAAAAATAAAAAAAATAAAAAGCCTGCATTTAAGCAGTTAGTGTGTTACACCTTTCACAACAGCAGTTCTCTACTTTTAGCTGTGCATACCCCTCCTGCATTTACTGAAATCTTTAAAAATATTTATATATATATGAAAAGTGCAGCAATATGCAGTATTAGTTAATTAAAAAATTACTTACTGTGTGAGTTTTTCCCGCATCTGGAAAATAACTAAACAAATTGCTAAACTAAAGCAGGAAGAAATGTAAAATTTAAACCAGGTGGTTTGCTGTGGTGTTATGTGAAGAATTTTATGATATTGATTATTGTTAACCTTACAATGTTTTTCTCTGCTTTTTATTTTCAGATATCTTCCAGGTGAAGAAACGGGCTTTGAATGTCGCATGCTGTACATTGATGTACAGAGGTAATACAAGTGTATGTTCTCAAAGTCTGAGAACAAAGTTTGTGTAGATACCTGCGTTCAATAATTATGTATTGAAGATTCATTGCACTAAAATTGTCAAGTTGTTCTATGTCATTGACTTTAGTGCAGGTGTGCCAGATGTTCCCATTATTGTGGGAAAAGCCTCTTGTTCTCTGTTACCATTTTTTTAAAAGTACGAAGTCAATATGCAGTGTCAGATTTGATCTGAAGCAGCAGAACCTTTTTTTGTGATTTAATGGAGTAACATTTATTTTGTTTATCACATTTTAATTATTGTAATTTCCCTTCTGAAGTTAGTGGAGAGTTATGTTATTGTATATGTATGCCTCTCTAATTTATAATCCTTATGTATAGATTGAACATTTTTGATTTGTTTTTATTTTCCCTTTCTGTGTTATTCTTTATCATTCCTGTCTTCAGATTACCACACTTCATAAATGTGGTATATATCTTTTCCACATTTGAGCTGAACTGCTTTGTATATACGGAATAGAGAAGGGAATATCTATGGATAATGTGTCCATAACTTTTTATTAATTCACTTTTTAATGTATGGTATTTGTATATATTATAATAAGATATATTTCTTTTGGTTTTAGAATTGTGATGTTTGTTACATATATATTTACATTTTATTGGCATGCACTGTCAACAACCAAACTTAGTTGCAGACTGCCATCCTAGTATAATCTCAGATCAATGTGCCTGTTCAGATATCAACTGGTATTTATTTATTATAAACGCTTACAGCATTATAGTCAAACCAGTGTTGCTGGTTAATGCTTGTATACTTGTAGACAAATGTTTTATCGTCGTTTGATGTACGTATTACCTTTTTGCTGTCATATCTTATAGTAATACAAATCTGAGTTACAGCTGCTGCAATGAGTAGTCTAGCTGCACAGATTTTTCTCAGTGATTAGTGGTCTAAGGATTATTTTATTAGTTTATTCCTTAATACTGGAGTTGTTTGCCTTCTTGATTATTTTAGTAGGGTTTTTAAGTTATGAGGTTTGATACTTTTCAAGCTTGGAATGTTACTGTACGTACTGAAATCAAAATTGTGTGATCTGTTAGTTTTATTTAAGGATTCAAACAATGGTGGAATCTACGTGATAAGGCACCAGTTTTACATTGTTGTTTTTTTTTAAATGCATGTCTACCATATCATAAAAGAACTCAAGTGTTTGAGGTTGTGAAATACAACTACATTTATCTGAAATAACACTAAATCAGTTGCATTATTGTGTTGTCGGAAATTAACAATGATGATGATGTCCATTTAATTCTATGTGCTGTCTCTTAATTTTGTTTGGGAAATGAGGTTTGCAAGTATCGAGTAGATTGGCTCTTGTGTATGTAAAAATCTTTTGCCGAGTTCAATAATGAAGAAATTTTGTCAAAGTATGCAAATAAATGTAAGAAAAGCGAGAGATCAAGTTGCTAGGAACAATTCACTGCCATAACTGTGTGCCACTAATTTGAAATTATTAACAGTGGAGAAAAATTGTACAGTATAAGTATTTGAATCTTGATCTG
Source organism: Vandiemenella viatica (assembly GCA_031002005.1). Classification (NCBI taxonomy): domain Eukaryota; kingdom Metazoa; phylum Arthropoda; class Insecta; order Orthoptera; family Morabidae; genus Vandiemenella; species Vandiemenella viatica. The sequence goes on along the minus strand of JARYHS010012519.1, from coordinate 129,719,085 downwards.
CAAGGAACTAAACAAAACATTGTAAACCTTTCGTCCATATTATCTCTTTAAACCATATTATGCTCCTAACTACAATGCACTGTGGTGACAACATGCAGTTCAAGAGTGTTTTATCATGCAACATAAAATGTTTATAAAATCAGCTTACATCCTGCTTTACTTACATATAGGGAAGTAGTGTGATTATTGGTAAAAGTTTTTTTTATTAAAAATCTTGAATGTATTGGCTCATTTTCTTAGTGCTAAATTCCATACACTTCCTGAATTATGAAAGATAGTCTTAAAGTTAAATGCCTTGAAATGCATCATTCCTTGAGGTACCTCTTTTTTTTTTTTTCTCTTCTTTTTTTCTTTCCCAACACACAGTTCCTACCGTGATGTGGATGAATAACATCCGTTATTCAGGCAGCATGATGCGATATAACTTTTCAGTGCATTTCCATCTTACTGTGAGTTACTAATTATTGTAACTCGTTGGATGTGTTTCAATCTGATAACCTATATTTAATCTTTATGTGTTATGTAGTGTAATTGAATTCAGGATCCTTGCGTCACATGCACTTTAGTGAATGGCTTTTCAGAACTGTTTTGATGTTATATGGTGGTTGGTTGGAAATAGCTAAACAAATGAAATTAAGGTGAAGCCAGCAATAGTAATTAAATGTCCATATTCAGCATGATACTTGCTGCAAAAAAAAAAAAAAAGTTTAAATTTCCAACAAAGTGCAGACCTTTTAGAGGCTTACCCGTGTGATTATTTATTTTAAATAATACAAATGCAGTTATAAATGTCACATTGTCAATAAGTAATGTACAGTTGTAAACCAGTGTATAGAGATTTATAGCCCTTCCAAATGACACTCAGTTGTGAGTTTTGCATTGAAGAGTTTTTAATCAGTTGGAGCTAGTGTCTGTTCACACAGATTTAATTTCTCATATTTTTTGTTGGTCATACTATGGATTTCCTGGTGTAGGAGCTGTAACACTGCGTCTGTGCCTTTGTCAACTGTCTGGTACATTTTTTTTGCGAAATTCCCTTGTTTTGTAATGTTTTAAAACCTTCTCTACAAAAATTTGCCTGCGTGAATGTAAAACTGGCGTTTTGCTGTGATTAGTTTTAGACGTGTGATAAAAGGAATGAAATTTTTGAGGGGTATCTCCTCGCTTGAAGGATGATGAGTGCTTAAATTTTGTATTGTGTATAATGCTTGTGAGATGTGTGGTTCAAGTTTTATTCTTTGTCTGATATTTACATGTATTCTTATTTTTCTCCTTTTAAAGCAAGTTCTAGGACTTATATCAAGCTAATAATTTGATCCACTTAATAATCATGTTTATAAATTATGTATTTGTAACAGTAGACAAACACAAAGTGGATATATATCAGAGTGCCCAGGCTAACAGCTTTTTTTGTTGTAAAATTGTCCAAGAATAAATATTTTAGTGTTTTAAGCTCTTTACTTTATACTTAACACAGTAATGATATGGGTATAACTTTTATATGTATGGGTATTATAGCATTTTGATATGTACCTAGTTGCATTGTTATTTACATATTTTTTTCTCAACACTTCTGTAAATTGCAGTGATAATATTAGAATGTAGTGATGATTATTCCAAGAAGACTTACAATATTTTTGGATCTAATAGTTGATTATCATAAATATAAATAGGGAGTGGGAACTAGATTACTGAGCATTTTGCCCAAGACTTTTTAATTGTTGTAGGTATGTTATGACTAAAGCAATGTTAGAGGCTTGTATTAAGATTACTTACTACTCTGAATAATTATAATCATTGATGGACTGATATGAAACCGGTGACACCATAAGTTTTTGATTATTGGTGGGCTGTCTGTTTTCTTCTTTTGGTTAGTTGGAATGATTTTTGGTATTATATTTTTGAGTTTGCAATTAATTGCTAAATACGAAACCTAATTTTTAATTGGTGGGTATGGGAATGATGATTTTGGTATGTATGTATGTATGTGTAAAATCATATAGACAAAATTGTATTATATATATATATATATAAATATACACTATATATGATCATGTAATCCATTGCAGGAAATTAATATTTTTTTAAGGTAGTGGAAGAAGGAAACACATTAGTGTTTTTAAGTACTGCACAGATAAATGTTTTAAACTAGATTAACCAGACAAGAATTGCCTTACTAAATAATAAATGATTGTCACTGTATCTATTAATTATATTAACTGTTTATTGATGTGATCTATTTCTGCCAATACCCCATAAGATTTATGTACGTATCCTTTAGGATCAAAGGTTTGTAGTGTGTACCAAAGACATAACAATGTTCCTGCCTATTATTGAGAGAAGGGGTCAGTCTTCTAGCTTAGATGTAATCTAGGACATCTCTTGGCATTACTGACCTATGCACCAAGATTTTTAAAAAGTGAAAAAAACTTTGTAAAAATGTATTTGTAATTTGACTTTGTACTCGTCTGAATAAAGAAAATGGATGGAAAAATATCAGTAATGCCAGTTGCCTGCTTCATTGCTGAACATGGCATTTAATGTATATAGCATCACTATATCAGAGTAGCCACAGCTAATTGCAAAAACACTATTTTTCTTGTCAGTTTATTTTTCTTTCCTCATTTTCAAGTTTGATTATTTTCCCCCCTTACAAATTGCAGCATTGCTCTTGGCCTGAGGGGGGAGGAATCAAAATTGTATGGTCATTCATATTGGTGTATACTCAGTGATGCCAAGTTGTTGGTGTAAAATTAATGGATAATTTCCCAAGTGAATTTTAATTAGTGTGTTGGGGATAGTCTTTGCAAAAATTGTGTTGTCTTGGGAAATAACTAATATTTGCTTGAAGTGTAATTCTAAACTGCATTTCAGCTGCCATCAATAAAATTGGCAGTTGTAATATTGTGTGTGAACAGTGTTTGGAATTTTAGTTCAGTTCTTGCTGATTTCATAGTGAACGGCAGTGTTGTTGGTGATTTGTTAGATTAACAGACATGGTGTGCAACAAAGCTAGAATTCATCTGTTTCCAGACCTCAGTGGAAGTTAATGTTAAGCAGTCTTCTAAATTGTTTGCTCTATCAAATTTCACTGGTTGTACTGTAAAGCTGTCACTTTGTCTCATTGGTAGACAAGAAAGCAACTCTACAATTGGGGGGGGGGGGAGGCACAACTTTTATTGGAATAGATGGGTTCCTGAAATCTTGTGACATTATCATTTGTCATTAGTTAATCTGTAGAAAGTTTGCTAGCTAAACTCACCTTAATTAGTTTTTTTCCCCTCCATATTGCAAAATTATTTTATGATTTGTTCTATAGCAAAACACAGGCAATTGTGCTTCACATCCATAATTTTGAATATAACATCACAAGATAATTTCCAGATAGCCACAGATAGCCACAAATGACAAATATTACCAGTAATTCAGTTCTCTTCATATTTTGTACATGAACCAATTATGTCACCAATAACACTGATTTAAAGGCTGAATTATCAAGGTGTGTATTGCTTATGTAATCCAAGTATATTAGCACAATTGTACATTTTTTTATACCTTACTCTGCTCTATTTCTAATTTGCATTTATAAGATTTGACTGTATGACATTTAAGGTTGTAATGATACTGCAGGACAATCTGATTTGTAATAAATGTATTGTGACTGCATTGAATTTAGTGATATATGGCAGCAGATAATGGTTTAAAAAAAGGAAGACATATCACTACTTGGAATATGGTGATCAGCTGTTGAGCAGTTTTTGCAAAGAATTGGACTAACCTGCATCATGTACTGGGGAGAAAGTATCAAGGTTGTGGTGCATCGCTTTTAACAGTGTATTACTCTGTCATATATATTTCTCATCTTTGGGGCTCGGTAGGAAATAAGTAAGAAGAAAAAGAAAATTCACTTTGCTTTTTATTTGTTCAGTTTGAAAGTCAGCATCCATTTGTCAGAATAAACTGTTTTGGTATCTTATTTTTTTTTGCTATGCAACATTGTGAAGTGAAAATGTTAAAAGGTTTCATGGCATGTTAAGGAAAATAAAATTTGATTTTCCCCTTGTTCTTTAAGGCTATAGTAGAATTTATTGAACCCAACCCATTTTTTTATGGCTAAGTGAGCTTAAGTATCTGCCAAAGTGGAACTGGAAAGTGAAATATTTATTATCGTAACTGCAATCATAATTGGTAGCATCTGCTTATATACAAAATATCACTTCATGATGCTGTAAACAATTTATGCAAGTTTGTTACTTTTCAGTTTGAAGGAAAATAAATATGATTTTTATGCCCCAAAGAAGTTCCATGTAGTAGGGCAGTTTACCAATGTTGATGACATACATAGAGTTGCTGCTTGCAATTAAGTGAAGTACAAATTAAATGCATTAGAATGACTACCTAAGTGTTCACACAAATAGTCATCATGAAACAGTGTAACAGTGTTTGGTTATAAAAAGATTTCTTTGCATTCAGTTTTTGTGTTTAGTTCCTAGTATGCTGTGTAAAAAGAGGGCTGATTCCAGTATTTACGGAAGAAGAAGGGGGGGAAAAAAAAAAAAAAAAACGGTCTAGAAATTCCAAAGCCTACACAAGTTTTTGCTTCTCCTTTTAGCAGAATATGGTTCAGAAATGCTGTTGGTTTGAACAGGTCTTGTTTAGCAAGGTCTTCATTATGATTTCATTTTTGCATAACATTAACTGCGAAAGATATACGAAAGTATCATGGAAATAAGGAAGGATAAAGAAAGTAAACCCGTCACTCACTACAGATGAAGCCGGGACTGTAATGAACACACTGAAACTCTCAAATGACTCGAACAAAAAAACTATTCTTAGAAATTACATTTAAATGTCCACAGGCATGGCACAAACTGATCCAAACAATAATGTCATCTTATATACAAAAATGGAAGTTGGAATATGTTTATAACTACCACCTAACCCATGGCACTGCAATGGGCACTCACGAGGCCCACTCTTATAGGCCGCCTGGAATATACATTTTTGGAGAATGCCCTCTCAAACCCCTCAATAGATGATATTTTTACTATCTGGACAGACGGGGTAAACACCTTTTTAAATTTTCTGAACACTCTTAATACCTTTAATAACTCTCTGAATTTCACAGGGACCTACTGCCAAACCCAGGCCACATTCTGTCCCTCTCCAATGGCCTCCTAACTTATAACAGTAGCTCCATTTTGACAATTGCCATCCGTATCGTACCAACCGTTCCGTCCCCTACAGTCTTGGCTTTGGAGGCAGTCGTGTATGTTCCAACCAGAAATACCTAATAGAGTGCATGATGCCAGAACAAACAAATATATGTATTAATACATGGATGGTATGTAAATATTTCAATTATTGAACTGCAACTTCAAAAGACGTTATGATTAGGTTGAAATGCAGACAGGGCCGCATTTAAGCATAGGCTACCTAGGCTGTAGTCTACGGGCCCACACCACAAAGGGGGGCCCGCACAACCCCAAAAAAGGTAAATTTTTTGGGCCGAATTTCGAATTGATAGTCATAGGGGAAATTGCCGACGGGGGCTCACACCACATGTATAGCCTAGGGGCCCATAAAGCCTAAATGTGGCCCTGAATGCAGCCTGGACCAAAATGTAAATAGGCCATACCATACCACAGCATCCAATTCACCGCGTTGTGGGAATTGTTTGGGTACATCAATGCTTTTTTTAACTGCTTAACGTCTCTTAACAGCGAGGTCTTTAGTGATGGTACATCAATGCTGGTGCCAAATTAATGAAACTTGGTACACCATTCACATCAAAAGTATAAAAATAATGTACGGGTAAATCAATCCCAATTTTCATTGCAATTCAATTTTATTGTTGCTTATTTTCCATTTGGAGTCGTGTGATGAATCTCAGTGTGTACATATCTAAACCGGTTGCCATATATATTCTCTAACATGCTTAAGGTTTACACCAAAATATGTAGTGTTCATATTTATTCTTTTGCACGACCTTCCTGCCTTCATCTGTGGTGACTGATTTACTTTCCCTATCATTCCTGATAATATTTTTGTAAAATAAAAGTTAAATAGTTTAAAAAAAAAAACTTTTGAGGATTAGACGATTGCTGACATTAGATTTTGTTTTTAAGTCTTGTATTATTTGAAATGATATAAGTGATCTGTGGATTTTATTACATAACATGCAAGGCACTGACTTGCACAGTAAAAATTCTCTCTCAAAATTAACATTGATCTTCATATCGGAGCTTATTAATCCACTTTTTGTCATTACCAGATGAAACTTTCCCAGCAGGTTCCAACCATCCTGCAGTACGGTGGCATGTAGTCTTTCAGACAGTTAACCCAGCCTTTCGTGTAAGGTTTCCAGTACACTAAATGAAATTTAAGGTGGCCACACACGCTATGATACACCAGAGAGGATTACCTGTGCAGGTAGACCAGAGTGTGTATGCCACAAAATTGCATAGGTATCCAGATCTGTACAGGTAACTGGAGAAGAATGAAAAATCAATTCTTTCTACCCGCGCCAGACTACAGACCGTGTCTGTGGGGATATTGCGGTGGACCTTTATAGGTTTCAGTCTCAGTTATAGATTTGTGGAGGAGTGGGTAGTGCCGTAATAGATTTTCTTCCTTGTTTTACTTCAAAGTACAAACATACGAAATGTCAAATCGTAAGCTTAATAAAGTTATAGAAGAATTTATGAAATTTATAAATCGAAACCTTCTCTGTGGTGTGTTAAGAGTAACAAATGCAATGATGAAGAAGCGATATTGTTGCAAAAACTACCAGAGTGTGAATCTGATGATAGTAAGCATACTGTGATTAAAAAAAAAATCTAAGAAGCAACATTCGAAAGGAGAAAAAAAATATGAAACCTCATTGAAGTCTGAAGCATTGACAGATGCAATTTATAAAATAACACTATGGTACTACAAGCTATTTCATTTTCTGGGCGATCAAGATACTCCAAGAAGATCGAATTCCAACATAAATGAGGAAAAAAGTGCTTGCAAAATAATTAAAATTTGTCTTTGCTGGATTTTTGTTTATTTCCATTAGAAATAATACAATTTAAGTTATTGACAGTATTGAAAGTAATTTTTAGATAAACCAGATAATCCAAACGCAATAAATTATGGTAATTTTAGGTTGTATCCTCAATTCGTTCAACAAATTAATATGAGGATATTCTTTTCTTTTTGACAACCACACGTTATGCCACTTTTCATGTTTCTTTCCTTTGTTGTTTCCATTTCAAAGCTGTTAAGAAACCTACCACTGCAAAGCATCTTCTTGTGATGATTCCGTGGCTATACTCGATACACTGGGCTCCGGTCTACCTGCACGAGTAAACCTTTCAGGTATACCGTAGTATGTGTGGTCGCCTAAGTACTTGGATTTGATTTTTCAATTAGATGGCAGGTATGTTCTTGATGGATATTTCTCATTTATGGAAATTATGTCTTCCATTTCTCGGTACTGCAAAATACGCTAGGCTATAGAAACTGTTTGGCGGTTCGAATCCCCGTCCGGGTATCCAGATTTGGGTTTTCCTTGGTTTCCCCAAATCACTTCAGGCGAATGCCGGTATGCTTCCTACAAAAGGCCATGACCAATTCCTTGTACCCAGTCCCATCCCACCTCTAATGACCTTGACGTCAACGAGGCGTAAAGCCATAAGAAAAAAAATGCGATGTTAAACTCTTCAAATTGAATGTATGCATTTTGCAACGAAGAGCAGTAATCTCCCTATAGCTGCAATTTACTCTCCATCTTGTTTCCCAGAATATTGTTTTCTGAAACATTTGGATTAACAGGTGAAAATGTGGTCCAGAATTGTACTCAGATTGTGCATAACTGGAAAATGCTTGCACTCATAATGCTCATCTGTTCTTCAGAAAGGAGTTTTACCTCAAGTGTCTGCTGTACACCTCATGTTCTGACCAGTATATTTTCTGAGAAAGTGGTCTATCAAGTACTATCATTTGTGTGACACAGACGAGAAAATCAAAAAGAAGATGTAGTTCCACTAACTGTATTTACAACTTTGTCCACATGGAATTTGATTATGTAACTAAATATAAATTTCAATCAAAGAAATATTGGCTTGATATGTTAAATCACAGGAGCAGTCCTGTATTTTGTTTTCTTGAATCCTCTCTTCTCCATCTGAATTTATATTGTAAGCAGTGCTTTAATCACATTTGAGAGTATCATTTGTTTCTATCTCTTCTTGAAAATACCACTAACTGGGGAAAAAATTATATTAAAACTAGTGTAAGCCCGTGACCATTTTTTGTGTATCGTCATGGATCTAGAATATTTCCAGTTTATAGGATGAAAGATTATGACAGGTTGACCTGATTTGACCAAATATAAACTTGACCAGTGTTTCAGGGTGAATAAAATCTCTTGAGCTTGAAGAGCTCAGAAGCATTAATAGAGGTAGGTATTAAACACAAATAGAAACTTACTTGTATTTGACTCTTAAAGTTCACTCTGCAAAATTTAAAAAAATTCCTGTTTGCATCAAAGCATCATGTTGTTTTTTTTATTGAGACTGGGCAAACACTCATAATGTAATCGATCATTGGTCATAGTATCTGTAACGCCATAGAACTTAAAACACATTCCATATTATTAAACAGTTGAGCAATGAAAAGTAGATCAACATTTTTCAGCCGCAAAATTTATCAGTATTTTTTTAACTATAAAACGCTACGAAAAGCAAACTTAATGAATATATTATGGCAATTAATTTGGTAGCAGTTGCTTAGATTAAATTGTGAACATATCCACGAATTTCTACTAATGGTATCTCTGGTCGCTGTTTTGAGAGCAAAGACTGACATGTGACACCGTTCTTCAGCCAATAGCTATTGAGGTGAGTGCATGAGTGACTTTTACGAAATTATATAGTAGATTGTTTACATGACTTTCCTGCAAGCAATATTTGAAATACTACCTATTGGAATGAATAGTGAATAAAAACCTTTCGCACCACTCCAATAACATTTTGTGTGAATATGGTCTATGGTCTGAACTGGTCCACTGGTTTGTCTGTGATGATGCGGTTTACGCACACCTAGGATTTTATATGTGAAGAATGCACTTTTGAGTCAGTCATGGCATCAAAAATGAAGATGGTTTAAGGCAACGTGCAGATAAATAAAAAGTATAATAAAAGCAACATTAAACAAAGTTACAACATAAGCATGAACCCACCTTAAACGATTTTGTACCCTATTCCTGATGCTCGCCGTCTGTCTACCTGACACAGACCTCCAACGCTAAATGGAATAAGTTGGAAACTTCAAAGTTGCACATGTTAGGCACTTCATTGACCCAAAATCGATCATAATATTTATTCTTTACACTAGTATATAAGGTATAGATCTTTAGGGCCAATTAAGTAGAGAACTAAGATTATTTTAAGTGAAAAAAAATGTTATTTCCCACCAAATTTTAAGATTTTAGATTATTTTTGTTACCAAATCTATCTAAAAATGGTATTACCTACCAACTACAAATTTGTGCTCAGTATCAACCATATCCTGTATTTAAATGTCAAATTCTGAAGAAAACCATAATAATTTCTAAATGCGGGCAATTTTTATTTTAAAGTTTCTTTGTTGTATATTAATATTATTTTATTCAAAATGTTATTAATTCAGATTGCATTCAGTCCTAATATATGTACCATAAATTTTACTGGAACTGAACGATTACACCAGCAATGCGAGCAGCACATTGTTGAAGGCATGGAACTGTTGTTTGATTTAAAAATTGATGTTTACAGCAGTCCACTATGTACTGAGTTACCACATACAAGATATCTATTAAGGATATTATTGAGTCTGGATCCCTAATTGTGCAAGGCTCATCTTGCACTTGCCCTGTTATTTACCACAGATAAAGGCAGGAGAAAAGACAAACTCGAACATGCTTTAAAATGTTTCTGTTTAAAACCTTATTCACGTAGGCATGATTGGGCCATTTGGCAAAAGGACTTTGCACATACCATGCCTTACCACCTAGACATAGACCTGAGTTGTGTGGTAAGCCTTAATGTGTTCAAAATCCCCTTGTCAAATGTCCTAATCCTTCCTACACAAATAAGGTTTTAAACAAAAATTTTGTAAAGTGCTTTCATGTTCATCTGGCTCCCTGCCCTCATCTGTGGTAAGTGATAGGTTATTTTCCCTATCTTTCCTTATTTTCATTACCTAACAGCACTTTTGATTTCACTATTATCCAGTTGCTCTTATTTGCAAGAATCCTTATTCATGAGATTGATTACTTGGTAGCGAAGTTGATGTCTGTGCATGTGCCACAGTGGCTGAATAGTGATGAGATAAAAATTAGAATGGAGGAGCAGAAAAGAAATCTGTAACCATCACTTCTTGTTAATCATGTTGGAACCTTAGGCAAGTGCAATCTAACCAATTGGCTACACATTTCATCAGCATCCTATATGAAAAAGGTATCTGCTGAAGTATTGTGATTTGTGTCATCAAAGGATTTTCTTTCCTGATCTCTTCTTGTAATCATTTGCACAGTTTATACCAATTGCATTATCACATGATATCCCTTTAATGAAAACTGACTCTCAACCAGATATTTTACACAACTTCTATAGATACATATATTGCTCCATCACATGCTAATCTCTTCTCTTATCACCTCAAACAATCAATACTAGACCAAATTTGTTTGAAACCCTGCTTTGTGTTTTTAATGACTATGGTGTCCCAGTACAGTAATTTAGAACATTACAATTTTCACTTCCCTCATTCGAATCTGCATTTTTTGCTTCCTATCTTTTCAGACCTCCTCTACCTAGCAAGTCCCATTTCATCTCAATATCTATCATGGAGCCCACCTAGATTCACATAAATATCCTCTTCTATACCCATGATGCTGATTTATAAACAACTTTCTTTATTCACAAACATTTCTGATGTAATTGCACATCAAGCCCTCCATTAACTGACCTGTCACTGAAGACAAACTGCATATAATTTTCCAACCATTGTGCCCTTCCTCCTCTCCCCCCTTTTATGAACTGGTTTTGAATGGTGTTCTCTGGGAAAAGTTTCATGTGAAACTCATGCAACAGCAGAAAACGCCTGCAAATTAAATTTCACGAAACTCTATTTCAGAGTTGAAATATGAAGAGAAAGAAGCTTTAAGTTGAAGTGTGAGTTGGTCAGTATTTAATAATGGATTATAAATGCTTGTTGTGGGGTAAAAAAATTAAGTACAAGATTATTTTCATGTGGTACACTGTAGAAACAAATAGGTATAGCTTAGCAAATCTAAGATTAAACCAAAGAAGTTTGAATGATTAAACTGAGGAATTCGAGGACAGTAGAACATTATGTGCAGTGGATGGGAGTCCAGGTGTATTTAAAACTAGCTGCATGTCAGCTCAGGTTAAATTTAAAATGGGAACAACATAGGAAAGGAATATATACGAAAATATGCAAGAACTACATAAGGATAGAAACTAATATTCCTTTTAATACAACGGAGAAACTAAACCTGACATTTGCCAAAGCTGAAGGCAGGAGGATTACAATGAAGCAAAAATACAAGGTTTAGGATGAGCTCTTAATCACTTGGTCTTACTGATCCAGTGACGAGAGTTCCTTACGGGCTGCGAAATCTGCCTTTGTTGTAGTCTCCTAACCTAGCTGGATTAAGGAAATCTACAGTTTAATGTGGAATCTGAACCATTGAGTCTCCAAGTGTACTTTAACAAAACAGAGCTTTGCCAGATTTAAGGCCTTAAGAATTCTTTCCAGTACAGGGATTATGTTCCATTTGTTTATAAAATTAATCCATCCATTACCACACATGATGTATAGGAAAAATATGAATCAACACACAACAGTGATTGCTCACGGCATTGATACTGAGGTAGACACTTCCAGGAAGGGTAATGTAGAGTTCAATGTGTTATAGGTGTTCGAGACTGGACATAAAATTCTTATCTCTGAACCAGAATGCAAGAGAGAGGAATCTGATTTATGAATGACTATTCAAGAAAAAGTTAGCACATGATGGCGAATTCTAAGTACCTTGGAATCATGAGGAGACAGTAAACGTTCATTTTTTTAATTGCATTTATTAAATTAATCAGCACGTACAAAATACTACGCAGTTTTTTTTATAAAAAAATCACAATGGCCTGAGCAGTTTCACTGAAGTTCTTGGTTTGGGGTAATAATTCTAGGAAGCTGTATGAGGCCAGACTGGATGTTGTGAAATCACGGTCAGCTGAAAAAGTTGTTTCTGGAAAGGGGAGTGGTGAATCAATCATAAATGAAGCCAGAATATAAAGAGACAAAAGAGCAGTATGATATAGTTAAGGGCAAGGGTGGTATTGTCAGATTTCTGTGTGAGAGATGAGATATAGTTTGAATTCTGATAAAAGGGTTTATTATCAATGGTAAGAGAGGTGGTTTTTGAAAGTAGCTTAGGCTTTGATAACATAACAGGAACATAACAATTTAAGGTGGCAACTGAACACTATGGATAAGTACCCAGCCAAGCTGGTATACAAACCACTATTCAATTTTTTTTATAAATAATTGTCACACCAATGTAATCGAATTTGTAGTTTTATTTCCTGAACGCGTTTCGCTTCATTCTCTGAAGCATCTTCAGCAGTTCTGTCTGTTGGGTGTTTATACATGTAATTAAATTTGTCGTACGTTACAATTTACACATGAAAATTATGGTGTATACAGATGTAAGCTTGCTTACATTTTTCATTGCTCACATTTGCGTGTAATTGTAAAGTATTTCATCATCAATTTTGTCTGTAGCAGCAGTTTGCATCAAAAGTGTTGCATCTTTATGAATAATTTTGTAGCACTTTCGCTGCACTATAGTATATTGATATCTGATGGCTTACATTTGTTTACTGTGTGGTGTACATAGCTGAGTGACAGGTTTGTTTATCATTTGTCTTCTGTTTTATTCGGTGGGTGGCGTGCTTTTAAATATGTGTTTGTGCTACGAAATCTTATATCTTTAAATGAGCAATTTTTGTATACATATATTTCGGAAATGACTATGACGATTTGGATGAAAATTTGATATTTATATAAAGTTTTGACTTTTAAGATTACCTAAATAGTTGTCTTCCCTACAAAAATGTGAGTTTACAAAACATGAACAATTTTTTCACTCGGTATCTCGAAAATGGCACTAGTGCCATCTCGTAGACAATTCAGAAAGCCTTCAAATAATTTCTCTTTGATTTCAAATAATATTTAAACGAACAGTTCTTGTATACTGGCTGACCCGCTAAAATATTAGCACTGCAAGTTTAATTGTAAAACATTTAAAAAGGAAGTTAATTAAAAATTTATCGTTGGTTTTGTCAGAGGTGATACTTTACAGAAACTTCTTTGAAAATAATATTACCGGCACCAGTTATAAAGTAATCATCGTTTACTTTTTGACCGTAAAAAGTGGTTGTTAGTTTGTCATTAAATACTACCACGCGAGGTACAAGCATAGTTTTATCAGAGCGAATGAATTTAGCACTGATGATGTTCTACCATTACCGTGACGTCACAATCTGATGATGATTCTTATAGAACTCGACGAAAATATAAATAAAGAATAAATGTTCTTAAATCAGTTATAGGTATAGTTCCTTGTGCTTTTGGCGACGTTCCTTCTGATCCAGGCCGTATTTCAACGTACCAACAACCATTAGGAACAAAATAAAACGTTGAAAGTACAGTTCCACCATATAGACATAGTGGTTTTGATGGATTTTTTTTCTGGTCCAGGCCGATTCTAATCCTAACCTCTTCACTTGAGATATCAGAAAAATATATTCTTTATTTTCGATTTGTCTCAACGAGTTTCATACGAATTCATAAAACTTGGCTATGGCGAAATTTATCTTCTGATACAAGTCGCATTTCAACCAACCACGTCAAATTTTGAGATATGATATCTCGAGAACTAAGTGAGATATAAAAAAAAAAAATATTGTTTACTATCAATTTTTCTCGTCGAGTTACATAAGAATCCATTATCAAGGGTTATCGTAGAATCCTCTGAATTACCACAAATCTCGCACCGTTAATTAATCCCCAATAATGGCATTTTTCTTTGAAAGCAATTTATGAGGCAGTCTTGCAACTGGTTCTAGCAATTTGGATGAAATTTCATATGTAGTTAATGTTTTGCTTTTCAAGTTTTTAACGCGATATTTTTTTAAATAAAAAATAAAATAAAAAAGAGTAATTTTTGTATTTGGTTTCTCGAAAATGGCTCTAACCTCATTACGTAGAAGGTTCAGGTACCAGTAAACCTACTGATGTTAGTTAAGCTTCTCTTTGGTTAACTGTGCACCTCAAAATGCCTAGGAAGCCTTTAAGCCTTTTACTTTAATCAAACTTTACTCGAAATCTTGGATATTGAAAAGAAATCGAAAGATGCCGAGCGAAGATCGGTCACCCAGGTACTTATTCATAAAGCTGCAACAAACACCTGTGATGCAAACTGCTGCTACAGATACAACTGATGATGAAATACTGTACAATTACAAGCAATGTGAGCAATGAAAAATGTAAGTAAGCTGCATCTATCTATATGTACCATAATTTTCATGTATAAATTGTAACATAGGACAAATTTAATTACACGCATAAACACCCAACAGACAGAACGGCTGAAGATGCTACGGAGAATGAAGTGAAATGTGTTCGGGAAATAAAACAACAAATTCAATTGCATTGGTGTGACAATTATTCACAAAAAAATTGATCCTATCGCAACTGAGGAAATGGCAGACGATATCCAGATGTTAAACCACTATTATATCACTTATATGCCATTATAGCCTGACAATCTCCCCACATCAGCCAAGTTTATTTATGCTATAGTTATTGGCTGGTCTTAAATCCTACAAGACTTCCATACTGTCCTGAAATGAGGGTCCTCTTTCACATAAACTTCTCTACTCATGTGAGAGTATATTTCAGCTACTTACTGATCCACAAATACCAACCTACTCACCCACGAGCCGCGGGTCATTTTAGGCCTGGTTGGCCTCTCTCTCTTTCTCTCTATGCATGCTCAATCACTCTAAAATTTTGGGTACTTAAAATACCCATAATTCCTTGGGTAGGTACTGCTACCCATCATACCCACTTTAACTGCTGGCCCAGTACTATTTTTATATGATTTAGATACATTGGAATAATACAAATGTACTGGCTGCAGACCCATTCACATTTTTGCCAGTTGCTCTCACACAGGTTTCGATATACACGTAGAAATGAAAATTTTGTCTATTTTGCCTTTGTATCCACTGCCATAAGTGGCGGTTTATCTAAATTTATACCAGCTGTTGGTCTTCAGATGCTTTTCAGATTTACATTTGTAAACCTCAAAATTTAATCATTTATTACTATTGAACTTGGTTATTTTCCCAAAATTTTACATTTATCTTATATCTTATATCTTTAAACGAGCAATTCTTGTATATATATATATATATATATTTCGGATTTCGGAAACGGCTGTGACGATTTGGATGAAATTTGGTATTTAGATAATGTTTTGACTTTTAAGATTACCTGAATAGTTGTCTTCCCTACTAAAAAGCGAGTTTACAAAATATGAACAATTTTGTCACTCCATATATCGAAAACGGCACTAGCGCCATCTCGTAGACAATTCAGGTACCAGAAAGCCTACAAATAGATTTTCTTTGATTCCAAAGAATAAGTAAACGAACAGTTCTTGTATACTGGCTGACCCGTGGAAATATTAGCACTGCAAGTTCAATTGTCAAACATTTAAAAAGAAAGATAATTAAAAATTTATCAATGGTTTTATCAGAGGTGATAACTTTACAGAAACTTCTTTGAAATTAATATTACCGGTACCAGTTATAAAGTAATCATCGTTTACTTTTTGACTATAAATAGTGGTTATTAGTTAGCCATTAAATACTACCACCTTAATTATAAAACATCTTTCGATTTCTGTTCAATAGACAAGATTTCGAGTAGAGTTTGATAATAAAGTGCATAATTAAATATTAATACATCTAGAAATTCCTGAAAAGCCGCGTGCGAGAGCACATACGAAAAAACGGGTTCTGATAAATAAAATCTTGCCTTTTGAATCGTCTGACCTTGTGCTTTATTGTTTATAACGAAGGTTACTTCTTATGGGAATTGTTTTATTATCATTTTGAAATGCTGATCAGAAGATGTGAGATTACTGCGAGGTATGAGCATAGTTTTATCGGAGTGAATAAATATAGCACAGATGATGTTCTATTGACGTCACAACCTGATGATGAATTCTCATAGTACTCGATGAAACAGATCGAAAATAAATAATAAATTTTCTTGGTTTTCGAGATATAGCATGTCAAAAATCAATTATAGGTATAGTTCCTTGTGCTTTTGGCGACGTTTCTTTTGGTCCAGGCCGTATTTCAACCTAACAAAAACCACTAGGTACAAAATAAAACATTGAATGTACATTTCCACCATATAGACATAGTGCTTTTGGTGGAATTGTTTTTTCTGGTCCAGGACGGATCTAATCCTAACCTCTTCACTTTTAGACATAGTGCTTTTGGTGGATTTTTTTCTGGTCCAGGAAGGATCTAATCCTAACCTCTTCACTTTTGAGATATAATATCCCCAGAACTAAGTGAGATATCAGAAAAATAAATTCCTTATTTTCGATTTGTCTCGACGAGTTTCATACGAATTCATCAAACTTGGCTATGGCGAAATTTGTCTTCTGGTTCAGGTCGCATTTCAACCAACCACGTCAAATTTTGAGATACGATATCTCGAGAACTAAGCGAAATATTTAAAAAAATATTTTTTACCTTCAATTTTTCTCGTCGAGTTACATAAGAATCCATCATCAAGGGTTATCGTAGAATCCTTTGAATTACCACAAATCTCGCACCATTAATTAATACCAAACTGGCATTAAAATTTCTGTTTAACATATTAATAGATTTTTTTTTTTTTAACCCTTTCGTGACCAGTGGGAACTATAGTTCCCACTTCTTTGTTTTCAGCGTAAGTTCACTGGTAATCATTGTTTCCACGTCTAACTTGTGCTCCCATCTCTGTTATAGTGTGGTAACTATGTGTAGTTTATCAACTGGCTCACAGTAGCTGTTGTATGTCTACGTTTTTAGACAATCAATGCAGTGGCGCCGTTTCTGAAAGTAAGGGACCCAATAATTTGACCACAACAGCTATATTCGTATTCAGCGCTTTTCTGTTGTGTGTGAAGTGACTTATTTTATGTTTTTCTACTTTGATATTTACTAAGGAGACAGTATATGACACTATTTAGCAAATTTCACTGAAAACCACAGAAATATTGCAAGGAAAGTTAGTGGGAACTATTTATCCCACTGAACTGTCTGGGATGTGCAAACTGTGTAGCTGTAAAATCGTCATTTTGTTTATTTTGCGTTTCCCATTGTTTAGAATGCCTGGGCTCACACCAGAAATGATTCTGAGAATTTTGCACTCCTTACCAGAAGATGTAGAAGATTCAGATTTTGATGCTGACTCAGATTCTGATGAAGATTCAGCGAATACTTCACAAATTTTGAACGATGTTAGTTGTAACATTATTGTGCAAAGTAATGAGAATGGTTTCGATTTGACAATAGAAACTAGCGAAATTCGAAACACGTCAAACAGAAGATGCAGTCAATGTAGCACAAAGGACAAAGAAAAGAGAACAAAGAGAAGAAAATTAATGTTTAGCAACTGTGGTGTACCTTTATGTATAGCACCATGCTTTTCTATATTCAATAGTACATAACCATAGTGAACTCAAATGACAACACAATTTAATAAATGTATAAATGTAATATTTCTGATGTTTTTTGCACTTAAAAATAAATATTTTTTTTTTTTTCGAATTCCCGAGTTGAGTTAGTCCAGAGTTCAGTGGGAACAATAGTTCCCACTAATTTTTTTGTAATTATAGACTAATTATTCACATTCAAGAATAAAGCTATAATTTTAAGTGTGGTTCCTTAGCCCAATAAAGTGCTCATAAGAATTCCACAACTTCTGTAAATAATTTGGTCACGAAAGGGTTAAAGCAATTTGTGAGGCCGTCTCGCAAATGGATTTAGCGATTTGGATGAAATTTCACATGTAGATAACGTTTTGATTTTCAAGTTTTTAACACGATTAAAAAAAAAAAAAAAAAAAAAAAAAAGGAGCAACTTTTGTATTTGGTTTCTCGAAAACGGCTCTAACCTCATTACGTAGAAGGTTCAGGTACCAGTAAGCGTACTGATGTTAGTTAAACTTGTCTTTGGTTAACTGTGCACCTCAAAACGCCTAGGAAGCCTTCAAGCCTTATACTTTAATCAAACTTTACTCGAAATCTTGGATACTGAACAGAAATCGAAAGATACAGAGCGAAGATCGGTCACCCAGGTACTGCTATATATTAGGTATGCGCTACTGATGGACACATGGTATCAATAGCGTTAATTCATGAAACACTTCTTTTCTTGCTAGATCACTGCATTCACATAAACAGTAATAATAGAAAAAATAGTGAAAAACTTTAAAAAGGCAATACATTAAGAACTTGAGACTAGACAATGAAATCATAAAAAACACATGTTTATCAGATGGAGTAATTTCTTTATTGCAGCTATTAAAATATTCTCCAAGTTCCCACATAACAGAAATTTACCACCTGTGACAAATCAGCAATCATGGAAATAACAGCATATAGAAAGGAATGCAAATTGCAATATACACAAAAAATTAAGATCCAAATAACTTGCTCATGCAAATAAATTTAGAACCTCTGATGATAACACAGTGAGCTTGCAAACCACACTGGAACCACTGCATAATTCCAACTGACAACACACCGCACATATCATGTCCCAGCTTTATTTCACAGTTTGTTAACACGTCATATTACTGTCACTGTCCTGCGTCTGTTGCGATGAATCCTGTAAATAAGATTTTACACATATACTGTAAGCATAACCAATTTGATGTAGTAACAACTAAGCACTAGATGAAATTCTAAGATATATTCTACTATTTTATTTGGAGACTTTCGGGCACTGGAATGATTTTTCTTAGAATGTGTCTATAACAAACTGACTTCATCACTAGTTTAAATGCCTGTCAAATTTCTTCTGGAATTTGTTCTGGAAAAGTTTCTAAGCAAAAATGAATAACAATTAGTTAATATATTTTTTATTGATATTTTTTGTGATATGACTAAACTTTCTCTGTTTACATTCTTGGAGTATTTAGGTAGGATGTTTTTAAATAACTGCATTTGATTTTCAATTTTTATTGTAATGAGAAAGTTTGTAAGTAAGCTATAACTTCAAAAATGAATAACTATTAATGTTTTAATCAATATATTTCATGATTATCAAAATTTCATGTAAATTTTTACTCAATTTTTCATATTTGTTATCATCTATGAAAAAAAAAATCTTAGTTTGTATTGTGACCTGGTTCTAGTAACTGTTACTTCAGATGCTCTTATCCCTACATAAATTTCCGCTTCTAGTCATCATAAATAAACAGAGAGCGACACATAAATTGAAATAAATATTGCAATGTAGCTTTTTCCTCATACAGCAATTTTTTATTTCTGCTCCTTGTGGAGTTACTGCCATAACAGCATTTTTACTGGGATCACTGTTTCACTTCCTTTTAACAATATAAATGCAAATAATATCAAATGCATTTATTTATAAGAAATTTTCTGGTTTGCCAAGCAGCACAGTAGCACTTTTGAGAAACAGAATCGTTGTGTATCAAAGTATTGCTATAAAGCCAGCTGGTGTAACTAACACTTTAGGCATTACTGAGAATTGCCAACAGTTGCTGAGTTATAATGGCCACATCCAGTTGCCAGGCAGAACACTTTTATTATAAGAGGGCAGATGATTAAAAATTCAGGAATAAAATGTATTTATAGACAATAGTTTTATGATAAAGTTTACTAGAAGGCCCCCTTCCAAAGTAACGACAATATTGATTTTGAATTTTATTTGACATAGCTTTAAAGGCTAATTTAGCATGCTAATTTCCCACAATATTAAAGAACATTACAGCCCGTTTTGAGTCACAGTACTTGTTTATCAAACTCACTTTTAAGATCAGGGATTATAAACAAAATTTCCACATTAAGCAAAGTCAACATCTTACGAAAGAACTTTTTGTTGTTGGGGTTTTGGCTTACCTCATCACGAGGTGGGAAAGGTCTGGGGGCAAGGAACAGGAAGGATTTCAACTATGACCTTTTGAAGGAACCATCTTGGCATTCGCCTGGAGTGATTTCAGGAAACCATGAAAAACCAAAATCTGGATGGTCAGACGGGGATTTGAACCAGCGTCCACCCGAATGCGAGGCCAGGGTGTTACTGCTCATCCACCATGCTCGGTCAAAAGAAAGAGAGAAACAAATAATAAACACCAAAAATCACAAATGTTTAACTTCTGAAGTTAAAATTATTTTTCACAGTCAAGAACATTCTTCAACTTCAAATATTAAATAATTCAGAGCAGTAACATTATATTTTCCTATAACATCAGCAGACCTGAATCAAATATTATAATAAAAATGACAGCTCAGACACTATGATCAGAAATAAATAAAAACATAAAGTAGCAACCAGTCTTCTGTTTATTATTACAGCAGGTAGCAGCATAATAAGTATATTCGAGTACATCCGACACAAACCTCATCCTTCAAACAGCATTACTCTGCAATCCTCAGTACTATGGATGGTAGGAGGTACTTTGAACCAAAACTATCTCTACCTTGTGCATTCCAATTCCTAACATATAGTGATCAGAGCAGCACCATATTTCCTTGATCTTATCTATCTTATCATTGCGAGTAGGCTTTGTTGGTGGCAGAAGTATTTCACTGCATTCATAAATGTTAGGAATTGTTCACATAATACTCAATAAATTTATGGAGTTACTATCACCATTTATCTTCCAGATGATCCAAGGCTGATTTCTGTATTCACACTGTAACACCTTCGTAAGAACTGTTGCAAGCAGTCACAAACTGCATGGCTCTTCTCTGCACATTCCCGATACATTAATCATTTCCTTGCAGTACAGATCCCATTCAGCATAACAGTACTTCAAATGGGAATGTTCACGGGTTTTATGTGCTATTTCCTTTAAAGATAAGTTACCATGCTTCAAAATACAGTCTAGAATTAGCTTTTCAGTGACTGATTGATACGTGCTGATCTCATTTCATATTACTTTATACTGTTATATGCAAGTACTTAGATGATTGAACCTTCCCAAGACCTGCATATTTTTATTCATTATGTGCACTACCTAACACTTATTGCAATTTAATTTAAGCTATCATTTATTGCACTATGAAACTATGTCGAGATATCATTGAATCTCAGAATCAGTAACAATCTCAAATGGCTATTAACATTGTATCCAATATTATATATGAAATGTCTGTTGTGATAAGTCACATTCTCAGATCTTCATTAAGAGACAATTGTGTGGTACAGTGTCAAAAAGATTCTGATATCCCCCCCCCCCCAAAAAAAGCTTCAACTTGTGATCCTGCATATATAACTGATCCTAATGTAAGAACAAGCTGTGTGTCACATGATTTACTCTTCCAAAATCCGTGTTGGTTCAGTGTAATCAATTTGTTCTCATCTAATAATTTCATAATTTTCAAGTGCATGATATTCTCTAGGAATCTATTACAAAAGCTGTCACAGATCATTAAGTGTTACTGGGGTATATTCGATCTTCTTTCTTTAAAATGGGACTAATTTACACGATCCTCCAGTTGGAAGGTACTCTTTCGCTGTATAATGATTTATGGCATATGTCAGTCAGGAATGATAAGACTTCAGTAACACTCAAAAGCACTCTTAGTTGGAGACCATATTTCTAAAGAATCTATGTCTAATTGTATAACAATATAGACAAACCAGTATGCAATCTGTATTTTGTTTAGGAAATAATTTTTAAATTCACTATTAATGATATTTAGTAGTGTCATGACTTTTTCTAATGTTGCATATGTTTTGTTTAATGTTGGTATATAGTTGGAATAGCAACCGAGTATTTTTACATATGACAATTTTGGGGGGGAGGGGTTTCTGTGAAGCTTTTCAAAGAAAATTTGGACTTAAATCATTAAATGTCTCATGAATTACATTTTTCACCTGCCCTCTAAACTCAGTTAAGAGTTTCTGCATCCATACATTCTCAAACATGAATGTATCCTCCTTTTACTTTACGCATGTATCACAAAGGATCTTTCCTTTCTACGAGAGTGGTTCAATAAGTAATGCAACACATTTTTTTTTCTTCTGAAACAGGGGTTGTTTATTCAGCATTCAAATACACCATGTTATTTCCCAATCTTTTAGTTACACAACAATATTTTTCAACGTAATCTCCATTCAATGCTGCGGCTTTAAGCCACCTTGAAATGAGGGCCTGTATGCCTGCACGGTACCATTCCACTGGTCGATGCCGGAGCCAATGTCATACTGCATCAATAACTTCATCATCATCCACGTAGTGCGTCCCATGGATTGCATCCTTCATTGGGCCAAATATATGGAAATCCGACGGTGCGAGATCGGGGCTGTAGGGTGGATGAGGAAGAACAGTCCACTGAAGTTTTGTGAGCTCCTCTCGGGTGCGAAGACTTTTGTGAGGTCTTGCGCTGTCATGAAGAAGAAAATTGTTCTGATTTCTGCGCCTACGAACATGCTGAAACAGTTTCTTCAATTTTCGAAGAGTAGAACAATACACCTCATAGTTGATCGTTTGACCATGGGGAAGGACATCGACCAGAATAACCCCTTCAGCATCCAGAAGACTGTAGCCATGACTTTACTGGCTGTGAGTATGGCTTTAAACTTTTTCTTGGGAGGGGAGTGGGTGTGGAGCCACTCCATCGATTGCCGTTTTGTTTTGGGTTTGAAGTGATGAACCCATGTTTCATTGCCGCCTGTAACAATGTTTGACAAGACATTGTCACCCTCAGCCTCAAAGAGCAAGCAGTTCCGCACGATGGTTCTCCTTTGTTATTTATGGTCTTCAGTTAGACAACGAGGGACCCAGCGGGAACAAACCTTTGAATATCCCAACTGGTGAACAATTGTGACAGCACTACCAACTGAGATGTCAAGTTGAGCACTGAGTTGTTTGATGGTGATCCGTCGATCGTCTCGAATGAGAGTCTTCGCGTGCTCCGACATTGCAGGAGTCACAGCTGTGCACGGCCGGCCAGCACACGGGAGATTAGACAGTAAGTACTGTTAGACCTTGTGGCGATGATGACACATGCTTTGCCCAGCGACACACCGTGTTTATGTCCACTGCCACATCATCGTAGACATTCTGCAAGCGTCTATGAATATCTGAGATGCGCTGGTTTTCCACCAAAAGAAACTCAATCACTGCCCATTGTTTGAAATGCACATTCATTACAGATGCCATTTTAACAGCTCCGTGTAGCGCTGTCACCTGTCGGAAGTCAATGAAACTATACAAGATGAAGCGGGAATGTTAGAAAATGTTCCACAAAAAATGTCCGGTTTTTTCAACCAAAATAGGCTTAGAAAAAAAATGTGTTGCATTACTTATTGAATGACCCTTGTATGACTGTCTACCTTGCCATATGCCTGTAGATACATGCCCTAATTGTGTATGTGGAATGTTGCATCTATTCAATAGCGCAGCCTTTTTCTTGTAATTAATGGTACTTAAAATAATCTTTTAGAATACTCTTAAGTTTGGTTTTTTTTTTCAAATCTGTATATGATCCATTCTTTCTTTCTATTCGTTGTCCACTATTGATTTTACAGTTGCAATCAATGCTTCATGGTCATTTATTCCTGTAGTCATTAAAATATCTTCAAATCAGTCTGGCCTGTTGTAACAATTAGATCTAAAATGTTTTCATTACTGTTAAAGACACTGTTGGTTCTGTGACTAATTGTTCAAGCTGATAATCAGAGAAGAGAATGAGAACAATCTCACAAACTGTTTTATCCTCACTACAAGTTTTGTAAATGTCATTAGGCAAATAAGTCACTAACTAGTACAATTGTATAATCCAGAAACCATCAGACAACATCTGTGGTTACTCAGACCTTGCAGGCTAGTGGGTTGCCTACTCAATGGCTGACAACAGCGGAAACATGCTGATGTTGCTGGCCACTTGACATGTGAAACAGTCTTCATATGTAGTTTCAAGTTGGCCTACCATACACATGTCACTGGAAGGTGACTGTTGTACAACACTCTCTCATTCTCATTTGTTTACAGGAAATAAGTGATATGCAACTTTGACATTGCAGGGTTTCCCGCGTCAAAGCAGCAGCAACCCCTCATGGCAGCTACCAGATGAGTGACTTTCATCAGCAAAGTTACAAGCTGGATGCTAAGGTCAGCCACCTCAACCTCCATCTGTATGCAGCAGTCAGTGTCTCCACACATGTCTACTAACTTTTTTAGAAGAAATTATGAAAACTGCTGAACCAACAGTCTAAGAACACAAATTATTATGTATGATGGCTAAAAACTAGGAAACAATGGTTAACAAATATTGAATACCTATCACAATATAATGATTCAGAACTGTCAGTCAATAGGATCAATTACTGTAAAAGATAGGTGACTGAATGATAATATCTAACTGTTTTGGCAATTCAACAACTATCACATACACATGCAGCTTCTCTAGAATTGAAAAGAAGCTAACTTCTACAGTATAGAGAAATATAAGATAAAAGGGGGATGACGTTCACAATGGCTACCAGTTGTGCATAAATTACACAGGAAATATTCTTATATGGAAAGGACAGATGAAATACACCCAACACTCGCGAGGCCTTTAGAGACAGGAAAGGATGGGGGGCAAGGAATGGGAAGGAATCCGGCCATGGCCTTTTTTGAAGGATGCATCCCGGCATTCACCTGGAGTGATTTGGGGAAATCATGGAAAGCCATGCATAGTATTCTTAATTGAAACCAAAAACCAATGGAGCTTGTACACGATGAATCAGAAAGTAGAATTAAGTAGTATCTCTAATGATGTGTATCTCTGGCTACAGTAGATTAGGAAGAATAGACTTCCATCCTCCTTCAGGGTCCATACTTCTGGTAAATATTTGTTCTCCAGCTAAGTAGTCAATGTGAATGGCCAACTGCACAACAATTGCATTTTACTGTCCACATGGACATTTACAAGGATTGTGCAAAAGCCTGTGGCCTTACCAGGAAAATACATTCAGGTAACATAGTAAAAACTGCATATAATTCTTTATTCCTTTATAGAATACTGTCAAAAATTATAAAATTCTTAAACACACCTATAATTTTTTAGAGTTGCAGTAATTGAGTTGTACCTTTATGTGAAGTGAAAATGGAATTTGTATTGTGATTAAATATGCTATCTGACTAAAAAAAAGTGAAGCACCCAGAAGGAAATGAAATAAAATTTCACAGGTTGCCACATTTACAAAGAACTTGGCAGTATGGGCCCACTTATCAGTATGATGTTGCACACCCTCTGGCCTGGATGCATGCACTGATTTGAACCGTTGTAACCTCTCCTGAGGCAAGCTGACCCACAACTGTTGTTAACTGGTCCTTGATGTTCTGGATACTGGTACTGTGACAGAGTTGATGTCTGAGCTGGTCCCAAACACGTTCTATCAGGAACAGACCTAGGAATCTTGCTGGCCAATATCACAGACAGTTCATACAGATATGTGCCATGTGGGGATGAACAATGTCCTGTTGAAAAATGGCACCACGATACTGTTCTGTGAGAGGTAACACATGAAAACACAGAATGTCTGTGATATATTGTCATTCCATCAGAATTCCCTCAATCACTACTTGCCATAACCTTAAGTCATACCTCATTTGGCTCCCAATACTATGACGCCATTGTCGGAGATTAGTAACTACCATACTTTGAAACTACCGTCCCATGCATAGGTTACCGTTAACAACACAACACATATGGCTGTACTTGAAGTGGTGCTATGAGTGGGAAACATGGACTGCTGCTGAATGGCATTGAATTGTGTTTATCAATGAACTGTGGTTGTGCACTACCTCAGATGACCACTATCGGTGAGCATTGCAGTGACCTATGGGGAGGTTGTATGCTTACAATGTTTTGGTGAGTACATGGTGTGGGGAGTCATCAGGTGTGAGTTCAAGCCATGGCTGCTAGTGATTGAGGGAACTCTGATGACACAACAGTGTGTCATAGAAATTCAACTTCCTCATGTGTCCTGCACCACTTTTCAACAGGACAATGTTTGTCATGTGTGTCTATAAACTGTCTGGATGATGTTGAGGTACTCTTGTGGCTACCAAGATCTGGCCCTGATAGGACATGTGTGGGGCCAGCTCTTACATCAACTCTGTCCCAGTGCCATTATCCAGGATATCAATGACCAGTTACAACAGGTGTGGGCCAGCCTTATGATACCCTTCCCAACTGAATCAGTATATGCATCCTGGCAACAGGGATTGCATACTGAAAAGTGGGCTGATATTGTCAAGTTCTTTGTAAATTTAACTTGATTTTGTAACCACTGAAATAATATCACACACCCTCTCGACACATGAAGTTTCGTTTCCCCCTCCTCTTCTGAAGTTTGTCAGGCAGTGTATTTGTGAAAGAAAGACATTAATGAGGATATGATGGAAACATTAGGGGAAGGTGCAATGGCTACAGCATAGTAGAAAAGTAGGCACCTGAATTAAAAGAGATGTTTCCTGCAAAGGAAGATTAGTGGAGACAAATGAAAATGTGAACAGGGTACAAAGTTGGTAATGACAGACCGAAGGCTAACAGAATGAGGAGGCATCAAGCATTAAAAGAAAAAAAAATTAAATTGCCTTCTGGTAGAGTAGTTGGATATGAGAAAGGTTTCCTCCCATTGCTGTTGAACTTTTCAATATCAGTTTTAACACCACTGAGAATACAGGTATCAGCAGAAAATCTAGTCATCTTTGAAATCAATCAAGAAGATTGTTTTTAATGGTCTGAGACTATGGAAGAGATGTGGGCCAAACACATTACCCCAGAATCAAAACAACAGACAGTGGGTGAAAGCACACCAGTTCTCCCTTTTAAAACAGTTGTTCCTTAGTCAAGGAAAAAAGAAATGTTTTTTTCCCCTTGGGACTCTGTAGGCATAATGGTTCTAGGTTTCTTGAAAAGGGTTAAGACATCACCAGAAATATTATGGTATTTTTGAGAAACAATGCAAGCAGCTATTGGGTAAAGTTGTAAAAAAAAAGGCATTGCTTCACTAGCACAATACTCCCAGTCAAGTCTCTCATTGCCATGACTGCAATTTATGAGTGCAGATTTCAACTGGTACTACAGCTACTATTCAGTTGATTTGGCCACCTCAGACTTACTCACTTTAAAAACAATCTTTCTGACATGTGTTCCAAATCAGAGAATGAAGAGAACGATATGTGCCTACAGAAATAATTTTATGCGAATGGCTTAAATACAACTGAACATTGTCAGAGGAACTTAATTGAGGTCTTGGAGGGGAATGTTGTTCTTTAACTTGTTGTCAGGTCACAAACTTATCACATGAACTGTGTACAAATTTAGAGGAAAAAGGCTACGAAGAAAAAACTTATCAATTACTAGAACTGAAGGTATGTGGACTGCAAAGACATGAAACAAACACAATCTACTCATATTGTGACATGATCAGCAGGCCTGATTTTTATACAATTTGGGCATAGTTTTTTGACAACGGATCATTTGTAAAGATTTGAGCAGTAATGCGGCCAGCAGTGGTTTCCAAATCACAAAAAATTCAGAATCTTATAATTGGCTGCTCAGATCATGTTACAGAACCAACAGAACCATTGACTGGTGACATCTATTCAAACTTAATATTTCTATTTAAAAGCAAGGAGTAAGATGTAGTGAGCATCTGTTGAATCATAACCCTAACAGTTTTGGGGTGCATAATCAACCACTACCATAGCGGACATTAGAAGGTACTATGAGCCCTGGTTCAAAATTTGGATCTGATGTATCAGCCATCTTGATTACGGTTTGTAATAGTCTCCATAATCACCTATGTGAATAAGAGGATGGTGCTCACATATTGCCTCAAAAAAAACTTAAAATCACACAAATGACTTAACAATTGGAACATAACTTACATGAGTCACAAAAAGATGGTGACACACTACAATTAGTACAGTCACAAAGCTGAATCAGATCTAACAAGATAGTATTATTCTCTCCAACAAAGGATTGTAACTATCAAGTGACAGAAACTAACAAGGGGAGGCTGCAACTGTAAAATTCAGATTCAATTCATATTGGGTGTAACAAAAGCTTGTGGCGATAGGTACAATGTGGCAAAGCAGTAACATGCGCTTCTTCACCGTTATCTAGAAAAATCAGCATTGAAATATTCTGTCGTGTCCAAATGCTTACTACGTTAGGAAACTATCAAAGGGCTTGTGGCGCAACGAGCAAGCTCTCTGCTTTATAAGCCGGTTGTTGCAGGATCAAATCTCACTGCTAGCAACTTTTTTTATTTATTCAAATATGTATACAGATAATTCCCAGCAATAAGTTTCAACAATTATGCATATAATAAGTATTTTAAATGGCATTTACTGTGGATAGCAACACTTTCGAACTTCCTTATTTTGTTTACAATCAGAGTTATATTTTATAGATGTTTCATGCACATAAGATTAGAAATAAAACACAATATCACAAATAACATTAAAAGTACATGTCACGAGGCTTGACGAGATGAGTGCACTTTTGAGGAGTGACCTCCACAGTGCATGTTGGTATTTTTTTTTATAGTCCTGAAACATCTAATCATAAACAAAAAAATTGCCAGCAGCCAGATTCATTCTGGCGACGATGGGCTTATGAAGCAGAGAGCTTGTCCGTTGCACTACACGGCCTCTAGCAGTTTCCTAAGGGAGCGTCCACAAACTACGTGGCTCGGTCCAGGGGGGGAAGAGGTTGGCTGGAACGATACGCTGAGCTACATAGGGGTAAGGGGGGGGGGGTTTCGAAGCCAGGCCACGTAGTTTTCCTTTCATAACATTTTTTATAGTTAAAATGAGGTACAGAACACACAACAACATGTGAATATTTATTTCCCTCAGTTAATTATCCCCGTATGTAATTTACAATAGTCTGACAGGAGAAAACAGTACAAAATGTCTTCTGGAATCAAAAGGGAAAAAAATCTATATGCTACATGGGAGGGGAATTCACAGAAGGCCAAAATGGAGCTACGTGGTTTATGGACGCTCCCTAACATAGAAAGCATTTGAACCATTTGAACGCAATGAAATATTTCAATGCCGATTTTCTCGACAATGGCCAAGAAGCGCATGTTACCGCTTTGCCACAATACAGTTCTGAAGAAGAGCTTTTATTACACACAGAATGAATCTATTCTGAGTTTTACAGTTGGCGGCTCCCCCTTGTAAGTCCAGTGAAAAAATTGAAAGTGACACATTTTTAAAAATAATTTAGTTTATTTTCAAGGTTAGTAGGTTAATTTTAAACCAAACTTACCTTAAGCTAACAAATTGCCTCTCTTATGTAAGACTTTCCTTTGCAAAAGTAGACCAAGACACTATTCGCATTATGGCATATTATTTTTTAATGATTAGGAATTATATAATTCTGTCTTGTCTTTCTGCCCATAGAGTCAGTGATGGTGAACAGAACAATTGAGAGATTACTTCACAGCCTGTGTGTGTATTAGAATTTGTCATAATTATTACACTTTTGTTAACTTTTCATTAATCTATTAACAAAAATGTAATAAGGGGTACTTTTCCAGGTCTACTACATGGCACACAAGTGACTGGTAACCCAAAATATTGTGAGTTTGTAATTTTAGTTGAACAGATAGCTTACCTGTAGACTGGTGGCAGTAGGCCCAGCAAAGGGATTTGCATGGTGGGGCACTGTAGATGGATGTGGGGCACCTAAGTCACGCAGATGCTGCAGTTGCTGTGCCAGTTCCACTGTATCGCCATCTGCCACTGTCACGATTGCCCACATTACATCTGTGCAACATTACATTGCAGCATGTCAATTACACAAAAGTGTCATTTCTTAATAATATTACAAAAGAAAATAATATACACACTATAAAGATTCATCAGTATAGTTTTCAATACATGAAACATTGGTGTCATAACGGTAGCGAAAATATTTTAGATCTGCTGGTTACCAACAGGCCACAATTATTCATCGACATTTCAACGGCTACAGGAATAAGTGATCACAAAGCGGTAATTGCGACCATCAAACTAATGACTAAGCGAAAAAGGAGAAAAGGGCGGATTGTATAGAGATTCAGTAAGGCTTCAAAGGAGTGTTTTAGAACCTACCTGAGGAATAATTACATAACTTCAACACAACAAAGGACACCGTTAAAGAGATGTGGCATTGATTTATACGAATAGTCAGGGAAGGTATGGAAATACATATACCAAAGTGGACAATAAATGGGGAGGATGATCCACCGTGGTACACATGCGAAGTTAAAAGATTACTCGAAAAACAAAGGAGGATACACGCACACTCAAGAAGGAAGGGGTGTCGCAGCGATTTAGAAACCTTAGCTGAGTTTAGAGGACGTATTAAGAATGTAATGTGCGAAGCCTTGAATGATTTTTAATTCCAACTCTCTCTCTAAGAGTCTCACAAAAAACCCAAAGAAATTTTGGTCGTATGTACGAAAAGTCAATTGTACCAATAGCAATATTCCAGCACTAATTCGTGAAGGTTCCGAGCTTAATGAAAACCGTGATAAAGCTAACAAACTAAATACTGTATTCAAAAATTCATTTACTGATGAAAATAAGGATAGTATACCCGTTTTCGCACGCCATGTCGAGTTGGTGATGGAATCATTAAGAATAGATACTGCAGGTATCATAAAGCAATTAGAGCTCCTGAAGCGGGGGAAAGCATCGGCCCGAATGGAATTCCAGTAAGAGTATTTTCAGAGTATGCGGTGGAAATCGGGCCATTTCTGTCTGATATATTCAGTAAATCATTAGAAGAGCGAAAAGTACCTTCAGAATGGAAAATCACGCAAATAATTCCGATTTTCAAGAAAGGTGATCGAAGTGACCCTAAAAACTAACGTCCCATATCTATAACATGGAGCATTTTATATGCTCGAACATTATTAATTTTCTAGATGAAAATAATTTGCTTACAACAAATCAACACAGATTTCGGAAGAAAAGATCACGTGAAACACAGCTGGCCCTATTTGCACACGATGTAATGAAAGTTACTGATGCGGGTTCACAAGTAGATGCAATTTTTTTAGATTTCCAGAAAGCCTTTCACTCTGTGCAACACAACTGCCTTTTAGCGAAGCTTCGAGCGTATGGTATATCGGATCAGCTTTGTGAATGGATAAAGGATTTTCTAACTGGTCGGTCGCAGTATGTCGTCGTTGAAGGTAAAAGTTCTTCTAATCTATATGTTACATCGGGTGTACCTCAAGGAAGTGTAAGAGGACCACTTCTTTTCTTAATTTTTATAAACGATCTCGGAGACAAAGTTAAAAGCCTTTTTAGATTGTTTGCTGATGATGCAGTTATTTATAGGGAAGTAAGGAAATTGGCCGATTGCTTAGAAATTCAGCGTGATGTTATTTTGGCATGGTGTGCTGAGTGGTAACTTATGCTAAATTGTAAAAAGTGTAAGACAATGAGCATAAATAACAAAAATAATCCAACTGTTCAGAAATACGAGTTATATAATTCAGTTATTGATATGGTTGATTCTATGAAATATTTGGGAGTAACAGTCCAAAGGAACATGAAATGGAACATCCACATTAATTTTTTAGTAGGTAGAGTTAATTCTAGGCTGCAATTCATAGGTCGAATCTTGAAAAATTGTAATGAACAAACGAAGGAGATAGCGTACAAATCTCTTGTGCGTCCACATTTGGACTATTATTGTGCCATTTGGGATCCATTTCGTAAGGGGTTGATCAAAAGTATAGAGAGAGTACAGAGAAGAGCCGCTCGATTCGTGACCGCTTGCTACAGTCATTATGAAAGCGTCACAGAACTGATTAGTAGACTAGGCTGGGAGTCTGGTAGATAGACGACACACGTTTCGTTTAAACTTATTGGTAAACATGTGTACTCCCACTTTCATTTACGAGTGTAGTGAAATACTTTGTCCACCAACCTATTTGAGCCGGAATGACAGGAAAGATAAGATTAGAGAAATAAGGTGCTGCAATGATTCTTATATGAATTATTTTTTCCCTCGTACCATTAGGGATTGGAATGCACAACAAAGAGCTTTGGTGCTGAGCACCCTCTGCCACCCACAATTTTGTGAATTGCAGAGTATATATGTAGATGTAGATTGGTGATTTCATTCTCTTACAAATGACAAAATTGAATACCAGGTTTTTAAAATGAAGAAAAAAAAGTTTCATCTCTAATGACGGTCAGTTTATGTTGTCATTAAATGAACTCTTGGTTTCTGAGCACTTAGTACACTGCAGCTGCTGATATCCTCTCAGGCATCCTCTGGAGCCATTGCAAGCATCGTGGAATAGGCATTATACCTTTATGAAGCTAAGATCAAATGTGATATTCCCCAAAGAAAGTGCGATGAGCATATACACATTAACTTCCAACCCTGTGTTGATGAGTATTTGCATTATTCGAGCTGTAATAGAAAGTTATCATTACCGAACACATTCATGCTAATACTTCATAATGACAGTTGTCTGATGGCTCAGTGGTAATGAGTTTGACTGAAGTTTAGGAGATCCCTGACATAAATCACACTCTTGGCCATAATTTTAGTATGTCATTAATCTGCTCTTAAGCTATGGTAAATCTTGCTTCATTTTAGTAACTTATTACAGCTTTTTATTTTGAATTCTACATAAAATAGCAGGTTCCCTATGCCTGGTAGGAGTACTGTGAGAGGTTAGGTTGCCACTGCAGATGTAAATTACATGACTAGTTAAAGCTGTCAGGAGGTAGCTGAAATAGCCTCCTGGGTCTCCTGATCAAAATGATGCAACATGTTTACTTACACAGTTAGAATTATTTTTTAAAAAATAAAATAAGGCCTAATTCATTATTTTGATAGTTCACATAATTATATTTATGGCACATACATAAGGATACCACCAGGGCATATTGAAGGAGAACAGAGAAAGATACAATAATTTTTCACAGGCAATGGCATAAAATCTCACACACACACAGGGTATTTGTTTTTCAAAAAAAGGGGGGGGGGAAGAAGAATTCAAATACACAAACATGCATGAGGTAATAAAAAGAATTTTAAAAGGGAGTTTTTTCACACTCCTTCACCACAAGCATATTGTTTTTGTTTCTGCAGATAAAAAAACTACACAAACTTAAATCATTAAAACCTGGTGGGGGCAGAATCAAGTCTTGGTGTAAGTGTGATGAATCAATTTGTGGGATACTTACTCCAAATTTTGATTTTTTTTTTTATATCTTCGTGTTGGGATTTACAATTTTTAGGATGGAACTGAGTAACTAGACTGAAAAAAAAAAATCCATTTCAGATCCTTCTTCATGAAAAATATACTGAAATTGCTCTTTTCTTTACACCCATAGATTTATGGGTGGGGGAGGGGTGATTTTCTCCTCCTTATCTGTAGATAAAATAAATAAATCAAATACGGTGTTCATATATTTTAGTCTACAATAACATATTTCAAAATTATTAATATCAGAGGGAAATACAGAACGTTTCTTGCAAGCTGCCTAGAGAAGACACTCGTCGCAGTATTTAGGATATGTGGGATACTGCACATTAGTTAGAAAGTCAGAATAACAATATTGTATTATGATAGCTACTCCACTTCGGATCAGTAGTGGTATTAAATTCAGTACATTACTGAATTGGCTATTTGACTATTTTTTGAAAATGGTTTTAAATAGTATACTGATACACGTTGTTTACCGAGTACTAATTATTTTTTGACGAAAGTGCTTATTTTACGTAAAATTCAACGTTAAAATTTAGAGCATTTGAAAGCCCGCCAAAACGCTCATGTGCTGCTTGGCGCGGGCCAAAGACGCTCGTGACGTCACACGTCAGCAAGCGCTCACTCTACGTAAGTAACGTTTGGTTTGTTTCTCTGAATTTGTGTATAAATTGTTGGAAATATGGGTTTTAAATAGTGTGTAGTACATCACTCTACAACCACAACAATAAAAACTCTCCAAATAAACATAAGTGTTCCCGCATTAGCTGAAATAGGAAAAAAAGTCACTGCAACTTGTTCATAGAAACCCAGATGACATTGCGACTAAGTCTCATTTCATTTACTGTAAGTATAATTTGCACCATAATTTCTTTGAGATAATGTAGTACGATGTTTAAGGCGAGTATCAGTAAAGTTAGGGTTCTTAGGTTTGATCCTCGCTTTGGAATATGTTTTGTTATTTGTGAGCGTTTTCTTTAGATACTAGTTGTTGTTGATAGCACTGCATATTCTTTTTCTAAAAACCACCAAAACATTAATTTTCTTCCGAATGTTTCACAAATTTTTGGATAGCAAGAGTATTATAAATGATTGAGACGTAACCAAAATGACTTCAAAACTGAAACAAGAAGTTACTTGCATACCGATAAAAAGTTAAAATTAAAAAACTTAAAATTACTTGTGCATTAAAAGTAAATACCGCTTAAATAGATGCATTTATGTCAGAAAGGCAACATACAGTTGTATCGTCACCTGAAAATTCCAACAAAAAGTATTCAAAGTGTCCCAGAATTGTTGCGAGATTAGCGTGCAATGTTATTGTTAAAATAAATTCACCGCCAAGTACCTGGGTTTTGTTGCAATGATGATGTATCTCTGGTATGTTTCAAAATTAAAAGCAGGAGGTTATCTTTTTATAAATGTTTTCTTGTATGACAGCAATATATGTTTCAAACGGTTGCATGACGTTTTATAATTCTTCTAATAAAAACAAGATTCTGTAAAGCAATAAATGGCAAATAGGAAAAAAAAGTACACACGAAAAAAATATTATCCTAATCAAGGTTCGAATAAAGGAACTTCAAATTCCTATAGCATTCTTTAACCCTGCAGCTACCTGGACACCATGGAATCGTTACTTTTCTTCTCGTTAATAGTGAACACTTAAACATCAGTTTCTACCTGAGTTGAAGTGAACGCGGTCGGTAAATAAAGAATAAATTCAGTTTTGTTGGGGAAAAAAAAATATTATTTATCTATAATTATTTATCTGTAGTTAAGAAATATTGTGCATAACATCCAGTTATTTAACTGTTGAGCTTACCTTATACTGCATTGCATTTTTATCATAAATATCTGCTAAAACAACTAATTTAATAGAAATTTTAGTCATTCTTATGAAGGATTTCTGTTAATCTCTAACTTCCATTTAAATATAAATGATTCTTGAATTGAAGTTATTAAATTCTCAAGTGCCGTAGAATAAAAGTCAGTGGTTGCTTCTATAGCTAGTCCAACAAATAATTTACGGTATTTTTCCGCTGTAGGCTTCTACAAATTGTTCTTCATTTTATATTCAACGCAAAATCTCATTATTAACAAGAGATAACAAGCAACAAATAGTTGACAACTTGGATAGCGGGAAACACACCATATGCAGCCGTAGCGCCTACTGGCATGTGACGTCACTAAAGCGATCTCCAATCCCAGAGCGTTTTCAGTCACGTGAAAAAAGGCAAGAAAAATTTGATTTTTATTTCGCTTTTTTAACTAAAAACAATCCAACTTTCTTTTCAAATTTAACAAAAATAGCTTCCTTAAGCATTAATCTACGCGAATGACTACAATTTGTAATATATTTTGAATATTGTCAAATAGCCTATTAACTGTTGCAACAGATTCAAAAGATACAACCCTTCTTCTTAAAGTTCTTAATCAATCTTGTCTAATGTACTGTAACAGAACTCAAGAGCACAGTCTAACAAATATTTTATTTGTAACATTGCCACATAATCCACCAAAAAATAAATGTCTTATATTAGACCACTGGAATCGTACACTAATTACTTTTAATTGTTCTGTGCGTTATTAGATCAAAATACTGTATTTAGTTCACTGTTGGAAAAAAACATAACATTAAACTGATGTTCAGAAATAGCTGGATTCTTTTTCACTGTAGGTAATTTTTTCACGTTTCCTATAATTTAGAGTAATTTTGTACATCTTGTTGAAACAGCAGCAAGGTTTTTGATAAATTTAATTTCTGAGCTTACCGTTTTATAAAATATAATGCCATCATATGGTGAATACCAAATTATTGTTCAGGCAGATTTCAGGATTATATAAGATCAAGAAAAGAAGTAATGATATAACAATTCTTTTGTTGTTTGTTAAGCATCAACATCTGCACTGGTCAATTACTTACACAATGATGTGATATAAATAATGAAGAAAAGCGAAATTAATCCACTGCATACCAAAGTTGACGGCCGCGATGAGAGAAAACACTTAGGCGGACAAAGAAGGCAGTTAGTGAAATATTGTGTATTTGTTTGTCCGCCTAAGTGATTTCTCTCATCACAGCCGTCAACTTTGGTATGTGGTGGGTTAATTTTCCTTTCCTTCATTAATTAAATTGCCTAGAAGCCACTTCCATTTTCCTTAGTTTCAACAATGATGTGTTAGTGATATTACAATAATAGATCCAAAATGGTATAGCAGCTGCAGGGGAACTGGTCAGGATATCTAACTGGGTAGGTCAACATGGGATGAAGATAAATTCCATGAAAAGTAATTTTTTCAGCACACAGATGGTAAGAAGGCATTTAAAAATTATTCATTTACTGGAGAGGGTATTGAGCAGATGTACCAAACATGTGAGGGAATTAGTTTAAAAAACTTTGGTAACACCATTGCTTGAATATGAGTCCAAAAGCAGGAGTTGAGGGATACAAAGGAGAACAACTAGATAACTTTATGGAAATTACCAGGAACCACAATCACTGATGCAATAAAGGACCTGGACTGGAAGTAATTGAAAGACATGAGGAAGGTGATGAGAGAGCTGCAAGTGTACAAGAATTATATTGATATTGTTTGAAAGAATTAAGAGTAATTACATGGAAGCAAAAAGGTGACAAAAGACCGTGAGCACAAGCTGGCACTTAATTTTAGGCAGAAAGAAGAAGGAAAATTTTCTTTTGTAGCTAAGAGAGGGATTCAGATAAATTACCAAAGTGATGAACAATTTCCCAACGAAATGAACAAATGCAAAAGGAAAAATCATAAAATGCCAAAGTAAGTGGGTGGGTGGGGAAATTTCATTCAAAGAATCGAAGATAAAAACAAGAAATAGGTATATAGGGAAAATACCACCAGGTCATATGCTCCATCATAATTAAATTAAAATGTAATAAGCTCTTTTTCCCCTCAGTACAAGAGACCAACTAGACGAATGTGCAAATGAATTAACTGAGGCACAACAAATTGTTCCAACATGCCGAGGTATGTAGTGCCTGTAACTGTATTTCTACAAAGAAAAAGGGGCCGATGATCAAATTGTGCATCAATCCACACCACACATTTAATTTCGGACTGTCACGAGTGCGTTCCACAATGCAGTGTGGGTTTTGTGATCCCCAAATACATGCTTTGAATATGTGTTTTTTTTTAACTGCTTAACGTCTCTTAACAGCGTGGTCTTTAGAGACGGGAAAGGATGGGGGGCAAGGAATGGGAAGGAATTCGGCCATGGCCTTTTTGAAGGAAGCATCCCGGCATTTGCCTGGAGTGATTTGGGAAACCATGGAAAACCCAAATCTGGATGCCCGGACGGGGATTCGAACCGCCGTCCTCCTGAATTCGAGGCCAAAACGCTAACCTTTACACCACCACGCTCGGTTTGAATGTTTTGACTTTGCCCGATAAATGAAATGTCAATAGCAAATACTTGCCTCTTATCACCGTCTTCTGTTTTCAGTTCATGAAGCAATGAAACCAAAGAGGGTGATGCAGTACCTTATGTACAGTGGACTTCACCATCTGCAATTCTCGTGCCGCTTGTCGAATGGACTTGCGTGGACTTTGTTCAAACGCCTGTCTCACTGCTGCTACATGCTCCTCTGATGCGTGCTCGTTACCCTCACCATGCAATTTCTTCACACGTCCCATTGCCAAAAAGCACTGTTTCCATTTCTTAATGATGTTCCGTGATGGTGGGTCCTTCTTGAGCATGCAGCAAAAGTTGCGTTGCCCTTGAGACATTGAATTTATTTCCGCATACCACCAAATAACTTGTGCTCACTCTTGTGGTGACGCCATTTTCAGTTAAGCTATTGCAGCGCCACTCACAACCGCTTGTGCGGGTTTTCAAAAATAATCAACAGAACTTCCACATTTTCTCTAAATATTGCAATGCTTGTTACCAACTTACTTCCATTCATTGATTTTTGCAGCCAAATGAAAGGTGTCAGATTCATGGTGGACACCCTGTACCCTGACATACGTATAGCCGAATTTCGTGAGTTTTCATTAATGCTGTTAACTATTAATTATATTGGTTCATAACTAATCCAACTCTAATTCAACATGATGTGCAAAACTGACTATGTTTCCCATCTCTTCGTAGGTTAATGAATATTTAATTAGGAGTACTATGTGGGAGGAAATAGGGGACTATGACCAGGCATATGTGGGTAAAGCAAGGGACTGAAAAAAGCTATTGAGGAATATACTCAAACAGTGAAAATTCACATGTAAAAAATGATTTCAGGTGCCGTTGAAGTTGTGTGGGATTAGTGGTGGTTCAATATACGAGGATGGTCTGAAAAGTTTCCAACCTAACAAAGATACAAGACATTTTTTTCTGATTTTTTTTTTATTTTTCAACATAGTCTCCTTGTAACTCTACACACTTCTCCCAGCGATGCTCCCATCTCTGTAACCGTCCAAATAGTACTCCACGTTTTTCTCTGCAAAATACTTGTTCACGAAGGAGATAGCCTCTTCATTTGACGAAAATCTCTGTCTTCTGAGCGCAATTTTTAGATGAGGGAACAAAAAGAAGTCACTTGGGGCTAGATATGGTGAATAAGGATTTTCTTTTTCTACAAATGTGGCTGTTTTTCTGCAAGTTCTGCCTTCAGCTTGTCAAGTAATGATGCGTAATATGCTCCTGTAATGGTTTTTCCTTTTTGAAGGTAATCGATTAAAATAACTCCATGGCTATCCCAAAAAACAGTCATCAGCACTTTCCCAGCCGAAAAAACAGTTTTTGCTTTTTTTGGAGTCGATTCCCCCTTTGCAGTCCACTATTTGGACTGTATTTTTGTTTCGGGCGTATAATGGTGCAACCAAGTTTCATCTACAGTAATTAATCGGCACTAAAACTCTGATTTATTGCGCCTAAACTGCACCAACAGAGCGTTGGAAATGTTCATTCGAACACGTTTTTGGTCTAATGTGAGCAAACGCAGCACCCAACGCGCGGACAGCTTTCTCATACCTAAAT
Source organism: Vandiemenella viatica (assembly GCA_031002005.1). Taxonomy (NCBI): domain Eukaryota; kingdom Metazoa; phylum Arthropoda; class Insecta; order Orthoptera; family Morabidae; genus Vandiemenella; species Vandiemenella viatica. Next base: position 129,679,458 of record JARYHS010012519.1, on the reverse strand, counting down.
GTTGATTTAATATGTAACAAACACGTTATTGCAAAATGTTCAAACCTCCGCTATCTCTATCACTTTAATTTGGCGTTTGTCTAGCACCAATTGGTGAACTGTGGCGATGTTTTCGTCGGTAGCTGCAGTTTTTTGACGTCCTGAACGTTCATCGTCTCCCAAGCTTGTATGGCCACGTTTAAATTCAGCTGCCCAAAATTTCACTGTGGTAAGTGATGGTGCAGAGTCCCCACACACAGAATCCAACTCTTCTTTGATTTACGTAGGCGTATTGCCTTTCAAAAACAAATATTTAATGACAGCTCGATACTCAATTTTGTCCATTTTCACAAAAACACTCACATCACATCACTCCAACGACTGTTACATAACAACTGCGCGTCCAAAATGGCTGAAACTTTGGTGAGTAACTGTTAGCAGATAAACAACGAAATTCACTAGATTTTATTTACGAGTGCTGCCATCTTCACGTTGAGGTCGGAAACTTTTCAGACCACCCTTGTACAGCTGTTTAGATAGATTTAGAACTTGAATTTACTATTCAAACCTGATTCGCTGCCTGAACCAACTGTTTACCCTGATTTATTTCCTGAATTACCTCCAAAAATGACTAAGGCTGCGGTGTCATGTGGTTCACCTGAGCCCGCTATACCGTAAACATATTTTGTAATGCAAATTTACGAAATTCTAAGTTAGCTTACATAGTAAGCATGGAAATTGGAATGAAGCATATTGAATTTCTCACAAATATGCATGTTTTGAGAAAGCAGTAATTATGTTTTATACAGAAATATAATAACACAACAAATGTTAGCAATATTTATTTGCAGACTTGTAGACAAAATTCTAAAATTTAGAGAGAACATCAAGAACCAATCTCTGACTCACAAACTACATGTTTCTGGATGAATGTATGACTGGCTTGAAGGTGGTGTGATAGTTATAATATATACAATATGGGTATCAAATATATGAATTGGAGGAAGTACAATTGATGACAGCAGCTAAATATGCCTGTGGAAACTACAGTGAAACACATCTAGTAAAGAAAAAGATGAAAATTCTGGGTTGGGAGCAACTAGAAGAGAAGCTGTACAGAGAGGATGATGTATAAGGCATATATTGATGATGAGGCCCTTGTGGCTAATGGGGAAAGAATTGACAGTTGTACATGATAGTGAACTCAGTTGCTTACCCTCAGGAAGTTTTCTCAGCAGTACTCAATGCACAGAAGTTGAATGGGATTGGAAGGAAAAAGGGTGAACAACTCCTAATGTTCAACTTTCAAAAAAACAATTTAACTGGGGATGTAACCCCAGCCATCTGGTTTGCAATTGCTCTACTGACAGAGACTCAGCTATGTAGCTGCCTTATTGCAGGCATAAAGGAGTTGGTGATGTAATACAATAACCAATGGAAGAGAATTGACCTCTGTGGTAGGTGAGTAGATGGAGAGGTCATTAGTATTGCTAACAATGCCAGAGCAAGACATGCACCCTTTGATTGTGCAACACATAATTATTAAATTTCTTACTTGCGAAGAAGTGAAACCAACAGAAATTATGTGGAGATTGAAAGCACAGTTTGTGGATTGTACACTGTAAAGGGCTTGCGAGTATGCCTAACATAAGGAATTCTTGAAAGGCCATGAAAAGATAAAAAATGAGAGCCAGCATCATAGAGTGTAACATTAGCACAAATTTTCACTGGATTAAGGATGACCAACACTTGATGGATTCCAAGCTTTCTTGTGAAGACAGAATAGTTATGGTGGTACTCAAGTCATCATCATAAAGAACCTAGAGTTCTGTAATGTGTCTGCCCAATGAGCTCCTTGTCTTTCGACTACTCAATACAAGTTGGTACGTTTGCAAATCTGTAAATGATTAGCAGCATGGTTTGCGGAAGAAGGGAACAAAATATAGTAGGGTGTAAATGATAGCAGGTTCTCCATATGAGCAGAATAAAAAAAATATGAAATGGATTGTCAAAGTGCAATAGCAGTACTGATCCATTATAGAGGGGTGACTAATAGGGTTGAAACTTACAGGCTAGTTAGTTTACCATCAGTGCTAGGTTGGAGATAGTGATATGCAACAACATCAGAATGAAACGGTTTGCAAATCCGGAACGTAGATTTTGGAAAGTATAGTCATGTGAATCTCAGTTATTGGGTTATATGCAAAACATTTCGAATGAAATGGAAAAGGGAGCTCAAGTTGGTAGTGTAGCACTAGATGTATCAAAGCCATCAATTTATCTTAAATAAGGTATAAATTGTTGGGAGTGGGTGAAAAAAACTTATTGAGTAGAAGAATTCTTAAAAGGTATAAAGAATAGTTCTAGGGTAGGAAATGTATTATCAGAACAGATGGAAGTAAAAATTTGAGTACTATTTACTACTCATTACTATTCATACGGAAAGGACAGACGAAACACACCCAACACTAACCAAAGGTAAAGGGAGGAGCGCAGCAGCAACACAAAACAACACACACACAAAGAAAACACAATATTTCATCTGTCCTTTCCATATAAATGTTGCCTTGCGGCATTTATTTCCTTTCAATGTTATACATTACTATTCATTATTCTAATGAATGATGTGCTACTGGTTTACAGTTAGAAATTATATTGTTTGAAGAAGACATAAGGGTATATAACAGGATTAAAATGAAAGAGGACTGCAGGGGTATCTGGCATGTTATCTAGTTGGGTAGGTGAACATGAAATGAAGGTGGATAACAAGAAGAGTCACCTTATTGGGAACACAGAGCTGGTGGTAGATACAGGTTTCATAGCCCTTCATATATTTAATAGTTTGATGAGAAAAGTGAAGGAACTGCATTACAAAACCGTTGTCAGTGCTTGGATATGGTGGTGTAGTATGGGACCCACATTTTCAGTATCAAATATAGGGGCGCAAAGTAAGGCAGCTAGATCTGTTTGTGAAAATTACTGCAGAACACTATCAGTACCCGATAAAGGAGCTGGATTGGAAGTCACTGGAAAATAGGAGGAGAGTGAAGAGAGTGTACATAGATTGGAGAAGAGGCTTGGATGGAAACTGGTAGAAGAATTAGTGCACGGAAGGCAAAAGCTGGCATTTTTTTCCCCCTTATGGCTTTATGCCTAGTTGATATTGAGGTCATTAGAGGTGGCATGGGACTGGGAACAAGGAACAGGAAGGAATTCAACCGTAGCCCTTTTTTTAAAAGGAAGCTTCCCAGCATTCTCCTGGACTGATTTCAGGAAACCATCGTAAACCCAAATCTGGTTGCCTAGACAGGAGTCCTCCCAAATGCGATAATAATTAAAGGAGTGGGAAAATTTTATCTTGTGGGTAAGGGAGTGGAGACTTGGAATAAATAACCAAGAGAAGTCATGAACATTTTTACCAAAATACTGAAAGAATTTGAAATTAAAAGTAGGTTAGTGGGGAAATTTCACCAGGGAAGATGAAAAAGTAGAAATGGGAAAATAGGTGTGTAGGGAAACTGCCATTGGGGCATATGCTCCTTCACAATTAAATTTTGAAAGAAATATATCTATCATATGTCCTAATGCACTGTCCTCAATATAGTTAGATCTAATTACAACCTCAGGTAATAACTGACAAATTTGTACACTTTATTATTAATGTATGTCAGCTGAATTTATACTAACATTACAGGTTTCATGATAGTCAGTTGACATGATGACAGCACACTGCACTCACGACCAAGGTTGTTTACAGCAGTGTTGCCCGTGGCCCTGGCCCTGCGTCAGGCAGTTTTCCAGAAGTCCTTCGTAAACACAAAAGCCACAAGTAAATACAGATATCAGCACTGCCTTTTCAGGGAGTTAAGGACTGTCATGTTTCTATAGCTGAAGATCATACAGTTAACTTATTGGTTGATATAGCTTTATGTTGTCACAGCTGCACAACAAATGCTTCTATCTTTTTTTATTTTTTTAATGGGGGCTTCATACATATGTCTCAGCTTCGTGAAGGCCCACCGCCCCCCCCCCATTTTTTTAAAAAAGAGAAGCATTTACATAAGCATTTGCCATGTGTTTATGACATAAATTTACCCTGTATTGCATTTTTTTCTTATGGTTTTACGTTTCATCGACGTCGAGGTCATTAGAGGTGAGAAAGGACTGGAGGCAAGGAACTGGAAGGAATTCAGCCTTCTTAAGGAACCATCTTGGCATTTACCAAGAGTGATTTGGAGAAACCATGGAAACCCAAATCTGGATGCCCAAACGGGGATTCGAACCCACATTCTCCAGAATGTGAAGTCAGAACGTTAGCGGTTCATCCATCACGCTCAGTCCCCGTATTGTCATGATCATTTTTATTACAAGCAAGTTGCTAGTTCAAAGAGAGAAAAAAAGACTTACTGATTTTAAAACATGGAAACAATATGCCACTATGAAATTGATGAAAATCAAATCACACAAGAAACTCTGATGACTTTCATCAAGCTAAAAATGATTATCTTCATCAGCTTAGTACCAATACAAAGTGTATTAGTTCAACCCAGAAACCAATAAATTAATAACTGCATGATCTGGAGTGATACAAACATTAGACAATGCTGATATTTATATCTACTTTTCAAGAGGGACACCAGTCCAATGCATGAGTGAGAGTCAAATCCTTTTTTTGTAGTTCAGAAATCACACAGTTAACGATACTACAAACTGGTAAACTTTAATAAAAATTCTTTGGCAAACTCTGAAAACTATACAAATCTATCAATTATAAACAAAGACACTAACAAATAAAAACTATTTACCAGAGTTTAAAATAGATCATGAAATAACAAAAGGACACTATTGGAGTACTACCTAGGTCAGGGATGGCGAACCAATGGCACACGTGCAGATGATGGCATGCAACCAAATAATTTTGGCAGGGCATTAATTAAGTAGGTACCTGATTGATATAAGTCATTTATTTTCAGTCTACAAAATATAAGCTCATAGTAACAAAATTCATCATAAATGGACCTACCGATGCCAGAACAACTACAAATTGTGCAAAAGAGATAGATTTCTAGCGAACTTCTGACTGAACGAATTAAGTGAGCAATCGTGGGCAATGTGGCGGCAGGAGGGGCGCTAAGCTAACTTTTTAACTTGTTTGTTTTTGCTGACATCGTTGACTGCTTTTACCAATTACGTATTGTTCTAGCAGTTTATAAACTAATAATTTCATTAACACAGCTGCTTGTTTAATAGTTTTTAGTTATTTTTAAAAACTACTCAATATGGCTAGTTTGTCAAAAAAGCAAGGCAAGTGTAATAGAGAATTCCAACCTTTCGACTCAGAAATATGGTTAATATAGGTGATAAAGCGGTGTGTGTTTTATGTTCTCAAACTGTGGCATGTAGAAAATCGTCTGTAAAATGGCACTATGAAATAAATCACAAAATTCTTTGTCAAAAAGCAGACCAGAGCAAAAAGAATTCATGTGTAACTAGCTGTCCCGGTCACTCGTCGCTGTGACTCAGCAATGTTAATCTAAACTCCTAATGTTGTCAAATTAATATTCACTAATAAAGATAAAAAACGTTTTCAAAAGTAATTGGTAAAGACTATCGGAGAGTTAAAATTAAGGACAAATGAATTTTTTTAAATTAATATTTTATTACAAATTACTTAATGGAAAATATCCCCTGAGGGATCAATATGAAGTAAGAAAAGTACACCTAGAAACGTATTGAACTATAACAATAATAATTTTGTGTGTTGTAATGACCTGGTGGCAGGGTTTCTATTGGCTGCGTATTCCGCCCCTGTCGTAGCCGCCTTAACCTTACATGCTAATCCTGCCAGTTTAGCGTGGAATCCGAACCGCGGAAATGTTCTGGTGTACTTCACATTACACAGCAAGCTGTGCTGGAAGTGAAGGTAGGGTTAAGTGAGAATTCATCTCAGACAAAAATCGCGACGTGAGATTTTTATAAACTGCTGCTGTGAATTTTCGACTGCAAGAATTAAGTTATAGTTTTTTCCGTTCCTTGTTCTCTCCCCTCCTCCCTTTGCAATTCGCAATAATAAATAGTTAGATCAATCATCGAGATAAAAACTATCCTCTTAAATTTGACGAAATTACACGCAATTATCCAAATTTCATCAAAATCGGTTAAGTAGTTTCGGAATTCATCTCGGACAAACATGCGAGATTTTTATATATATAAGATTAAAGAGAGAAATAAACAGTCGACATGTATGATTAAGTATGTGAGCAAGGATTGTCATACTAGTGCCGCAAGCTTTTCAGCTGCAAATATTATTGCTTGGCATGGTAAACCTTTTAATGAGGGAGAAATTTTGAAGGAAGCCTGGTTAACATGTGCCCCTACACTTTTTGAAGATTCTGAAAATAGTAATAATATAATTAAGTGCATCAACGATACTACTTTATCCAGAAACACAATAAAAAAATAGAACACTAAAACTGGCTGAAAATGTAAAATAACAACAAACAAATTACATCAAGTCATCTCCTTTTACATTGTTGCATCCTGACAAAAGTACTGATGAAACTAAATATACTCCTTTAGCAGCTTTTGCTCAATATTGTGTTGTAAATCAGATCAAAGAAGAATTAACTGCGATAACATCGCTATCAACCACTACTAAGGGCACAGATATTTGTAGGGCTGTTAAAAATTCACTTACTGAGAAAGAAGTAGATTTAAGGAAAATTGTTTCAATAACGACTGATGCTGCTCCAAGAACTGTGGGAAAAATAAACGGTTTTATCAGTTTATTTCAAACACACATAGGATATCAGATTATTGAATTTTACTGCTTCATTCATTAACAAGCCTTGTGTGCAAAGGGTGGATTTGCCTCCCTTGATAATATAATGGACATAGTCATGAAAATAGTGAATCTCATATCGTCGCAGGTTTTAAATCAGTGAAAATTTAATGCTTTGTTGGATGAAGTCAACTCAGTTTACAATGGCTTACTGATGTATAATAATGTTCACGGTAATGTGCTTCCAATATTTTTTGATTTCTTGGAACAAAACAGACATCTTTATGATATGAGGGGAAAATGGAGAAACACAATTGATAGATGTTATGTGGCCTTTTTATGGACATATGCCAGCATTTCAATGAATTGAATATGAACCTTCAAGGTGTAAATAAACAATTATCATTACGATAGATATCATTCGTGTTTTCAAGGCTAAACTGCAAGTTTTCAGTAATGATATTATTTCCAATAATTACAAGTATTTCCCAAACTTGGAAAAAAAACAGATATTTGGATGTACACAAAAAAAACCAAACCAATTAAAACTCACTGAAGAGTTAGTAACTTCAGTAATTAATTATTTAATCAAAGAATTTTCATTGACATTATCTCAGTTCAAATAATTATCGAAAACACTCAACTTTATTATGTATCCTGATGATGTGATATACTGAACTTGTCTAAATTTGACTGGTTGGAAATTGAAGAAATTTGTCTGAGTGCCTTTGAAGTTCAATATGAACTCAAAAATTCATCGAAATAAGGGAGGAATTTGAATTAACTGATTTAGCAACACAATCAAGCAATATGTGTAAAAATGCAAATACCATCATTATGGAAACTTGGAGTTCAATTCCAAATACATTTAGCTGACTTAATAAGCTGGTGTTTACTATCTGAAAGGTATTTTCATCTACCTATGCCTGTGAGTAATTATTTTTAGAAATTATTAACATTAAAGACTTGCTTCAAAACAGTTGGTCAGATGATTCCAATTCAGCTTGCATTCTGCGAAAAGTAACAAAATCTGAACCTAATATAAGTTATCTGCCATCTAATTTGCAACAACAGAAGTCGCACTAGTGTACACACCTCCCGAGCCTTGACCCGGGCTTTCAAGTATTGATGGATGATCAAATCATTTTGATTAAAACCCTTTTTATACATAGCAGTGACAATGCTGAAAAAGGATCATCCAGTAAGAAAGCTTTTCACAGCCTCGAGACAACTATGAAGTGGTTAAAAGTATATGATGCCGTTCATTTGTGAGATTTAGCAGCAAAAAAACGAGCTTGTACTTAAAGCAAAAGAAAATTTTGTTCTTCGTTTTCTAAACTATAGGCCAACTTTTATGGCCATTCTGAACTTGTCAAGCAAAGTTTATATTGTAAGTTTTGTTTTAGCTTATTTGTACACAATACAGTAAATTTACTGTATACAGTTCTGTGTGTGTATCACTGTTTCTTGATTTCATATTACTCCTATGACACTGATCCAAATTTGTTCGTTACTAAACTGTTATCTGAAAATCAGTTATCTGAACACCCCCGTCCCCAAAGGTTTTAGGTAGTGGATGTTTTAATGTATATTTATAGCGTAATTAGGTGTAGTATGTGGAAGAGAGAAGATGATCATGATTGTGAATTGGTTCTTGGCTTGAAGCCTTGGAGTTAAGGTAGCCAAGGCTGGGACAATGAACAATTACCTCAAATACTGAAAGAGTTTAATTTACAATTCCTAAAATGCAAAAGAAGTTGTATAGGGAAACTGCCACCAGAGCAGATGCTCCATTACTATTAAGCATTTTTTTCTCTTTAAAATGTATTTATATATTCAAATAAAATCATATTAACAAGTTAAATATGAAATTATTGAAAGAATTGGACTTTTATAGGTACAAAACAATTCAAATTAAGGAACAGAAAGGTAAAGCTTATTTTTTCTGACATTAATCTATTATTGGAAACGAATGGCACAAAATCAGCCTTGATAAGAGTGTTGTTAGGCTAAACACACATTCTATATGGCCAGTAACATACAACATGACAAACAACTCTTTAAAATGACATCACATTCAATGATGAAAATTACCACTAGTAATCTGTAGAAATATAATTTACAAATTTATAGTTTGAAAACTTATTGGAGATGCACAAACAATAAACAGTTGCTGGGATCGAGTTTTAGTTAAAGGAAAGAGTGCTTGACAATGGTGGAGTATGTCAACTGATATAACTGATATGTTATGGTAAATACAATTTGCTGACGTTGACAGAAGATAAACATGAATTAGAAGGAGCAGAATTCTGTGGGAATGAAACAATAGGGTCTCGGTCACTTATTAATTTGGGAGGATGAATGAGTCACATATACACAAGTACACATATAAGAAAATGTTTTTTATTTATATGATAAAAAAGCTTCACATGAAGATGAAGAGGGGATATACCGGGCAAGTAAAAAGACGTGACATCTCAAACCAATGCTGTGTTTGAATATCAGTGAGAATGCAGAAACCTCAGATCAAGAAAAAAGTTTCTGGAGGGCAACTGAGACACTTTTAGAAACACCATTACAAGCAGCTGAAATGTGGTTTACCACAACTGAACATTTGAAACAATAGCTGTATAAGATGAATGGCTTTCTCCTGGTGACAGTGACAATAGTGTGTTGGAAATAATCAATAGGTTACATTTTGTAGTCACAAGGTGCAGCAGGGTCAGCAAACAGAGCTGTGAAGGGCAGACCACAGCTCCAATATAGATGGTTGAAGACTTAAGTCAGGGACTTGTGGCCAAATTTTGGTTCACAATGGTTTGGATTGTGATCAGTCCCAATTTGTTATTAATTTTTTCTTTCTTTCTTCATTTTGTTTGGATCCTTGCTACCTGTTTCCGAGACAATAAATAAATACCAGGGAAATGCCACTGTAAGACTTTTCAGGTCTTACGCGATATGATTTGGGACAGTAAGGGGCCCACGTTATGGGTGTCAAATGTCACAATTAATGATGAAGTGATAGAGGTGAGGTTGAAGACAAAGAGGAATATATTGGAAACGAATATTGGGAATATAGAATAGAAGAAATGATCTCAAGTTAGCACTTGATTCAGACATCAGGAAATGCACATTTACAGAAATTGAAACTGCAGGAAGGTGAGGGGGAGGTTAAAATAGTATAATATCTGCTAGTGCAAAATACTTTTTACATTTTATCACACTTTGTGGAGTATATAGTCAAGAGGAATTCTCCAGCTTAGCCTTAATGTGTACAAAAAATAAAATTAGTGAAAATTGATTTTTGGGATCCAAAAATGTGATTCAATGAAAATTTTTGCAATTAGTACACTATAATTTAGTTTTACTTACATAATGCAACACTAAAAACTGGAATGCAATAGTACATATGATACTCAAATAGGAACAAATGCAAGAAAAAAACACTTATTTCAGAAGAAATAATTTTCACATTTGGTACATTTACTGCTTATCACGCACAATTTCACTAGTAACTGTATTATTTTAGCAAGCAAGCATCTTTCCAAAGCCCTAGAACCTTTGAAAAGAAATAACATGCTAACGGCGTAAAAATATATATGTAAACACAAATGTAATGGTTTTTATTTCAGCTTCTTGGCTTGTCATCCATCAATCTTACACACACACAGATGGATTTTTAGCCCTGGGCATCTGCCACTTGCTCACTTCGATTGCAACTTCCACTTGCTTGCTTTCTCTGCTATTTCTCCACTTTATAGCTTGCTGTGAATTACTAAACACCATGTTCACAGTCGAGAGCCAGAAAGTGATTGCTCACGTAATGGTCCGGAGTATAACTTATAGCCATGAAGCACCATACATACTCTCCATGACTTCTGTAAGTATATTATTTCTACTCATATTATCACTGAGCCCCATTGATTAAATCCCAAATGTTAAATTCAATTTCCCATGTATTCTGCAAACAATGTTTTCGAACTGCCAGTTTATTGTTACTTAATTTACATCTCATTTCCAGCTCAATATTTATTTTAGTTTGTAAGTTTCAAGTTTTGTAAATAGTTAACTCCAAGATATGCCAATCAAATGTAACAGGATGAAATAGAAGTTTATTCTATTTGTTATTCCTTGAATTTGCCACTGCAGTCATCAAATTTTTTGAGTATAAGCCATTACATCTATATAATTAATAGCATAACCAGCAAACAGAAAAAAAAAATGCATATTGCTATCTTGGGTAATCTTGAAATTCTTACCTCCAAAGTAGCAGCCTGCAGGTGTGGTGAGTCGCCACTGGCTTTGATATACCCCAGGCCGGTCGGGGCTCACCATGTCAACACGGACCTCAGTTGTTCCCCCTGGGGACAGTGCAGGGACAGAAATGCGTTCAGCAGCTCCTAGCCGGTGCCCGCCCCCAAACTGCACCCAGCAGCCCTCAGGCCAAACCTCTGCTCCAGCATTTCGTACTCTCCAGCATTTGCTGAACCTAAAAAATCATAACTTCTCAAACAAATCTATCAGCATGAGGATATCACATTGAGTATTTCACCCAAATGCATTGACCTTAGTTCAATTAACTTTACGATAAGATTCAAACAAAGGGTTTGGTTTATTCCATACTCTAAGTCTTCCTAACAATTATGTGATTAAAACATCCTTGATACAAAGGAAGCTACTACATTCCTACTAGAAGAGCTTCCAATCTGAGAAGAGGCGTTCTTCATGATACTTGGTAAGCAATTTGGGCAATGTGGGACTCATGCAAAAACACAATATCTGCAAATCAGTAAACAACTGACTGCAATCAGAACAACAATGGATAAAGATTTTGGGCAAGGATATATGTGAATAAAGCCTACATAAAGCAGATGGCATTAAATTGTAGATGTATCTATTTCAATTCAAACCAGGGGAACCAGGGTAAAAAGGGGATTGGTAAGCTGTGTGTTGTGAATTTAGGAGGGATTTTTTTATTTTTAATTATGTGTGATAGGTTTTCAATTAAAGATGACTTGAAACCATTGTTATGAGCAATAGTTTTTATAATCTGCATTTCTTTAAGAAAATCAGTAGTGTCCCTGGGTATTTCATATGCACGGTGTTGAAAAATGCCATTTTGTGTTGTGTGGGGTGGCAAGAGCTATTGTTTATGGTGACATCTGTGGTGGTGAGCTTTCTATAAATCTGAAATTTATGTTGATGTCCAAACTGAGTAATTTTTAGGTCAGGAAAGTTGAGGGAATCTTTCTCTTGGTGTTCTACAGAAAATTTTATGTTCTTATGCATATTGCTTAGATCTTCAGCAAGGGGCTCAATCTCTTTTTCAGTACCATTAAATAGTAGAATTGTGTCATCAACATATCTTTTATAGTAGATGATTTTGTGTGTTAGGTGTTTGTTATTTTTGAAAAACATGTTTTCAAGATGGTTAATGTAGATGTCTGCTAGTAAGCCTGCAAGGTTGCTTCCCATTGCAAGTCCATCATCTTGCTTATATATTTTATTGGATAAAGGAAACAAAGAAACTGCCGCGAGGCACTGAAAATAAGATAGGATAGGGAAAATAAACAGTTACCCGTCACTTACCACAGATGAAGGCAGGAGGGCGAGACACGTAAAAACACAAAAACGAATTGCACAATATTTCGACTTTAGTCTTAGTCATGTAGAGCGAGACATATGGCAGGGGGAAAGATGTGGTCACATCCCAACCCGCCACATCCCTATCCTATCTTATTTATATATTTTATTATTGAATATAAAGTAATTGTATGAGAGAACAAGAGAGAGTAACTCTATGAGCACATATGTTTCAGGCAGGGATAATTTCTTGTGCTTTAGTAAGTTGTGTTTTATAATTTGAACAGTGTCTATGAATGGAATATTTGTATAAAGATTAACAATATCTAGGAAAGCTAGCCTGGCAGTGGTGGGTATGGTGATTTTTTTAATATTCCCTATTAGCTGATGGCTATTTTTCACTGTGTATGTATTTACAAATGTATAGTAATTTGAGAGGATGTCATTAAGTTTTTTACATAGTTTGGATGATGGGATGTTTTTAAAGTTCACAATAGGGCGGATAGGGTGATTGGCTTTATGAATTTTAGGTTGTGACCTCAATTTAGGTGGTGTGGGGTTCGTGACAAGACACTTTTGCTTTTCTGTTTCAGATAGGAGGAATGTACAACTTTTGAGTAGCTTTCTAATTTCACTTTGAAATTTAGTGGTAGGATCTTTCTTAAGTTCTTTTATTCCATTGTTATTAAAGAATTCAACTGTTTTACTACTATAGTCAGACTTGTACATGACAACTGCAGTATTTCCTTTGTCTGCTTTGACAACTAGTGCATTACTGTCTCTCAGTTTTCTATTAATACTTGAAAGGGTTTTCTGGTCATTGTTTTTCTTTTTATCTAATTTACTATCTAATAACTCTAATGGTGATAGTGCATAGTGTTACAAAAAAATGTGCCTCCTCAACTGTGTTTCATACAAGTCTTTGTTCTCGGATATAAGCAGACACCTAATGTAAGTTATATACCAAGTTTTACTATCATCACTCCAGATTTAAATTCTTTCGTCAATCATCATATTTTTGTTATTCTAGGACACAAAAACACGCCTGCAATTCGCATCTGTATTGTTAAAACCATCTGATGATGAGCAATGTATGCTTGAAACCGGTAATGATAAAATAAAATAAAGCAACACCATAAACTGTGACTGGTCGCTGTATTCAATTATCAACCAAATTTAATAATTGGCTTTGTCAAAAGTGATTCTTTACCCTACAAAACTTCTTTGAAACTAATATTAGCAGTTATAATGTAATCATCATTTACTTTTTGACTGCATGTGTATTTAACATAAACAATCTATATCACTGAATTGTAAATAGTGGTTATCAGAGTGCTGTACAAAGTAGAAAAAATTGTTATTTCGGGATTAAAATGTGATTAACGCACTCAATAGGCATTAGTATTCAAGAAAAAGTGTAAGCCAAGTTGACAAAACAGATAAGACAAGAGTAATACAATGCTAATCGTCGAGTTACGTGTGGTATTAGCCAATATTGTAGCAGCCATCTTTACCTTGAATGTGTTGATTTTCAAGGAGCTGTATTAGTGGAGGGTGTGGTTAGGTTTGAATGCAGCCTGGACCTGCATCAAGACTAATATTCCATGGTGTATCATGGTTTTTGAGAGAATAAGGTGTCTGCAGTACCGAATTCTAACTATAATAACGTCACAGGTGGCTCGAGACGTCCACTGCCACTAAGTCAGCAATGTGCCTAGTCTTATTGTGTTTAGGTTGAATGGCAACCTGGACCAGAATGACTACTGACATTGCATGATGCTTAGTGGATTCTGAGTAAAGAAAACAACTGTCACACCAATTCTGACTATAAAAACGTCACAGACGGCTCAAGATGTCTATTAATGCATAGGCAGTAATGTGCGTAATCGTATGTTTTGGCGCTAATTACAACTCTGTTACATATTTACGGCTTTCTGGTAAAATTTTCCTTAAAGTGCCAAGGAAGCAGCTAGCCGTATTATCAACCCGATTTAACAGTTTTTTCTACTAGCTGTGCTTTGCACAGTAACCGGTTATCATTAAATACTACCAGTTTAATTGTAAAACATTTTATGAAGTAGGAAAGAAATATATATTGAATGTATAACAAATATGGAGTGGTCTGACAGCTCAAATGTAATTAGTGGGGAAAAAAGTGGTTTCTGTGCTAGCTCTCAAAAAATTCTAGCTACGATCCCGTGTTCAAATCCCGGTGGGGGGCAAGAATTTTTAAGATTTGTTTTTGATCATAATAACTACGCTGGGGCGTTCTGTAGTTCGGAATCTACATTAAGTTGTAGGTCCCAGAGAAAAGGAACTGGCTGTCCTACCTCTGATACAATGACTTAGTATGCCTCCTTCTGGATGGTCCAACCAATCTTCAGGTTAGGTTTTTATACTGTCTATATATTTAATCTGTCCAATCTAATACTAGGATATGAGAAACTCTTGTAAACAGATAAAATTAATTTCTCACAAACTTCTCTAAGGATTTTGATGAAATCTTCCATACTGAACAAATATCGAAAGATGCCGAGCGAAGATCGGTCACCCAGGTACTTCTACTTAAACTGAGGAACATATCAGAAGCATTAACTTTTAGCCATTTATCCACAAATAACAAAGATTATTCTAATTTGTAAAATGCAAGGTATATTCACAAGCACAGTGTAGACAACAAACAATAAGTCAAACACCCACTATCATGGTTGGCAAAGAAACAAACTATTATACAATTGAACAGCCCAGAGAACTTTCTTTTGAACTCGCAATTTACATAATGTTAACATTGGTGTAATTAAAGACAGTATCATAAGCTTTGTAAAAATACAGCTCTGTGTTGGCGTTGGGCTTTTGAGGTGGATAATGAGGACCATTCCAGTATTTTCCTACACGATTACCAGACACCACAAAAAAAAATAAAAATAAACCCACAGTAACCAGCAAACAGTCCGATATTTGTATCAGTAACACATTGTAGTTCTCCATGTCTATTTTGGTAGTGCCGTAACACACTGTGGCACTGGCAAGAAACACGATGGATGTGACGAAATAAGATACTGCACAGATGTTAACAAATATTGTTTTAAACCTAGAAAGCAGGAATAAAAGATAATATACAATAACTACCAATTGTCAGGTCAGTTTATTAAATCTTACTTAAGCTTATAGCCAGGCACTCACTACTGAGCTGTAACTGTAACCGAACAGATACAGTAACAAGGTTCTGGTGTATTTATGTGTGAAATTATCTTCACCTGTGACATCCACCAAACAACCTCACTGAGTGTACTCTTTAGCGAGCTATAACTGTAACTGAACAAATACAACAAACAAGGTTCTAGTGTGTACATGAAGTCCATATCACTGTAACCATAACAAGCCGGCTATATCCGCAGTTTTAGTTTGGAGTTCCACGGTTTCAGACGAATTGTCTCTCATTTGAGCTGCAAACTTACTTACAAACGCTTTACTGCATAATTATAAACAGCCACGAAGATGGAAGGTTCATTGAATGTATCGGGAAAGAAGTGATGTTTTAAAAAATCAACAAATCAGTGGTCATTACAAAAATTTCATGAGAATCATTCCAACTAATTTTGAATATCTAATGAATTTAATAGGACCCAAGATATAACAAAGAAACACTGTGTTTTTAAAGCAGTGTTGGTTCAAGACGCTGAGATACTTAGCTATTGGTGATTCTTTTACAAGTTTTGCAATACTTGTTTCACATATCCAAACAAGCCACAAGTTCAATTGTCCTGGAAGTGTGCCAGCACTGATAGGAGTATTGAAAGAACAAATCAAAATAATTATATATTGCAATAATAATAATAATTAATTTTCAAATTAATTATAGATAATTCTCTAAACCCATATCTGACGAATAGTCACTTTTATTGCTGTGTGGGGAGTATGGAGGGTTATGAAGATAAGTTTGTTGGTTTTGAGTGAAAGAAGAAGTTGATGGGTGTGGAGCTTGCTCATTGTGTGTAGTGTGTGTATAACCATATTTTTGTATCGAGTTATAATATTTTTTTTTGTTAACATCTCTCTAACAGCGAGGTCTTTAGAGACGGGAAAGGAAAGGGGGGGGGGGCAAGTAATGGGAAGGAATTCGGCCATGGCCTTTTGAAGAAAGCATCCCGGCATTTGGGAAACCATGGAAAACCCAAATCTGGATGCCCGGACAGGGATTCGAACCGCCGTCCTCCCGAATGCGAGGCCAGAACGCTAGCCATTACACCACCACGCTCAGTGAGTTGTAATATCCTTGATCATCACACATAATTATCTGAAATCTAAATAGCATTTTTTGTATCCTTTGTATAGTTTTTCACTTTTTCTTGTATAAAATCAAAGAAAGGCTGTAGTTCTGTATCCTGTTTTGGTTTATCTGCCACATTTTTTGGTATGGCGAAAGCCTCTTTTAGCATTTGGGGTTCTGTAGTATACCGTTTTTCTTGTAGGTGTCTATCAACAGAAGACACTTATCCTCTGTCCATTCAGTCATGATAAGGAATACTTGTAGGTTCACAGTGTGCAACAACGTTCACACTTGACATCCACGAACACACTGCAAGCGCCCTTTGATTCGTAGCAAAAACCAAAAATAGTCGGCTCACAGAGAGCCACACGTGTTCCGCTCATAAACCGTGTACAAACTGTGGTTTTCGGTGAGAGTATCACGTAACAGCTACAGGTAAGGAATAAGTTTGTGATTATTGTTGGCTCAGTACGAATCAGCACATTCAGCTTGTGGCAGGCTCACAAACCATGTACACAATATTGTTTTTGACAACAGTGTCATGCAGCAGTTACAGCTTGCTAATGTGTACCCGACTTAATACGATTGATTCACATATTGTATTTATTTTAATGTACTACATTTCAGAAATCTGAAGAACTAAATAAGTGAAGTAAAAAAAAAAAAACAGAATCCAAAGAACAGCAGTGTGATCTTTTGTCAGCATTTCTTCAAATGAGTGCTCATTCCAAAAACAGAGTGGCCCAAATTTCGCTCATCTCGAAATGATTATAATTTCTTCCTTGTTGCATATAAGTTATATGCTATTTTTACATGGAAAAGAAAGGGAAAATACACCCAAAACTCACCAAAGGTGAAGGGAGGAGGGCAGCAGCAACACAAAACAACACACAAACATAGAAAAAACAATATTTTGGGTGAAAACCACTTTTTCAAGTAAACAGAGGTAGGGTGGCTGGGCTTGCGCTCTACATTTGTGTTCTACATTTCATTATCAGTATGTAACAGTAGCTGTTGACATTATTTATTTATACTATACTGTTATAAATCTGTAAGCAAGCTGTGTATTTTTGAGAGATTGAAATGGCATGACGCAAAAACTACTGCAGCAATTTGTATGGTGTTTTCAAATCTATGAAAAGAGCATATGATATAGGTAACAATGAAAGGAAAGAAATGCCACGAGACAATATTTACACGGAAAAGAAAGGGAAAATACACCCAACATTCACCAAAGTTGAAGGGAGGATAGCAGCAGCAACAAAAATAATAATAATAATATTTTGGGCAAAACCTTTGTCAGGAACACAGAAATATGTGGACATGCTTGCAGTCAGCATAGCTGAAAGCAGAATGGAATTGACTGTTGGAGATAGTGGGGGAAGCAATGATAATGTAATTGGAAAAATAAACTGTAAGAAAGAAAACAAATAAGAAAGAGGGGACCTTTAAAATAGGAGAAATAACAGTAATAAAAATTTTAAAAATATGAATAAATAAAAAATAAATATTTTTTAAATAAGGTCTATATGTAAATAAACAATTAATTATTCTGGCCAGTGTAGGGTGAGGAAGAAAGGTATTATACGAGTTTGAGGCCCAGAGGGTGTCTTGTATCCAGAATATGTTGGTACCTCTGTTCCCACATGTGGAGTTCAGACTGGGAAGTACTTTGATGGCTCTGACTGTGTGAAGCAGCTATTAAATATATGAATTTTGTGAGTGCTGGCATGGCAAGAAACAAGGAGTTCTAGATAGAATGCAATAACTACTTCACAATTAGAGCCATCAAAGTACTTCCCAACGCCACTACCCCAATAAAGTTCGGCATGTGCACACCTCCTGAACCAAATGGTTTTCTTGCCTATTACACGAATAAGGTTTTAAAACGAAATAGTGTAGGTTTGTATTCATCTAATGTGTTTTTTCACTCATTGCAGCCTTTAACTTTGGTGACTGAAGGGTTATTTTCTCTACCCTTTGCTATTTATATTGCCTAAAAGCCGTTTCCTATTTTCTTAGTGTCACTAAATTCTGTAAAGGGATGCACAAGGCTAGATCTAATAAGAAATGAGACACTAAGAGGAGCTGAAAATGCATAGTAAGGAATTAATAGATAGATAACTGGAGATACCATCTGTAGAGAATGGATGATGCACGAGTAGTAAACCAATATAGATCAAAAGGTAGAAGTAGAGTTGGACCAATGAAGAGAACAGTCCCTGAAACTGGACCAGATCAACAGGCGTAATCCTTGAATGGGAAGAAGATGAAGGTAAATATGTTTAAAAGAAAAAGCTCTTTTGAATGGCTTCTGAAAGGGAAGATCACATACAGATTACTATATCATGATAGAATTCAATATACATAATTTTTATCAATTGTGAAAAGCATTTGATATGGTACACAGATTGAAATTGTTTCAGACTATGTTAGACAAAGGCTACACCCAGCATACAGTTACAACAAATATATTAAAATCTTATAAGATGATGAGCAGATTGAAACAACACAAGGTGTTAGACAAGGGTGCCTACAATCACATGTGCTTTTTAATGTTTATATACTTGATACATTAGGAAATAACTGAAATGAGAACCCAACAGTTTTAAAGTTAATGAGGCTGTATTACATACAATGCTTTTTGCTTATGACCTTTTTAGCTGAGACAGAAGATGACTAGGGCTATGCTTAATGATGAAAATATCAAACATTTACGATTTGAAAATCTTTTCAGAGGAGATGAAATAATGGCATTCAAGGATGATGAGTCAATCTGAGTTAAAATTGTTAATGACAGAATAATAGAACAAATTTATATATTAATGATAAGGCAATCTTCAAAAAGAACGACGATGTTAATACCAAATTATAGAAATTAAAAATAAGAACACCAGGCAAGACACAATGATGAAATTTTACATTGTTATGGACCTACCAACATTATTATATGGATGCAAACTATGGACACTAAACAACAAATAAAGTGGATACAAGCAACTGAGACGAGATTTTTGAGAGCCATGGTTAAGTACATTTGACTAGAAAAGAAATAATATATTGTAACAGAACAGGCATTATGCCTTTATAGTAATTTTATTTAAGGTAATAGAATTTACATCTATGGATACGTTGGTTATGTAAGCTCTCTGAAGTACAGATATAGTAGGATTATCGCTGATGATGCATGGCGTGTGGATTGTAGTTAAATGTTGATCCGCTTTAGACGTGATTTCTTAAGTGTTATTCTTTATTAAATGTATTGTAATTATAAACAATTTTCCTACCTTATAAAATAAATAAACCTGCAATCTTCGGATCTACCAAATGTCTGGTAGTTAATTTCTTCGTCGAGATTCAAGAATACATGATACAAGAAGATAATAAATTTTAAAATAGCTACATGGCAATACCGCGACAGGACAGTGTGTTTTGAAGTGGGATTAATTAAAAGCATAATTAACCACGGACAAACACTGAAACAAAAGGTAGGAAAAGTGAATTACATAAAGTAACAATAATTAACAAGCGAGCAGCCATTACCACCGGAACGCGACAACCGAATTGAGCCGACGATTCCCGAGGAGAGCCGATCCGCTCAGTATTAATAAGAACTACAATCAGGCAACATCTCGACCGGAGCGGAAAATCACCTTCATTTACGGGAGACGCAAGGGGCGGCATTGCAGAGCGGGGCGCAGTCCTAGAAGCTAGCAGTTCTTCTCTTCAAAAGGAAAGTGCCAATTTTTTTTATCTTTGTAAGAAACACAAGCTGACATGAGGGAATTTTCATATGATCATTTGCATTGAAAAAAAAAAAAAAAAAAAATTAAATTATTTTCTTCCCGAGTAAAAGTCAGTTTGAGTTAATATTGAAAAAAAAAAAATTAGTTTCAACTTTCCTGGGGAATTTTATTAATTAATATTTGTTACCTTGTTTGCATTTCATTGCATGCAATAGCGTACACCTTGTTTAACAATAACTGTGATTGGTGTTGGAGCAGAATTTATGTTTCCATCTTAATTTTTTTGTTTGCTTGCTGGTTCGGTGGATACTTTTTTCTTTGCAATCAAAATATTGTGCGAGTGTATTGAAAGTGTTGACAACATGGCTTCAGAAGAGAGTGAAATGGTGGAGGGGATGGCAGCAATAGGAAGTGAGTCCTTGAATGACTCAGGTCCTAAGTTCACTGATGGGTCAGTTCGTGCTATCTTGGTACAGTTGAAATCTTTTCAAAATAGTATGGAGTCAATGAATGACAACTTGAGGGCTGATTTAAAATCAGTAAAAAGTAATTTGAAATCAGTAGAAAGTAATTTGAAATCAGTAGAAAGTAATTTGAAATCAGTAGAAAGTAATTTGAAATCAGTAGAAAGTAATTTGAAGGCTGAGCTTGGGGGTCGATTGCAATCACTTGAGAGTACAGTGGGGAATTTAAATATGTTGGTAGAAGACAATGTTCGACAATTAGGGAATGTCCAATTAGAATTAAGGCAACATAATGTTGATTGTAAGGAACAAGCTGAACGACTAGCGGAACGGCTAACTAGGTTAGAGCATAGTGTGAGTAGGGAGACAATACTGTTACGACAGAATAACGAAGTACTCAGTAAACAGTTAGTTGTTGGGGAAGAAGTCAATGTAAGTCACGTGAGGCGACTGGAGGCGGTAGAGGATCACTGTATCCTTTTGGGGAAACACATCAAAGAAGATAAAGAAAAGGTAAACAGTGTGGTCGCAAATGTCGAGTTGATTTCACAGAACTTGGGTAAGTACCAATTATCCACAGCAGCGTTGATAGAAGATGTTACTAGAGTGAAAGTTCCGGCAGTAGAAAGGGAGGATGTATCCAATGTCAGGGGCCATCATTCGACTTCAACAGCAGCGTGGGTCGAAGAGAAAATTGAATGGGAACAATTTGATGGTGATGGGCATATGCACCCCATTGAATTCATTCGGGACTTTGAGGACTTTGCACCTTTCTCCGTTGCTTCTGAAAAACAGCGGATCGAGATGGTTCGTTGGTACTTGGACGGAGGAGCGAGGCGATGGGCCGACTGGTTTGCTGGCAATTGTAACACATTTAATGAATTCAAGAGGGAGTTTCGACAACATTATTGGTCGGTGGATAGGCAGATAGGCGTACATAGAGAATTGTTAAGGGAAGAAACTTATGTGGCCGCTAAGGGGACGCAGAAAGACTTTTTCATGATGTGTGCGGTCTCATGCAAATACCTCGATTGGAGTGAAGTGCCAGAGCATAAAAAGATAAGAGTGATATCATGGGGAGACGCAAGAACTGTGCGACATAGGAAGGAATGCTGGGCAGCCTTGGTGGGAATGACTAGTGTGTGTGAGAACCACACCGGGAATTCGAGGGGAACGCCGGTAGGTGTGAAAGAAGAGGATGTTGTAGAAGAGTACCGGAATGATGGAATAAGAGGAGTTTTCAAGGTGGTTTCTCGAAAATCTTATAAAAGTGTAAAATTGAATGGGAGTGCGGGGTCAGGCACTGATTGAAAGTGCATTTATATGCAGACAAATCCTCCACGTTTCTCACTTTTCTGAGGCCATTAGGGTCCAAAAGGAGGTATTTTGTTTTTAACTTACGATTAGAAGTTCAGCTTCGACATAGGCAAAGTAATAGGACCAATGTGAAAAACAATTAATAATAATAATAACTCATGTCATGTTGTGTTTCGTAGGTGAAGTGTTAGCCGTTGTAGCCCTGTGGCAAGGTGTGCATTTGGGGGACAAAAAAAAAAAAAAAAAAAAAAAAAAAAAAAAAAACACTATGAAGATCAATATCAACTTTTGTTCAACGAGTGGTGTTTGATTGTCTTCTTCTTTGTTTTGTTTTTTTGTTTTAATGTTCCATTGTATTTCTTTCTCCATTTATATGTGACTTCAAGGTTTGTGCAATAATGTTAAAAAAATTATTGTTATTAACATAAGAGTAGTCGAGTGGCTGCCAGCCAAATTTTTTGTATTTCATAAGTCATTTCATAGTCTGATATGTATAATCATTTCAATCTTAGTTTAAGGGTTACCTGGCGACGGAAGTCGGGGCTTTGTCAATGCCAACTTCCGCCTGGTTCCATCGGTGGGAGTGTAACAGAACAGGCATTATGCCTTTATAGTAATTTTATTTAAGGTAATAGAATTTACATCTATGGATACGTTGGTTATGTAAGCTCTCTGAAGTACAGATATAGTAGGATTATCGCTGATGATGCATGGCGTGTGGATTGTAGTTAAATGTTGATCCGCTTTAGACGTGATTTCTTAAGTGTTATTCTTTATTAAATGTATTGTAATTATAAACAATTTTCCTACCTTATAAAATAAATAAACCTGCAATCTTCGGATCTACCAAATGTCTGGTAGTTAATTTCTTCGTCGAGATTCAAGAATACATGATACAAGAAGATAATAAATTTTAAAATAGCTACAATATCATTTAAATTATTAGGAATAGTAAGAAGTGGAAGACACTACAACATCAAAGATGCTGCTAAATTACAAGCCAAAACAGGGAAGAAGAAATGTAGATTGACCTAAGAAAGGTGGAAACAGCAAAATGTGTGAAGATAGAACAAACCATATGCCATGAAGCTCATGAAAAAATGGAATAGAATGAATACAAAACAACTGCAACTCAGATGGTTTATGATAATTCTTACATTTAGAATGGTGGCAAGTAATAATCAATTGACAAAGATGAATAATAAACCTACTACAGACATGAATAAAACATAATGTAAGACTACATATTTTCAGCTTTTACTAGACAATATTTTACTCCTGACCAACAAATTTCAAAGTATTGTCATTAATTTCAAATGGGGCATGTGCAAAAAACAAAAGGTTTTCATGTTAAATTAATCAGTTATGTTTATACACAAAAAAATGGAAAAAACTCATGCCTTGTTCTCTGTCATCACTACTATTACACTGGAATACATAAAAACTAATACACAAATATACGCCATTTGTGAACGTCAAATGTCTATGCTTGACAGAAAATTGATCTAAAAATGGTATGGAACCACCTTTGAAACAGATGTAAAGTGGTCTCTCTTTGGTTTGAAACAGTACAATCTTCTAACACTTAATGCAATACAATCGTAAGTGTTCCACAACTATGCTAGAAAAAATATGGCAGATTACCTCAAATGACAAAGTAATAATTATATTTACCGTGTTAGAGGTGGTACAGTACTTTCTCCCTCATCAAATGCTGTATCACCCACTAAGGTCATCAAAGGTAGTTTGTAAGGAGTCTCAAAATCAAAATATGAACAGACAGCTTCCTGGAGATTCCTACATAGAAAAAATGAATGTAAAGAAATTTCTATATGACAACCTACTTCTAAAATTTATACCAAGTCTAAATAAAACTGTATAACAAAGGTTGATTGTCAACTGTTCTATCACTTATGCCATTGTGGCTGAAATACATTCCAATCTAAAATGCAAATTATGGTGTACCACAATATTGTCAGTACAACACTTACGTTCTTAAAGTATCGGATGGCAGAAGTGAAGCACTGATTAATGTTAGCAACAGGCAGTCTATGATATTCATTCATAAAATTATGGGGATTACTGGAGATCGCGATTCCGCCAGCTGTTGTCATCATAATACTGCAGTGGTCAAACGCAAGACTCCACTAAAAATTCTTTCCGAAGTACATTTAACGCTTTCGTGCTGGTCCAGACTGTATTACAACCTAATTCCTGCTTGAAAATAATGGTCCAGGCTGTATTACAACGGAATTACTGCTTGGAAATAATAGGCCTTGCGACTTACAATAGCAGTATCCCAACGATATTACTGTAGCGGAATCGCGATCTCCAGTAGACCCAAATTATGTATCTACAGGTGAGTAGAAATGTAGTATGAATCACAAAAATAGTTACAGCATGTTATTATTAGGATAAGCTTGACATATGAATAATCAGATATCAGATAACATGGGCAAAATGTGATGTGTTTATCACGTCATTAATGATTATGTAATATTATTTTGACCTTTACTCTTTTAAATGGGCAACAACAAAAATTTAACTACTTTAACCAGTGTTGTCTTATCTATTTATCATGTTTTTCTTTACATTATTACTGACACAAGATGTTTGATTAATGTCACAGGAAGTATATCAGCATTAGATTATAAACCAGTAAGAATATGTGTTTTGTTAGATTTCCACTGAATATTTCATACAATAATGAAAAGAGTTAATATGTGAAATAACGCAGTAACTGAATCACTATGGCTTTTCCTTTTGCTTTCAAAGGAAGTTGCTAAAATTCCATGGGTAGCAAAACTTATCCGACTGAATAACCGTGAAGCCGTATGCCAGAAAAGACTCGATTTTCACCTCTGTGTCTGATATTTGAATAATTTTTTTAAACTATGTCCTGGAAGTATCGAACAGGGGACACGTTTGGTAATGTGAGCTAAGTGCAACCAAATGAAACACATATTAGGAAAAATTTCACCTTAGCCAAATTTAATGATGAATTCATATGTAACTTGATGAGACAAATCAAAATAAACAATACCTTTTATATATATATCTATCTTAGTTCTCAAGATGTTGTTTCTCAAAAGTTTATCAAAACCACTATATCTACGCAGTGGAAATGCACTATAGATGTTTTATTTTTGTCCTAGTGGTTGTTATTAGCTTGAAATACAGCCTGGACCAAAAGAAGGTCACCAAAGCACAAGAAACTATCCCTATAACTGATTTTTGACGTGCTATATCTCAAAAATCAAGCGAGATACATATATTACAAAAAAAATTATTTAGTATTGATTTGTTTCGCTGAGTTCTATAAGAATTCGTCATCAGATTGTGGCACCACCGTAATGATAGAACTGCCAAAGTTGGTGTTCCTGAAGGAACAGTAAAAGGCGGGTTCTGTACCTTGTTAATGTTAATGATCACTGTGAACTAAACTTTAATGCAAAGATTGTACCTTGTTCTCCAATGGAACAGTTGTAAATGCACTTGGAAAGATAGTTTCAAACCAAGAACCCCTATGCACAGATCAGCAATGGTTAAACCACAAAATTATTGAAATAAATTAAAACATGACAAATTTATCACACAATGTAAGCCCACTGGATCATCTAACTGACCTAATGAGGAACTTTTGCATCAAATTTAATATCAATGGTACAATTTGGTACCCTAAGGAAGATCTCAACTTCTGCAACAAACTTAATTGGATAGGTACAGAAAACTTATTAAACATCAAATTTAGATCCAAAACTAAAAAAGGTCATCTACTTATTCTTTAGGTTAAGAAACATTCACCCAGTTCAGTTACCAGGAAAAGGAATTCAAGTTGCCTTGGTACACAAATACATAATGCTTGACCGCAGATTTTATTAATAGGCCAAATCACAACATGAAGAAATCTCTCTCTGAATAGATTTTATTATTATTATTTTAAACCGTGATTCACTAAATGAATTATTAAACTTTCACTATTTGTGTAAAACAACATGGGAATCAATGAAGAGCGCGATTCTGCAAAGAATTGGTGTCATTATACTCCAGTAGACAAATGCAAGAAATATATTCTGAAGAGCAGTATACTTCACTTTAGCTCATCTACAACTATAGTAGGGGGTTAAACAACAGGGGCTGGATACTTGACACGCTTGGCTCAGGTAAACAGTTATCAAAACTGTTACTGAAAGCGATGTATAAAAAGCCATAGGCCTACATATCTTTCCAAATTTGTGAATTGTACAAACAAACGTACACCAGCCGTTCACGTAAACAACAGTCTGATACATACATGCCGTACAATATTCCTCAGTCTTATTGACCAGCAACAAATAAATACTTCCTTGGATACCAAAAAAACTGGAGTGCACACCCTACCAGGATAAGGCATTCAAGCTGCCTTGGTACACAAATACATAATGCTTGACCACAGATTTTATTAATAGGCCAAATCACAATGTGAAGAAATCCCTCTCTGCATTGATGTTGTTATTATTTTAAACCGTGATTCACTAAACGAATTATTAAACTTTCACTATTTGTGTAAAACAACATGGGGATCAGTGAAGATCACGATTCTGCAAAGAATTGGTGTCGTTATACTCCAGTAGACAAATGCAAGAAATATATTCTGAAGTACATTTTACAGTGTCATGCTGGTACAGGCTGTATTACAAACTAATTTCTGCTTGAAAATAATGATCTAGGCAATTACTGCTTGAAAATAATACATCTTGCAACTGACTATAGCAGTAATATGATACAATTAGTGAATGTTGTTTTAGCGGAATTGCAGTCTCCAGTAGACCCACAACAAGTATGTATAACTTCTCTTTGCATGTGTTATTACTACACCCTGTTCGTTCCGAACTGGTAGCCAAAGATTATATTCTTGAGGCCCCTCTCCTCTCCTTCCTTCCTATTTCTCAGATCTGAAAGCTGTGTCAGTGTAGGCAAGCGGTAAATTGATTTAGTGGTAAGGCAGCAGTGTGGGGATAGAGCAGACCGACCTTAAGCCATCTCTGTTAACTAAAGAGGCTATAATAATTTTCACAATGATAATGTGTATGTAATATATCATAACATTGATTATATTGTTTTGGGTCTACTGGAGATTGTGATTCCACTACAACATTCACTACTGACATCAATACTGCTGTAATCAATCGCAAAATGAATTATTTTCAAGCAATAATTCCCTGGACCATTATTTTCAAGCTGAAATTTGGTTGTAATACAACCTAGACCAGTATGACAATGTTAAACGTAGCTACTTCAAAAGTATTTCTAGTGGTGATTTTCATTTGACTACTTCAGTATTATGATGCCAATTCCTGGAATTGTAATGTCCAGTAATCCCGTGTTGTTTCCAGAATCAACATATATATATAGGCCTATATATCATTATTCCATTACTTAATATTATATACTAATCATATATAAGTAATGCAATAGATATTTAATATGCTGCAAAGATTCTTTACTCCAAAAAAAAAAAACCAAGCCAGCTAAAACTTGAAGTCACTCACAAGTGATAACTCATGTAGGATTCACAACATATCTTAGCCTATGTTAAAACATAATAAAATATGCATCACTGGTTTTTATGAATTGTTATATTTAGTATGTCCCTACCTACCACACAAGATACACACAATATGTTCCAGTTCTGTCTTCAAAAAGTAGTTGACATTTACAATTTAGTTTGGCAGAGTTATTCCCAAGAGAAATTCGAGTTTCAAGTGTGTAAACAATTCTGTTTAAATCCAGTGGGAATTAAGTGACTGCCTGAAAATCTCGTTTAACCAGAAGATGATCATATTGAACATTCAATTATTGTAGTAACCATTATTATTGCTGTTTGCTTGAGGGGTAGGGAACATTTGCTTCAGATTCAAGTACTACTTGAAATTCGTAGGGGCATAATTTCCTCAATTTAATAAACAAAACATAACTTACAAACTACAACGCCATTTGTGTCAGTTTATAATACTGTTGGAATGTTTCTTTCACAATGTTTTTATCCTAAATAAAAAAAGTCATCAAACTGTCATGCTTACGTGTTCTGAGTGTATTAATTTAAATAATGCCAAAACGTACCAATTATTCATTTCTAAAAAGAATATTGCTGCTGTTTCATTCAAATTTCCTATTAATGACTGTAACTGTTTAACTAATTCATCTCGATCTGTTGTACCCATGCAGCTGAACTGCTGCAATAATGTTTGATCTATATCACTGTCAACGTCCATGATTACTGTACATTAATGACACATGCAGTTATCTAAATCTGTAATATGGGAGAAATGCGTTGGCATGCAAATCACTGAACGATACTTCACAACTTTGTATATCACAGCAATGAGAATGCAAATCCTTTGTCATTTATTCTCTCTGCGATCACTGAAGGTCTCGAAACCAAAATACTTGAAGTGACGTCACGTCACGTGACCCCAGCTGTGTTGCGTACAAAACGTCACACACTGCATTTTCAAGTTAGTGCATGGCTCAGGCGCACGCGGGGATGGTCGGGACTCGAGTTACGTAACACTGCGGCAAGTTTGAACTGTCTTTAATATCAGATTATTATATTTAAATTTCCTAGAAGCCCTATTAACATCTTTAAGCGACTTCGCAGATTACATATCGCAAGAATCAGTTTGCAATAATATCCCTGATCCAAAATTCAGGTACGTCAATTTACCATTTTTTTTTTAATTTAAAAAAAAGCGCCTTACGCATTCAAGAGATATGCATTCTGCGAGAATTCTGGGCTCGTTAAGTAACCGTTTTTTATCCGTTCTTATGTTGTGAAGTGAGAAAAGAGTTCCAAGATGAATGAACATTCAGTCTGGAGAGGAAAGAGAAAACTTAGTGATGATTTACAGCTACTCTCTGTAGATGAATTTAAAAACATTTCATCTAAACGCCCTTCTTTGCCACCAGATTGTAATGCAATTGACAAAAATTGTGAACAAAAGACTCGATTAGATTTTATTGTAATCGACGGAAAATGGGGAACCGATAATGGAGGTCCAATTGCGACAAACGTACAACACGTTGACTTGCAGTACCTGGATTCCAGTAAAAATTATTACTGGATTGAAAGCGGCGACATACTTACCTTATCAGACGATAATCATCTAGTCAAACATGAGGAAATAATTGAAACAGATTTTGATAATTCAACAGATTCTGGAAGTGCGTCGTCAAACGCATCGAATGCCTTTACCGAAAGAAGTTCTCAGATGAGTGATTCTGACAGTGAAGAGTCCAATCTTTCGTGGCTTTTAAACTTCAATGTGAACTCTTTGTTCAATACAAAGACTTCACCTGCAAGTCTGGACTATCGTCACACGAATAGCGGTAAGTATAAGTTTTGTTTTGCTAATTTCCCTCATGCTTACTTTGCTTTACAGAAGCTTCAAACTATGGCTCTAAGAATTTTATTCCTCATTTTCGATTTGTCTCGTGTTACATAAGAATCCATCAAACTGCGGTGCCACTGTTATTGTAGACTCCTCCTTGAAAAATTACATCCGATTATATCGATGCAGAAAATACATCAAGGCAAGCATTATCTCATTAAAGAATTCCTAATTAGAAGTTGTATTTATGTCGCGCTGCAACATTAAAAAAATGGTTAAAATACTTAATTAACCCTGATTCTTCTTGATTAATAACTTTAAAAATCCGAATACTGTTAACAACAATGAGATAGCTACATAATATAACTTCCGCCAAGTTATTCTAACGCTTAAAAAATTCAAACTGTGATGTTCTTCAGTCGAAAGCGAATCATTTGTCACGATCTTTTTCCTGTGATACATCACAATAAACCAGATTTTGCCAAGAAGGGAACGAGTTATGTATATCTGAATCATTTTCACCTGGTGCCAATGATTTTTCAAGGCGAATATTAAATTTTTACTTTTTAGTCTAAAACGGACGATTTTTTGATCGACTTAGCCTACTTAAAGGGACATTAAATGGAGCATCGTACATTGTTGCATTGGTAGTCTGTTCTCCCGAGACGTTTGTGACGCTGGAATTGCCGCCGGGTTTTCGGAATGGTTTGTATTTTTATTAACTGTTAGCAACATAGATTAATTATGCAGGCATTCATTTATCTAATTGGTGGCATTGTGGTGTAAAAAGAGCAAATGACCATTTTGCGCAAGTGGAAGTTGAAAACGATGTTTTGAGTTTTTACGAAGAGGATTCGTGTGGATATTAGGTTTATGCATGAAACTACGGAAGATGCTTGCGTAGCGAACCATATAACAGCGATACAACTTATATGCCGTGTGATTAAGAGAAATGCAGGCACTATGAATTTCTTTCAAAAAACTTTAGCAGAACTGTTTCGTTCCAGATACAGTGCATCGTAGCGAAGTGATCGTTTGAAAAATATTTTTGCAAGATGCGACAAATTAAATATAATTAAAATATTGTAAAACTAACAGGCCGTATTTCAACCTAACCACGATTTTTATGACAAAACGAAACTGTTTAGGTTGGTATGATCCCTGTACCAATAATTTTTATGTTATTTTTGCAGTGCTGATAGCATTTCGCATTTGCTCAGCCTCTCATATTTCGGCTATTTTTAATTAAATTTCTAGCGACTTTTCCGCAAAGCAAGAGCGCAAAACGTGAAGAGGACATATTGACGAAGCGACTGAACCAAATTTCAACAGGTTAGTAGGCCTACCATTTTCGTGTAGGTTCCGAAAGTGGTGCAACCTCCACTAACAAGTAACAACATGAACGCTTTATATTGAGAATTACATTATTGAAGGCGACGCTAAGGTAGTGAGAAGCTAAGATATAACAAATATGTATAAATACAATAAGTAGAATGCAATGAAAAAAGTGTAATAAAGATTAAAATTCTTATCAGTTGTTTAGGCCCCCATACGTCCATGGAGTGGTCACTAAAATAGCAGAATTGCTGCTTCTAAAGCTACTAAATGTAGAGATCTAGCGAGAAGAAGATACGCTGGTTGCTTAGACGTTTGGAGGATGCCGAAAAATATATGCAACTAGAAATTATTCATTGGTCATAATACACAACTCTAAACATATTTCCCGTGAGTAGTATTACACGTACTTAGAAATAATGTAAAACACATAACGTGTAGATAAACGTTTTCCTGTTTAATTGAAGATCTCCGTTGTTTTCGTGGTAGTCACAACTAGCCTATAAAGTTTGTATCTGTCTAAAGATTTTTTTATAGTTATATTCTAGTTTCAAATCCACTGAGTACAATAAGTTAATATTTAATACGCCTAGTGTTGCAAATTGAAAAAAAAGTTTTTTTTCAGATTTTCAGATTTTGTTTTTTTTCTAAATTTGTTTTTTTTCCAGAAAACAATATATTTGATAAAGTATAGTTTAATTTACGGAACTTACATCTTGTATTTGTGTTTTAAATCTTACTAAATCATATAATGTCTTACATAATGATTCATAAATGTATCTCTATAGTTAACAATTTTTTATTCATCCTCTATGTCAGTACCATGGAGGATTCCTCCATGGTCAGTACCACATTCACTAGTATCAGTACCGGAGTCGGAATTTTCTGTTTCTTATTCTGTCTGCTCTAGATCTATAACTTCAGAAATAATTACATTTTCTTTTACTGGATGTATTGTACCCAAAAGCTTTTGAGATTGCTATTTTAAATTGTGAGCAAAGTACACACTGTGCATAAAGACTGCGCCGATAGTTGTGTATTAAGGTCTTTTAAGTTTGAATTTAAATATATTTTCACACAAAATAGGAGCTTTATTTCTTTTCAGTCGTTGGTTTACGCCAACGGTTGCAAGGAAATGATTAATAAATGTTGAAAATTAAATGACTCAGTATCACTATACGCTGCGAGTTTAACAAGTATACGAATATAAGGAAAGCACAATAAGTAATAAAAAGAGGCAAAAAACCGTAGATAAATATAAAATTGCTAATTTTTTGAAAAGATCCGTAGGTCTACAGATAAATTCGCAGCGCTGGTAGCACTAGTTTAAATAGCGTGTATCAATCCAAACAACGGGGTACGGGGATTCCTTCTCGCGTAACCTAGCCTTTTCGGGAAGTCCCCGTTCGTAAAAGAAAACTTCAGTCAATGTTGCCAATTTTTTTGTATTTTTTTTTCTACTGAACCAGAAAAATATAGAAGATTTAAAAAATTAAGATAAGTACTTAGTATAAACAATCATACTAAACGATAAATGCCTTAAAAATTTGAAATTTAGTATTTATGAAAAAAAATATGTACTAGAAAAAAACATGTTTTTTTTTTCAAGTCAGAAAAAAACCGTTATTTACAACACTAAATACTATACGAATTGAATTTTCTTTCCGTACTGAATACATTAAAAAAAAAAGATATCCAGGCTTGATGTAGATTCAAAATCGATATATGGTAAAATGTAGAACAACGTACGGTATAGTAGTAAATTCCAATTTGAAGCAAAACCCCACAGTAAACCCAAGTTTGGATATCTGTTCGAATACTAACAGAGGTATTGTAAATAGATAACAAATCTTGAAATCGTTATCAGAAATCTAAACATTATTATTATTCTCGAATCATAAAAATCAAACATTGCGCAATAAACACATTTGGCACAGTACTTCGCAACCTCAAGTGCATTTTGTGTTGCTCGAAACAGATCATCTCTGTTGCAGGATGATGGACGCATAGAGCACTAGAGCATATGGTTCATAGTTTGATTCGCACTTAATACTGGTAGCATCAGTACAACCTACTTCACTAGGTTTTCCTTGGACCTTCCCACTCCTGTTCCCAACCGATTTAAGGACTGCTAGACGTTCCAGTCCTCTGCGTGACGAGGTGGAAAGCACTCTGCAACTGTTTAGTGGTCCCGACATATTAGGGACCTTCATTTTCCACATCTGTACTTTTGCCTTTTCAGGTGACCCAATTAGTTCCCGTGATGTTCTCAGGAAGCTTTACCTGGATTTGAGTCTCTGGGCTGGTGGTTTATGGCCGTGCAATGGATGAGCGCTTTCCCGTTCTATTTTTGTCCTCTCCTGTTCGCAGCCCCTTCTCTCCGGATACTGGGTGGTACAATCCCCAAAAGCTGGTAAAGCCTGTCAACTGAGGCACATGTCACTAGCCTACAGGCGTTATTGAGGGCTACGTCCACCTTTTTGGTGTGAGATGATAGGTACCAAACTGGGCATGCATATTCTGCAACAGAGTAACAAAGGGCCATTGCCGATGTATGTATAGTTTGTGGTTGACTGTCCCACTGTGATCCAATTAGTTTGCGCAATAAGTTGTTTCTTGTAGAGATCTTCATTTTGCAATTCATGCAGTGTTGCTTATATGAGAGGGTTCTGTCGAGTGTCACTCACAGATATTTTGGGGAGTTACATGTCTCCAGTTCGGTACCTGACCACACTATTTTTAACTTACGCTGAGCTTTCCAATATTTTAGGTGAAGGGCACACACTTCAGTTTTTGAAGGGTTAAGTCTAAAGTGATTTTTCCTATAATAACTTGATAGGACTTCAAGAGCAGCAGATAAATTTCTTTCTACAACTCCAAGCTTCGTGCCCTGTGAGGTTAGGGCAAGATCATAAGCGTACACGAAGCTCCTGGTAGCTGGATGTAATTGCTGATCGTTTGTATAAATGTTGAAAACGATATGGGCCAGTAAACTACCTTGGGGTAGATCATTTTTTGTACTCTCCATTGGCTGGGCTATCCTTGAAAGTCAACGAAAAACCTACGGTTCTGTAGAAGAGTAGCGATGAGCTTGGTTAATCTGGTGACCTTTGTCAGATTGTAGACCTTGTAAAGAAGTACTTGGTGGTTAACAGTATCGCATGTTGCTGACAGGTCCACAAAGACCACACTCGTGGCCTTACGGCTCTCAAATCCATCCTCTATAAACTGTGTTAGGTTCAGCATTTGTGCAGTACAACTTTTACCAAGACGAAAGCCAGCTTGTCATGGTATAAATTTTGGATCGATCACAGGCTAGATAGGATTCAGAATTAATCGTTCAAATATTTTTTTAAATGGACACGAGTGCTATAGGTCTAAAATCTTTGGAATTGTTCCCATCTTTTCCAGGTTTCAGCAGGCAATGACTCTCATCCTCCGCCACACCTTCGGAATTTGATATGTGCTCATACATTTGTTAAAGGGCTGTAGAACCCATTCTTTGGTTTTATATCTAATGCTCTTAATTTGTTTTCATCGTATGTCATCGAGGCCTGCGACTTTCCTGTTTAGCGCTCATAAATAACCTTTTCCAACTCTCACATACTAAAGGGCTCAGTGAGGTTATTCATCTCTTCCTGACTGTTTATGTGCGTTTTTTTTTTTTATATATATGATCAGATTTCAGGGAGATTCCTGTATATCAGAAGATGTTGTTGGTTCTGAAGCTCACCACATTCACATAGATCGTTGTCAGTAGTGTAACCCTATTTTTTAATATTAGACCTACATCGGGACACTTCAGTTCTTAATCTGTTTAGAGCCTTCCATATAGCATATGGCTGATTACACTCCGCATGTTCCTCCACTGTTCTTCAGGCAACGAATTTCTCCATAGTTCTAGACGGCTTGCTTCAGGGAAGAGCTTGTGGCTGTAGTTGACTGTACGAAGCTCTTTCTTGACTTCAGCCTTGTGGGTAGAGGTTCGTGTCCAAACAAAGGGTGTCTGGGGTCTGTTTCCTCTTCTCCATCTCTGCAGCTGTTTTCCTACGAATGTCAGGTGGTGCTATACCCATGATTTGGTATATTTTACTAACAGTAGTTGGTTTCAGGCAAGCTGTTACAATGTGACCAGTATCATTCACTGCTATATCAACCTGCCTAGCGTGTGCAGAGTTTTGCCAATCTGGTGCTGAGTATTCTGCTGCAGAGAAACTAAGTGCCAGGGCAGATATACGAAGCACATTTGGCTGTGCTCCCCATGAGGTACTTGTAAGTTTTCGGATGATGTTGTTCCGGGCGGATACTTTGAGTTTCAGATCCTCACAGTGGGATTTGAATGTAAGAGAGCGATCAAGCTTTACTCCTAGATATTTTGGAGTATCGCAGTGTAGTTGATGTTCAACTTCCATCTGGCTTCTCTGTTTCTCAGATGGAATGCACAGACCTGTGTTTTTCTAGGGTTGGGCTTCAACTGATTAGCATCATAATACTTGGCCATATCCTCAAGAGCTGTTGTCAGCTTCACCTCCACCGCCTCAAAGGTTGTGCCTTGAGCTACAACTGCTGTGTCATCAGCATAAATGAATGTTCTTGTTCCAGGAATAATTGGTTGATCATTTGTATATATTTGTACAAGAGCGGGGCCAGCACACTACCCTGAGGGAGGCCATTCTTCTCAGTTCTGCATCGACCCTTCTTATTGTGGAGGGTGACGTAAAACCTTCTGTTTTGTAGTAAACACTGGATGATTTGTGTAAGATGATAGTCTTTTGTGGTGGAGTATACCTTACTTTCAAAATTTTGTGGTTGACTGTATCATACGCCGCTGTGAGATCGATGAATGCCACACCTGTAACCTGTCCTCTTTGATACCTATCCTCTATATACTGTGTGAGGTTAAGAATTTGGCCGCAGCATGACCGACCAGGTTGAAAACCAGCCTGTTCCTTTATCAGCAATGCACTCTGAGATACGGTTGAGGATCAATCTCTCCAAGACTTTGTATAAATGACAAAGGAGTGAAACTGGTAGGAAGCTTTTTGGATCTGTTGATTACTTTCCAGGCTTTAGCAGTGCCGCAACTTTGGCTTTCCGCCAGAACTTGGGGATCTGTAATTTGGAGGTGCAGGCATTCATTAAATTCAAGATCCACTGCTTTGTAGCTGGGCCAAACATTTTAATTTGATCTGTTCTCAGATCATCTAAGCCTGCAGCTTTGTTAATCTTCAAAGAATGCAGGACGGCTTCCAGTTCTACCACTGTGAATGGATTCCCAAGATGGTCTTGCTGGTCAGAGTATCTTTTGAGCTTCTTTTTTCAGGTCTTCTTCTAGTCTTTCAATTCAGTAGCAGTTTGTGTGCTATTTGATTTGGACTAACTTTAAGGCGACTAGGTGGAGTGCTACTTGGATCACTATTGAGGTTTTTCAGTAATTTCCAAGCCTTACGACTGTTCTGTTTCATGTCTAAATCTGACATTAAATTGCACCATTTATCTCTTCTAGCAGTAGACTTAGCGCGTATGAGATCTTTCCCTGTTTGTATGGTTTCTTCAGAAAAAGGATCTTATTCATAAAGGTGTACGTATCTCTCAGAAAGAAACTTGGAGTCATTATCCATACCAGCAACATAAGTTGTACTGCAGCCTCGAGGAATATGTTTGCGTGATATGGCTTTAACTATTTCAGTAAATTTATCGTATGTACTTGGAGATGGGTCCAGGTTTAGGACTTGCTCATCTAGTTCTTGAGAGAACTTTCCCCATTGTGCTCGTTGAAATTAAATCTTCTTTTAAACTGAACAGACTCTGGCTTCACTACTGCTTCAATAGTGCAAATAATTGGTCTATGTTGCGTACGTGGGATTGGCTTCATAACATTCTTCTTTGACTGTTGATGTGTTCACTGACAAAGATGTTATCTGGATTATATCCACCCTGCCATCTTCCACTACTAAAAGATGGTGGCATATTTGGGTCATATATTAGCATTAGGCCCATACGTTCAACCCATTCTTCAAGGTCCTCTCCATTTTTATCAGTCTCCCTGTAGCCCCAGGATGTACTGTGGCAGTTGAAGTCATCAATAACAATCTTTGTTTGTTAGGAGTGGAAGTTAGGTGGTTGTGTGAAGCTAAATTTAAAAAAACCGTTTAGTTTGAAATTTGTCCTGGTGGTGGAAGGATCTGCCATTAGGATTATTCGTAATGTTGCCCAGGGTACGCCCGCTCGTATTAGTTTTCATAATTCACTATTCTGCACGAACTATGAGACGTGATGATGTAAACGTTGTTATTACCCGAAATTTAGTTCGTGATGCATTTCATGCGTTTAGGAGTGTCTACATAGTTTGATTTTGTAGCGACAATATTAATTGAAATGTGGGTAGGTTGAAATGCAGCCTGTACCAGAAGGGGCAAACAATTTATTATCAGTTGTAAGTAATTTCATAAGCACCATGTTAGTGACACAACGTGTATCGCGTATCGCAATGTATACTACTCCCATTTAAGCTTCTGACTCTTGGAGTCAGCATTTCTCGAGAACTAAATGAGAAATCGAAAATTTTCATTGTTTACTTTCAATTTCTCTCGTCGTGTTACATTAGAATCTATTATCAAATTTGACTTTGGGGATAGTTTTCCTCTGAAGTTCAACCTAAAACACCTCACTTTTGAGACAGTATATCTCGAGAACTAAGCGAGATTTCGAAAAATTTTATTCTTTATTTTAGATTTGTGTCGCCGTGTTACATAAGAATCTAACACCAAATTTTACCTTGGGGAAATGTTTCTTCCGAATTTCAACCCAAAACACCTTACTTTTGAGACAGTATATCTCGAGAAGTAAGCAGGATATAAAAAAAAATCATCTTTGATCTGTCTCGTCGAGTTACATAATAATCTATCATTAAATTGCCGTGCCACGGTTGTCTTATGATTCCCTTGAGGTTTTTGTGCCTATTCCCCGTGTTTCTACGGCCGACTAATATGGCGGTCTCCCCACCTCACTTCTCTCTATCTGGTTTCACTCCAGTGCGTGGTGAAGGTCCTTTGCGTCGTCTCCATATATTACTTCCTCCATGTAATGTAGCAGGGGGGCCACTGAGACTTCCATTCACGCCCTTCCTCGTTTTCGCCTCTGCTTTTCTCCTCTACTTAGCCATGTCGCATCCAATGGCGGGATATTCAAATACTACATCCTCCACCCATGCCCTAAATTAGAAGGTCCTCTGCGTAGACTTGCTACTTCTACAAAAAAAAAGGCCAAAGAAGTGCTTCTCATCACGTAATCGGACAATCTAAATAACAGTGATATTAAAAATGTCACTGTTGAGTTGTTATTTAAACTGGATTTTTAAATAGCTGTACCCGAAAAAATTTGGTACAGTAAAATTACACTTACACATGAAGTACTGATCCTGGATTCTTTAGAAATAGCGAACACTAGCAAACGAGTGTTTCTCACTGAGCGTGGTGGGTGAGCGGATAACGCTTTCTGGAGGACGCGGGTTCGAATCCCCCATGCAGTTTAGGGTTTTCAGTGGTTTTCCCAAATCACTCCAGGTGAATGCTGGGATGCGAAAAGGCCATGGCTGAATTCCTTTCCGTTCCTTGTTCCCGTCCGATCCCGCCTCTAATCACGTCGATGAGGCCATAAGCAAAAAAGTTTCTTTTGGCGAAAACTATTTGCTGCAAGGACGAAACTTTTCACGGTATTGTAAATAAATAGAACGTTCTTGGGCTTCCAGTCACGTAGCAATATCACATTCATGGGACATTTCGAGGAAGTCCATCTCTGACCTTTTCAAAGCACTGGCGGTGCAGTGACAATGTTCGAAGACAGAAGCCGACCCTAGGCAATGACGTCATCCACTCTTCTGTATCTTACCGATATGTTGCTACCTCAAAATATTTATCGCAGGTTCCAGGTCACACTAAGCTGGTATCCAGTTTCACTGTTTACTTAAAAATAAGCTATTCTGATTTTAACAGCTTCTGTGATTAGGCAGTCCCAAAAATCTCTGGAACAGGCTAAAATTCTTATTTCTTCACATTTAAATAAATGGCTCTCTTGGACACTGTGTTCGGACACCGCTGATTTTTCGTCCTTACAGAGACGACTATTTCTTGTGCCGTCGATATACCGCTGTACAATACACCTCTTGGTTTGTCCAATGTAAGCGCTGCCAAAATCACTAGTATATAGTAAACAGACTCTAGAAACAAATAAAATGGGAAATTGTAGCACTCCTATCAAATTACTTCAAGGAGCTTCTAAATTGTGAACCCCCTAAAAGACAACTTACATTTGAAAAACCCTCTCCAAATCCAGATTCAGAACCTCCCACTTTAGAAGAAATCCAACAAATAATCCGTGGACTTAAAAATAACAAAGCCCTTGGGGAAGATGGCATAATTGCTGAAATGTGGAAAAATAGGTGGTACGAGTCTTGCTCAAAAAAATTCATATGATTATACAAGATATCTGGATCAAGGAAAAAATCCCCGATAACTGGAAATGTGCACGAATTCACCCACTGATATTAATAACTACAGAGGAATTTCCTTGTTACCAATTACTTACAAAATTCTATCCAAGGCACTTGTCATGAGACTTGAAACACAAACAGATCATCTTATTTTCGATTATCAGGCAGGATTTAGAAAAGGCAGGTCATGTGCAGAACAAATTTTAAATCTCAAAGCCATCTTACAAATCCGTAAAAACAGACAAACAGTAATCACGTATTATCTTGGTTCTCCGGGTGGAGCCGCGTTTCTGCCATCTTACTGTGGCTTTCATCAGAGGACTGACTGCCTCAACAAGATGGCAGAAACGTTAGGTTTTAATAAATCGACGCGGCTCCATCCGGAGAAACAACATAATACATACAGTGACCACGGAAGCCTCCGTAATCAAACAGTAATCACCTTTGTAGATTTAGAAAAAGCCTGTGACTCTATTGACAGACAAACACTTTTTAAGATACTAGAAGAATACAAAGTACACAGTAAAACAAGAGAATTAATCAGTCAGACAATAACGGATACCATTTCAAAAGTTAGGTTCTTAGGTGAGGTGTCTGAACCTTTTAAAATCAGTATAGGAGTTCCACAAGGAGATGGACTGTCACTCCTTTTGTTCAATCTTGTTCTAGACAAAGTAATCAAAACCTGGGAGAAAGAAGTGAAAGGAATAACCATTGGCAGGCTACTCGGAAATAAACTTCACTTTCGGTGCCTGGCCTTTGCAGATGATCCAGCAATTCTCTCCAACAATAGGCAAGAGGCAGTCCACGCCCTTGAAAAACTGCATGAAATTTCAGATAAATGTGGTCTACAAATCTCATATGCTAAAACCCAATATATGGAAGGATCTTCACCGTACCAAGACTCGATTTGGCAATATTGCTCACGAAACTAAATTCAGATATCTAGGAGAAATTATTCAACCTGCAGGACTAAATCGTGAAGCAAACAAGGAGAGAATAACTAAATTACAAAAAGCCTACAGAATCACCTTGAACAGATACCACAAAAAGTCAATATACCGTAATGCCAAATAAAGACACTATAACACTGTAATAAAACCGGGGCAGTATACGCATCTGAAACTTTGATAATTGGGGGCAGATCATTGATTAAAGATATTGAAAAGCAAGAAAGGAAAATTTTAAGGAAAATCTTTGGCCCAGTTTGTATCGGTGGAATTTGGATAAAAAGGAAATCACACGAACTATATCAACATTCTGAAAAAATTCCAGACACATTCAGGAAAAGAAGAATTAAATTCTACGGCCATATTATCAGAATGAGTAAAAACAGACTAAAAAAAAAAAATAATTATAAACCTGGCCTTTTCAATGAAAATCAAAAACAACTGGCTAACTGAACTCGAAAAGGATCACCGGGAAATTGGAATAACAGACGGTATCATAGAGGACAGGCACCGATTTAGTAGCATGGTAAATAACCTTCAGTTTACCAACAGCCAGTATATTAGAAGAAGGAACACTGGGACAGAAGAACAGCGAAAGGAAGGAGAAATTCTGGGAACCGAGGAAAAACAGGTCTGCTAGATAAGTTCACTTGCGCTCCTGAGTTGGGCAGAACGACGGGGAAAAAAACCCCAGGGATTCGTAATACCAGGTCATCTTTATCGCTTTATTGCGGGTGGTCTGAAAATTGTCTTGACTTCGTGTTTGGTCAAAAATCTATCTATTTTCAGCATAACGCACCCACGAGCGGAAGCAATGCAGGGCCCTTGGTGTCACCACGATCTTTGTTTTGGTCTTCCTTAATGCGTGACTAATATTCCCCTAGCTGCTCTCTCGAAATAGTACAGTTCACCAGCAAGCTATAATTGTCGCAAACCCTCCATGCTCTATGTACCAGAATGGTTAGAACAGTGTTGCCTTACACAGGATGGTGACAGCTGTTGTCGTTCAAATACAAATAGTTATTGGTAGGCTTACGACAAACCGAGTTCCGTCGGCACGTTTTATAATCAACACAAGAAACGGCAGGCAAACGTTCTCTTCCTTGGTGAACTGAATATTTTGATTGACAGAATTCAAATGTGCCAGGAATTGGTCCACACTGTTTCTACCATGATGTCAAACTATTTGGTTTTTCAACACTTCTGTTCCTGACATTGGTGTATTTCCGTTGTATCGACATGAATGATCTTGATCTACGCTTAGGCTACAGTGAGCAGCACAATAAACAAGAAGAAATCATGGAGTCTGCGAGTTATGAAGTGTAACAGTGAATTTGTGAAAATGTTGGTTCTCTTGCTCTGATACAAAATCTAAGAGATGAGCACACTAATAACGCACATGCGAGTGAAGTGTCGTACGCTATTCAGCAGTGAACTGGAAACCAATGCTTATAAAAATTTGGTTATGTTTACTGATAATAATTTATATTACGTGATGTAAGTAAAGACATTATGTTGCATTTGTTGATTTTCACCGCTATTTAAAACTAGAAATAAGGGCGTGATAAAATAAAACATCATAACACATTTTCCATTATTTTATTTTAAAATTATATTTTAGGCAGTGCACCTATCTTTACTAATCTTATTTCCATTACAAAGTATTCTTTTCAGGTTTATATCACGTGTGAAAGGGTGTTCCTTGTCTTCAAATCTGTAGCAGACTTTCTTCGTGATAAGTTTCTGGAACCACCGCGTCTTCTCCGATCCATCAACGTAAATAACGGCATATTTTTCGTTTGTTGTCACCCTTAGAATAGAACACATCTTACTGAATGAGTCACCATTAGCATTCCAAAATATTCAGTTGTAATATGTGTCTGCCATCTGATATTAGGATCGTTACCTTCATGTGGTGGTGACGAGACACATACGACGTGTAAAGTTAATATCGTCGAAGTGCATTCTGCGTCCATCATCCTCTTTGAAGACAAGGACATCCTTTCTCGTCTTTAAACCATGCGCATCCAAGCATTTGGTCTTCATTAGACTAGCTTGTTTTATGTTAGCTTGCACAATTGTCAGGGATGAGTGTTCCACAACGCGATCATTCAGTATCGGACAGTAAATAGGCGAAAAAATTCTCACAGCTTTCAATTTCCATACAGGTATCTACAATTCCATTCTCAACTGATTCATTTGGTTGTGAACAGTCAATTTGAGTTAGACGTCGGATGTGACATATTAATCAGGTTTTAGTAATGGTATTGTTCACAGTATGACTCTTGAAATCTTGTAAATTAGTCTTAGAACACAACGGTTCTGTTTTTCTGAACGTCTAGATTCAAGTTCATTTTCGATCATCAAATTCGCTTGCGCTAGTTTCCTCGCATT
Source organism: Vandiemenella viatica (assembly GCA_031002005.1). Taxonomy (NCBI): domain Eukaryota; kingdom Metazoa; phylum Arthropoda; class Insecta; order Orthoptera; family Morabidae; genus Vandiemenella; species Vandiemenella viatica. The sequence goes on along the minus strand of JARYHS010012519.1, from coordinate 129,636,778 downwards.
TTCTGTTTGTTTGTAATCCTAGAATCAAGTAACTCGATTTCTCCAATTGTGCTTTGATGTCTTCAAAAACCAAATTAGTTCTCACTTATTCACAGCAAGGAATATTCCAGCAGATCCCAACTTCTGAAACAAAAGCGCAATGGCGTCACACTTTCTATATTTTTCAGAAAACCCTTTTCACGGAAATGCGGCGTCGCCCATACGAGCTTACTGTGATACTCTTTTGTAGATTTGGATTTGCTTGTGTATATGAATACACATTAACCTTAGTTTGAATCAGTTTCACTTCCCGTTTTAAATTTTCAAGTATCCGTTTGAAGTTTTCAAAAACTCCAAAAGCGGTTTACATGCATCGAAGTAGCCAAGATAGCTACGCGCCATCCTGCGTTGTGCAACATACCAACTTATTGAGCGATCACTTGAAATATACATCTTCGTTGTGATTTTGTTTCTATTTCTGTCGATTTCAACTCCATTAATTTCATATCGAATTTCCTCAAACAGATGCACGATTGCATTTAATATAAGCTGTGAATTTGCAGGACCTGTGCCATGTGACCTGAAAAATCTTCCTTTAACATGAAGGTAGCTTTCATAAGCAGTGTGTAAGTATTATGTTTTCGAATAGGTATCCAAATTTCATCATTATTATTACAGATGGTTGTGACATATAGCTAATAAGTCGAAAAATGTTTCGCGTTATCGACTCGTCAAACCCAACACTAGAAGTTATTTCTACTACCTAATTCATTTCTTATGATATAGGTAGGAAGAGTACATTGGCAGGTGTTAATTATTTCTCAATCGACACTGTTTGTTCATGATTAATTGAGTTTCGGGTTTTGCCGCGTTGTTTATTTCCTTACCTAAGCTTTCGGCTGGTATCCTCCAGCCTTCGTCAGAGATACTGTTTATGTTGACATAGCAACGAGCGCCAAGCATCGCAGAGTAAGAGGCCGCTATCTTCGTTGATGTTGTTGGTGTTTTTTAAAATTTCTGCTGCCTCAACGAAGATAGCGGCCTCTTACTCTGCGATGCTTGGCGCTCGTTGCTATGTCAACATAAACAGTATCTCTGACGAAGGCTGGAGGATACCAGCCGAAAGCTTAGGTAAGGATATAAACAACGCGGCAAAACCCGAAACTCAATTAATCATGAACAAAGATGGCCGTGGAAGTCTGAGGAGACACTGTTTGTGTTGGTAGCTTCTTATTATAACAAGAACCCACTGTTTATATATAGATACACCCAAAGTAATGGTTTACCCTCTAAAATCTATTAATTTGCTGTCTTGGTTTACAAGTATATTGTAAATGTTACTGAGCGTTCTCACCATAATGTTGAAGTAAATGACACTGACGGTTACGTCTGCAATATTGTTCTTTGGAGGTATTGTAGTGTAGCTTATCGTAGCCGCAATTTTCCGTCCTCATACTATTCTCTACACATAAAGGACTAACTTTTAAGATCTGTACTTTGTATTCAGGTATATAAATAAGTAGTGGTTTTAAAAATCCTAGCAATGATCCAACTGATTTTGGATTAGTGAAGTAGATTCCCACAGATGTTTGTATCTCACTGCTTAATGAATTGTTGTTCACTCACCTAATTTATCAAGTTGTCAATATCGTATGAGTCTGTCGGTATACCAACCACCTTATTCTTTGAGTTATCAGTTTTACGGTTTGACCATTTATATATTTCGAATCGAGTTGTAAGTTTGTAAGTCCGCCAACCCGATTGCGTATTCGCTGTGGATCGGATCTATGGGCGAAAAATAATACAGCCCAAGACTGAACTGTTAACGGGACGAGAAGTATCACAAACATTTTTCTCCGACTAATGTTCGATCACGATTGCGGGCAAATATTTACGTGTAGGAATGTCCGCATATGTGAATGTTAAATTTAGCACTGTACAGTAGTCGGTTTCGTCCAGATTGCTGTTACAATATTAGTGGGGTTCTAAGTCACCGAAACTCTTGAAATACTTAACTACTCCGTCTTTTTACTTCATGTATAGTGACGTACCAAAGGTCATGGGATATTTACAAATATTGAGAGGACCACGTTTTGCCCTGCATAGTACAATAACCCGATTTGACACTGACTCAACAAATCATGGGGATTCCCTTGAAGAAATATTCATTCATGCTTCCTCTATAACCATCCAAAATTGCGAACGTGTTGCTGGTACAGGACATGGTGCACGACCAGACCTTCTGACCATGTCCCAGTTATATTTGATTGGATTCGTCTGGCGATCTAACTCGCCAAATCATTTGCTGGAAGTATCCAGAATGCTCCTTAAATTAATTGTGAACGATTTTGGCCAGGAGACACGGCGCATTGTGGTCCTGGAAAAGTCTATCATTATTTGGGGACATGACGGCCATGAATGACTGCAAATGGTCTCCAAGTAGCTGAATATAGCCAATGGTCGGTTCAGTTTGACCAAAGGTCCTAGTCCATGACATATAGCGACGACTGCCGCTGGGACTTGCTTCGATGCCCGATGGTTCCTCTTCTACGTCGACGGTGTGAGCTTGCATGGAGGTGACAGAGAGATTTGAAATGTGTCTTGCTTGTGGTAATAAACCCCAATCTCATTCCATCGTTCCAGTCATGGCGGGGCAGTTTTGGTGTCTTGAACTTTGCTGATGCGTTCATCTGACTTACTTCTAATCTGCCAAGGCGCGGTTTCGACGGCCTGTCAACATTCAGCTTCCCAGGACGATGTTCCCCGTGTTTTTTTCCAATAACCCAAGCTCGCCATCCTCGTTTCAGTTATTAATTTCTTGACCGAATAACTCTAGAATTACAACAAACAGAGCCCATACCAGTATGAAGTCACTACAGTGCCTTCTTCAAAGCTTGGATCCATGGCCTCGTGAGGTGTGCGCTACATTCGAACCCTACCATCAGTTCTTACCAACTGCAATGGTGACTTATCTGATCACGCAGCCAGTCATCTTGGATCAAACCAATATGTTCACAAGCGTACAAGAGTCGCTGCAGCTGATGGTGTTTTGTTAGCTGAGGCAATCACGTCGGTCTTCTGTTGCAACATCCCATTAACGCAAAATTTAGCTACACTGTCCGTACAGACACGTCTGTCATATGTCCCACATTGAATTGATTGTTATTTAATACAGTATAGCCTGTCTGTTAACACTGACACCTCGACGTAGACATCGAAAATCTTGGTGATTAAATAGACGTGGTAGAACACTGCGTAGTTCATGCGGGAGATAATGCTGGAAATTAGTATTCACGCACACTGACGCTGTGAATCGAGGAAAGTTGAATTAACGAACAATATCAGAAATGGAATGCGGCATGCATCTAGCGCTAACTAGCATCCCGCTTTCAAAGTCTGTTAATTCATGTCGTGCAGCATAATCACGTCAGAAAACCTTTCACACGACTCACGAGGTTGTAAATGAAAGCCCCGACACTACGTGGCATATTTGTATGTTTCTTCCGCGCTGCTACAGCCATCAGGATATTTCCAGATGACTTATGGCACTTGATTGTATGCCACCCAGTGTGTTCCAGTACTTTCAGTAATGTCCAAGTTGTCAGTTTCATAATCACGCTCACGAATTTTATCAGATGATACATTACGCATGTATGCACCAAGGAAATATACATATAGTATAATCTGTCAGCGGCCTCACCGACTTTTTTCTTTAATTCCATCCGCCTTTATGGTAAAGTTTCAAATACAAGCGTTAACCCCTCATTACTATTGTCTCCATGGTTTATCATATCGTTTCTCTGCTTTTTTGCTTCTTTAGCGGTCTTGATAGTATTGCCAAATCTTGCGACTCCTTCTCAGAGAGCTCCAGCTGCCGACAATCTGGCAAAAATAGGTATTAGAGGGAGGATGAGCCATTTATTCCTTTTCTTTTTCATCTTTGCTCCCAACTTTAGCTGAGTGCGTTGAACAGACGCTATATCGTGTACCATACGAGATGCGTAAAGTTGATTGATCTATATCTGACCAAGTTGCAAACTTTTTCGAGTTTAGTATCCTATTCACAGATCCGTATGGCGGTATGTACGCCTCAAATACCATCTTATTGTTGAGCTTTAGTTAGCCACGATCCTGCTTTCTCTTTGGAGGCATTGTTATCAGCTGACTGACTTTATTTGTTTGTACACAAATATACACTGAAGAGCCAAAGAAACTGGTACACCTGCCTAAAATCTTGTAGGGCCCCTGCGAGCATGCGGAAGTGCCGTAACACGACGTGGCTTGGACTCGACTAATATCTGTAGTAATGCTGCAGGAAAATGATATCATGCATCCTGCACAGCTGTCCATAAATCCGTAAGAGGGTGTGGAGATCTCTTCTGAACTGTACGTTGCAAGGCATCCCAGATATGCTCAATAATGTTCATGTCTGGGGAGTTTGGTGGCCAGCCGAAATGTCTAAACTCAGAAGAGTATTCCTGGAGTCACTCTGTAGCAATTCTGGACGTGTGGGGTGTCGCATTGTCCTGCTGGAATTGCCCAAGTCCGTCGGAATGCACAATGGACATGAATGGATGCAGGTGATCAGCCAGAATACTTACGTAGGTGTCACCCGTCAGGGTCGTATCTAGACGTGTCAGGGGTCCCACGTAAAAACGCCCCACACCATTACAGAGTCTCCACTAGCTTGAACAGTTCCCTACTGACATGGGAGGTCGATGAATTCACCTCCATCCGCTTAGAAACGAGACTCGTTAGACCAGCCAACATGTTTCCAATTATCAACAGTCCAATGTCTGTTTTGACGGATCCAGGCGAGGCGTAAAGCTTTGTGTCGTGCACTCAGCAAGGGTACACGAGTGGGCCTTCTGCTCCGAAAGCCGATATCTATGATGTGTCGTTGAATGTGTCTCACGCTGACACTTGTTGATGGCCCAACATTGAAATCCGCAGCAATTTGCGAAAGGGTTGCACTTCTGTCACGTTGAACGATTCTCTCCAGTCGTCATTGGTCCGTTCTTGCAGGATCTTTTTCCGGCCGAAGCGATGTCGGAGATTTGATGTTTTACCGGATTCGTGATTCATGGCGCATTCGTGAAATGGTCGTACCGGAAAATCCACACCTCATCGCTACGTTGGAGATGCTGTGTCCCATCTCTCGTGCGCCGACTGTAACACCACGATCAAACTCACTTAAATCGTGATAACCTGCCATTGTAGCAGCAGTAACCGATCTAACGCCTGCGCCAGACACCTGTTGTCTTATATAGGCGTTGCCAACCGCAGTGCCGTACTCTGAGTGTTTACATATTCTAAGTGTGCATGCGCATGCCTATACCAGTTTCTTTGGCTCTTCATTGTATAGCCATCGCAACCACCCAAGTTCGTCAATAACTCAATATTCGTTTCGTGAAACAGCGTATGTTGTCGACAAGACCAAGAGGAGTAAAAAAATGGTCGTCTGATTCCTGAGACAATTGTGTATGTACCATGAAACCGTAGAAAAACCAATTTTCTGCTCTCACTGCTGGTACACATCAGTGGATTTAGATTTGAAAATGTATAAGCGTTTTCCAAATCGTTATATCAGCCAGAGTATCATTTGCTACAAGAAATACTAAAAACCTATTAAAGAAAGTCAATATTTTACATTTAATGGTAATTAATGTATACTCCCTCTCCCCTTACCTGTGATATTAGTGTTTGTGTTTGACGATGTTTCGTGTGAAAATCAGAATAATATACAAGATTATTTTTGTATAGGTAGACACTGGTTAGTAGATTCTTTCTACCTGTAACAAAAAAATTAGTCATAGAATAAACATCACCATCTTTATACAAGATGACACGAACCTCAAGTACATTAGAACATCCAAGTCGTCAACGATATGTCATTCGTGGAGTTTAAAAACGTATGTGGATACTGCTGGAATTCGTGCAAGCATGGATTCATGGTTATCACTGACAAACGCTGTGACATGTATCATGGGAGGTTTTCATTCGTTTTGAATGTATTGATCATCATACTCGGTACAGGCACCACTAGCCATTAGAGTGGTATGGTGTCTCAGTGGCTAAGACGTCTGACTGGAGATCGAACGGCCCCGGTTCGAATACCTGACTTGGCGGGGATTTTCATAAACCTTTAACCTGACCTTCACCTAGAATGCTTCCGTGATTCAGATTCCACGTTGAACTGTATTTCCCCTATATCCGGTACGATTATCGGGTTAGGCTTGTGCAGCCGTGACAAGAGTGCGCAATGGCGCAAATCGAACAATTCTTGTCACCTGGCGGACGTATCCATCGGGGATAATCGGCCAGTAATGTCATACGCAGTTAAATTTTTTTGCTATTATTAGAAGCATATATACATTTTTTTTGTGGGGGGGGGAGGGGGGGAACATCGAAGTTACAGAAAAAGAGATGTACCCGCCTCTATAAATATTTCTCACAAAAGAAGGAAGCTTGGATTGTCAGGTAAAACTATCAAACATTTAGCTGATCCCTTCGAAGAAAATTATGTCGGAAATAAACAATATGTTGACTATAGAACTAGTAATGATGCTATGAATCGAAGAAATAACTATGGTTGTAACTATTATCTCAGTGAGTATGTAAACATATTAGAGACTATTATGGAATGCCTGTTTGATATGTGAGGTTGCAACTAAGGACTCAGTGGGAAGCATGTGGGAGCATGCTTATAAAGTGCAAACCTTGTTCAAACATTTTATTACAAGAATCATGGTCAGCGATTAAACTTATACAGAATATCACAAATAATATAATACAATATAATACATAAGAAAGCTTCGATCTTGCAGATTATGATCTTAATAAATCCTGTACCAATACAAATATATGTTAATGCGATTACAAGCTTGTTAAGCCATGAGAATATCCCTAATCACAATATCTCCACTTGTATTAAACATCCAAACAGAAAATCCTTACGTGCTTGGAAACGTAATATAACAGGGCAGGCTCTTACCAATTTACCATCATATAACAAATTTACAGCTAGTACAAAACACAAATTTGTACACAGGAGGCAAAATACAGCAATTATTTTAAACAAACAGGAATCAATTTACCTTAGCGTCCTTCAGTTTAACATTAAGCATCAATTTCTTACCAAAAGGTTCTGACACACTATGGTGTGTACACGCCGGCGCATAAGTCGTTACCACCCACACACACTGATAAGGTGGCGGCAACGATTAGCACCACATATCGGGGAATTTTGTCCATTCCCGTAACAAAATTACTAAACACAATTAACAAGAATGCAGTAAGCGACGCACTTTGTAGTTGGGATCATCAGGTATTCTACCTCAAATACCCGACAGTGCTAGAAAATGGCAATTTATCACCTCGAAGCCACCGCCAGCCCCGCCCGCTGCCGTGCTCCCCAATCGGCGTAAAACCGCTCACGAACATAGAGCGCAGCGGAGGAATTCCCTCGATTAATGCGAGCGAGGAACGGTCTCGGTCGGGTCATAAATCCACATCATGCGGTACTTCCAGGCCGCCTGGTCAAATTACAAGTCCTCGCTTATACCAGCAGACCTCTAACGTCGCAGTCAATTAGGGAAATCCAATCCGCTGCTGCCGACCGACTGACTTCCCGGTTTCGTGTCCCCGAAAATCAACTCCATAAGCCGGTAGAGGGCACCACCAGAGCCACAGCGCGCTCTCACGGGCGAAACTCGCACGCGGGCTCTGCAGGAACCAGCATTAGAAGACAATCGAGGGCGGAGAAAATAAACAATGCGAGCTGAGCACGGCTCACTGTTTACTGACAATCTTCTCAGCATTGATGTTGATGTAAGACCGAAATGGTTAAAAATTGACTGAAATCCCATTTTACGCGAAATGCCATGTTGAACTTTTACTCAACGGAAGGTTAACCCACAAACATTAAGTTACACATAGCTCGCCGATATAAAATTGCATAGAAAATACTTAAAGCTTCATTTGGTGTGCAAGCGTGAAATAATCAATAACACTACGACGTGGTATCATGACAAGAAATGCTATTCGACGCTGATCACTCCAATTCATAGTGGGCAAGATTGACACTGAATAATTTTTCAAGAATTCTTTAAGATCAGTGACGGATTCGAAAAGAAAATTATATTTCAGTTACTTGGGCATCGACATTCTTCTTCGGACTTGATTAAAGAGTATGTTGAAGTGAATGATTATGACATAGTGCATAATATCACAGAGAAGAATGATTCACTGCTGATAGGAAATTCATCCCTGACTATTGATGTCATTGTACTGTACTCGAACTTAATGAATATGAAAGAACACGGACTAATGGAGCGCTACGCATAATTCCCATCGTTTCTTCCACTGCACACATGCTCCATAGAATTTGTTTTCTGTGAGAGTTTGAAGCTGTGCCTGCGACTTTTCTTGAATTTAGGTTCACCTTGGAAACAATTCCCTTTCAAGGAAATTTTAAATTTAGGAAACAGAAAAAAGTCTGCCGGAGCCAAACCTAGTGAGTAAGGGGCTTGGAGAAGGAGAGCTGTTCCTCTCCTGACCAAATATTCCCGAACGAGTAGAGACGAGTGAAATGGCGGCTCGTCGTTGTTCGAAATACAGTTTTTGTTTTATGCAGTTGAGACTTCTTCCGGCGCACATTTTCTGTAAATGTATTAAAACTGTTAGGTAATGTTGCTTGTTCACACTATGACCTTGTGGAACGAATTCATGATAGATTACCTCATACAATTAAAGAAAACGATCATGATCAACTTCACGTTTGCCCTACACGTGGATAATTTCTTCGGTCGTGGCGAAGTTGCTCCGACCCACAGCGACGATTGTGTTTTTGTTTTCACTTCATACCTACACATCCATGTTTCGTTGTTTGATGCTTGTCATAAAATTTTTGTCATTGTTAGCAAGATCAAACGATTCTTTTATGATGGTGACACGATTCTTTTTTTGGTCGCCTGTGCGCAGACGTGGTTCAAGTTTTGCAACGGCGCAGTTTGTATCAACTTTTTCAGTCAAAACTGCTTGACAGGATGCTAATACCGACTTCTTCCGCAAGTACTTACACTTTTAAATGACCGTTTGCACTAATCAGAGATCGAATAGCATTGATTGCTTGATTGTTTGTTGATGTCGATGGCCGTTCTGATCTTGGATCTTCGTCGATCAATACTCTGCCCTATTCGAAATTCTAAAACCACTGGCAACATTGCGTTCATACAATCTTCTTTATAAGAGCTGAAACAATGTCCTCGTTTCGGAAAAATATTTTTTAGTAAAAACCCAAAAGTTAACATTTAAATGGAGCTTCAAAAAGTACTTCATCTTCACTGTTTCACTAATTCGCAGAGTGGTCATTGCACGTACTTTTGTAAATGGTTCTAGTTCGAAACTGATCAATGCTAGTCCAATGTGTCTTTTTGTCAATAATTGCCGCGTGGTGGATCAACATAATGGTTCGGGCTCATTTTAAGAAATTCTGTCTTGTGAACAGACCCTGTTTGTATTTAGCATGGAACAAGAAGTCCACAAACCAACGAGTTAGAATTTGCAGAGAACGCGCATGATAGTCAAAGGATATGATGATCTATAGCATGGCTGCCCAACCATAGGCGTGCCGACGCATTTGAATTTGCCCGCCAACAGCAGGGGTCTAGAATATGCTACCCCAAAAGCCTCTGCAAAGGTCTCATTGATGTTTTTTTTTTTTTTTTCTTTTTGATTATAATTGAAAGATCCATTTAAAAGGTCTCATTCATTGTTTTTTTACTTTTTGATTATGATTAAAAAATCATTTCAAAGCTCTCATTGATTTTTTCTTACTTTTATAATTAAACTGTATTACTTAAATCTTTATTTTATTTTACTGTCTATTGTATCTATAAGCAAGTATTAGGTGACCAGCAGGCAAACTTAGTGGCTCATTTCCAGAAATGGTTGGGCAACCTTGATCTATAGTAAGCGGATTTTGTGGAAATAATTCAGTGTTCTCGTAAAAACAGTGGTTCCATGAATATTGATGGTGATTAAGTCTTACTCAAAGTTTACGTGGATTACAGCACTCAAGAACAGGACAGACGGTGATTGCCACCTCTATCAAGGGTATACTAAGTCGTGATAGTGTACCTAAAAATTTTACAGATTGACAATGGAAAAAAAATTACAGTTCATAGTTTAAGACGCTCATGACTGGTATGAATCATTTCTCAACATGTACTCATATCAAGACATCAATAGTTGCGCCAATCAATATCTTATATATATATAAAAATAGACGTGTTTTTTCCTATATTTCACTTTTCAGCCACCACTACCTAGCACAGATCACTGATGTTTGTGGGTGGAAGTAGCATGGAGTTTCCTGTCATGCACAACGTTGGCCGAATGCCGATAGATGTGGGGATGTGGGAGATATAATGATTCAAGTTGGTCAGTGCAGGGTGTTTTCATATTTCGACCAAAAATTCGTATCTCCGTATAATTCTCTTTCCTGCCACAACTACATAACATAGACCTTTGGTGTTAGTGTGTGATAGTAGAATCGTCTTTCCTGTCGTGCACTATGGTTGTTAGATGTCGGTAGCTATGGGGGTGTAGGAGATATGGGGGTTGAAAGTGGTCGACCTGTGGCAATTTCATACTTCTGCCAAAGACAAAAGTGTCATGGTGTATCACTTTTCAGCGAAAACTATAGATCACAGATAACTGGCGTTTGTGTGTAGTAGTAGCACAGAGCCACCTTTCGATCACAACAGCGGCCGAATTTCAGAAATTGTGGTACTGTGGTAGATATGGTGGTTGTAAGTGGCCGACCAAGGATATTTTCATATTTCGACTGTCTCCGCATATGTCACTTTTCTGCCACAACTACATAGCATAGAGCATTGGTGTTTGTGTTTGGTAGTAGAATCGTATCTCATGTAGTGCACTATGGTTGTTAGATGTCGGTAGCTATGAGGGTGTGGGAGATATGGGGGTTGAAAGTGGTCGACCTGTGGCAATTTCATACTTCTGCCAAAGACAAAAGTGTCATGGTGTATCACTTTTCAGCGAAAACTATAGATCACAGATAACTGGCGTTTGTGTGGAGTAGTAGCACAGAGTCACCTTTCGATCACAACAGCGGCCGAATTTCAGAAATTGTGGTACTGTGGTAGATATGGTGGTTGTAAGTGGCCGACCAAGGATATTTTCATATTTCGACTGTCTCCGCATATGTCACTTTTCTGCCACAACTACATAGCATAGAGCATTGGTGTTTGTGTTTGGTAGTAGAATCGTATCTCATGTAGTGCACTATGGTTGTTAGATGTCGGTAGCTATGGGGGTGTGGGAGAAATGGGGGTTGAAAGTGGTCGACCTGTGGCAATTTCATACTTCTGCCAAAGACAAAAGTGTCATGGTGTATCACTTTTCAGCGAAAACTATAGATCACAGATCTCTGGCGTTTGTGTGTAGTAGTAGCACAGAGTCACCTTTCGATCACAACAGCGGCTGAATTTCAGAAACAGTGGTACTGTGGTAGATATGGTGGTTGTAAGTGGCCGACCAAGGATATTTTCATATTTCGACTGTCTCCGCATATGTCACTTTTCTGCCACAACTACATAGCATAGAGCATTGGTGTTTGTGTTTGGTAGTAGAATCGTATCTCATGTAGTGCACTATGGTTGTTAGATGTCGGTAGCTATGGGGGTGTGGGAGAAATGGGGGTTGAAAGTGGTCGACCTGTTGCAGTTTCATACTTCTGCCAAAGACAAAAGTGTCATGGTGTATCACTTTTCAGCGAAAACTATAGATCACAGATCTCTGGCGTTTGTGTGTAGTTGTAGCACAGAGTCACCTTTCGATCACAACAGCGGCCGAATTTCAGAAACAGTGGTACTGTGGTAGATATGGTGGTTGTAAGTGGCCGACCAAGGATATTTTCATATTTCGACTGTCTCCGCATATGTCACTTTTCTGCCACAACTACATAGCATAGAGCATTGGTGTTTGTGTTTGGTAATAGAATCGTATCTCATGTAGTGCACTATGGTTGTTAGATGTCGGTAGCTATGGGGGTGTGGGAGAAATGGGGGTTGAAAGTGGTCGACCTGTGGCAATTTCATACTTCTGCCAAAGACAAAAGTGTCATGGTGTATCACTTTTCAGCGTAAACTATAGATCACAGATCTCTGGCGTTTGTGTGTAGTAGTAGCACAGAGTCACCTTTCGATCACAACAGCGGCCGAATTTCAGAAATTGTGGTACTGTGGTAGATATGGTGGTTGTAAGTGGCCGACCAAGGATATTTTCATATTTCGACTGTCTCCGCATATGTCACTTTTCTGCCACAACTACATAGCATAGAGCATTGGTGTTTGTGTTTGGTAGTAGAATCGTATCTCATGTAGTGCACTATGGTTGTTAGATGTCGGTAGCTATGGGGGTGTGGGAAAAATGGGGGTTGAAAGTGGTCGACCTGTTGCAGTTTCATACTTCTGCCAAAGACAAAAGTGTCATGGTGTATCACTTTTCAGCGAAAACTATAGATCACAGATAACTGGCGTTTGTGTGTAGTAGTATCACAGAGTTACCTTTCGATCACAACAGCGGCCGAATTTCAGAAACTGTTTTACTGCGGTAGATATGGTGGTTGTAAGTGGCTGACTAAGGATACTTTCGCATTTCGACTGTCTCCGCATATGTCACTTTTCTGCCACAACTACATAGCATAGAGCATTGGTGTTTGTCTTTGGTAGTAGAATCGTATCTCATGTAGTGCACTATGGTTGTTAGATGTCGGTAGCTATGGGGGTGTGGGAGAAATGGGGGTTGAAAGTGGTCGACCTGTGGCAGTTTCATACTTCTGCCAAAGACAAAAGTGTCATGGTGTATCACTTTTCATCGAAAGCTCTCGATCACAGATCTCTGGCGTTTGTGTGTGGTAGTAACACAGAGTCACCTTTCGATCACAACAGCGGCCGAATTTCAGAAACTGTGGTACTGTGGTAGATATGGTGGTTGTAAGTGGCCGGTGAAGGATATTTTCATATTTCGACTGTCTCCGCAGATTTCACCTTTATGCCACGACTACATAGCATAGAGTTTTGGTGTTGATGTGTGATAGTAGAATCGTGTCTGTTGTCGTACACTATGGTTGTTAGATGTCTGTAGCTATGGGGGTGTGGAAGATATGGGGGATGAAAATGGTCGACCTGTGGCAATTTCAAATTTCTGCCAAAGACGCATGTGTCACGGTGTATCACTTTTAAGTGAAAACTATCAATCGCAGATCACTGACGTTTGTGTGTAGTAGTAACACAGAGTCTCCCATCGATCACAACGTTGGCCGAAATTCGGTAACTGTGGGATTGTGTAAGATATGGTGTTTGAAATTGGTCGATCATGTAAATTTTCGTATTTCATCCAAAGACTTGTGTGTATCCGTAAATTTTACTTTGTTGCCGGAACTACATAGCGCATAAGACTGGTATTTATGTGTGGTAATAGTATCGAGTCTCCCATCGTGCACTATGGTGGTTAGATGTCTATAGCTGTCAATATGAATTCGTTACAATCACGAACGAAGTCGTGGGTACCAGCTAGTAGAATTATAAAGACTGTGGAGGAAATTCAGCAGAAGTGATTCGCATCGCTGTATTGAGTTACTTATGCATTTAAATTGTAATGTAAAATAGGATAGTAGGCTAAAGACGAGTCGTTACTTCTAGCTGCATACAGTCGTATTAAGGATACTACCACAGCAAACTTCAAAGTTGGTGGTCGGTTAGAATCAACAGATTTAAAGAATAGTTTCAGAAAGGTTACCTAACAAGCTGGTCGACTCAAGTGTATACCATGAGAAAAATGAAAATAACAAACCCTTTAACTTATTTACTCAAAATTTTTCAAAGTAATGATGTTGTATGAGGATTTTTCCAGGAATAATTACAATCAACAAAACATCAATATATGTTTCTGGTTGAACCAAAATTATAATAAGTAGGGAAATCGTAATATTATTGAAGATGTTAGATTTAAGTAAGTCACAACTCATGATTATACATAAAAGAAGTATTTAAGGAATTATAATGTCCAATGCTCCGGTTAACAAATTAAATTTCTGCTGTTTACTTGATGTTTTCTTAAACAAATACTGAAATCGATACTATATTTTTATATATACATTTACACTGAAATTATTATTTGCATTACACAATAGGCATTTGACTTTAATGATCATTGACGTTATACCAGAAAAAATGACTTTAAAGTGCATTTCAAGCACTATTATTTGTTATTTTTACAAAACAATTCCTTTTCACTCGATTTTGAAATTGGTACTTGCTTTTATAGACTTTCCACAAACTTCGAGGTTAGAAAATGATTCAGGAACTAAAATATAATGTATTTTTTAGCATCCTCAAGCAATAATGATATTTAACATTGAGCCAATAAATAATTAGAAGAAACCGCAAATAAATATTAGAAAATACTTTACATCTAAAAAATGTCTAAGTACGATGTTGTTTATGAAATAAAAGCAATTCTAATTAAAACTTTCACTAGTCACGATTTTAATGAAAGCTTAAAAAGTTATTTTATGCAACACCAGGTTTTTCAGAAAAAAAATCAGACTTCGAGAAAACAGAAATCTGGATGTCCAGATGAGTCGTATCTGAGATAGCCACTGTTTTTTTATTTATTTTTTATTGTGAATAACCAAATTATCAGATTACTTATCACTATGCCTAACTAATACGTGATTTTTCTAATTTGCTTGTATCATTAAATTATTATTGCGAAAAAAATTTACAAGTACTGTTGATTCAGTTGCGGACAGCCAAGATAAATTCAGCACCGCCTATTAGGGGTAGCTTAAAAGACTCCCGAACATTAAAAGTTCTAGTAGTTAACTGCAGAAGTGTTTGTAATAAACAGCCTGAACTCGAAAACGTTATTCGTAGTACAGATGCTGATATCGTAATAGGCACAGAAAGTTGGTTAAAACCGGATATAAGTTCCGGCGAAATTTTTAATAGTAACATGAACATTTTCCGTAAGGATAGGTTGCATTCCCAAGGAGGTGGTGTATTTATAGCTGTTAGTAAGTACCTCCCATGTAGCGAAATAGATGTCCATACTGTCTGCGAAATCATATGGATCAAGCTCAACGTAGCTAGGACAAAACTTGTGATATTCTCCTTCTATCGTCCACCCGATGCAAGCGTAAATATTGCCGAGGCCTTGAGAAATAATGTAAATAATATAGCACTGCAATTTCCGGACCATACAGTAATGCTAGGAGGTGACTTTAACTTGCCAGATATCGACTGGACTAATTACGTTCACGTTACTGGGGGCAGGGATAAAGCAGCTTGCGAAATCATTCTAGACCTCTTCTCAGATCACAATCTTGAACAGCTCGTAACTGAACCAACGCGATGCCTCAACGGAAAATATTTTAGATATAGTTGTTACAAATAGGCCTGAACAATTCACGGATATTTCTACCACCGCAGGAATAAGGGATCACAAAGCTGTAATTGATACAGTAAAACTAACAAGCACGCGTAGAAAGAGAAAAGAGAGGATCGTTTACAGATTCGAAAAGGCTTCAAAAGAGTGTTTTAGAGCGTATTTGAGGCATAATTACCACACCTTCTTAGTAGCATTGATGGCACCGTTGAAGAGAGGTGGCATCGATTCCTACATATACTCGGGGAAGGTATGAACTTGCATATACCCAAACGGACAATCAGGGAAGAGAACGATCCCCCTTGGTACACACGGGAGGTTAAAAGGTTACTCAAGAAGCAAAGGAAGATGTGATGTATATGGACGCTTTAACGGTAATAACTCTTCTAAACGTATTCATCGCCAGAGCTTGCTGCTGACCACACACATGTCCGACGGGAAGATTGCAATGATCGGTGAAGTTGTGGAACATCTCGTACGGGCACGAAATAGCTAGTGGCTGAATAAAGTCTATGACATAATGTGCATTATTAAAATCCACCAAACCAGATGAAGGTTGTCTCTGTTTAAGTTGTTGAAGCCCCTGGGCATAACTGTTGAAAGTAGAGACCCGCATTCTTTTCAGTGATCGCGATACTAGAATAGTGGTGATTGTGTTCAGCATCACAGCTTCATTCCCCCAGAAGAAACTACCGATTCTAAGAAAAATGCTCGCCTTCAGCGGGATTTTAAATTCACTCTGAGCTTCGGCGCACAAGGCTTTACTCACTATTACAGAATATCATGATCTGAACTATTATGCCAACAGTAGGAGAGGTGGATCACCTCCACCATTTGTCTTACTCTTTCGTAACAGAATTTCTCTAGTCGTCTCTCGTTCCTAGGTGTCATTGCTGGAGAGTTAGGGATTGATGGCGCTTAAGTGACAAATTAGCCAACGGTGCACGTAATCGAATAACAGCTTCCAGGATACAATTACTTGTCTGACACAATATTTCCTTCTTTCATCTTTACGGTTTGATACAGTTGAACCAATATAACTGGAAGAGGGCTGTCGCGAGAGACACGGAGTTCCTTGGGCAATGGAGGGCCTGCTGCAAACGGGAAGTACCCGACCTCGCGGTCGTTAATCCCCTCACAGTCCTATCCAGAGTATCCACCTCCAGCAAAATCCTCCGCCAGCGAGCAGGCCCGAAGGAACTACCCGCCATTACAGCGGGGATTGTGAGGCTAGACACAGTTCGCCAGCCATGTGGATACCCGCGGGGAGCAACAGGGACGCGGCACCCAACACGAATCAGGGCGAAGAGGAAACCTGTCCGTATAGCTAGAGCCTCTCTGTTGGCCCCACACGCGCAGGGCACACGGCAGAAATCGCAGCTAACGAACACAGCGCAGTTTCCGTTCCACCGCACCTCACCGGGTATATGCGCCACTGACGTACTCGTCCAGGCTTCGCACCTCAGCATAAAGCCCCACTCGGGTAAGAAGTTCGGCCCCAAAATAGTCATACTTTTAAAAAATACCAGCATTCGCCTTGAGTGATTTCAGAAAATGCTGTGCCAACCTGCATCGCCTGTCACCAGGATCTAAAATTGTAAAAAATGGGTACAGAGCTATCTGTTTAGATATGGATCTAGTCATCTGTGAAATACACGCGCGGTGAGGCAAAACTACCTCTTTCATTTAACGTTTGAATAAAAGTTTATATAATGTAAAAATACTATATTAACAAGAATGTAATTTACACGACGGGAAGTTAGGTTACATATCTTACAAGTTTCATTTCATAATTATTATTATTACTAGCTGGTACCCACGACTTCGTTCGTGTTTTGTAAAGAATTTGGATTGACAGCTACTGACATCTAACAACCATAGTGCACAATGGAAGACTCGATGCTTTTACCACACACAAACGCCAGTCATCTGCCCTATGTAGTTCAGGCAGCAAAGTAAAATTTTCGGACACACATGTCTTTGGACGAAATACGAAAATATCCTTGATCGACCACTTTCAACCACCATATCTCCCTCACTCCAAAAGTTACCGAAAGTCGGCCAACGTTGTGGTCGAAAGGTGACTCTTTGTTACTACCACACACAAACGCCAGTGATCTGCGATAGATAGTTTTGGATGAAAAGTGATACACCAAGACACATGCGTCTTTGGCAGAAATATGGAATTGCCTCAGATCGACCACTTTCAACCCCCATATCTCCCACACCCCCACAGCTACCGACATCTAACCACGATAGTGCATGACAGGGGACAGGATTCCACTACCACACACAAATAACAATGGTTTACGCTATATAGTTGTGGCAGAAAAGTGATATATGCGAGACACATGTGTTTCGTCGAAATACGAAAATATGCTTGATCGACTACTTTCAACCACCATATCTCCCACACTACCACAGTTACTGAAATTCGGCCGACGTTGTGATCGAAAGGTGACTCTGTGTTACTGCTACACACAAACGCCAGAGATCTGTGACAGCTAGTTTTCACTGAAAACTGATACACCAAGACACATGCGTCTTTGGCAGAAATATGAAATTGCCTCAGGTCGACCACTTTCAACCCCCATATATCCCACACACCCATAGCTACCGACATCTCGCAACCATAGTGCACGACAGGGGACAGAATTCTACTATCACACACAAACACCAATGGTTCATGCTATGTAGTTGTGGCAGAAAAGTGACATATGTGGAGCCACATGTCTTTCGTCGAAATTCTAAAATATCCTAGATCGACTACTTTCAACCACCATATCTCCCACACTCCCACAGTTACTGAAATTCGGCCGACATTGTGGTCGAAAGGTGACTCTTTGTTACTACCTCACACAAACGCCAGTGATCTGCGATAGATAGTTTCGGATGAAAAGTGATACACCAAGACACATGCGTCTTTGGCAGAAATATGAAATTGCCTCAGGTCGACCAATTTCAACCTCCATATCTGCCACACCCCCATAGCTACCGGACATCTAACAACCATAGTGCACGACAGGAGAGACGATACCACTACCACACACAAACACCAATGGTCTATGCTATGTAGTTGCGGCAGGAAGGAGAAGTATACGGAGACACAAATTTTTTGTCGAAATATGAAAACGCCCTGCATTGACCTACTTTAATCATCATATCTCCCATATCCCCACAGCTATCGGCATTCGGCCAGCGTTGTGCACGACAGGAAACTCCATGCTACTTCCACACACAAACACCAACGATCTGTGCTAGGTAGTGGTGGCTGAAAAGTGAAATGTAGGAAAACACACGTCTATTTTTATATATATATATATAAGACTATTTTTTAACAGTAAATCGCTGAAGTGGAGTCCTTCGTTATCAATGCAATGCGAATGCGGATGTTCTCCGTCACTTTAACCAATATTTCTAGAGGAATACTTGAAATCTCTTCTTGAATCGCATGTTGTAGGGCTGCCAGGCGAATTCCGGGATGCTTCTGTCGAAAAGGCCATGGCCGAATTCCTTCCCGTTCCTTGTCCCCAGTCCCATCCCGCCTCTAATGACCTTAGCCGTCGACGAGGCGTAACGCAATAAGTAAAAAAAAAAAAAGTTCTGGAGGTAGTTCTGACCTCTTAAAGAACTGTCTCAGCAGCTCAAGAGATCTGGCTGTATGAGCGATGGGCCGTTCCTGTTTGAAACCATACCTCCTGCTGAATCTGCAGCGCATTGAGTCTTGGTGCCATAAAAGTGTAAATCATTTGAACATTTCATTTTGATTTACAGTCGCACTTACTTCTCCCTCTTCAAACAAGTATTTGCCAATGATTCCGCACCAAATATTAACACGCTCATTATGCAGAGATATTTTATGCAGTTCCCGAGGATTTAGTGTACTACTGTACAATGATGAAAGTTTCGTTTATTTAACACATACCCGTAAGTAAAAATGTGCATCATCACTAAAAACATTGCATCATTTGGCACATTTTCAAGGATGCTTTCACACTATGTCACATGAATTTGCCAATCACGTTGCAACAGTTCGTAAACAATGACTATTTTGCATAGATGAAATTGCATGTCCTGGTGCAAGATTCGTTGCACAGTCCGATAAGACAGCTGAAGGATTGCAGTGAGTTTGTGAGTAGATTGCTCTGGAGACTGCAGGAGCGGATGCTTAACTGGCTCAACTTTTTCTGGAGTTCGAGCTGTGCTTGGTATTTCTCTGCCACTTGATCTAAGGTCTGACATCAATAAAGTTATGCCTATTCGATATGGAGCTGCAGCACGAAGGGGAAGCTGGAAATGTGGGCGAAAACTACGCTGGGCATCGACAACGGCATTATCCTTTTTGAAATGTGCTGCCACAGAGAAAGTGCGTTGATCACCCATCCACGACATGGAGGCTACTAAATACTGCCGGTAAAGAAAAATTCCCTTCCTCCAAGATCCTTCCCCTAGAACAGTGTTTCTCAAACTTTTAAGGGCACGTAATCCTCTAAAATATCAGCTTTGTTGGTGAACCCCCTTGAGAAAAAACTGCAACCTTTTTTTAGCTCCACTGCTAGCTACAGTCGGCAACAATGAGCAATATTCACCATTGTGCGTGTTATAAGCATGAGATAACCAGTCCGCCATAACGGAAATCTTGTCGCGAACCCCCTACGATCAACTGATGAACCCCTCAGGGTTCGCCTATTCCACTTTGAGAAATGCTGCCCTGTAACTAACACGGTCCTTCCTACACGGAATTCCAAAATTTTGGTAACTGTCCACATTGTACGCCATTCAGCCTTTTAAGCATGATGGCTGATTAGAAAAAACGAATGTTTAATTTTAGTCTTACTAGTAAAATCACTAATTCTCGCAAGCGTCGGCCCATTTATTAATATTTTAGCCTGTACTGGTGTATTAAGAGATTAGTATATGGAATGTTTCATGCAGTGTATGTCCACAGGTCGTCGTCCGCAGCAGCCTGGAACCCGCAAGCCTCCCTTCACGTACACCGAGCTGATCGAGCAGGCCCTTAGAGAGAAGGGACAGCTCACCGTGTCCGGCATCTACTCTTGGATATCGTGAGTAAATACTCAGCAATCACGCCAGTCAACGGGAAGTCTATCTGATAGATTTTAGTTTGCGTACGCATCGCTTAAATTTAATTATTGTTAAGACCTTTTATTTTTCCGTCATAACTTACAAAACTTCGTGATATTTGGCAATATGATTTCTCAAACAGATTTGGATCATAGTCGTAAGTATCGTGCCAACGGCGCGAGCGGTACGTTCGATTATGATTTTCAATTAAAAATTCATCCGTTACAAAACACCGTTTTTTATTCGATTTGTGTCTTTTTCGAAGACTTGCTGCTTGGTCAGATTTTTATGAGCCAAATTGATTTTTTTAACCCTCGATTCAGCCACCAAGTACCAAGTGGACACTGTCCACCGCATGTGGCATGTGTGAATCATGAGAGAGGAATTGGGATGAACTAAGTTCCTAACTAGCTCGGACTGTTATGAAAGAAAGTTTTGTGTTGCTTTGTGTGCTCCATTTGATATTTATATTTTTAGTTAGTGAAATATGTAGTTTGTAAGGCGGAGATTGGGGACGATCCCATCATTCTCCTAGATGCTTGTACGAAACCGGCTGAAAACCGCAGTCAGAACTGCCATAACACGCGGGCCTGAGCTCGTGCCTGGTCACGTTGTATCTCCCCGATGCAGAGTGTGTGTGTGTGTGTGTGTGTGTGACGCCTCAGCGCATTAAGCCACACTGGCGCGTCTAATAATTCTGTTTTATTTATAAATCTTCAATTAATTCCCTAGGATGTGAATGGGATATATACAAATTTTAAAATTATTTTCATTATTCACCTAGTCCAACGTCGAAGTTAGACACTTATATCCATCCATCAATTTATGAAACAATTACATACATGGGATCGATTTATCTCGTCCAATTTATTCACAATTATGAACAGAGTTTTTTTTTTTTTCTCTGTATCTAAAATATGATACATTGATTCTAATCAATGACTGACTATAAGGTATTTTAGCTGAGACAGTAGATGACTTACAGCGAGGATTATACTTAATTATTAAAATATCAAATAAGTCGATTTAAAAATGGCCTCAGAAAAAACTAATGTCATTGAAGGGAGACGAACCAACATGGGTTAAGATTGTTATCAATGACAGAACAACAGAACAATTAACAAATTTATATAATTAGGGTAAGACATAAACTTTAGCATAAATGACGTTGTCAGTGCCAAATTTTAATACCTGTGTGTAGTAATTAAAATAAATTTTAAGAATATCAGACGAGACACAGTGATGAAATTATTCAAGGTAATGGCCGTACTAGCATTATATTGTGGGTGCGAATCGGGGACATTGACTGAACAACAACAAAAAATGGATAGAAGCAGCTCAAATGAGATTTCTGAGAGCCTTGACCGGGTATTCTTTAGTAGATAAGAAAAGAAGTGAAGAAATAATTAAATAATTTCAAACTTTTAATCTGAATGTGGAAATAATTAGATATAGGAAGAAATGGATGGAACATATAATGCGAGTGGAGAACACGAGATCACCAAAGGTGTTGCCTACATTACAAGCCAAAACAGAGCTGACACACTTGTTTATTATAATATTAGATATGGCACATGGTGTTCCATATTTTAAAGAAATCTGGTCTACAATAATGAGCTAGAAGGAAAAAAGTTACAATAATAACGAGATGATTATAACAATAAGTAGAGAATCTAGAGAGACACGCATCAGTTATAAATGGTGTAGCGGATGGTCTTGGATTCTGCATCTTCTGGAATCTGTAACTTATCGGGGTGAAAAGCATCTTGTGACTGGTCCGACGACATAAGCTACCACTATGTACAGTTTAAAGATCCTAAATCTATTCCAAATTACTTAACTCAGACAACTTAGAGTTCACATTTACGAATAGTAATTGACGAAAATTATTTTTGTGCTATCTATATTCTGTTCCGCGAGTGGGCTTTTCCAAAAGAGGGTAACTGTTACATTTGACCTCTGAATTACCAAAACGCGATGTGTTGCTGGTATTGTGTTAGACTACTGATATTACCATCTGAGAACCCTTCACCTAACCGGAAGTGTTTCCCCAGCAGGTGGGTTACTCTGTTTGCCCTAGTACTAGGAATGGCCATCTCATAAAGGATATGTCGAATATTTTATCGTTCGAGGACAGTTCGGTACTATCTTTACAGGAAGATCGGAGTGGAGATGACTTGCATTACTGTTTCGCCGAATCCCTCGGCTTAGTAACTTGTGGCTTGTCTCATGTTGCAACGATTGTCTAAAACCATCCGTAAGTGCGAAAGTGTTGCCGGTGCTGGACGTTGTGCACGAATTGACCTTTGGATCATGTACCACATTCGGGAGGACGTCGGTTCGAATACCCGTCGGGGAATCCAGATTTGGATTTTTCCATGGTCTCCCCAAATCACTCCAGGCGAATGCCGGGATGCTTCCTTCAAAATTCCATGCGCAAATTCCTTCCCGTTCCTTGCCCCCACTCCCATACCGCCTCTAACGACCTCGACGTAGACGAGCATAAGCAAAAAAAGGGTCATGTACCATTGATCTTATATTTGCAGTAAGACAGTTACAAGAGCGGCACTACAAGTATGGAAAGGATCTAGTGATGGTCTTCCTGGACATTGAAAAGGCGTATGACAGCCTCAGCCGAAACAGAGTGTGGGAAGCAATGAGAGAAAAGTCAGTAAAGAAGGAGGTAGTGGAAAGAGTGAAGGATATGTATGAGGGTAGTAAGAGCTGTGTCAAATTTAGAAGGGATAAGATCGGATGGTTCCACCCTTGTTATTTATACTGATTATGGATGAAATATTGAAGAAGAGCACTGGAAAAGGAAGAACAAAACAATACTATTTGCGGATGACCTATTAGTTTGGGGAGAAGATGAAAGACAGGTGCAGGATCGGCTGGATGTGTGGGAGAGAGTAGTTGCAGCATATGGCATGAAGATCTCTGCAAGAAAGAGTCAAGGGGTGATCACAACAAGAAAGATCAACAGGACAGACATAGAGGAGAGCAGTTAAATAAAGTGGAATGTTTCAAATATTTGGGAGGCTGGATTGAAGAAAGTGGAGGAAACAAGATGGAGATACATGGGAGAGGAGGATGTGCAAATAGATTTTTAAGAATGTTAGAGTATATGAAGTAGGGATGTTCCGCAAAAGAGTAAGAAGGTAATTTATTAAACGTACTTTGTGCGAATTTTAACATATGGATCGGAAACCTTTGTGACAAAGGGAGAGTACAAACTGTGGAAATGAAATTTCAGAGGAGTAGAAGTAATAAGAAGAGATAGAATAAGGACTGAGAGAATCAGGAAGATGATCAAGGAGGAACCACTACAACAAAAAGTATGAAAATCTAGGTTACAGTGACTTGGGCAGAATGGGAGAGGAGAAGATACCAAGGAAGATGCTGAAAGAGAAGAGGCCCAGAGGATGACCGAAGGACAGATGGGTGAAAGGTGTTAAAAATTGTGTGAAAGGAAGATGAGGAAAGTAAGAGACGGTAGAAGAAGTGGTGACGCTTTTGTTCCCAGCAGACCCGGCCAGTGTCTGGACGCTGCTATAGATGATGATGACCAGGTGTGTTAGATTTGATTCATGTCTGGCGATCATTTGCTGGAATTGTGCAGAATGTTCCTCACACCAATCGTGAACGGATTTAGCCAGCTGACATGGAGCATTGTTGTCCTGAGAAGGTCCATCGTTGTTTGGGTCATGAATAACTTCAAATAGTTTCCATGTAGCTGAACATAACAATTTCCAGTCAATGGTCGGACACGTCTTTCGTACAATATTTGTATGCTATTCTTTGATACAGTGTTGTCTGTCTGCCAACACTGACAACTACACACAGATGTCGCTGGTTTCGGTCATTAAGTGGACGCGATTGGCCACTGCGTTGTCATAGGCGGGAGATCATGCAGTACACTCTTTACACCTTGGATCCAGTAATGTTGAACTCACGAACAATGGAATGTCTCATATGTCAAACTCCAACTACCGTTGCACGTTCAAAATTTGTTAATTCATGTCGTACGACCATAATCATGCCAGAAAATCTTTCACACGACTCACGACTCACGAGTGCACAAATGAGAGCCCCGGCACGTTTATGCGTATCTTCCGCGGTGCTATCGTCTTCTGGATATTTGTAACTTCCTATCCCATGACTTTTGGGACCTCAGTGTATAAGCTAAATTAATATCAGAGTAGCCGGAGCAAAACTTCGTTTTCAGCTTCCCTAAATGCGAAAAGTATTATTCCACCTGGTAACTTTCTTCTATTCGAACCCCTCATTTTACACTGGAAAACAAATATAGGTAAACATTTATTCACGCCGTATTCTCCTTGTCAATTACCTCGATGCGGGATATTGATGATGGCAACAAAATTTTTACAGCCTGCATAGAAATTTGGAATACGTTTTCATTATTTTTCCAACATCTTCTGTCGACTGGGAAGCCTTCTACGTCGTTTCTGAACCAAATCTTTTATAATTTGGTTATAGTTTCATTCGAAATAAATTTCCCATTATGTGCAGGTTTTGTTGGAGCCTTGTTCAATGCTTTTATTGTATTAAATGCCTCTCGTAACAGAACAATAATCGATTCCAGGTAAGCTATCGGTTATGACTTCTTGAAGAGGAAGGCACCAAAAATAGGAAAGTATTCGGGCAATGGCCGGATCAATAGGAGATGGTACGGCGGAGGCCTGCGTTGTGCCAGCGACAAGGCGTAATACCGTGTAACTTAATGTTTTTATCTCCTGATATGGTTAGTATTGCTTTGTTGTATTATGCAGTCGTCTGATATGATATAAAAAATTTGCTGTAAAATACTTCACAATTCCGTTTTCAATCAGTATGTGTGGCGCTTCAAATAATTTCTCTCGCCTTGACTTACTACGTATTTGCAATTGCTGTAACAAACGGTGATCCAAATGCTAAGTATAAAATACAATTTAATAAAAGGCTTGGAAAATTATACGGTTTCATAGATTCTGGAAGCGTCATGTATTGGAAATGTTGGGGGCCGTATATTACATGCAATTTTCTCCCTGTAAACTTTTTATGCTCTATTGCCGAATATTAATAAATATTTTTATATCCATTTAAAAAAACATTAAAAATCTTAGTCTGAAAACTTTTCGATCATTTGATTCATAATAGTTCCTGCTTGTCAGCACAGCATTGTAGCCGGCTCCACTTTGAGGTTCGGCACCAAAATCGATGGCTGATTTTCATGCCACAAATTCTAGCACTTAATTACGTCATGACTCGTAATAGGCTAATACTGAACTATAATTCCGAGAGGATCCTGTTATCATAATAAATTTGCTTCAGGAAATCAGGTAGAACAAGTATAGTTGGGATGATAATCGTTGTTTGAAGTAAATATTTGGCTGATATTTACTTCCTGGATTAAACATACATCTTGGTATTGCTGAGCGTTGGTCAGACGTTGGTCTTGCATATGTCTTCGGCCGGTAAAATTTTTATCGCACAAATTAACCTCTAAACCTTCTAAGAAATTAAAATGAACAGTAGGCTTCTTAAATTCCGACATAGACTATTTATTTATACCCTAAAACACTTATACAACACCGCTGAATTAAAATTTTCTCTTCAAATTAAAATAATGAGTAAAATTTATAAACGTACAGTTACAGTTTTACGAACATTACATGAAAAAATGATATCTTTTTTTTTTTTTTTTTTACTTTCATTCTTCCCAGCTGAAGGCCGAGAGGCTGACTGCTTGAGAGTCACGAAGACTCTTTTCAGCCTAACTATCCTACGGGGAGGGAAGGGGAATGGAAGTCGGCCGTGGCCTTCTAGGGAACCATCCCAGCATTCTCCTGGAGTGACTGAGGAAAACCATGGAAAAACCCAGTCAGGATGGCCGAACGGGGTTTGACCCCTGTCCTTCCGAATGATAGGTAGGAGGACGATTTCACCCTCCTCCCATCTCGGTGTCCTTAGGACACTCACAGGTTAAACTGATGACAGATTGGGTTAATTTTATTCGCAGATCATATTACCGCTCTTCTGCGCACCGTTGTGATTTCTTCCAGGGCAGTTAGTCGCTCTGAAAACCTGATGATATCATACACATGAGTACAAGAAGTGATGATTAGACCCTAATTCCAAGAATGTCCGTGACGTACCCTTACGCCGTCAGAGTTCCCTTAATCACTACCAGCCATGAACTGAAGTCATAACCGATGGCTCCTCCACACCATGACGCCAAGAGTAACATCGCTGTGCCTCCCCAAATCATTTGAAGAGTGGGATCTTTCCTCAGGTCGACGCCAAACTCGCCTATGATGGTCGTCCGAGGTAGTGCAGAGCCGCAATTCACCGCTGAACACAATGCGATGCCGTTCATTGTGCTAATATGGTGTGCCGAGAGCCTGTTGAGTGATTTCATATTTCACCTAAATTTGATGACGGAAAATACAATTGTCTAAATATTGTGTGTAAACATTTTTACTCGGTTAGTTTACTGTGAAGAATATAACAATGTACAACGCCGGAAAAACTTCGCTCGTAAAAAGAAACAGTTTATACAGAGGTGACTGTTAGTGGCCAGAGATTGTCGCTTTGGTGCCAGAGATAACTTTCACGACAGGGAAATAGTTTGGTGTTTCTTCGTAATTATTAATTTGCGCAGGTGACTCTTCGCTTTCCATACGGCCATCTATGGGCTTTAAAGAATTACCGAAATTTAAGGAAGGCATAGATGCCGTAATCATTTTCAGGGAGTGTGTAAATTTATTGTAGCGGTGAAGTATACAAGATGTAGGTTGTGTTTCATCTCTGGTGTTTCTGACGATACATACAGAATTTAATTTACTACTCCAGCGTATTTTTTTTTTTTTTTAACACACACGTATAAGCCATACAGCATATTTTAAATTTGATCCTAAGTTTTAATACTACGAAAACCATGTCGAAATATGCTCAGTAGTTTTTTAGTTTTCCTGGAGCAAATATACACGGATTGAGTTTTATAGATATAGGAAGATGCATCTAGCTAAGTGCACCCTCAAGGAAATCATTTTTACAGTTTATATGTTTTTACTGTTTTTTCTTCTTCTGGTCCCTATCCTTTCCGGATGTCAGCAACCATCTTGGCTGTCTCGTCTCTGTTGGTTGATGCTCGGATTAACTCCGTAGTTGTCTTGGAGGTCCATAATCTTAGATTTTTTAACCAAGAAGTTCTTCTTCTACCAGCACCTCTCTTTCCTGGTATTTTCCCCTGGAGAACAGATTTACTGTTTATTGTCTACAATTGACGTATTTTAGCGTTTTTAATCTAAATAATTTCAAGGGTACTAAGCTTCCAAAATTTAACTGAAATTATAAAATTTATCCCTAACTTCAAATGTCGTACAAAAATTGCGAAATATGGGAATCAAACAATTAAAAGTATCTTATTTTGATACTTATTAGCTTTATCTTTTAATTAATATAAAAATTAAAGCTTTTCAAGTTGAAGTTATCGATATATGAGGAACTTTTGATCTCTAATTTGTCATGAGCTAATTGTGGGTTGTGACGAGACCACTAATAGTAGGTCCTGATCCTTGATTATAAATTGTGGAACGGGAGACTGTTATGGAACCACTTATTTATAGGCATTTGAATAAATTTTTTATGTTTAGTTTATCGATCACTAATTAGAAACACAGAAGAGTTGAAACTTTTCTAAATTCGCCGTTTCATTGTGGTTTTTGATCTAAGCAGACAGAGATCGTTACAAATGCCAAGAGCAGTATCGAAGTTCAGATTTACAGGAACTTTCTTATCGGTTTTGATCTCATTAGAGTTTGGTATTTGTGTTTGTAAGATAACATATTTTGGAAAATAATTCTGTTGAAAATTAGGTATTCACATAAAACTGTTTTTGTTCTGTCTCCTAGAAATATTTTTTGCGGTCATTTATTAAACCAATTCACAAAAAGAATGAAACATGTAATAAAATCAGTTTTTTACTGAAAAAAGTTTTGCAGTATTTAAACGATACAAAAATATAACCCGTTTATTGAAAACTAGTGCTTATTTAAAAACTTTACAACAGTAATTAAGGAAACAGTAAGAAATTTCACAACTAATTCTCTGAGATATTCGAACGGGGTGACATTTTGAACTCAACGGTCTTTGACTGGTTTGATGCAGACCACCTACTGTTCCTATCCTGGGCTATAATTTGCATATATCGCTCGCAAACTAAATTTTCACCCTTATACTTCTAATCTTTGTTTTACTTTACAGCTTCAACTCTTCCATCGGCAAGAAATTAGTCAGACCCGAATTTCGAAAAATTTTACCCAACTTCTTTATGTGAGATTCTCCCACAAGTTAATCCCGTCAACCATAGACTAAAGAACAAACAGTTTCGTAGTTTATTAGCCATTTTCTTTTTCAACACTTTTATACATCGGCACGCTTTTTTTAGTAAATATATTTATCCCTTCAACAATTTAGCATTGGGAGGACAGTGTTAAAATTTATAAGCGTATTATACATACTGCATTGTTGAGGTCAGACCACCAGGGTCCCTCATAACTACAGGAACATTTGTGATACACTTAGCTTGTTGTGACAACGCTTCAGTTTGCCAGAGGCAGCCGTATTCCTTGACGTGGGTGAGCTCTCTTACTAAATTATGCCGTGTTTTATGTGTGTTAGTCTAACAGCACCTGAAGCTGGATTCTCAGACCTGCAGGAGGCAGTTAAGAGCCGGCAGGTGCTACGGAAATGCGGGCAGCAGCTGTCAGCTGTCCGATACGGCCTACCGGACGGCCGTTCTACACCCCTGTATGATGCCAGACACACAAGTTGGACATCACCAGACAAAAATATATGTGTAATTTTACCTGTTATCGGAATTTTGACTGTTACTTGCTGGAGATCGTATGTCTTTTTGAATGATTTTTAGTTTCCCATTATACGATACTACGAGGGCTGTTCAAGTTTAATTTGTAATTATTTATTTAAAAAAAAACATAATACTGAACACAATTAGAAGCAGCTCTGACGAAGGCCTAGTTTGGAGCAGAAACGTAGGCATTATCAGCAAAAAAAAAACAAAAAAAAACAGCAATCCAATACCCGATAAGGCAAGTAAGTGCATTTTTTTTCATAATTATGCCTACGAAAAATGTGAAATTTTATATAACATAATACACTGTTATTTTTCAGTGTATTCTCACCCCTTTTTCAATTTACTGTTCCTACCATTATGGTATCTCATATATGCACAGAGAGAAAAACTCTTTCCAAAGATCCATTTAAATATCTAAAAATATTTCTTCTAAGTTTTTCGTTAATTCCTTATGCTTTCAATCTTTTGGAATAAGGTACTTTCGAAAAGTTCTACGATGCTGCACATCGCTTCGCCAACCTCCTGTCCAGTCGTCTCGGCTGACGACACAAGAGACCAATGGTGCTGATGAACTCCCAAGAAGATTGACAATTACGTCAAGAAGAAGACGAAACTTATGTGAAATTATGTCGCTTCACAATGACTGAGCGAGGAATTGTTTTATTTTACTTAGACATTTCGTCGCAAGCAATAATGTGGAAGGTGCAGTACTACCTGTCAAACAAATAAGAGTTCACGGCGGTTGTAGATCAACTTAAATGCGTTAGTCCTTAGCGGCAATCAGGCTCTAAATTCTAACTGTAATGCCACAACATTTGTGTTTGAAAAATGATGGTACTCTGAAACTGTTTCCATTTTTTGCGTCAAGCTATCACTGCGTTTGGCTTCGAACATTCCTAAGAAAGAAATTTACTGTAACATGATAAAAAGCTTATCCATAACCGGACGAAAAGAGGTGTTGGTTTTCTGTTCCACTTAAACAGCGATAGGGATAACAAATTTTGAAAGCTGGCAGTTAAAGTATCTTCGTACTTGACACTTGGTTAAATATCTATCGTGATATAGCGATGCCAGTGTTAATACTGAAAAATTCATTCATACTTACTTGAGTAAGAAATTACCGTAAGGAATGAAATGCTATTACCAAAATATATTTGAAGCAGATAAAACAGATTTAATATTCCTATAAAGTTGATAATTTAATATGCAACTTTTAAATCTGAATTTTTTAAATGTTTGATGACTTACTACCCAAAGTAAAGTTTTAAGAAAAAGTTAATATTAACTTCCATTAACCAAATATGTTTTGTTACAACTTCATTTTGACGTATTGATTCAGTTCGTTTAATCTTACATTTCTATCACATTCCGAGTTAATTATGGAAAATGTCCTGCTGAAAGAATGTAAATAAAGGATTTTAAAATCGAAGTTCATCCTAAGACATTTAAACTCCACGAGAAGCGTCATCTATCTTATTGATCAAAGCGTGGGTATGAGTCAGATTGCACCACGTCGTGTACTAATTAGTAAATATTGTGAAATCAACTGGAATATGTACCCCTACTACTTCAAAAATTTATTAGAGAATTGTAAGTATAACAAATCATTTCAGTATCTTCTTTTTGTTGTTGCATCATTTCAACCTACATGTTTAGTCATATGTTTTCAAAATTTCTTCTGCGTTAAACTTTACCTTGAACGTGTTCATACATGTTTTATTAATATTTTAATTTATGGGAATGATAAAATGTGTTTGGCATAGCGGGTATTGCACCACAACTAGTAATTTCTGCCTGTTGCGGTATCTGAGTGTCCTGGAGAAGAAAGGATATATATATAACTGCGCGCATGACATTTGATTTCCCTGCCTTTATCCTTGCTGTAGATTTTGCTTAAATCGTTTGATACAAGCACTATTTCATCGCACTCTGAAAGTATAGTCGGAGGTCGCGTACTATTTAACAATGACGGATCTTTCTTTGAACTCAACTGTCGCAGCTGCTAATACGAAATAGCTGTTCGGTGTAAGCGGTACACGCCACATGCTGTTGGAGGGAGAGGAATCAAATATCAGTACGTCAATTAAAATTCCTTGCGGCATCAAGATGTAGGGTCCCATCACAGTTTCAGTTTCCATATTCTGCGCTTCCCTGTAAATTTCAACCTGCTGTATGACTGAGATTAAATGATAATTTAATGTATGAATCTTCTGTTTCCATTTGCATTGGCTGTCTTGATGCCTCAACGTGATCGGTCTTTTATCGTTCGTCACGCGATTACCGCTCAGTTCTGGCTGTTTTATTTGAAATTCTGAATATCTTGACCGTGATACGTCGTTATGCGTGAATCCGAACCGCTAATCTTTTCAATTAATTAGGTTTCTGGTTCTTTTTTATTTTTTTACTAATGGCTTTACGCCTCGTCGACGGTTAAGGTCAATAAAGGCGGAATGGGACTGGGGACAAGGAACGGGAAGGAATTGGGCCATGGCCTTTTTGAAGGAAGCATTCCGGCATTCGCCTGGAGTGATTTGGTTCTGGCTCTGAACGTAACGTGCATGTTTGTGCCAATCTACCCGTTACCTTTTGTTTTTTGTGGTGGCTTACGTTCTTTATATCCATTTAGTCTTGATTCCTGTAATTAAGTGTGGCAGGTAGTAAAGTTAACTGCAGTGACTAATCGATTATTAAAAAAAAAAAAAAAAAAAAAAAAAAACTTCTTTTTCATATTGAGTTTGAATCGTGTCCATCGGAACATGACTTCAAAGATTAAATCTAAAGCACAGATATATAATAGACTTTAAACATAGGTAGAAGCGTAATTGTTTACATGATAATTATAGCGATATGCGCGCTGACCTACTGACAGAAACTTCTCTACAACTAAGAATCATCATGACTACTCGCCAAATGCGGCTAGTGAAACGTAATGGAAAAATCCAGAAGGAGCTTGACAGTGCTAAACCAGAAAAAAAACAATGACATTTTTAATTTACTACATAATAATATACTAATTACGATACCTGGTGGTTCAGTGGTTAGCACGTCCGACTGGAGATCTCATGTTCCCCGGTTCGAATCCCCAACTCGGCGGAAATTTTCATTAGCCCTTAACCTCTGCCACAGCTCGCTGTGGAAGGTGAAGTATGCCAGAACACTTCTACGTTAAACTGTAGGTCCCCTCTAGGAATGACAACACTAAAACAATTTCAAGCCAAACGAAAGCATAATGTGGTCCTAGTTGGCCCAAACGAACATATCTACATGCATACTGATTACAAACACTAATTGAAACTGTGCCAAATATGTGAAATGATATAAGTTATTAGAAGCTTATTAAAATATTTTAAATTAAATTAGCGACTATAATGGCTAAAAAAGGTGAAAGGTGAAGATTTGTCATTATCTCGTTCTACAATTACTGCTAAAAATGGTTTTGATGTAATCTGGGTGGCCTGAAAATATTTCTGTACAGTTATTCACTTGCCTCTTTTCACAGTAAAACACCAGTGATGAAGATCTAACTTTCTATCAAACAAACAAAACAAAAAAATTTATATTCCGTCCCTGTCTAGATTTCCCTAGGTGTCTCAAGTACCATCAATCTGGAAATATAGTTTATCGTGTCGCCGAAATTTCTAACTTTTGTATCGCATAAATTGCTAATAATGATTTAGGTGAGTTGTTTCTCTCGAAATCCTTTTTCACCATCAGTTATATTTTGCCAGCCGTAGGTTGGAAAATCGAATTTAAACTGCAAAAATCAAAAGAGCTATTTGTACGT
Organism: Vandiemenella viatica; assembly: GCA_031002005.1. Classification (NCBI taxonomy): domain Eukaryota; kingdom Metazoa; phylum Arthropoda; class Insecta; order Orthoptera; family Morabidae; genus Vandiemenella; species Vandiemenella viatica. Next base: position 129,603,575 of record JARYHS010012519.1, on the reverse strand, counting down.
TAAAAAGCGTTGCAGCAAAATGACTTGAAGTACGCACCTTCATAACTGAGGAGTTAACATACCAAAAAAATCAAAATCATGCATACATATTCACTACAGGAAGCTCTCAAACTTAAATATTTACGTTCTTCAAGATAACAGTCCTGTATATAGTGTGAGGAGGCATTTAGCAGCGTGTCTGTGCAGGCTGGATCTATAGCGCGTGGCCCGGCGGGTTGCCGTACCAGGCGCCGCCAGGCGGAAGAAGGGACTCTCAGCTGCTGCAGAACACGAACCCCATTTTCATTCACAGAAACAGAACTTCATACTGTACTTTTTCCGCATGCAGGGGAAGTGAAGAAAGTGCAGAATTTTATGTTTCATATGTAGACATACCTACAGGCTTTGGTTTCCCCAGCTCTTATTTTTGCTAAAGTCGCTATAACATCTGCGATAGACTAACTGATAACACGATATAGGCAATAGTTCTTGTTTTTCTGTCCAATTGAACAGTTTTAACACAGTTATCAATTCGTATTCTGAATTTCTGTGTTGGAACTGCTCGTCACTTCATTTATTTTGAAAACTTTTCTTTGTAGAAATACGCCAACTATACTTTAAATTGGAGAATAATTTATGTCTGATTGGTGTAGATACCAATGATAACTTTCATAACAGTCCTCTGAATGAAAGTTTCTGTTCTTGTCTCGTAGTAGTAATTTTCCGACAGTGTGAATTTAATAACGTTTTGTAGACAAAATTTTCATTTGAATCTTTCAATTTGGTTTCTGTGTCCACAGATTTACTTATATTCCTAATTTACTACCAGCATTCCCAGTCTTCTAACCTTTATCTTTTACAGTGACGTATGTGATCTTACTGCTAGTTTCTTTTTCATAACTTCGTAGATTTGCTCATCATGCAAGTTTTATGTCGTATCTCTGATGAAATCCACATTTCACAGATATATATATGCATATGCCATAAGCCCGTAATCAATGTAAGGAAAGTCTGGGACGTTTCATTGTGTAAAATGTATTACCTTGTGTCGATGTAGATACTGTGATGCAAACAGCTTTGAGATACGTCATTCAACAGCTATATTTCCAATGGGATGTATCCTGTACACCAAAAATCTTGTCACTTGTTACTGCAATGCTCAGTGCAGTATAGTCATTTCGGACTCCAGAGGAATTTAGCTTAGGTACAGAAACGATATGTTAAGTGAAATAATTATTACGGCGCTCTTGGGAATACTCTGAATAATTCTCAGATTATGTTATGTGTAAAAATGTCAGATAATTATCAAAAACTCCCGTTTTTTTATCATTTCACCACTATGCACAATATAGCAACTTGAGTTATACTGCAAAAAAAAAAAAAAAGTCAGTTTTGGAGCGTCTATAAACTACGTGGCTCGGTTTGGGGGGGGGGGGGAGAAGGGTTGACTGAAAAGCTACGCTGGGCAACGTGGGTGGGGGACGGGGTGGGGGTTCCGAGCCAGCCCACGTAACTTTTCATTCATATTATTTGCCACAGTTAAAATGAAGTTCAGAACACACAACAGCATGCGAATATTTATTTCCGTCATTTAATTATCTCCGTATGTAATTTACGATAGTCTGACAAAGGAAAAACAGTACAACATGTCTTCTAGAATCAGTAAGCAAAAAAGCTACGTGCATGTTCTACGCGTAGGGGAGAAGGGGTAGAGACAAAAGCCACGTCGGGTTACGAGGGTAGGGGGGGGAGGGGAAAGGGGGATTCACAGGAGTCCAAAATTGAGCTTTTGTATGAAGAATTAACTGTACAAATCTGTAAACAATAAATTCTGTGAAATATTTCTTAATGGTACAAAATAGCGTGAAATAGGATTAGCATGAAAACATCGAGGAGTTCTTTAAGAGTCCCAATCGTAAGTGCTGTAGAAATGTACGAACCAATATCACATAGGATTGATTGAAAATATTGCAAAATTTAAGCACAGCCTTCGCGATTTATGATGGCTTCATTTCGTGTGGGTTAAATCAATCGAAAAATAATTGTACGGAAATCTGCTTCAGAACCAAAAGACAGTGCTTGAAGCGTTCCTGATGTATCGAAAACTGTTGGATGAATCAAGTCAGTTCAAGAATAAATGACACTTTCCAGAAATGTTTGAAGCTAATGTTGTAATACATTGTCAAACATTATCAACTGCAGCGGCACAGTCAATATACAAGAAAGAAATAAAACAAAGCATTTTATCGTTATTAAGCTTTGTATTATGTTGGCACTTTTGGCAGTTATATCGAGATCTGAAGATTCTTCAGTATGTCATTAAAAATTCATTGTGGTTTCAGTTTTTTATTCTGACAAACTGTGCGGTATTCTGGCTTGTGGAAAAAAAATTTATTATAACAGTTTGAAAGAGATCTTTTTCATTTGCATACATCTAAGTTTACCTACCAGCAACGATGACTGTCAGTTTTCATTGATCAACATTACTAAACAAATCAAATCGTTTTGCCGATTTTTTGAAACGCTCCTAAGTTGTTCCGGTTCATTAGCGTTAGATTGCAATTAGATTTCATAAATATTAGTCAGAAATTACAAGAGTTACTAAAGTCTGTAACAAAATAGCATTTAAACAAAAGTATGAAATTAAAGATTTCTCTCTCTCTCGCAAACACACACACACACACGCGCGCGCGTGCGCGCGATAAGACGGCACGAAGTGTAAATACTAAAATGGTCTAGCGAAACCTAGTAAAGTATATATTGTCTGGAATCTCGAAATAGAATTTTTTTCGTGTAAAAACTAAATGTGCGATAGGAGGCGGCATGGCTTCAGACTGGATTCATATATCTGGCAGAGTTAATAACGAGTGAAGTGAGGAATCTGCGCAACAGGGTCTTTTGTTGCTTAGTATCCAGTACTGAACTACACCTTCTGACTTCAGTGAAAATTGTTTCAATGGTATCCGTTAAAACAGCGAGGTGGGACCGTAACTTTTGCCAAGCTACCTTCTTTTTTCAAAAGTTCGTCGTGCGGTTCGGGGTTCAAATCCCGGTAAAGCCAAGAATTTTTAAGTGTTTGAGCATATAAGGTTCGATTCCACCTTTAACTGTATGTCCCAGGCCAGAGGAAAGAAAGGCCTACCTCTGGCGCAATGGCCGGACGTCTCTCTAACAGCGAGGTCTTTAAGAGACGGGAAAGGATGGAGGGCAAGGAATGGGAAGGAATTCGGCCATGGCCTTTTGAAGGAAGCATCCCGGCATTTGCCTGGAGTGATTTGGGAAACCATGGAAAACCCAAATCTGGATGCCCGGACGGGGATTCGATGCGCCGTCCTCCCGAATGCGAGGCCAGAACGCTAGCCGTTACACCACCACGCTCGGTTGGAGCCAACTAACCTTCAGGTTGTGGATTAATGTAATCTTTCTTATCATTGTGATTATCAAGGTCATGTAAAACAAAACTTTTACCAAACTGTGAGGTACTTGCTTAGTATTGTCTGAATATTCATTAGTCAGCCAAGTTGATTGCAAATCGCTGAGATCCGTTGTCCGGAGGAGAGGAGGGTCAACTGACTGAGTCAGAGCGGTGCCAGGCGCTGGTTGATACCGCACGCGTGACGGGTGCGTGCTGCGTGGTGCGTGGCACGGCACACCTGTCCCCGTCTGGCTTGTGCCCCAAAGACGCAACCTCTCTTTATACTTCTATCTAGTATGTATCTTTCACACAGACTGATATTTGTTCAAGAAGTATTTGGTGTTACGACTTTTCTCGAAACAAGCAAAGGAGCTTATTTTTATCTGTCGCTAAGCAATAATACTTGTGGGGGAATATTACGGCCTAGATTAAACTCCCGCCAAAAATGACGGGTATCACCAATAGGGTAAAACATTTCTGAGGAAAAAAGAATAACGATTAATCATTGTCTTCTTTATTGATATTTCTTTGTGACGTGAGTGAACTTTTTCTGGTTAGATTCATGGGGTATTTGTTTTTAAATAACTATGTTTGATTTTTAATGAAAGAAATGTTTATAGTTATGACAAATTTTTTAAGTAAAGTATAATTTAAAAACTAATAACTATTATTTATTTGACTGATATATTTCGTGATTTCCTAAGTTTCGTGTGAAGTTTCTTTGAGTTTTAATAAACTTTCCTGTTTGATACAAATTGTTAAAAAATTCCTTAGCTTGTGTTGTCACTTGTTTCCAGTAATTACTATAGATCAGTGTTTCTCAAAATGGGGTACGCGAACCCCTAGGGGTTCGCCCGTTGATCGTAAGGGGTTCGCGACAAGATTTACGTAATGGCGGACTGGCCATCTCATGCGTATAACACGCACAATGGTGAATATTGCTCATTGTTGGCAATTGTCTCTAGTAGTAGAGCTCAAAAAAAAGGTCACAGTTTTTTCTCAAGGGGGTTCGCCAATGCCGGAAAAATTTTAGAGGGGTTACCGTTAGAAACACTGCTATAGAGAATAAACCAGACTCCTTACTTGAATTTCAACGTCTAGTAATCGTAAGTAAGCAAAAAGCAACATATAAATTGAAACGAATGTCACAATATATATATGTCATATTATAATTTTTATCTCTGCTACACAACAGAAAATTGCATTTTAGCTGGTATTGCAATTATACTTTCTTTTAACAATGTAAGTGCAAATTACATTTCCTGTCAACAATATCAGCGAATATGAAATTATTCATTTGAAATTTCTGGTCAGCCAAACAGCGCTGTGGTGGCAGTCAGTGTAACTATCACTTCGGGCATTATCGAGACACACCGAACGTTGCCGAGTAATTGAGGTGAGTCCAGTCTCCAGGTTCAACGCATTTTACTAAAGTGGATATGGAAAAACATTAATCAGTTTGTCTACATTCCAATATCTCCAAAAGAAAATGTTCCCACTCACTTACATCTGGAGTAAAGAACTAGTTTGTAGTCATGGTCACTTTTTCCTTTCCACGTGCTATTTATAAATATTCTACCAATATCCATCTCACAAATTTGTAAGTTCGAACGGTCCGATGGTTTTTATTGCTAATGTTTAAATAACTAAAAGATCCTTATTGTTCCCAGTTGCATCACTCATGAAATATTGAGATTTCGTTGCGGAAGCATGGTTTTTATATTTTTTAAAGACGTGTAATGAATTTTCTCTTAAATGTTTAACACAAATGAAGAGAATCAGAATCAGCATTTGAAAATTTTCAATAAAAAGAGCTAATAGGGAAGGAAGTTGGCGATAACCTTTTGAAGGCGTAATCCCGTCATTGTGCTAGAGTGATTTGTGGAAACCATGGAAAATCTAAATCTGCTTGGATGAACGAGGATTTGAATCTGTGACCTACCGAATGCGAGGCACACCCACCCAGATGGTCTGAGGAAGCTAAACTTTGTATTTACAATTGCGATATTTCTGAAATTTTGTGGATGAGTTGGATAATTTTTATTATTTAGTACTCGTTTCAAAATATCTTTACTCAGTGTCAAAGTCCTTCCAATTTAGTTCATATTTCTTTTCGAAAATTGCCTTCGTTCTATCTCATCCATTCGGATAGTGAAGCGTCCTTGTCGTTAATCCCTTGATTATTAGAATATCGACTGAAGTATATTACCCACAAAAATACAATAAAATTCAAATTTCCTATTCAGATCTTTGTGATATTAGTACAACACTTGTCAACTGTCCTACCGCCTTCTGGCGAGCATTCGAAAAATTACTGCACCGAATCCAATCAACACACATGACCAAAATGAAAATGATCAAAATGAGAGTCAGAATCTCAGTAAGTCTGCAAGTGAAAAAAGTATCCTGTTCGGAATACATTGATATCCTGCAAGCAATGGTACGCCTGATTGCAGGTGCTGGTCAGTTGCCTACGTCTTGGGATACAATTCCTGTTTTGTGAGTTTGTTTCTTTATCTCTGAATAACGCTTTTTCTCTTAGCGATAAAAACAATAACTGAGAACTAATTTGTTTGAAGTTGGCAATACTACCTTCTTACAACCATCATCATCGTTTAAATAAATTTTGGAAAGGAATATTAGATAATGGTAACCATAGAAAGCAACCACAGAGTAAATTTGCTACTTCGAAACCACTGTCCTACATATTTTAAACTAAATACCATCTATTAACAACCATTTTAATTAATATTAATTCACCATAGTGTTTCGACCTTGAGAAATGGGGCATCGTCAATGGGTGTAAATGCACATAGTGTTAGTTTTCACGATTCAGGAATGGTGCCGCGTCATAATATTACTTGACGACGTTTCGAACAAACTTGTTTACACGCTCTAAGTTGCGTTAAGTAGGGCATGTAAAACGCATTTACGTGCAGTTCGCCCAAGAAAGGCCGAAGAAGTTTCGCCGAAAAGACGGCTTTCAGGCTTTCTGTCCCGTTGTCTCCAGCGAAACTAAACATGTCCTGCTTTCTCAAACAAAACGACAGTTTAATATATCTGTCTATTAAGGTCTAAAACAGAAAATGCTGTTTTTGCCACGCAGCGTTCGAGTCGGCGCTTGGCCCATTGCCGGTAACGCAAGGATTTATTAGCAGCAGCGAAGATATGGAAATGTACGACGAACTTTCGCTTATTTCCAACTACGTCACAGATAAAAAAAAAAATCACTAGCTGGGAAGCTGAGAATATTGCTGCTGAAGATTATTGGGCTGAATTATTTCAACACTTCCGTTCTAAACACTCAGCTGTACGAATTTTCGTATAACTATTGAGTACGTTTTGTGCCTGCCTGGAAGTAACGCACCTATCGAAAGAGATTTTTCTCTAAAAAATAAAATATGTACAAGTGACAAAACACGGTTAAGTGTCGCAGTAGTGAAAGCCATTTTGATTACCAAAACTAATATCGACAAATCACGTAATGAGCTCCATTCCTACTTGAAAACGAGACCCGATATTTAGATTTGTTCTGCCGAATGCCGATAAATACAAAAAAAGTGCCTGGTTAAACATTGGATTAGATACGACTGGAGATTTTCTCGGCGTTGCAAATGAATAAAATGTTCTCGGGTAACTAGCCGAGTTAGTCCATCGTTTAACCACGACGTTTCGCCGTGACCGCCGAAACGTCGTGGTTAAACGATGTACTAACTTGGCTAGTTACCCGAGAACATTTTATTCATTAGATTAGATGTCATACACTAAGGCTAAGAAGCTCATCTAACGTGTAATACATTCTAATTATTATAAGTGTTCTTCGTTTTTAATAAAAATTAATAAAATACGAAAACATTTTATTTTTTTTTTACAATATTCCTCAGGCGTCCCGCTTTGACGAAAAATATAAATGGTCACGTTAGTAACTATCATCTTTAAATTCATATGGTGGTTTATTGTTATTTCTTTATTTAATTCCCAAAAATATATTTTTACCTATTTTTAAAGATATCGTTAAACTGCATCTAAAAAAAATGCGAAAAATTAACAGACGAGCGTTGCGAATTCAAAAGGGAAAGGCTTGAGTCTTTTACGTAACTACTTGCAAATAATAAGAAGTCCAATGTAGAAAGACACGAATAAAGCAAGGCTTATTTGCCACAACATATCCCGCTGGCAGTATGCGAAAGAAAGCAATGGAAAAACTGCAGAAAAGTTTGCAGACAAAAAAAATCCGATTATTCGATAAATTATATTAAAAACTGTTTATTAAAATATAACCGGGCCTGTGACTCTTGTAAATTCATCCTGACACCCTTAATACTGGAATTGGCTCTTTAGCTTCTAAAGTTTGCCGACCACTGATATAGAAGAACGTTAGAAATTAAATACACCGATTTGTAAGTAATGGGTATGGGAAATATTTGTCGGAAGACTCTGACAAAATGAAGATATTGGTTCGGCATCACATTTTAATACATACGGTTTGCTTAATTTGTTAGTAGAGTGAACAGTTGAATAGATGAAATGTAGAAAACAAGTGCTTGCGGTAGGTAATTCGGGATGTAGGTTGTAGTAGGTTTTTGGAGACAAAGCAATTAGCTGAAGACAGGAAAAGTTTAAAAAGAAATAATGCATTTTTAATCCATTGACGTTCATTACATTGATTGAAATCATGGATGTGGTTACTCGTTTATCTGAAAACTGTGTCTTATGGTTGATGTCGTTTTTCTCAGATTCAAGCTCAGGCATCATAGTTCTCTGGTGTTTTTCAGGTCTGTTCTGCCTGTGTCGCCATTCTTCAAGTCATCCACTATTCTGCCTTTCCTTGCTTGTTCTTGACCTGCTTGTTTCCCATCTAATCTTGAATATAGTTCTCTCTCGTTACTGTTTCTTTTTCTGCAATTACTTTCCTATTTGATATATTTCTCCGTAGTAGCTCCAGACGAAACGTATGACTTGTTCCTTGCAGGGAACACTTTTCATACTACAAGGCAGATGACGACCGCTGGAAGAACTCTGTTCGTCACAACTTGTCCATCAACCCTCACTTCCGGAAGGGCGGCAAGGCTCCTCACGGCGCGGGACACCTGTGGACGGTAGCTCCTGGCCCCTGCTCGCCGATAGCACAGGTACGTGACACCACTCGACTGCCTGGGAAACACAAACACAAATATCGAATATATTCACCAAGCCCACCGCATTGAGGAGGTCGAAATAACACTGCACTATTTTGTGACCTCCACCTTCAACATTCAGTATTTGTGTAACACAATGTAATATGTATATTTCTGACTACTTTGTGCATGAAAGGCTGAGGCTAAAAATCATATCTTGCCACAGTACTGAGCACTAAGTGCACATGTCACTGATCTGAGAGAAATTGTAGGTCAGACGGTTATATTAAAGCCCAATTTCCTGCAACAGTTGACAAGGAGTTCTGAAATGCGTTATCTCTTCATCCGCATGTACAGAACGCACCACACTTAGCAATTACTCCTCAGTCATCTACACCCAGAGGATGACAACCTCACATAAATACGTGGCAACATCGACTTGAAGCTAGATGTTGTACATTGCTATAAAAGAACACTGCCCATTTAAATGGAATGACCAGCTATCGCGGAGTGCTAAGAGACAGACAATTAGACTAAGTTGAAAGCATTAAAGAAAAATACGATTTAAGTTATATTGTAAACATGTTGCTCATTCCATTTGCTGTGTTTCTGGCCCAGGTTTATGAATACGTAAGTCGAGTAATAAAGTTCTGAATTAGATACAACCTTTCTTTTAATGACTTTACCTGAATGTTATCAGTGTACTTGAAATTCATCGAAAATTTAATAAATAGAATTATGTCAAATAAACAACAGATGGAAATTTCTCTTCTAGAAACTGTGTCATAGGCATCAGACTAGTTTATTGTTAGGACATTAATGATCCTGATATCGATGCATCCCAAGTCAAAACAACAACAATGACACTTTATGAAGGGGCAGCTGGTGATATTCCAGACATATGCATAATTAATACTGATTGCAGCCATGATGTTATCCTCCTGCAATCCAATTTTCTCCATTACAATCGCAAAATCCTTGAAGGAAAATCTCTCTTTGCTAGAGACCTCTCAAATTGTCATGTGACCTTTTTTTAATTCCCTTTTCTTCTTGGATAACATTTTATGAGATAGTAATTTCTTTCCACAGTATGTTACCACCTCATCACGAATTTGCTTCACTGGTTTTTTGCTTAAATGTAAGAACTGCTGTTCTGTGCCTTGTCCATGATATTATATTGTTCTTTATTTACATAAAAAAAAAATGTGTGATTACTGTAAAAGAACTAATGTGCAGTACACATATCTGAATGGATTTCTAGATCTTTTCTTTTATGTGATTTCACAAACTTTTTACACTCTCTCGCTGTTGATCTAAGTATAATGGTTGGACCTTATAGTTTGCTGACATATTAGATATGTCTTAGATCAGGGGAGGCCAACAGGCAGCCCGCCATGAACTTTTCCTTGCCCACGAGATTAATAACACTTTTACAAAATATGTTTATTTTATAATGGCCAATGTAGTGAAAACTAATGTATTAAAAATAAATTATTTGTGCATCCATATATTTACTTTTAGTGTCATATATTTCTTTACAATTTGTGTTTAGTATCATTGTTAATATATTATCTATATTTACATGTAAGAATAATAGTAAACACAATAATAATAACTCATTATTTTCAATTTTTCACTCGAAAAAAATATCTATAGTGGGTCTAAATCTAATATGGGGATATATAATTTTGTATGCAGCTCCTGCAGTTATGACGCATTTCCAAAGTGGCGCGCAAGATCATTTGGATTGGCCACCTCTGTCTTAGATAGTAAGTTTACATTAAAATTAAATTCAGACAGGCAATGCAACTAATCATTAAGTGAGACATTCGAAAAATAAACCAAGGTGCAGTTCTCGGGCAGCAATTGTTAAATTCTTAAGCATATATCTGTAATTACTACTATACTGGGATTCCTCTGTTTGTAGACTGACTCACACAAGTTTAACATCCTTAGAAACTATCTTTTTTATAACAACTATCTTATCTTGTAAGGAAACTGAACTGCTACTTGTTCCATGACATTGGGAAGTTGACCTACACACATGGTACTCCCACAGAGAAAGCAGCAGACACTGCAACAGTACCTGCGACGAGAAGGCAACGGTGGCGTTGCTAATAGTCCCGGGGAGGTGACAGCTGCAGAGACAGCAGCGGCTACAGCAAGCATTCTCCAGCCCGAGGACAACAACAATAACAGCAGTATCAACAAGGACAGTGAAGTAGACAGTCTGCAGAGGTCAGCAGGGGAGATCCTGAGTGGAGTGCGCAAGCGCGTCGAGGTGCAGTACCTGCAACACCGTCGCAATGGTGGGGACACAGGTCAGAGAATGGGTTCATACTGTCTTCCATTTCTTTCTATCTGTTTTCACCTCCCCATTATGACATATGCCGTAACTTCCTTATAACATTAAAAATAAAATATAGCTTGTTGGAAGATAAGTTATTGCGTCTCAAATGGATGGACTGGATAAGGGCTGACAGAAGTTTCAATTTGGAGAAACAAAATGAGGATATGGGTCTTGAACAATTACTAACCAGCCACTGTTTCTGACTGTAGTCTTTGATTTGCTCTTTTGGCTGTACAAATCAATCGCCACCAGACTGGTCAGGGAAGATGCAACAGATCCAGACTCAAACCTTGCATCTAATGTACCAGCCTTACTGATGATCATTATTAGGTGGTTCCCAATAACCATCTATGCTAATTCTATTGGAGAGTTCTAGTTTGTGACTGACATTATAGTTAATAAATCTATCTCACTCCTTCTCAACAGTGTTTAAAGCAGGAGAAATGTTAAGCCACTTTCTCACCATGGTATATTTTGTCGCAGATATTTATTAACAACTAGTGTAAGCCCATGACCATTTTTTGTGCATCGTACTGGGTCTAGAATAGTTCCAGTTTATAGGGTCAAAGATTATAACACGTTGACCTGATCTGACCAAATGTTAACTTGACCTGTGTTAAACCCTTGAAGTTAATAAAATCTCTTGAGCTTGAAGAACTCAGAAGTATTAATAGACGTAGGTATTAAGCATGGACAGAACAATTGTGCTATCGTCTAATTGTTTCAAAGGTGGTAGACTCGAACTTGCTTAAATACAAACATACTTTTATTTGACCTTTAAAGTTCACTGTGCAAAATTCCTGTTTGCTTGAAAAAGCATCACATTGTTTTTTTTGAGGCTGGGCAAATACTGTACTCATAATGTAATCGTTGCTCATAGTGTTTGTAACAACCAGAGAACTTAATACACATTTCGTACTATTAAACAGCTGAGCAAATGTGAAGAAATTAATTGCCAGAATACTTGATTCAGTAACATACTTTGATGTCCATTTTAAATAACCTAATAACTCGCAAACAGTGAACATGAACAAAGACAATTAACGAAAGTGGTCAGTAAAATACGTAAAAAGTGTATAAAATAAGTATAAGCTTTGGTCAAGCAGCAGCATTAGTAAAAGTTTTAATTAAATTCAAATTTAGCCTAGGCCATAATGACAATTGGCATTCGTGGTTACAGCAGAGACCATAAATGATTTTTTTAAAAGTTTTTTTATGTTGCTTTCATTAGCAACATGTTACTCAAAAGCAGATCCTCTTTTTTTCAGCAGTAAAATTTGTCGTTATTTTTTTAACTATGAAATAACTATTAAAAGCAAACTTAATGAATGTATTATGGCAATTAATTTGGTAGCAGTTGCTTATCTTTGAAATTGTGGACATAACCTCGAATTTCTTCTAATGAAATCTCTGGTGGCTGTTAATTTGCAAGCGAAGGCTGACACGTGTCAATTTTCCCCAGCCAATAGCTATCGAGGTGAGTAAGTGAGCTCAGGAAATAATATGGTAGATACATAAGAACACAGTTTTTCTCAGCATTGAGAATATAAAAATTGTTCTCGGGTGACTAGCCGAGTTAAAGAAGTGTTGTAATTACGCTTACAATTACGCAATATTTCTACGATCTGATTTGCTGTCGCCACCCATGGCATTTTCACTGACTAACTGCAGTCTCTCTGTTTGTCACTTATCCAGACTGAAGTCCAGTATATGATGTTACTTCTCAGACAAATATCAGCACTTCAGTCCAAGCAGTAGCTAGCCACCTAGATTTGTGAATTCATCTTGACATGACCACCTTTTAGCTAGTTTCATTAGAAGTTTCCATGTTTGTTTAGAGTGAAATTATGTGTGTTATTACTTAGAGCTACCAAAAGTGATTGAAGCAACTAATATTACAAATGAAAAACTGGCTTTAAGACTATAAAAAGTGTAATAAATGAAGTTGGAGCAGGAAACTAATATTGGAATTTGTCAAATAAAATATATAGCTACAAAGTTATCAATATATTAACCATAAAATCTCCTTTCTTCCCTCTAGTGCTTGAAATTAGGCCATTACAAAGCATTTAATCTTCATGGTTGCTGAAGTACTCTTTTCAAATTATGGGATCTAGTACTGGTGCAGTGATACTAGGAGTGAGGGCAGACCACTTCAGTGGCTCTAGGTACAAGTGAATAAAACATTTATTAATTTGACTGACATAAGTATGCTGGCATTATGCTTTAAAATTCTCAATTTAATGTTGATAACATCTACAACAACAGGAAATTTGTTGTGTTTAGCAGAATTATGAAAATACAACAGGACCAAGACTGTACAATATGCTGCCCCATCCGATGGATGAATCACCATCAACAGTTTTTGTGTCCTCACTCTGTATGCACTGTGGAGAGGTTTGTGACTTCGGTGCACAATCTGATGATTAGGTATTGTGCTCCAACCCTGTCGGCCAAGTCACGATGATTAAAATTTCTTCCACCATCAAAAATTGCACCAGATAACCCAATGTTAGGTGCCGGATATCACGTTGGTACTACAACCACATGATCTAACGGTGGACAGTTCTGTCTAGTCCATACCATACAAGCAATTGAGTAACTATTTCCTCGTGTGCTTTTAGATTTACATCTGTTCAGTTTTTTATTTCCTCATCTGATATGTGTTCTGATCTGGATACTCTTGCAATTCACCAAAAGAAATACATTTCTCCCACTTTCAGTCTTTTACGATCTCTTTCCCTTTTTTCCTATGTTCCAAGTACATACTATGCATTATAGTGTAATATATTCATTTTAATTGTTTAATTGTTCTGATTGTATCTGAAAAGTACATAAATTGTTTATTTGCTTGCCTTGCTTTTGCAGAATTTGTTGATAGTATTTCATTTCTTATGTTCCCTTCTTTATCTATTATTGTACCAAAATACATACTTTCTGTGCAATTTTGTATCTAGTTTCCTCCTATTGTTAGATAATCCCTTGAATGACCTAGTATGATGGATTAAATGAACAGTGATACTCCTGTTGTTTTCAGCTCATTTGCACAGCATGGTAACAACAGTCTAGTGGGCAATTTGATGGAATTAACAACCTACCTCCCAAAGTCAAATTGTGCATCTCATCTCAAACTCTGAGAGTTGTGTATATCTTAGTCAAACATATTTCCCAAGGAAGCTACCTATTCACCTTAAAAGCACACTGGAGTATACTGCATATTGCAATTAGGCTTTTTGAAATAAATTTCATGTACAGACACATCTTATTATGTAGAAAGAATAGGAAAAAATAACCCTTCGCTTATCACACATGAAGTCTGGAGAGCCAGATGAATACAGGAAAACATAAAAAAACCACTACACAGAATTTTGATTTGCAACCTTAATCATGCCAGAGGTGAGACATATGGCAAGGGGAAAATGGTTAACTGCAATGTGTGCACATCTTCCCCCTAATGTACATCTCACTTCGACATGATTAAGGTTGCAAACGAAAATACTGTTTAGTGTGTTTGTTTTTATGTTTTTTCCTGTCTTCATCTGGCCATCCTGCCTTCATCTGTGGTGAGTGATAGGTTATTTTTCCTACCCTTTCTTATTTTCAGTGCTTATTTTTCCCTATCCTTTCTTATTTTCAGTGCTTAATGGCAGTTTCATTATCACCATTATCCATCTTATTATGTAATCAAGATATATTATCTATACGGCATTTACCAGTTGTAAATCCACACTGTTCTTCTCCAATAGATATTTCTTTTTTAATTCTTACTTTTATTATTCTCCCTCCCAGTCTCCCTATGCTGAGTAGTGTTTATCGTTCTATAGTTTTTTCACTTAGAGCCTTTCTTATGAATAGGGGAGAGATAGGATACTTTCCATTCTTGAGTGATGCTGTTCCATTCAACTTGCTGGAAATGGTGGTACATATATATTTTGTTCAGATAAGAAGTATTTTATTGTATTATCTTGGTAGGATTCCCTCTGATGAAAGCCACAGCACGATGGCAGAAATGTTAGATTTTAATAAATTGATGTGGCTCCATCCGGAGACCCAAGATAATAAATACAGTGATTGCGGAAGCTTTCGGAATCATTTAAGTATTTTATTGTTCAAAGTGAATGGTTATTAATACTGAATAGTGTTGGTGGATCAAGTATAATTCATTGTTCCACCTTGATATAGTTACCATATTAATTAGTTTTATCACTTTGCGTATCATTGTTGTTGCAGACTTTCTCAACCCAGTGTCCCAGGAAGTGGTAGTTCGTGAGTGTGGCCTTCTCGAGACAGCCTTCGAGCTCGAACTGAGTGTGTCGGATCATGACATAGATCAGCAGAGCCCTCTGCTTGTCCATGGTGCAGATGACGACCTGGTGTCTCTTCCCTGCTTCGAGCTGGCTGGTCCTGGAGCTTCCCCGCATCTTCTCGTCTGACTGACTCCACAGCTTAGCTTTCGTTAATTTTTCTGTTACCGTTCATTTGTTAGCTTGTAAGCTATTTGCTTTAGGAATGTCAAACGTGCATATAGAGCATGTAACTTCCGTCCAAACTGTGCCACATGGCATGGTTCATCACTGTGTGACATTCTTTTGCACTGTTAACTAGTAGTTGAATTTATTTGAGTTTTAAGTGTTTCCAGTTGTTTTTAGCGTGTGATATAAGGCTGGTGATGTTTTTTTAATCGCTTAGAGAAATGTTTTCAATTTTTTCATGCAGATTATGGAATGTAGTGCAATTATTTATTATGTATGCATGTTTTGAGACAGTTACTTTGTGGTGTGAGACATTTAGTATAAGTACACAGCCTAGCAGGTAAACTGCGCTGTGTCCGTGATTTTAAAATAAAGACAATATTCGTAAAGACTTTTCTTGCCATGTTTTTCATGTTTTCCTTTCAGCTTTTGTAGGTTTCTGATATTATAAGCAAGGTATATGTCCAAAGATCCAATTGTTGTTTACAAAAAAACATAAAAAAAAGAATTCACAGTTAAGTTGTTTCTAAGGAAAAACATAAGATAAATCCACTGTCTTATGTCTGTCATATTTATTAATTCTGAACTAAGGATCAAAAGGGGTAATCTGTTATAATAACAAATCACTGCCCTCAATTTTTTTTAAAATTACATTAACTCTAATAATAGTATTGCATCAGTCAAAACACAGAAGATAGAGTGTGAAACTATGCAGTTCTCCGTGGTGTGCACTCATTTTTATTGTGAAGACTACTAGTTTAATTTTTTCATAATTAAGGTCAAGAAATATTTCAGCACAAGATAAATACAAAACCCTTAGCTGAATAAATAATGAGAAGAAGCTACTTTTTCCACATGTTTGTGGACAATTTTCATTTACAAATTATAGAAACCACCAAGTAACTCTGGCATTCTGCTATGAATCAGATTTCAGCGTGTGTGCTCCATCGCAATTGAAATTAAATTAATTTTATAAAGATTACTTCATCCTTTTTAAGTGGTTGTCATTTTCTTTTCTTCTCACAACCAATTAAGGTAATGCATGTATCATTCTTGTCCTTATTCCAATTCCACTGTCAATTTCCAGAATCATATAGCAACTTCAAAATTTTTTTGTCTCTTGATTGAGTCATTAACTTAATCCATTTGTATTAACAAGTGCGTAAAAACCTACTCCTTGTATGAGTTGAATTATAGTAGAATTCAATTTAAAAATATCTTTATTTGCAATTTTAACAATTAAAACATGTTCTTAAGCAGTTTCTCCGTTTCTACACCACCACAACTCAAAATTATAAATTTGAAGTAAAATTTAAGACACTGCCAAAAAGGAACCTGCTAAGTATGCACAGGGAGAGTGAAGTGTGGATTAACTGCATATTTCATTTTATAAGATAATTATTCACAGTAATTAGTTAATTAATATTCTTGAATATTAAAACATCACATCTACCCCAAAAAGTATACAGCTGTCTTGGACCGAGCTGCAGCTTACTTCTTCACTTCTTGAAATCAGTTTACTTGTTGAAATAACAGTTTACTTCTTCACTCACAGATGGACGGATGATTATCAAATTATTAATATTTATGTTAATTAGTTCAATGTAATAAAATTGAATATTATAGTGATGGGGTGGAATAATTTCTAAATCTTAATTTATACTTAAAATATTAGTTTTATTAACTATTCAACTATTTCCCAGCATAAAGAAAATTAATCAGACATTTAATTACAAATAGTTACATAGTTAAACATTAAAAAATAATTAAATGCTTCAATCATGATACCCGCTAGTTCAAGCACTCAAAATATAACTGTTCTCAAATGCTTAAGGCTTTATTGCTCATTGTTCACTGAAATTTAATTTGTAAATAGAGCAAACAATCACCTTACCTTGGTAGGTATCTCAGTGGGGTTGTTATTAGGTAAATCAGGGGATAATACGGTGAACTAGATCACTGATAACTTACTGATCTTTCTAGTGATCACACAGCACTGTGAAGCTGATATCATGGCACTCCAAAATGTCATGGATTCCATATACAATTAGACGACTGTATCACACCCCGACTATCACAACAAAATGAGCCACACCTGTGAAAAGGTAGAACCCCTGGAGCATTTTGTCTTCGTTCCTCTTGCATGCATGCTTCCACTTGCTTAAAATTAGTTTCCAACTCGCAAGAAGAGATTAAACACCAATCATGGGGGTATAACAATTTTGGGTCCATAGCAACTGGGTACATGACAACAAGTAAATAATATTGTTTTAGCTTAAGCTGCGAAACATGATCATAAAACCTGGACACTTGATGATTGGAAGAATGTGTTATGGTCCGATTGTGGATGGGGGAGGAATGTAACACTGATAATATATATGCGATAGTAGCAATAATAATAAATACTAGGAAATGTATGATTAGAAGATTAAGGAAAATGCCATCGGAGCGTGTACTCCATCGCAATTCAATTTAATCTACTGTATATTTCAGTAAGTATTGGGTATTAAGCCTGAATCATAGTTCACATTGTTTCATACTAAGGGAGCATCCATAAACTATGTGGTTAGGTATGGCGGGTGGGGTGGAGGGGTTGCCTGTGCTACATGGAGGGTTCAGAGCTTGGCCACGCAGCTTTTCATTCACCGAACATGGTGGTGTAACGGATAGCGTTCTGGCCTCGCATTCGGGAGGACGGCGGTTCGAATCCCCGTCCGGGCATCCAGATTTGGGTTTTCCATGGTTTCCCAAATCACTCCAGGCAAATGCCGGGATGCTTCCTTAAAAAGGCCATGGCCGAATTCCTTCCCATTCCTTGCCCCCATCCTTTCCCGTCTCTAAAGACCTCGCTGTTGAGAGACTTTATTTGTCACAGTTAAAATGAGGTACAGAAAATACAACAGCATGTGAATATTTATTTCGGTCATTTAATTATCTCTGTATGTAATTTATGATAGTCTGAGAAAACAGTACCAAATATCTTCTGGAATCAACAGAGAAAAAAAGCAACATGTGGGGGGGAAGGGGGTTGAGACAAAAGTCACGTCGGGCTACGTGGGGTTCACAGGAGGCCAAAATGGTGCTACGTGGTTTATGGATGCTCCCTAATGGCAGGGTTTATGTATGGAGAACCCCAAAAGAAACCTACTCTCCGGACTGCTTGCGTCCTACCGTCAAGCGTGCGGGAGGTTCCGTTATGATTTGGGTGGCTATATCGTGGTATTCAGCTGGTCCTCTCATTCACATCACTGGTCGGATGGCTGAGAATGAATATCTCGACATCCTCAATGATGAAGTTCTTACTATGACTAGCATACTGCAGCCAAATTATTCCATTTTCCAAGATGATAATGCACCCAAACACACAGCCAAAAAGGTTCTGCCCAGGTTCGAGAAGCATCAGAATATCATCATACATGTTCCCCGGCCAGCACAATCGCCAGACCTCAACATAAATGAACCGTTGTGGGGAGTTTTAGAGCAGGTAATAAGGAGCAGATTTCCACCTGTAACATCACTGAAGTAATTGGCGAATGCTTTGGTACAAGAATGGCACAACATTCCGTTGGAAACTATTCAGACACTCTGCGAATCGATTCCTCGAAGAATTGCAGCTGTTATAAAAGCAAAAGGTGGCCTAACACCATATTAATAAATCATTAGTATGTAAATGCCAGGTGTTCACTTTATTTTGTCTAACCCCTGAATTTTAACACAGTAATCATCCAGAAGACTTTATAAACGTAAGAGCTTCAGCTTAATGCATAGTCATACATCGTCATAGAATTGAGTCAAGCAAGTTCGAGTAACTTGAATAAAAAAAAAAAAAAACAATTTGTCCCATAATTAGTACCTACTCTCCAGTGCCGCGCCGTGACTCCCGCTCCTGTTTCTTGCCTTTTTAGTTCATTCACATGTGGTGCAAGTTCAAGGAGCGAGATTCAACCTATATATCTATTTCTACCATGTTAGAATTGTGATTGCAGTTAATGTTGGTGCCGTTAATATTAAGAAAGCATAATGTATCTTTTACAAACAAATGTCGCTACCAAAAAAAAAAAAACTATTTGGCGCTCAATATATTTTTTTACTAACTGCGAAGGCTTCAAAATTACTTTCAAAATTTTTTAGATTGAGAAGTCATCTGAAAAGACGTCACCAGAACAAGTTCGACACATGAAGGAAGAAAAATTATATAATAGAAGTTCTTCAGATAGGGCTCATGATGATAAAGAGCAGCATGTACAAGAAGATTTAACTACAGCTGGAACGTCATCTGCAGTTCAAAATATTACAGAATGGTGTATGCCAGACATACCACTACCGTCGCCTCTTTAAAGCACAAATTATGATTATATATTCAAAATGTTCGCTTATTTACTCTGCAGCCAGAGATGAAATAATTATTCGAGCAACGAAAAAATCCAAGAAAAAGTCATGGACGTCAGTTTTCAAATATACATTTTCAAACAATAATGCCAAATGGAGAAACTTATAAAATAAGATGACTTGTTTACTCTAAATCTGCAGATAAAGTATATTGTTTTTACTGTTGTTTATTCAACAGACAGTCTCACTCTTATTTGGGAAAAGGACTTGACGTCTGGACTTACTTATTAGAGCGTCTCAAAACTCACGAAACTTCCTCAAATTACCAGCACATCATTCTCATTTAGATAGAAGCGTTGATTCGATTAAAGTTCAGTGTAATAGACAAGATTTGTGAATACAAATTAAAGACGAAAAAATGACAGTGGATGTTATCCCCAAATGAATGAAGCCCAAGAAAGTATTCTTTTTAACATGCAATAATTTCTTGTTCAGAGGAAACTTTGTATCTGAAACACTAAGTACTTCTAATAATGGTAACTTCCAGGGTATATTGCAACTACTAGGAAAATATGACTGTGATGATGGAAGATCTCCGGCATATTGCTAATAAGCAGACTAATATCTATTATTTTGTCAAATGCATTCAAAACTAATAAAGTTCGTATTAAAATTTTGACTATGGATTAGTCATTTAAATACTTTTCCATCACACTGAATTGAACGTCGAACAATTGTCGTAAACATTGCTTTTGTTGACTCTAATGAAGGCGAAGTCCAAAGGCGCGAGTGTTTCGTTATTTACAAGCTAGAAAGTGACTCTTCAGGACATGGATTAATTTGCCTGTTTATTGATGATACTTTGCAGAAGTTCGATTTGTAAATGAAAGATTGTCACGGCTAAAGACATGAAAATTGATCCAATATAATAGAAGAAAACAAAGGTGCACTAAGCAGTATTCGAAACCAATATCTTCGAGCATTTTTTAATCAATGTAGCTGTCATCAAATTTGGTAATAGCAGAAACCGTCAAAACATCAGTTATATCGGTTTCCTTATACGGATTTATTTAAAGAATATTTGTTATATTCTCTTCATCAACAAAGTGATGGGAAGTGGTATACAAACACTTAGAAGGACTATCGCCAAAAAAATTTGCGAATTTCGCTTGAAGAATAGAATTTCTGTCCTCGCTGCAGTTCGTTATCACTACTCTTCAGCTCGCGACGCATTTCTGGAAACGAATTATTCAAGTGCAGCAATAGAGGTCTTGTTCCTGAGATCATGGAGCAATTTGAGTTCATACTTACAATGGTGACTTCATACATTGTCTCAAGTAAATATTGTACGCAAGGCTATGCAGGCTGAAAGTGGAATTATGAAATGCTTCACAATTGCTGGAAAACAGCTCGGAATTTGAGGTTATTCGTCTGCTCTGATTACAGCAAGAAAAACTGATTCTCAGACTGGGACCTATCCTATTATTAAGGCAGTCAGATCATGAAGAGAATTTTTTTGAGTGCAAGGAATTTAACAATCGAATTATGTAAGACACAAAAAAATAAAATAAATAGGGGTAATTAGTTGAGAGAGAATTGCCACCGAAGCCTGTGCTCCATCACAATTAAATTAATAATCATCAGATATATTATTTCTATAAGGTGTCTTTTTTTTTTTTTTTTTTTTGTCACAAGCCAATATCTCCCTTGATAACTAACCAAAATGTATGAATGAGGTATAATTTTAAAGCTTAAGGTCTCCACTTTGATCTCATCATGTTTTAAGAAAGAATTTTTCGGAAATCAACCCTTAAAGGGCAAAACGTCCATATTTTTGAAATGTGATTCTTTGAACCACATACCTTTTATCTCCCTGCGTTCCTAACTGAAGTCGATAAATGCAGTATCATTTTAAAAATTAAGATCTCCGCTTTGGTTACATCATATATTAAGACATGGATTTTTCGGAATTCGTCCCTTAAAGGGCTAAAGTATCAATGTTTCCGCAATGCGTTTTTTGTGACAAGAGCCATTTATCTTCCTTCATATCTAACCGATATAGATTTAAAGATTAAGGTCTTCGCCGTGAACACATCACAACTTGAGAAAGGAATTTTTTGGAATTCGACCCTTAAAGTACAAAAGTATCAATATTTCTACAACGCGTGTTTGTGTCGCGAGCCTTTTATCTCCCTTGATATCAAACCGATATAGATAAACGAGGTATCCTTGCCGTGGTCACATCATATGTTAAATAAGGAATTTTTCTGAAATCGACCATTAAATGGAAAATTTTTCATTATTTCCGTAACGTATTTTTTTTTATCATGAGCCACTTATCTCCCTTGATATCTAACCGAAATAGATAAATGAGCTATTATATTAAAGATTAGGTATCTACTTTGGCCAAATTATTTCTTAAGCATGAAATTTTTCGGAATTTGACCCTTAAAGGGTAAAAGTAATAACTGTGAAAGTCGCGCGTATGAGACAGTTCACAGCCTAGCCGTTAGATAGCACATATCACAGAAATATTACTAAACTGCTTCACTGGCGTCGACTTTTGATATGTACGTATTACACTAAACAAATAAAAAATTGAGACAAATCAGGTGGTTCTTCTTTCATCCTATTACAAACCCCCAACCTTACTATTACTTTTATTCGTGAAATTTTCGCACGTATCATCGAGTAAGAATAAAACAGTAAAAAAAAGAGTGAGCTTATTAGGTTCAAAACTCAGAAAATATATATTTTTTTTTAATTACTGAAAGAGGAGAAGGAATCACTAGTTGGACACTTACAAATGCCTTGGCATATCATTTGATGATGAACTCATTTAGGCATGGCACACTAAGGAGATGGCGGGATAATGTACAAACGAAGTAAAGGAATTTCACTAGAAAGCTTTAGTCAATGTTGAGTATTGTTAGCTGTATGTATGGCAAATATTGACGATAAGACTTGAATGAATCTTTTTGGAGCTAAGAGTAATACATGAAAATGTCTCTTTATTTTATACATAAGTTCGTTGGAAACTTCTTTTTTTACGTTAGAGGAGTCAGAAGCTGTAGAGAATTATTAAGAAACATGTTGAGCAAATTCCCTCAGGCAATGAATTAATTTAATGTGGAAATACTTGTAATGACTTAGGTGTTTAGGGAAATTCATGCTGCGGCAAGCATTTCATCGGTATTATTTAATAGAAATAAAATCTTTGATAGGGAACCCAAAAGACTTCAGTAGTTTGTAATATCTTTTTTCAGTTATCAAATGTTTATATATCTCTGACGTAGGATCAAACTATCGGGAATGGAAATATCATCATTGATCATACATAATAAAAAGTGTCTGCTGAATGGGAATTCGTAACCTTAAAGTCTTTAATGTGTTATGAAATATATACTTTGAAATCTTTGCAACGTATTTATGTTTATCCTGTTTTTCTGCGAGATGAAAAAATTACAATACATTTACATGTTTATGACTAAAATACTGAGAGACAAGCAAATTTTAAATGTTGTTGTAACAAGAAGTCATGTAAACCACTGATGTTGGTTATGAGCAAGATGACAGTGCTGGAGAGAAAAAGAATATGTGCCCCCGTATATATAACGTCAGTTTAAAGTTCGGAACAAGGAAATCATCTCTGTTTTGGTAAGTCGGTTTCTAGTATAGTAGAATAGCTAGAAAATATTTTGATAAAATGTAATGTTTGTTTCCGTGTATTCACATAGCTAAATGTGATTGAGGCTAACTTCGCAATAGTTCCACAAATATTATCATAATTGGTGGGGTTAATTTCGTGTCACGATACAGTGAATGTATAATGCGAATGGGATAGAAACTTTGATTTTCGGGCGTCAGTATTAACGGAAATAGTGGTTAAGCTGGAACGGAACCTGGACCAGAGCGAAAACCGACACGTCTTGTTACAGTATAAGTAGATCCATAAACGATGATTTATTTCTTTCAGGAAATTATCATGCCCCAAATATTAATGAAAAGGTATTAACCAGGGTTAAATCCATTGGAGTGGAAGAGGGAGTGGGGGCGACTTGTTAGACGGAAAAATTGTTTAAAGATTGAAGGTGGGAAATTATGGTGTAGGGGAGGTGGAAGTAGGAGTGCAATATTCTAGTATATTGGGACCTTTGCAATTCATTATTCGTCTCTGAGACAATAACATTGAATTGCCAAGGAAGTTGATACATACATTCCTTAGGCGAAACTGAGACAAGTGCAAATTGAAGCCATTGAAATATACAGATGAAATAGCCACTCAAATTTGGGTAGATGCATAAAAGTTATACAATATATATTGGACAGCGAATATATATTTCCTGAGGTAGCAACGATAGTAATATACTGACCAATTTCGCTTGGCAGCCAACCATTACCATCAGTGATACAGGCCATTTTTAATAACATGTTTTCCAAATGCACACATTAGGATGGCACAAGTGGATGTGGTTGGATTGAAATGCACCCTGGACCAGAATGGAAACTAAATCGCTTTTTGTTACATCAAAGGCACCAATACTTTAGTATTTATTAATAATTTCATTTCCACTAGTAGAGGTTATGGTTAGGTTAACATCATGGAGCTTTTCATACCTCCATACAGAGACAATATAATACCTCCATGGTTGACATGCAGTCTGGACCATGGAGGAAGGTCTGGACCAGAATCAAAGATATTTGAAAATGCTACGCTGGCGTCAAAGATATGTATACAAATGGCCACTGGTGAATGTCAGACGTTGGTGTATGTTATAATTTTTGTGTTATATTGCGTCTATGTTAAGATTTCTTACTCTAATCTGCACTTTTTCTCTATTAAGGAATGTATGCACCGAATTACAGACCGATAGGACACTGCTTAGCCGTTCAGCTTACTGTCCCGTAAGAAATGTATGGAATTATTCTGTTATTTGTAACCGGAATTTATATTTTTTTTTTGCTGATTATGTGATGGCATATAATAGGATAAAAATGGGATAGAAATGTGAGCTGCAACAGGGTTACCTGGACGGAATGCCTGGCTGGGTAGGCAATATGGAAAGACGATAATATTTAATTAAAATTGCAATGGAGCGCATGCTCCAGTGGCAATTTCCCTACCATAGACGCCGACAGGATTACTTTAATGCTCCGGCTACACGCTCCGTCTTGCTTGTGCAGGTAAACTGCGCAATGAAAAACTGTACAAAAAGACGGAACACGGAAGAGTGGCCACACGGTACAGGTAGCCTTGTGCAAACCGAGTGTGTCGACAGCTGTGTCTGTGACGATGTGGCCAACAGAAGAGGTTTTCTTAATGGAATCATTATTTTATTGTTTGCTTATAAAGAAACAACAGACACATAAGTGAATATAGGCATTGTGTAAAATTATCCATGATTTTCAATTCAAACAAACCAAGAAAAATAAAGAATTATAAGCTCTGTGGCACTAGCATCTCCTATTAAAGCACTAAAACCCTGTTACAAACACAATAATTATTTACCTCGGATTCCAGGACTTGTTGAAAATTAGATACTGGGGTCCAAGCAGCTTCTTGGTCATTTTAAAAATTCTAACAAGTCATAGTACCATAAGGATGGGTGACAAATGTTGTCTGTACCGACACCTAATTTGATAGAGTTCTTAACTTTGATCATTTCATTCCGACGACAACTTCTCAAGAAAATATTGCGTATGATAACATAAATAATGCATATCAATGTGAACATTGTTATAAATCTAAATTACAGGTACTTACTCGTTCAAAAACAGTTTTATTTGAATTACAATGAAGCTACTTATGCATAATTAACTACACATAGTCTAAATCTAAATTACATGTACTTACTCGTTCAAAAATAGTTTTATTTGAATTACAATGAAGATATTTACGCATAATTAACTACACATAGTACACATACTTCTTTTAATTTTTCAGTCTTAAAAAGATAAGCTTCGGTTTTTTTTTCCCCTGTCAGAATATTCTTCGTTTTAATCTTCTACAATTCTGGCAACGATTTGTGCAATTCTATAAACTGAATTACAAATTGAATACTTTCGTACATCACCCATTTCAGAGATATCTGTTGAAAAAAACTGTGCAAACCCAAAAACCGTGCAGTCAAATCTTTAGCAAACTAGTTTGCGCATGCAAGACGGAGCGTGTAGCCGGGGCATAAGGGAGGTGCATCTGTTTTTTTTCTCACTATATATAACACTTATTAACTAAGGATACTGAATTTATTGACAAGGCGTTGAACAAATTTGGATAACAACCTAGGAGCCTTAAGTTATTATTCAAACAGTGAATTTAATAATAAAATTTTTATTTCATAATATTTTTCGGTGTATTTTCTTTCATAGCAGTGGGGTGCAACTGCACCACCCTCCCGACGCCCATGTTCCCTACACATACATCTTCCCCCTTTCCTGCACTCACCTACATTTGCTCTTTACAAATTTTAACTTTAAATTCTTTCAACGTTTTTGGTAAATTATTCATCATTTCTCTTGGTAACTTATTTCAATCCCTGATATCCTTACCTAGAAAAGTGAATCTTCCTACACCGTTGTGCCTGAAATCGAGTGCCAGCTTGTGGTCATGGTCATGTTTCCCCTTCCATGCATTACTTTTAATTCTTACACCAATATCTTTCCATGCCTCATCACCAATATACGCCTTGTACACTCCCATGACCCTCTTCACATCCTCCACCTGTCTTCCAATGATTCCCATTCCAGCTCTTTTATCGTATCTGCTGCTGACTGAATTCTGCAGTAATTTCCAGAAAAAAATCTAGCAGCAATTTTTTTGCACCCTCTCCAACTCCTGTATTTGATACTCAAAATGTGGGTCGCATACTACACTACCATATTCAAGCAATTGTCTGACCAAAGTTTTACAATTACTAACAGATATTATTAAAAAAAATACTGGGCTTAAATTCATTGGTAGAGAGTGCTGGGAGTGTACAAGGCGTATATTGGAGGCTTGATAGGAAAGTTAGCACTCGATTTCTTCCAAGCCTCATGGCCAATGCACGCCTTGTACAGGACTCCCATCACTATCTTCACCCTCTTCTTGTCTTCCACAGTCTTCCAATTCAACTCCTTTATCATATCAGTTATTGTGTTTTCTGGTAATTTCCATAAATCAAATTTAGCTGCCCTTCTTTGCCCCCCTTTCCAACTCCTAGATTTGATACTCAAAATGTGGATCGTCATGCACCAACGTATTCAAGCAGTGGTCTGAACTAGGTTCCCTAACTCGGTTCCTTTACTTCCCTGGAGGATCCCCTCTCCAATGAATGAAAGACTCTGCCGAATGTGTCATGTCCAGTTGAATTTACTATCGAACGTTGTTTCATCCTTATTTTATTCGCTGTTCGCTGACGAAATCATTTCATGGGGGAGAGGATTTTGGCTAGGGGATGATAAGGAAATCGGTTATGACCTTTTCGAAGGAACTACGCTGATTATGCCCGTCGTAATTTCCGGAATGAAAAACCAAATTTGGACAGCGGGAAGGGGAATCGCACCCGAGTCTTCCTGAAAGGTTCCACTCGCTGACAGAAAAATTTCTTCAATAAATTGAAGCATCCCGGTTCTTTCAACTTTAAAGTTCATTTCTTTTATTTTCTTGATTTTCTTTCTTTGCTCATTTCAAGCTGAATATCACAGGAGCCTCACTCCCTTTTCTGACTGCATTGATGATTCCAGAAATTTTAGTATTAGTTTCCAAGAAGTTTAATAGATTAAGTAATAAAGATTCAACAATAAGCTTATTGATGGTAGTAATAGTTGAAATAGAAAGCCAAAAACAAATGATTGATTTCATCCCCAACTGGAAAAGAGGTTTACACAATTCAAAAATACACTGAAACTTGTTCATAGGTGAATAGATGGCCAGGTTTCTGAAGATAAAAAATACAATATTTGCAGGTACGTGCCGTGCAAGTCGAAGATTATCGGCCTCTCCTGCTGTCGAACTATCCCTCTGGCTATCTTCAACGACCAACATGTGGTGACCATTTCCCTGTTGCTTGCGATCCTGACCTCATTCAGCGCAATTCCTACAACGGCGGCGACAACTTGGACTGACCTAGGGAGATACCGCCGGTTGCCGTTGATGATCACCAGACTTACTGAAGCCAAATGGTGCTACAACGGGAAGACGTACAAGCTATTCTCCCAGGGACCCTGCCGCGTAGGTGAATGGTTCGTGCTGTCGAGGAACGATTCTAGTCACACGACAGGAATCTGCAAGCCAAAGTACTGCCCCTCAATGGATTGGGCGTACCAACCTGAGACAGATAAGTGTGTTCCTCTCGAAAATTGGAAGGGTTGTGGGCCCAAGGGTCGCCCTTTCAATAACATGTATGGTGAACTCGACTGTATGTGCGATGAAGGATACGCGAGTGTTACGTGGGGTGGTCCGTGTTGTCCCTTGTACACTCGCGGACGCTGCGACGAGGGACAAATTGTTATGCCAAGTGGATGCTGTATGGAAGACCTTTGCTACACATTCAACCAATTTCGCAAGACGAAGGAGCCATTCATTATGTTCAATGGCGAATGCACTCAGCTGGGCGCTAAGTGTATATTACCTGTCCACTATGGAGAGTTGAAGATATCTCCTATGGGTCCAGTTTGTCAGCCGGTAAAACACCTGAGCGAGGTAAGTGTCTCTGAAGTGACTCAAGTACTAGATTTCACTCTGACTTCGTTGTAATTATTAAAAAGTCGAAATATTTTAATTAGATACTAGCTGTTGTCAGCAACTTAATTCGTGTGGACTGTTAATTAACAGATTTCGCCCTTCAACCAACATCTTCAAGACCTTCATGATCCACGGCCCCTAAGGCCATACGCAAATTATTTTTGAATGAAGGCTCTCGAGAGCAAACCGTAACTTCATTCCTCTGAATAATACTTTGAACGCTTTACGCTAAACTCACGATAATATGTGGACAATCTTCTTAATTTCTAAGCTTTTTGACGTCATATCAAAGTAAAATATGTCGCATCCATCCGGGAAAGATCAGGAGTAGGGCGGGTTGAATGGAGTTCCCGGTTCGAGGTAGATGGCTCAATAGCGAAGGTAGGCTGTGGATATCCCTCGGACAGTGGAGAGTAACTACGAGAACACAGCTGGTACAAGGATCCGGTTTATTAGACTCGGTCTCGCAACAGATAGCAGATTGATGTTCAGGCACGAAGAGAGCTTCGTGTGCTGCCGTTAAGTAGCACCTCGTAGATCACTCTCTAGTCGCTGTGGTGCTGGAATCCTGCTCGCTGCGTCTATGGCGCCATCTAGTAGAGTAGCACCGTACGCCCGATGCGACAAATACGAGTATATCTTATTCTACTACTGTAACTGTGAGCTGTACGTTGTTCGAAAACCATCAAAAAGCGACCAGCAGTTTTTGCGTGAATCGAGTTCAACGAAAAATGGATACTAGATTGTTGGAAAGTTCATCATAAATGACTCAGCATATCGATTTCTCATCAAAATGAATTATACCCTGCTTTACCTTCGGGATCAGGAGCTGCACATTATTAAGAACCTCATCAAAATCTGATCAGAAATTCTTGCATGAATCCAGTTCATTCATACAAAACTTTTTTAGATCTCTAGATAGTGAACAGTACCCCAATCTTACATATTTTAAAAATATTTAATCATACAGACTTTTTCCCAGTTCAATGAAACTTTCTTTGAATCAATACGCCGGGAAAGTCTCCATTTGCATATTTTTCCCAGTTGTTGTCTTATTATATTGACAGACAGATTTGTTTAGCTTTCCGACGTCACATCAAAATAAAACTTACTTCATTTTACCCGCGCAATCAAAGGCTGTGTATTAATCAAAGCCTTATCAAAATAAAACATACCTTATATTGTAATCGTAGGCTTCCACGGCCAGAGTCAGTTGATTCTTGGCTGTCTGGATGAAACCACGTCATGATGTGTGCAGCCAACGTTCCGACCATACTTCTGTGGTCTTCTTCCAGGGCCGAACTGCATCTTTAATCGGTGTGTGGTGCTGACGGCCGAAACGTCGGCTGCACACATTATGACGCGGCGTCCAGCCTTATATTACCCGCGGGACCACGGGATGTACATTAATATAAATCCCGTCAACATCCGAACAATAGTTTCTGTGCGAGTGTTGTTCATTCCAACTTGCAGACATTCATCAGACTTCTGTTTATTCTTATTAGGTTTTTTTTTTTTTTTTTTTCTTTAGCGCCCCAAACTCATTTTTAAAAATATCTTAAATATTCAGATTTTATCCCGGTTGCAATTTTATTATACAGGGTGATTCAAGAGGAGTGGTAAATATTGAAGGAGATTTTCGTATGAACAGTATTGAGTCAAAAAAGTTTATATAAACAAGCATCCGATTTTCATTCGTTTAGGAGATACAGGTACTGGAATATTATGCTTAAAATATACCTAAAAAATGATCAAGAGAGCACAAATAAGTAATTGAACTACTTTATTCATGCAAAAACGTAACCTGTTATTTAAACCTAACATTTCCGCCGGACCCCACTTGTTTGTGGGAATAGTTGACAAATGAAGTGTACAAAGAAAAAGTAAACACAAGAGACGAATTACTCGCTCGCATTGTAAACAATGCTACTGTTCCCGCATTAAAGTACACCAAGAGATATTCAGAAAAGCTACACATACTGTTGCGAAGTGAGCTGGTGGGATTTGCGAACATTTAATTTAAACTTTTGTAAAGCGAGTGTTTGTTTTTAAAATATTTCTTTTGCCATGAATTCACATGGTTGGAGAATATTTTAGCCATGGGAGGGATTCCTGATTCGATCCCAGGTCACAGACATTAGTTGAAAATTATGTTATCCACTACGTTTGATTCCTTATATCGTTAAAGTTACAAGTAAAGTATATTTATTAGGCAAATTTGGCTACTTTGAAGCCTGCGTTTCGAATTTAGATACAGTTACTTGCGCCTTTTTAAGATAATTGCCCAGTTTGACCACTACAAAGACTCCGTTTGGAAATTTGACAACGGACTGACAGATGGACTTTGGAGCTACAGTACATAACCCTAAAAACTCTTAATTTATTCTATACTGAAGTAAGCACCTTCATTTGAAATTTAAGAGACAAGTACTACTAATTACGTTATTTTACATTAGATAACTCAGCAATTTAGCAAGGTCAATGAATGAAAGAAATGTTCTTGTAACAACTTCAAGTGTTGGAAACAACAAAAATTACGATAAAACAACGTAAGCAGATCGAGTGATGAATTCAACTTGCATTTGTTGAATGCATATACTTGCAAGTCATTAAAAGTTTAGTCGCTCAAAGTAACACTTCTGTAATTCTGAGATTCTGCTTAAAGTTTCTGGTACTAGAAATCTTTATTTATATCAAAGTCCTAACACTATCAGTCATTCAAATATGTTGTAATTGTCTACAAAAAGAATCAATTTTAATATAGCAATCGCGAAATTTACCTTTTAACGCGGGATATTGTAATACAGAGTGTAACACACCTAAGCAAGAAGTGAGCATACAAAATATTAATCATCCTATTTAAAGTATAAGTTGATGCCATAAGAGTTTGGCTTTTACAAGGTACTTGCTCTTTCGTCAAGGAGGTGGTAGAACTACCCAAAGCGGATAATATCTCTGGAATCGTTTACATGCTACCAATTGAAGGTTAGTCTCAAAAGAAATGAACATTGATTTGCTGTAAAACGCAAACAGTAATAAGAGGATGAAGAGAATTAACAATCATCCAAAGTCACAAGAAACAAAGAAAAAAATTTGCTAATATCTAAAAATTTGAGAACAGATCACAAAACAAGATAGGGCTTCGAAAGAATTGTATACTTCCCCAGAACCATTATCAAAGGAGAATGTAAAAAAATTAACAAAGCTATTTGGGAACTCCATTATATTTAAGCTACAGTTGTTAGTTATCTCCGTCTCAAATTCTAAACATAAAAGAATAAATAAAATCTTTGGCAAAGATTAAGTATGTTGAAATATAAACAGAAGAAAGACAAGAAATTACAATGTAAAAACTATAATCTACTACTTACAAGGACCATTAGTCATTAAGTTTTATTTTGTAATCATTTCCTTGTTTATTTCTCATCCAATTATACATAATTTATAATCTACTTCGCTTCTATAGCGAGACCTAGTTTATGACTGTCGCATTAGGAAACAACCTTGATGAGTAGTGTATCGTGGAGAAACAACATTGGTAAGAGGTGTCTTTCACGACCAACACGCATTCCGATCACTTTAATTATTGTGATGAATAAGAAGGCAGCGGCGGCGATACTGAAATCTCTGTTGAAGAGAACATTTCTAATTTCAACTTCTTTGTTTATAATTACATTACAGCAAATGCCGTTGGTGTTTGGTAAGTGCGTTTCTGGAACACGTTTTTAATTCTTTGGACAAAAAAAAAAAATCACTAAATGAATAATTTCTGATAGCTACTGGCTGCATAAAACTATTAAGACTAGTTTTTATTCTACTTGTAATAAATTCTATGGTTAGTGTTCTAAAAATCGCTGCTCTTATGGGAGCAAAGTATCTTGCACACATTCCTTATGCTTTATTGCTCAAAGAAAAATAATGCGATACCCAAGAAGCAGGTAGGAAATAAATAACGCAGTGCCAATCGTACGTTAAGTATTAACTAATTTGTTATAGTCATCTTGAAGTGCCTTATCAAGTGTCTTTCGCATTTTCACAGACCAAACATTTTCTTATGGAAAAAAACCGTCAGTGTTCGTGGCATAATCGTAATATCGCGAAAAAATTTACGAATGTCATTTGTTCAGCGATCATAAACTATCTAACTTTGACCAAAGTCAGTTATATACTGATTACTTCCTTAGGGGATTCTATCATTACCGTGGCGCCACAATATGGTGATTGATTCTTATAGAACTCGACAAAAGAATAAAATTTTTTGATATCTCGCTTGGTTCTCGAGATATCGTATCTCAAAATTGACGTAGTTAGATTGGAATACGGCCTGAACCAGAAGAAAAATTTCGCTATAGCCAAATTTGATGATGAATTCTTATGTAACTCGATGAGACAAATGGAAAATAAAGAATAAAGTTTTTTGATATCTCGCGTAGTTCTCGAGATATTGTATCTCAAAAGTGATGAGGTTAGGGTGAGATCCGGCCTGGACCAAAAAAAAAAAATATTTTTCACCAAAACCACCATATCTATCTACATGGTGGAAATACACTATAGGTGTTTTATTTTCTTCCTAGTGATTGTTGTTAGATTGAAATACGGCCTGGACCAGAAGAAAAAACATCAAAAGCAGAATGAACTATACCTTTGGCTGATTTTTAACATGCTATATCTCGAAAACCAAGCGAGATATCAAAAACTTTTATTCTTTACTTTCGATTTATTTCGTCGAGTTCTGAAAGAATTCATCATCAGATTTTGGCGCCACGGTAATGATAGAACTGCCCTTCCTTATGATAGTAACTTTGTGTGGAGAGAGCATTTTTATTAGGCTTTAACTGCTATATAATCATAACGTCAAAGGTGTCTCAAAATATTTGCCACAAACTATTTTATACTGTAAATTACGAAGAAATTCTTTTTCAACGCAGAATATCTGTACTTGTCCACGCGTGAACAATATTTTCAGTCGGCAGGTGTAGAGATTTCTAGAGGCTGTGGCGCGTATGATTGCGCTTAATTCTAACTAAAATACACTCACCGGAGGGACACCCAAATCGAAAATAAAGAATACTTTTTTTTTTTTTTGATATCTCGCTTAGTTCTCGAGATATTTTATCTCAAACGTGAGGAGGTAAGGATAAAATCCGGCCTGGACTAGAAAAAAAAAATCACCAAAACCAATACATCTACTCGGTTGAAATGCACTATAAGTGTTTTTATTTACTTCCTGGTTGAAATACGGCCTGGACCAGAAGAAACATAACCAAAAGCACAAGGAACTATACCTATAATTGATTTTTAACATACTATATCTCTAAAACTAATCAAAAAATTTTATTATTGATTTTCGATTTGTTTCGTCGAGTTCTACAAGAATTCATCATCAGATTGTGGCGCCACGGAAATGATAGAACTGCCCCGAATATTACTCAGAGATGAAGCACACAGAACTTCGTTTGTATACTGCAGCGGCGTACTTGATGATTGCAATGAGTAATTATCTATTTTATCTGCGCTTGAGAACGTAGAAGGAAAGGGTGAAAACCGGCGCTAGCATTTAGGCCGTATACTCGTCGAAGATTATCAAACGGGCAGCAACTCCATACGATTACTTGAACCGACTAATTTAGAAACGGCGATTGCCGAGTTCAGTTGTGTTGCTCAGTGACCTCTGTCCCCAAACAGGAGGAAAGAGGTAACTCTTTAAAATCCATCATTGTAATCGAGGTCAGAGTTTAAAATTAGTTGAAACTTACAGTTGTCAAATGAATAATTTTTTCATAGTTTATGTACTGAAAGTTACTGTGTTAAGAATATGATTAAACGGTTCACTAAGATCTTAAGGTAGTTTCTAAATACTTTTTGTCAGACTAATAGTTGTAGTTAAGTAAGCATGATATTCGCTTTTGCGAAGTAGGGCCTACATAAAGAACGCTCCCTTTTCTTCGAATATGAGCCCTAAAATATTAATAATTAACAATCACAGTTTATAGAAACTATCGATCATCAAAAATTTGTTTGGACTGAAAAATAAAGAAAACAGTATAGGTAGTTTCAGTAACCAGTCTAAATTATTTGCTACTTTTGAATTTCTAATATGTTTTAGTTATTTGTGTTTTTAATTTATTTTCAAACGTCGAAGAAAAAGTATAATTTTCCTGCTGAAGATTAGTAGTTAAACAATTAGTTTAAGTCATAATATTTTCCCTACTGAGTGAATGGCGGAAAGATGAAGTAATGTTAATATCCTAAACTGTATTAGTATGTGGAGAATTAGTATCCCAGTACATAAATAACAGGATAGGTTGTCTGTTGCTGTATTTGTTTTACGATACTTATTTGCAAGAAGATTGACTATCATACCACCCGGTTTAGGTTTTAAGAACAAAAACTTGTGAGATTGCACGCACAGCTACTAATCCTCCAATGTGCTTGTTTTTTATCCAGGAGACTCATCCTAATCCGTCGCAGACTACTACTTCGTGCCAGGCCCCTACTTCGTCACTGACTCCCAGTAAGGGCCACGCTGTTTGTGACTACGCTCGTACCGACATTCAGTCCCGCCCTGACCAAAAAGTCTCCGGGACCTCCTGTGGAGAAACAGTGGTGTCCAACGCACCTGAAAACAGCTTCAAGAGACCTGAAGTTCAGCAATGTCAGCCTCCTAGTGCGCCACAGACTCCTCCCACTAAGTGCTTCGATAATTCTGGCAAAGCTCTTAACGAACTCCCTAGCGTCTGTGTGGCTTCCACGACACCTGAAAGTCAGCAGTATCAACCTCCGCATCAGTCACAGATCCCTGCTAGCCAGGGCAACGGTGTCTGTTGCGGCGCTCCTAATAATGGTCAGTGCTGCCCCCAACCCAGTGTCGTCGGAGTTTCCAGTGGGAAATCTGTGGCGCCCATCACACCTGGAACTACCTGCAACAGACATGAAGTCCAGCAATGCCAGCAGTGCATTATGGGAAATCAACCAAAATTGGTACCGACTGCTCCACCGCGGACCGTGTCGTGCGGACGAGTGGTTTGTTCTGCGAAAGGACGCCGTTCATCCAATGTTCGGCACCTGCCAACAACGATCCTGTCAGTCGATAAATATGGCGTTCGACCCAGATACGAGAAGCTGTATCCCAATAAACGAGTGGAAAGGCTGCGGTTCTCACGGCCAAGCCACTTACAACATGTTTGGCGAACTGAGCTGCAATTGCGAGGCGCCGTACATAAACGTAATACCGAGCGGACCTTGCGTGCCTCTGTACCGGAGGGGCCCGTGTCAGGAAGGGGAA
The DNA here is from genome assembly GCA_031002005.1 of Vandiemenella viatica. Lineage (NCBI taxonomy): Eukaryota > Metazoa > Arthropoda > Insecta > Orthoptera > Morabidae > Vandiemenella > Vandiemenella viatica. The sequence goes on along the minus strand of JARYHS010012519.1, from coordinate 129,567,903 downwards.
CTGGTGTACCCTGGCGGAGTGTGTATGCACGACCCCTGCCTGGAATACAACAGAGACGACTTTCAGGAGCAGGAGCCTCCGTACGTTTGGTACGAGGAACAGTGCAGGCAGCTCGGCACTGCGTGCGAAATACGCTTTCCCGGAAGCACAGGAAGGCTCGTTACCGGCGTAGACGGTGCCTACTGCGAGCAAGACAAGCAGCTTATCGCTAGTGGCCCGGTAGAGTGGGACAAGGTGAGTACAACCCATCATGTCTACTTTTAGATGTAGTGCAGGAGTCCATCCTCCTTAGTCACTTTCACAGTAGTAACGCCTCCTCAAAAAACTTATTTATGGCTGACCTGTACACACACTTCTTATGCTCTACATTGCTTCAATAGGGTAGTATTTCCCAGATGCCTCATTTTTCTTCACAAAGTCCGTTGCGTTAGAAACAGAAGGTTTGTTTATTGAGCTCCATACTTCAGTACACTTAACAAGGCATCACTTGTAGAGACTCAACAGAAAGTATTTAGTGCCACTCCAGATAAACTCTGCTCTGGGCGTAGCATAGGTGGTTACTAAAAACTTCTCAGGGGATATGTAGTTTGGATGATTTACCGTTGCCTTCCCCAGTGAGAAAGTGTTCGTAAGTGCTACAGTATGTGTGGCTAACCTTACAGTAAGTCGTTAGTTCTTCGCGTGACAGAAGAGAGAGCATTGAACTCGGTTCCATTTTTGGTCTACTGTTGTGAAAGACATTAGGACGTCTCCAAGTTTAACGTCTGCATCCGACGGACAAATGATCATCAGCGGTGTCGTACGCGTTAGTAAATATTATGTTTAGATTTGAGATTTAGAAACAGATTATGAAAGCTGCACCACCTCCTCTTCTTTCCTGCTGGCCAAGTATAAAATGATGGAAATTCCTTTAACCACCAGGGCTCGAATCAGCAAACACCGTGTCCGTCGCCAAATACGATCATGAAGTCTCGTTATCCTCGTACAGCTTAGTGCTTTACAAAACTTTATTTGTGTTTAATGACGACATTTACTCCAGTATGCTCACATCCAAATGCAATGTAATGTTAAAGGACCTTTCATCACTTTCTCAGAACTATCCAGACCTCATCACCAATGTATGACCTATACATATCATCTATTTACTTCCAAGACCAAATCCAGTTCCTATATTATATAAATTATTGCATTTCCAGATTAAATTAAGGCAGATAAATCCAGCTTCCTTGTTTTGAACACTTGTCAAATCTTGTGTTGGTGATCCATCGTATGAATCCTATACTATCCCACTAAACTAAAGCAAGGGATATCTTCTCCGTTGAGAATTAGTACGATTATGTAGGTAACACTGAATTGTGTGAAATAAAAAGAATATAAGTCCTGTGCGGAATGGTAAGTATACTTACATATTTAAGCAGATTTCGGGATAATGTACTGGATATGAAGCGACTCACGTTTCTGGGAGTTTGTTTATAGATCTTAAAATCTTTAACGTAATGAAGTAGATACTTTTAAAAAAAATATTTTGTATTTCGGCTTGAGACAAATTACTTAATTCAGTGTTTCAGTAAAATATCCTAGATATTATTAAAGTAATTAGGAAAATTCTATTAAAATATTCGAAGTATTCCAATGGTTTGAGGGATTATTGCTTTAAGACGTTATCTATGAGTTCACTAATTGTTTTCAGTTCCTTCATTTCTTTCTCCTTTTCATATATACCACATCATCAGTTGTTCTGTAAACGATTTTATTCACTAGACGAAAGAATATTTCTCTTATAGATACAATTATTTCTTAAATTGATTAGTTCAATGTCATCCAGTCTCATAAAACTATATCGTAATAAAGTAAAAGAAACATTTTTCCGTGTTTTCTAACAATTTCTTTCTCACAAAAAAAGAAAAAAATTATAAGAGCACACCTTATATCTATAAAAAAAAGTAAGATAATGTGCTTATTCGTCGCTTTCTTTTATTATTTACAGAAGGATAGTTGGTGTAGATTGGCGGGCTACAAGTGCGAGATGACTCCTCCAATCACAAAAGAATTATCAGAAACAGAGGAAGGGTCAACTGTAGAAGCATCAACGGCAGAAGTATCAACGGCAGAAGCATCAACAGCAGAAGTATCAACAGCAGAAGCATCAACAGCAGAAGCATCAGTGGTGGTCACAGAAGTTGCTGAAAAAACCCCTCCAATCACAATAGAACTATCAGACGCAGATATAGAAACAGAAGAGCCAACAATAGAAACATCAGTGGCGGTCACAAAAGTTGCTGAGGCGACCCATCCAACCACGAAAGAACTATCTGAAGCAGTAATAGAAACAGAAGGGCCAACTGCAGAAACATCAGTGGTGGTCACAGAAGTTGCAGTAACAACGACTACTACTGTCACTACCACGACTGAGCCTACCATAACTAAACCAACCAAAATTGAAACGGAGAATCATGAAGAAAGTGTTTCTCAGCCACCGCGACCCAGCGTCACTAACACTGAGATTATCGAAGACACCACGAAACCTCCTTTGTTGCTGCTTGGAAACAAATATGATATTTTATCGAGGATACCTTACTTCCTACGTCATTATTAATAGCACACTACAAAGTTTTGTAAATTAAACATACTTACGACCTATTTCAGAAAATGTACGACGTTTTAGGATAGTTTCCTGAAGTTACAACTTTATTTTTACAATATTACAGCAAACGTGTGAAGCTTCGACACTGACGGCAGCAGATATTAACGCTTGGGTTTCAAAAAAGTTGTTTGGCTATATGGAGATGATGTCTGTTTAACTTGTTGTGAGACTCGTAAATGAGTCATCAAGGCTTCCGTTAAATTTCAGGTAAACTATAAACTACTACATCCATTACCTAAGACATTGTCCTAGATAATCAATCACGAATTTAGCGCAGTTTCGACCGGTGAACCGACGAACGCCAGTTTTTTCGACTTCACGCATACTAGGGAAAGCACTGTAAGACACGATGTATTATCATGGAGAAGTGGAGTCTTATTTTAGTTGTCATACAACATAGTTCTGTTCACGCTGTATACTACTGACCACAAAAAAACGAAGTTACTAAGCAGGATGTCGAAAACTTTCCATTTCTTAAAATATATTTGAAAAATCATTTGTACCAGCGGAAAGCTCTCCCGGCATGTCAGTGAAGAGTATTCTTCGCAAGACGATGTGAAAAGACGAGATTTCATCAGAGTGCTCTGCTGTCATCCTCAGGCGCCAAGCTACAGGCAGAACTGCATAGCTGTTTCCGGACGTCGCACCTCCCCACCTGATTCCGTTGTTCGCGCTAATTGTAGCTTAATATCGCGTCCGCCACGCGGGCGCGATGAACGCTGTGTACTATCATGTTCGCTGCGAACGACTCTCCGCAGCACCCGACTGATCCATTACACTTTATCAGTTAAGAGATGGCAGCCAGCGCCCAACGCTAGCTCCACAGAAATTTCGAATTTTTTTTTAACATATCTGGTATATAAGGTGAATTTGTTGACAGTAGCCCATTTTACCTACTCTTCATTAAAATAAAAAGAACTTTCATATTACAAATTTGCTGTTGTGTTCTGATCTGATGCTTGTTAAGTGAGAGGTAACTAACAATCATGTATATCATTCGGAAGAACGCGAATTTGGTCCCCTGTCTTCCCTTTCAGGCTTTAGTTTTCCGTTTGTTTGTCAAACCACTCCCGACGAATACAATGATTGTTACTTCAAAATGCCATAGCTTAATTCTTTGTGGACGATACTCTCGTGCCTCCAATGACATCGGTGTCGACGAACGGTAAATCTCTCACAAAAGAGAGGAATAGGAAGAGTAGCATTTTTGATATTCAAAACGGGGTCAATGTGCTATGGAAATCTTTTAAGTGGAACACAGAATCATTCCCTAGTGCCGATAATGTAGAAAGAAATGTGACAGAACTACATCAAAGTACAGCTCTTCTTCATTTTTTTCTACGCGGCGTGTATAGTTTGTACTATTTTATCAATTAATAAACAATTATGGTAGCGATGAGGAGAATGATATGTTAGTTGACGCGGACTTGCCGAGCTATAACATTCGTAGACGACTCGGGTAGTAGGCGCGGCGCGTATCTATTGTTCTGATCCTTTGGTTGACGTATATTTTGCCACATTCACATGGGGACGAATAATTTTTTTTATTTTAATTAAAACTGAAATGCAGCGCACGTTTCGGTGGCAATTTCCCTACACACCCATCTTGCCCTTTCCTGCACCCGCTTGGCCATACCGATTTGAACTTTAAATTTTTTCAAAGTTTTTGGTATCAGAGGCATTTTTATGTCAACATGTACTTTTACTGAGTGCAGCATTTTTTGTATCTTTGCTGGTTGTCAGTTTTTCCAAACAGGGCATTCCGAGAAATATTTTTTTAATAGAACTCTTAGACCATATTATACTGACCGTGCGTATTGGGTGAGTGGTAACGTTCTGGCATCGTATTCGTTAGGACGCGGGTTCGAATCCCGATCGAGGGAATCCAGATTTGGGTTTTCCACGGTTTCCCCAAATCACTCCAGGCGAATGTCGGGATGCTTCCTTCGAAACGCCATGGCCGAATTCCTTTCCGTTCCTTGCCCCCAATCCTCAAACGCCTCTAATGACCTCGACGAAGTGTAAAGCCATAAGAACCATATCATACGGAGAAAGAAACTGAATCGAAGGCTCGGATGCGTATTGACAGTTTCAATTTGCCACGCAAACATCCTTTGTCGAGGCTATTAATCTAACCCGGTAATTCTATCGGGTATAGGATACCTACAGTTTTACGTTGAATCCCATCCAAAGAGAGTTATTATTATTTATTTATCTGTACATTCAGATGGTTCGTTCTCTAGGATCTACAACGAACCGTTATTCCTTTATACTGTAATAAAATTTATTCGAAACATAATTTTGTTAAATAAACACTAATCGTATACACTACGAAAATGGTACAAATAATTAACTATTATTACTACACACTGTAAATTATCAACCTGTTAGTAAAAACTGTTACCCACTAATACTAAATAACTAAACATCTTGAGTTTTCAAAAGTTCGTTTTAGGCTGGCCGTTGAGGAATAAGCTTCGGTAAATTCCAGACGCCACACTTCCAGCATCAGCGTTCCACTTAGTTGTTTGTATCTCTTTCGTTTAGAGCAGTGTTTCCCAACGTGGGGCCCACGCCCCACAGGGGGGCAATTTGTTTTTTTTTTAGGGGGCAATTTAGAAATTTACTTGATACGACTTTACCACTTTCTCTTCGGGTTATTTAAATGCAATGCTAGATATAGGTACAAAATATAGTAAAAAAGCAAATTCTTAAAACAGTGCTGTAAATAATTATTAGGTATAGTTTCGTTTGATGTTAGCAAAATATGTCATCTGGATGATTTGAGTCGTCAAATTGACCTTTTTGGGATTCACCGCGTAATATGCCGCCTGTCTCGGCATGTTATCAGTAAATGATTTACTGATAAAAAAAAAAGAAATCGACTGCATATATCACAACGTGGAGACTTGAGATTAAAGCTTACTAAATTGGAGCCTAATATAAAATCTCTATGTCAAGCATCAAGCGCAAGGATCACACTAAATTGCCATAATAAATCTTTATTAAAAATCTTTTGAATTTGAATTTTAGTATTTCATTATGTTTTTTAATTTTACTTACTGTGTTTTATGACAATATTAAAGTTTTTTTTCTATATGTTTTTCGTTAATAACAAATAATTTATTTTTTAAAATTATGTATGGGAGGGGGGGGGGCGGCAAAAAAAATGTTAAAAGTGGGACATGACCCAAAAAAGGTTGGGAAACACTGGTTTAGAGTATCTTGTCTCATTCCTTAAATGGCTTGCTATGTTCTGGCAGGTTGTTGGCTGTGCTGAAGCCGATACCTCTCCCTTGCTGCATCTGACACAGCATCTGCCAGCTTGTGGACTTCATTTAAGAGGAAGTTGTCTTTTAGAATTTCCGTGATATTTTTTTCCCTGAGCTTCACTCTGTACTGTTTGATTTCATAATCAGCTAAAGCACATTCAAACAGTTTATGTTCAGGTGTTCCTGGAGATCCGCACGTGCATAGATCATTCTCTGTCCTATTGATCCTATGGAGATATGTTTCAGACGGTCCATGACCCTCACTTCTCTCGTACATCCCCTCACCACTCTCTCCAACAAGTGCAGAGTTTTGAAACCTTTTCCTGGCACCTGTACAATGTGTCCTGCCCAGTTAAGCTTGTTATCAAATGTAATGCCAAGATATTTACATTTCAAGTCTTCAGCAAGCAATTCTTTCCCCACCTTATATTCATAATTAACCTTTTGTTTTTTTATTTGTGTATCTAATAAGCATTTATCTTCATCCCATGTTTACCAATCCATCTAGATATCCTGTCCAGATCACACTGCAACTGTTTACAATCCTCTATCGTTTTGATTCTTTTATATAGCATTATGTCATCTGCAAACAATCTAATTTCAGATGGTAAACAATCAACACAATTATTCATTAGAATAATGAAAAGCGATGGTCCCAATACACTACCCTGCGGCACTCCCATTTTTACTTCCACTTCTTTTGATACTACATTTCCTACCCTAACTTTCTGTTTTCTACCTTTTAAAAATTCTTCTACCCAGCAAATAACTTTCTCATCCACTCCAGTAGTTTTCACCTTATTTACTACCATTTTATGGCTCACTCTGTCAAACGCCTTAGACAGATCTAGTGCAGCACTATCAATTTGGCCTCCCTTGTCCATTTCATCTGAAATATCTTGCATATATCCCGCCAACTGAGATTCGCATGAATATCCTTGCCTGAACCCATGTTGCCCGATTTTCTCGTTTGACCTAAAAAAAGTGCGTAGTAAAAACTTAGATCCATCGTCTTTAGTGATAAAAATATCTAAAAATAAAATATCAGCCATAATTTTCAACGACTAAAGTGTTTATTAAAAAAAAGTGCATTTTTCCCCAAATATTTGAAATATGTTTGCTCAATCGCTGTTGGAATTTAAATTAGTTATATTAAATTGTCTGTCACATTAAGTTGTGTGTACACGTAATTTATTTCAAAAGGAGTAATTACAATGTTCACTACGTCTGATAGAAATGTCCCAACCATATAGTTTCGAATTTTTCGGTCTGTGTGTTCGCAAAAAATAATGTACGAATTTCAACGAAACTCCTCGTCATCTGGTAGGGTATAGGATACTTTTTATCAGATAATTTTCTGTTACAAAATAGTAAATTTTGAAATGTTTGTTTGTACCCGTTCATTACGTAAAAACTAATGAACGGATTTTAACGAAGTTGAACAAATTGATAGCTTATGTCAGCGGGTAACATATAGGATGCATTTTATCCAAATCGGCAATACACAGGGACCGAAACCGTAAATTTTGTACTCCTTGTCTTTGTGGAACGCGTTTTTCGCAAAAAGAATGGATTCCAGCAAAACTGCACAGTGATAGCTAATGTTATGAGCTAACTTGTAGGACACGTTTTATCACGATTAGTTCAGTATACTCCTTCCATAACCATAAATTTTGGGATTTTTGTATATATTTGCATGTAGGCCTACCAAGTAAAAACCAATCATTTCAACAAAACTATGTATTGAGATAGCGTATGTAACGTTAGTGATAACTTCATTTTTTTGCTGTAACACTGACACGATAAGAAATAAAAAATGGTCCACTAATTTAATTGTTCTGTAATAGGAGCAGCTCAAAAATGGTTCAAATATTTTATGAGATTGCAGAAAAAGCAGGATTCATAACCACATTTGGTAAAACAGAGTATACAGAATATAAGCACAACGAAAAACATCTGTAAACTAAATTTGGAACAGTTAAGAGAGTCGACAGATTTAAATATGTGGGTGAATGGATCCAACCTAACGTGCTTGATAAGAAAGCGAATAAGGCAGGAGCTAGAAAGATATAACTAGCATGTAGACTAACGGTAAACAGATACAAGAAGAAAGCGACCCATAAAAACAATAATTCTTGTAAAAACAGGTCAGATCACGTGCTCGTGTAATGACAAAAAGTTATGAGAACTTCTTCTGAGCCAAGTCTACACTTTGAAGTGTGTATTCAATTCACTTTGTGATATCATATGAATATTAAATTAAATGTTTTTTTTATCGGTGTTATAGATCATTTATTTAGAGTAAAAAAAAATTCTGGTAATTTGGCCATTATGTGTGCCATGTTTTAGTTATCCTATATAAATACCGTAAATATGTTGCTTTATCAAACTTACACATACATAAAGGACAAGATTTCCCTCATACGTTTTCGCATTTGACAAATATATATTATGCCTTCTAATTCAGTAAAAATTACGACTTGCTGCCATCGTGTCAACGCGAATTAGTTACTAATCTGGGTAAACCACGCCATGGGATATAATTATGTGCAGTTTTGTTATAATCGGTCCATTAGTTTTTGAGTGACGCGCGGACAGGCAGAAAAAATCCCAAATTATACGGTATTTGCATCTGTCATTAGTAGTGTTCATTGTAATAACAGACATAAATTTTCTAAAATTTTATTACATAATCTAGAAAATACAGCACTTCTTTCAAATCTACTACCTACGCGATAGAAAGAAAAACCTTTGTTGTTATGCACCTCTAAACAGCAAAGCACAGGTCAAATCTGTGGGACTTAAAAAATTATATATGTTCGTTTTAATCCCCAGCGAGAGAATTCTCGATGGTGTGGAACAATACATTTCCATTATTAAAATAAGCAATACCAACTACTGAATCCAGGTTGCTACACATGGTTTGGAGCATAAATTACCAACACACAACTTCCCATGTTAATTACTAATTTTAAACATATTACGAACGACTCCTCATCATTACATTTACACCGAGAAAAATCTATGGTGTGGAATGATATATTTCCATAAGTAAAACCAGTATAACAGTTATGGTTACAGGTTACTTAACAACCCAAAACTACACTTGATTTGGAGCATTAATTACACATATCTTCCCTTATTTGAATTAATCACAAACAACTCTTGATAATTACTACGTTTATACAGTTTTTTTTAAAAAATATTCCACGTCAGTAATTGTCAATAGCTTTGTCAACTTTCTCTTTTTAGTCCAAAGTATGTTCTCACACCTCTCGTTACCAAGTATGAAAAAAAAAAATCGATTAAAAAGTAGAAATTACCTCAATTTGGGTTTGCAGATGTCATATTTTTGAATAAAACACTTTATTTCTTGCGGTAAGATACAGAATAAAGAAGCAGCAAAGTTTCTTTACCGGACAAATGGTAATGACTTGTAAACTTTCTAGTTTTTTACTACAAAAAACTGTATGTGGTGGTATATTTTAAGGACACTTATATTCACGTGGGAGGTAAAAACTGCTAAAAAAAATAAGTAGGGATAAGTACACACATGTTACAGAGCAGGTGGCAGCAGGGGCCTAGAAAACATAATTGAGTTAACAGTAAGAACTAAAAACGCAATGTGTTAGCCTTTTAACTATTTTATTTGGATTTCGATTTCTAAAAACCTCGCAGAAAATCCAAGGAAATTTTGGTTGAACGCGAGTAAAGTCAGATGCAATGCCAATGGATTCCAGCACTTGCATACAACTGTTTTGAGATTAATAAAAGCCGCAATAAGTTTGACACACTTAAAACCAAATTGAAAACTTTACTCACGAAAGAAAAAGTGGATGTCACACCATTTTTTGTAAGTTATTTGGAGTGTAAAATGGATTAATTACAAACAGAGACTGCAATTATTGCAGAACAGTTAAAGCCAAGTTTCGATGATATCCCAGTAAAATATTCTTAGATTATGCGACTGAAGTCGGATCTCCTGATGACATATGTCGTTAATCGTCAGAAAAAAAATAAAAATATCATCCGACTGAAAAGCAAGCAGCTAATTCCCATTTTAAAGAAAGGGGATCAAATTGACCCCGTCAACTACCAACCAGTCTCTCCAACATCTATAGGTATCTGGAGAACGTTACACGCATAAAAATCAAGAAATTCTTAGACAAACACAAATTACATCAAACCAACAGCGATTTTGGAAGAATAGATAGCGTAAAACATACACAGACGGAAAAAAAAATCCCAACACCAAGAAAGACTTGTGTTAGATAAACGAAATTTGGTAGGCGTGTTTATACATCTGAAAGATGACATCGATTCAAATTTCGCGCTTCGCGCATAAGTGTGGCGCTAGTAGCGCTACTCAGAGCTTGCAAATCAGGTTTGCTTTAAATACGCGCTGTAAAGTTTGTGAACGTTATTTACCGCTGAGATTTGACATAGTGAGTTGATGTTAGCCAAGAATGCCTTTAAGAACACGAAGAAGCCATTATCAACAGCTCACCGAGTTTGAACGAGGTCGTGTAATAGGGCTACGAGAAGGTGGATTTTCTTTTCGCGATATTGCAGAAAGACTTGGCCGGAATGTATCCACTGTGCATGATTGTTGGGTGCAGTGGTCAAGGGATGGTACTGCCTCAAGAAGACCGGGTTCCGGGAGGCCACGTGGCACTACTGAGAGGGAAGACCGCCGTATTCGGTGTACAGCTGTGGCGCATCGTACTGCGTCTGCGGCAGAAATTCGAGCTGCAGTTGGTACCACAGTGACACAACGAACTGTTAGAAATCGGTTACTTCAAGGACAGCTCCGAGCCAGGCGCCCTGTAGCGTGCATTCCACTGACTACAAGCCATCGCCGTTTGCGACTCCAGTGGTGTCAAGCCAGAGCTCATTGGAGGACGGAGTGGAGATCTGTTGTGTTTTCTGATGAAAGCAGGTTCTGCCTTGGTGCCAGTGATGGCCGAGTGTTGGTCAGAAGGAGGCCAGGGGAACGCCTGCAACCAAACTGTCTGCGGCCTAGACACACTGGACCTACACCTGGAGTCATGGTCTGGGGAGCAATTTCCTATGACAGCAGGAGCACTCTTGTGGTTATACCAAACACACTGACTGCAAATTTGTACGTCAGTCTGGTAATTCAACCTGTAGTGCTGCCATTCATGAACAGCATTCAAGGGGGAGTTTTTCAACAGGATAACGCTCGCCCTCATACCGCTGTTGTCTCGCAACGTGCTCTACAGAGTGTCGACATGTTACCTTGGCCTGCGAGATCACCAGATCTGTCTCCAATTGAACACGTATGGGATATCATTGGACGACAACTCCAGCATCATCCACAGCCAGCACTGACCGTCCCAGTATTGACAGCACAAGTACAACAAGCATGGAACTCCATACCACAAAGTGACATTCGAAACCTGTATGACACAATGCATTCACGTTTGCAGGCTTGCATTCAAAATTCTGGAGGTTACACCGGCTATTAATTTAACAGTATTTCACATTTGAAATGCATTTTCTTGAGCTTAAATTAACCTGTGATCTTGAAAATTAATCAATTAAACATGTTAACTTGACAAATGCATTGTCCAAATTTCATTACTCTACAATAATTTTTTCTTGGTGTTGGGATTTTTTTTTCCGTCTGTGTAGCTGGCTCTATTTTCTTATGTCATCATTATATCGGTACCAATTTACAGTTCACTTTTGTGGAAAACATGCGAACATAACTACAAAGAAAACATCGAGGGATTCAATCTACCTGCCATTGCTAATGATCAGACATCCGGGAAGACTTCTTTCTGGGTAGTCCATAATAATATAGTTAACGGCTGTTGAATTTCCACAACCATACAAGCATCTCCACGGAGCCCCCACTTGTATGCTGGTGTGTTGCTTACTCCTCAGCTGGGCTGCTTCTATGTAGTCTGATCTTGATTTTAGGATACATAGTAAGCCTTGAAGCTCATTCTGGAGAAGTATCACGGTGTTTCCTCCGCTCTTGAATAGGTTCATACTTTCTCGCACAAGTGGTGGGTGGAAGAATGTTTGAAACTATTGGCATCAAGGATTCTGTAGTTGGCCTAATGATGACACTCTTCTGATGGCGGCGTTGCGCTGAGACGATGAATTTGGCGATGTGAGTAGAACAACAGTATTCTGCTGCGGAGAATGCCAGGCCAAAGACCATACCTCGAAGAACTTATGAACCAGCGCCTTGTAACGTGTCAACTAGTTTCTTTACAAGGTTTACCCGGGTCTACTTTTTCTGCAATGTTACTAATAAAGGGACGAGATGTTAGTTGCCACACGGGAGTTCTATTTGACGGACATATCAAGTACACTTTTGACCAAAAGGGGCCACAAATTAGTGTACCTTGGAGCTGGTCATGAATTTGAGCTTCTGGGTTAGAGCGTGTGGATGTCTAAAATTAAGAAAAATATAATTATTACTTTGCTTGCATTCTTTTTTGGTATTAGTAGGATTACAAATTTAATTATAAAAAATCACCTTAATACTAATTTACTTTTCACGCCAGGAACATTTGATTAAAGCATATTTAATTACCAATTTCTAACCATGTCTGATATATTTTTAATTCGTCCACACACCTTTGTCCAGGAAAAATATAATCTTATTTCATATCTACATTAATCTATTATTAACTAGTGTAAGCGCGTGACGACATTTCGGGTATGGTCTAGACTCTAGAATAATTCCCCAGTTATCGCGATATATGCGGCCTGGGCCACGGTTATAACTAATATTACTAACAATTCTATTACTCCGATAAAAATAACAATATGTAAAAATGTGGCAAGTGCCTAATCTTCTTTTCCCGTAACACAAAGTCACCCTAATGAAAATTGCACCATCTGCTTCAACTATGTAAAACAAAAAACAACTAATAATTGACGTTACTTTAAACGAAATGCATGCTGTTCTTTTAGTGTTCTGGTAATTCTTTTCTTTCCAGTTGCTTAACTAAATAGAACTATTATTAAATAATGATTATAATCTCAATTCTGTAGTAACATCTCTTGTTATTCTGGAAACGAAGGCCAATCGCGTTACTGACCAATAACTACGGAGTTAACTACGGGCGGCGGTGGACAGTGAGCCCCAACGAAATTATAGTAGTACATCTGAAGTATTGCCATATTAGTTCCAGCATCATGCAACAACTACTTCATAGAATTAAATAGAGTTTTCACAGGTTTAATGCTTGAGATCTCACTTAAAATCTGAGATATGTTTTATCATGCTACTTGACCTGGCGCCGCAGCAATGCAGGCAAAGGAGGATTAATACTATGATACCTCAAATACAACGTCACATTTCGTCCTGGTAGATATTTGTTTCTAAGAAATCGAGGATTAATAAAATTAGTGTTAAGAGTCGTAGGTTCGATACCTCCTTACGATTCTTGTTTTTACAGAAAATTTTGGATTTTTGTGATTAACTTCTTACACGACATTAAGCGTGGTGGAGTGAACGGTTATAGTTCTGGCATAGCTTTCGGGTTCGAATCCCCGTTCGGACATCCAGATTTGGGTTTTCCACGGTTTCCCCAAATCACTGCAGGCGAATGCTTCCTTCAAAAGACCACTTCCTTTTCTTTGTCCAATCCCATCCCGCCTTTAATGACCTCGACGTCGACGAGGCGTAAAGCCATAAGTAAAAAAAAAAAACCTTACATAACATTATTTTAGTACTTTTATTTCTTTACACATTTGTCAATGTGGAGTGACTGTGCAAGCTGAGCCACGTTTCTATTTTCATGAGTAAGGGCATATCTGATTCTTGTGTGTGTATCTGCAAAAATCACCTGATAATAAGCTTCGTTTGGTATGTCAAAATGAAACATATTTAGCAAACACTTTAAAATCCAGTGTTTCTTTGGACCATGGTGGAGAATGGTGTGGGAACCACATTATTAATATTAAATCTAGGAACTGGACTGGATATAAATGAGAGAAGCTAGGTTTGTTTGTGGAGACCACAGCAGTTTACTTTTAGTAAGTAATATATAAAAACAAATGAGATTAGGAATCACTGGAAGACAGAGTTGGGTTTTCCCAAGGCATTTGTTGTCAATGACAGGGCCAGTGCCAGCACCAGGATTCTCGGGCTCGGGGTAAGTATTTTTGGCCCCCCCCATTCCGCCTAAATTTTTTACTTTAAACATTAGTCTTTTGGATAAAGTCAGAAAATTTTAATGCAAAATGTCAAAGAACACACTTCTTTTTAAAGAAAGTTTGTTTAATGTTTGATGGAGTTTTGGTTAAAATAAGAAGTACTAGACAATTACAGAGTGTATCTCAGAGAGAGAGGAACAATTGTAGAGGGGTTTTCATACTATTACAGCTGAATGGAGTTCATAGATCATGACCATGAGTTACTTGGGATAGTAAAAAAGAAAAAAAAAATCAGGGTGTTGGCTGCTTACCGCAGTGGAAGAACGACTGATGAAGGTGAGGCTCTTGGGGAGAAATTAAATTCATACTCAGATTTCAAAGGAGAGAATAGTCATTATTGGTGGGGATTTTACCAGGTGTAAACTGGGTAGAAAATAAGATTAATAACACAAGGGAACAGAGATTTGGAAATATCTTAATAAGGGAAGGAGGGTTTACACAAGTCGTAGAGCAATACTCTATGGAACAAAACAGGTTGGATATCTTCCTAAAAAAGCCAGATAGTAACTTTGGGAAGGGGGGGGGATGTCACGGAACTGAAGAAAGTGATCACAAAGCAGGTCTGATGGATGTTAGAGTACACCAATAGCCAAAATTAAAGGGGGAAATAGGTACAATTTTAAAAGGCACAGATTTCAAAATTGATGAGAGATTTCAGGGAAAGTTTCAACAAATTGAAGGATGGCAATATAGTCAAGGTGTGAAGAGTTCATGGAGATAATAAGATAGGGTGAACAAATATTTATTCCAAAACAGAAAATAAAGAAAAGTAGAGAACTTACGTACTATAATAGGGAGGTGAGGAGGTTAAAGTGGTTGGTAAGAAGATAACATAACACAGTTAAAGAGACAACAGTGTAGTAGGGAATATTTGAAAGAACTAAACAAGGATTGATAATAGCAAAGAAGGTGGCTAAAGATGGCTATATGAGGAGTATCATCAGTGCAGGGGTACAACTGAATGATCCATCTAGAAATTTCTATTGGCTATTTTAGAAAACTGAGGGGAAAGGAGTGTGTTGAGATGATTATAGATAAAGAAGTAGAAGAAAATACTGAGGATCTGAAAATGGCAGAGATTTTAAGTAACTGGTTTGGTGAAGCTATTAAGGACAATGAATCAGAAATGGGAGGGTGTAAATTGGAGAATGAGCTTAACAACACAATTAGAATTGAGCAGTCCAAAAAATTTGAAATTCATCCTGAAAATATCTTGAAGGAACTAAGGAAGCTGAAAAAAAAAAAACATAATTAGATAACATTACTGCAGATGTCTTAAAGATAGCAAGATATGACATTGTACCTTACCTTAAAATATTATTTAAATTGAGTCTGGATACTTGCTGCTTACCAGAGGACTAGAAAAGTGCTATAGTAGTACCGGTATATAAAGGAGGGGTGACAAATAAGAGTTGAAAATTATAGACAAATCCGTTTGACATCAGTGGTAGGTAAATTAATGAAGGGATTGATATGCAACCACATCAGAAATTTACTTGAGGCGTGTTAAGTGGTTTTCAAGTCAGCAACATGGCTTTAGGCACAGATACTCATGCGATGCTCAGTTAGTAGGATTTAAGCTAGATATTTCAGATGAGATGGATAAGGAGAACCAAATTGATAGTGTTAAACTAGACCTCTCAAAGGCCTTTGACAGGGTAAAAACTATTGGAGTGGATAAGAAAGTGGTTTGCTAAGAAAGCAAAACATTAGGATAGGAAATGCAGTATCAAAAGATGTGGAAGTAAAAAAAGGGAGTGCTACAGAGTAGTGCGACTATTGCTACTAATTATTCTAATGAAAGATTGTGTTGATGGTTTACTATCAGAAGTTAGATTGTTGGCAGAGGACTGTGAACAACTGCAGGGTGATCTGGACAGGACATCTATCTGGGTTGGTGAATATGGGATTAAGTTAAAAATGCCATTAAAGACATACTGCACATTTTCTAATTTTTAATTCACAGGCCTCAATTGGAAAATAGTAATGCATATCATGTATATGACAATACATCAACAAATATTGTTGTATATAGTAGAAAACTTCTAGGGTTTCAAGCCGCATCAATGTTGAATCATTACATCACTGTGATGTTAAGTGGGGTTTTGGCAATGGAAGTGGTGCCAGCTTCCGAAATGTTGCTAGGTGATTAAACTTTGACGCGGCTTGCAACCAAAGAAGTTTTTCTACAGTATTGCCGCCACAAAAATGTACATAGTTATTGACGTATGTAGTTTAGGGACGGCCTAAAAAATGTCAGTTATATTCACAGCACACACTAGATATGGTAGAGGAAACCTATATATGACTGATTAACCTTAGATGTTTTAACCACAATGTGATTTTTCTACTGAAGCACTGATACTATACTGAGCCAGTTACAATTTACTATGAATTTCAATTCAAAATGATGTAAATCGCTGTGGTCAAGAAGTAATAGTTCAAACAAATCCTCAAAGAATGAATTATAATTGCATCTTTCTAATCTTGAAATTGGCATCTTTGAGAAATGATTACTACTTTCAATTTTCAGATAATTATTCACACCACTAGAAATTGTTCAATTGATATTTCAACTAAAAGAAATTGCTCAATTGATATTTCAACTAAAAACAACATTCTAACAAAGATATCGGTAGCAAACCAAAGAGCAGACATTCTGTAGGAAAGTGTGCTGGCACCCATTCAAGATGATGAATCTTTTATGTACTAGTGGCAAAAGTTGGATTTAAAGAACACCAATTTCTCAAGTACTACCAGATTCCATTTGACACAAACATCAACAAAAATTACTCATTCTTTCTACCCTTGTTGAGATGGTCCTACCAGAAGTGTGTCAATAGTCATACCAGGAAGCATCGATATAGCGATGTGACTTAGCTTCAAACAGTCAAAGTAGTATTTAAAGTATATAAAAAAGAGAATGAGATAACTGGGAGCTAGTAAGAAACACTTGTGAATATTGTTTTCACCTAAAATTTAGCTGATAAAAAATAATAATAATAAAATAAATAAATAAAAATTTATAATTATTTATCAGACAAGGAATGTTCTGGTACAATATTATGATACCAACTGTTATCAAAAAAGTAAATTCTTTATCGAGAAAACTATGGGACATCTTCAACGCAAATCACTTCGTATTTCACTAATTTCAGAACTGATTTTCATGCATATTTCTGTTAAGTCTTCGCCCAATCCAGGCACCATTTTACTCATGTGGCCAGTGTGAATCATGAGGAGCGGTCAGGGGTACAGTGAAGGACTTGTGTCCCACCAGAATTTAAACTGTACTTAACATATAGGAGGAAAAGTTTGTGTTTCCATCTGTCTGCAAAACGTGTAACTTTTCATGTTCTGTACGATGTGTGTTTTTGTTTATGATGCAGAGATCGGAGACTGTCCCAGCATTCACTTATATCACTAAGGAAACCACTAAAAACTACCATCGGGATTGTCGGTATGTGGGGATAAGAACTCGAACCTAGTTCCATTGTACCTCCCTCATCCAGAGTGTGGAATCTTAATGCACTGAGTCACATTACCCCGTGCAACAATTTCATGAATAAAATACGAGGAATAGTGAGATTGGTGGTTTATAATAGGTTGAACGAAGAAACCCCCCCAACCCTCTTTTGTAGAAATTACCAGGTGTGTAAATATGAAACCAGAATTTTTTGATCAAAAATACACGTTCACTGTATAAAAATGGTAAGATGTACCTTATTCAAAATATTGTCCATTGCTAGATATACATTTTTCCCACCTCTCTGGTAATTTATGAATGCCACGGCATTTTTTTTTTTTTCTCTTTTGATGCAAAGCAGTCATCAAGCCATTTTCGCACATTTTCGTAAGAAGTGAAGCGCTGCTAAGCGAGTGCGTGTCCCAACGAAGCAAAGAGATAGTAATCCGGAGGAGCTAACTCAGGTGAGTAAGCCGCATGCGTCAGTAGCTCCCAACTAAGTGACTCAATCATTTCCTTGACTGGTTTTGATATGTGTGATGGTGCGTTGTCGTGAAACAAAATCACTTTGTGTTGTCTTTTCTGGTATTCTGGTCATTTTCCCCGCAATGCTTGGTTCAAATTGATCATTTGCTGTTGATAATGTTCACTATTAACAGTTTAACCAGGTTTTAGAAGCTCGTAATAGATCACACCACTTTGATCCCACCAAACACAGAGCATTGTTTTCTTTCCATAGCGATTTGGCCTTGTAACTGATGTTGACGGTTCACCTGGAGATACCCATGATATTTTACACTTAGGGTCCTCTAAATATATCCACTTTTCATCACCTGTCACAATTCTATGGAGAAATGACTTTCTTTTATATCTGGCGAGCAGCATTTCACAAGTGGTTTTTCTTGCTGTCTGTCAGTCATTTTGTGTGGAAGCCATTTTCCCATCTTCTGAATTTTCCCATTGCTTTTAAACGTATGAAAACAGCTTCCCGTGTCACATTCAATTGATCTGCAAGTTGTTGTTGCATTTGAGCATCATCCTCATCCAACAATGCTTGCAACTCGCTGTCTTCAAACTTCTTTGGAGGTCTTCCACAGTCTTCATTTCTGATGTCAAAATCTCCACTTTTGAATTTTTTAAACCATTCAAAACACTGTGTTTTACTGAGAGCACGCTCACCGTAAGCTTCAACAAGCATTCGATGTGATTCTGCAGCAGTTTTCTTTAAATGAAAACAGAAAATCAAGTATGTCCGCAAATCGTAGTTTGTGGGCTCAAAAGTCGACATCTTCAACAGTGTTAAAAACTGCACTGTCATATGAAACTTGTATTGTCGGGAGTCTAAAATCACAGTCGGCTGTCAACAAAAGAAACCGACGACAATGATGCGATCTGGCGGTAACTGCTTTGATAGCTACAGCCATCTATCGGCAAAGTCCGGTTTCATATTTACATACCTGGTATTTATTTTGTACAGTACATATATAACAAAATAGTTACATGTTTTGAAACAATGACGAAAAACTTTTGGATGCGTAAAACAAATTATCACTGACCTTAAC
This sequence comes from Vandiemenella viatica, assembly GCA_031002005.1. NCBI lineage: Eukaryota > Metazoa > Arthropoda > Insecta > Orthoptera > Morabidae > Vandiemenella > Vandiemenella viatica. The sequence goes on along the minus strand of JARYHS010012519.1, from coordinate 129,548,757 downwards.
AGAATACAACTAACTTGAACAAAATACACACCGCCTATCCATTTCTCTGTGATATTTATTGCTGTGAGAAAATTTCACGAATAAAATGTTGAGATAGGAATTGTATAGCATAGAAGGAATTTTCTGTACCAGGAAACAATCCAAAAAGCTACTTATTGCACAAAAAAAAAAGCAGTTTACTGATGTCGCTGTATGCTGCTACCTCTTAGTAATGCACTCAATCCTTATAGACATCAGTGAAGAAGTTTATTAATATCTGTGATGCGTGCTGTTGCTATCTAGTGGCTGGACTCTGAACTGTCTCGTAAGCATGATCTTCACAATTATTAGTATTGCCCTTTGAGGGTCAAATTCTGAAAAAAAGGGGGGAGGACTTTCTTAATTTATGATGTTACTTAAGTGAAAGCATGATTCCTTATTTCTTGATTTCATTTAGGTATAATAATCAACAGCTTCCAGCCACTGGCTAAGTCACCCTTGTGTATAAGCCTCTTCATTTTCTTTCCACCACCTTGATTCAGTCCTTTTCTCTCCTCTTCCATACACACTACTCCACTCCTCTCAGTCATCCATCTCTTTGTCTTCCTATTGGTAATTTACCATGCATTTTTATTTCATGGATTTTTCTTGGGATTCTCTGCTTTTCCATACCATCTTAATATAGCCTTCTGCCATTTCTGTAAGGGCTCCTCTGTGTCTAATCATTTCATTCTTTATCCTGTCCATTCTACTGATACCCATTCTACCTCTTAAAACATGTCATTATGCTTTCTTGTATCCTGCTTCTTCACTGCCAGGTTTCAGCAAAATGTCAGGATAGATACATAGTATGTGAGATAATTTACTCTCTTGCTTCTATGTGGCACGTTCCAAACCTATATCAGGCATCTGGTGCTCCTTAAAAATACATCTTCCTGTCTACTTTCCTCGAAAATACTTCAAGTACTTGAAACTGTTTACCTTCTTCAGCTGTTCAACTGCCATCACAATTCCAATGGTTATCCTGTTCTTTTCATTTAGGTATCAAGGAAGATTTTTTTTTATATATAAAAAATACGAGTATGGAGCTTTGGCTTGGAACGGGAGGTAATGAGCATGTGTGTACATGCTCATTACTTCCTGTAATACATCAAGGGGGGAGGGGGAACCTGAAATTGCTCAGTAAATAATTCAGATAAAGTTGTATTTGCAAGTTTTTGTTTTTGTTTTATGGTATGCCAAAAAACAACTCTAATAGTAATTTAAAAACAAATTAAGTTATACATTGTCAAGTTATTTCAACCATCCAATTACAACCTCATTAAATTTCACGACTGCCTTAATCTTAACACTATCAAAATAAATGCACATTCTTCATTAATAACCATGACAAGCACAGTAAAAGTTATATTCACTTTGGTTGCATTATCAAGCTTGACTTTACGCCTCGTCGACAGAGGTCATCAGAGGCGGTATAGGACTGAGGGCAAGGAACGGGAAGGAATTCAGCCATGGCCGTTTGAAGGAAGCATCCCAGCATTATCGTGGAGTGATTTGGGTAAACCATGGAAAACCCAAATTTGGATGCCCTGACGGGGATTCAAACGCATGACCTCCCGAATGCGAGGCCAGAGCATTACTGCTCACCCACCACGCTCAGTAAGTATCCACATTTCTTATGGTATTTATCTGCAATGGCTGCAGTAATAAACAGCGTTTCCCCATGCTTGTTTCTATTATCTTAAAAAATATTGTACAAACAACTAAAATCTGTATTAGCCAGAACAAAAGAAATAAAATAAAAATTCAACAGCAATAATATTTATTTATCCTGCAGAAAATGACTTGTTATACTACTTTAAATATAATTAATAAAAATAATTTATTGGTAAAAGCAATTTGAAATTTGTATAGCCAAAGACAACAATCACCAGAATTCCAATGAACATAGCAATGTAATCAAGCGCAACATTTTTCTATAACATTTAACTTGAATGCCAGTAACAAATATATTATTAATATATTAACAAAACATTTAAAAATAAAAAAAAAGAATCACAGGAAATAAAATAGAAGACCACTGAATTATTTAACATTGTGATCCATAAGAAATAATGCCAAATTTTTAATTTGTAATGCCATGTATACAACTCAGTGACTAAAGCAATAACTAAATTTAAATAAAATTTAACAATAAACTGTTAAGAATGCAACATTAAGAATTGTACTGCAAACTTCCATTACTCAAAGCAATTTGAAACGGATGATGTATACTTCATCTCGCTGATTCTGTCTTCACCACCAAGAAGGGAAAAAATTTCTTCAATTTTTTGATTTTGGTTTACAGATTTTGTAAAATATACAAAAAGCAAACAAGAATTTTATCAATCATCTCCCAGGTGTGCTCCCATGCAAATAAACTGTGTAATTGAAAGTTCTGTTTTCCAATCAAATTATAAAACGGCACAAAGAAAACTTGAAAAACTATCTCCTTGTATTCTCGAAATACTATCCTTCTAAAATATATTTGCCACAATTTCACCAGCTAACTACAGAATTTTTCAGTCTGTTATATGAAAAGAGAAATTATTACAAATGGTATACAGCAGAGGATTATCACATCCATATTAAGGGGAGTAAATATATTAACAGTTGCTATACATAACAGTTGACAGTTCTTTTGAACACGTTTACAGTTCAAAAATAAAAGTATCAACTTCTGCCACATTATTGCCAGATTTAATATTAACTCTCTTTCACAAGCCTGAAGTGTGCATAAATCAAAATGAATATGCTGGAAATATTTGGAATTATGTGGTCAATTGCTCTTCAGTCTCCTTCACCACAAATTTCTATAATGAATTAAATTTGAAAATATTTAATATAATCTTTAACATTTCCTTCTTTCGATGCAGATGAAACTATTCCATTGAAACAGAATTGGCATTTCATGGAAAAGATGCTGTAATAATTGTTCTTTTGGTATTTTTATCGAGACTTTTTTTCAATGAAAGTTTCACGGGTGTCCAGCCAGATGGTGTCATAAAACGGCGACGTTTTGACAACCGGCTGGACACCCGTGAAACTTTCATTGAATCAATACGCTGGGAAAGTCTCCATTTACATATGAGACTTTTTTTGTCTACGCGAAATGTAAATTTAACAGGTAAGGTAATTTAAAGTTGTATACTGCTACAGGGTGTATCAGGACTAAATAACATTTGTTGCAACACAACTACTCTCATCCGTCGTCTACCCTTGATCCATTCAACCGTAATGCTCAGTTTAAATTTTAAAATATTGGTCAACATTGTTGAAAAGGAAGAAGAGTATGAAAAATAGTTTCACTGTGATAGAAGCTACAATACGCTTCCTCTAATTAATCATTGACTGAAACCTTCTCAAGAATCAATTCAAGGAGGCAATTTAATAAAATATTTTCTAAAGTAAAAATGAGAAAAAAAAGTGACAGACACATGTATGATAGCAAGCTTCTATTGTATAAATTGTATTAGTTTACAGAAAATAATGAAAGTTACATCCAACAGAATGGAATAGCTACACAAAATTTTAACCAATTTTTAATCTCTTCATTATTTTACATATTACTTAGTACACACCAATTTAATATTAATTATATCTATTCCATTCAAATTGAATATAACCTCATGTGTAATATATACCAACAAACTAAAAATTCACAAGTGTTTAAAGCAACTTCCAGATTTAATCAAGAATTCAAACACACAACACATAAAATGTCACATTTTCTCAAATCAAAAATTTTACATCAAAAACTAATTCTACATAAGCTGAAAGTATAGGTAGCAATAAATGCTCCATATCTTATTCACGTTCTATTCTTGCATCAATAGATGATCGAAAATATGTATTATCCTAACTCTAAAACAGAATGGAAGTATATCAAGATACCATGAATGCAATCAAACTAGTGCAGTCCAAAATTAACAAATTATAAACAGATAACTGAATGTGTGTTAATCACGCTGAGCACAGTATCCATACAGAAATGACAACAGCTATGTTTCTGTTACTGAATAATTTCATCTTCAATAAAGTAATGTGTAAAACAAGTCGTCAATAAATAACTAATAATCAATAAAAAGTTAATTAGATGCTGAACGAAGCTTTCACAAAGTCAAACATTAAAAAATGCAGTGAATCTGCATGTACTGAAAGTACTTTCTCAAATGTCTGTAAACGAGCACAAAAGCATCTAGAAAGGAGACAAATTTATAAACTTGAATAAGATTCTGTTGCCTGTGTACAAGGAATACATTAATTTTTTGATAAACTCTTTCAGAAGTGCTAGTTCATTAAATTATAAAATTAAAACAACACTACCACTGCAACAAACAGTATCTAGTTGCCATGTCATCAGTGGTGAAACCAACTTTGGCATTAAAACAACATGATTAATTTAAACCTTACATTTAATATTGTAAACATATTTTAGAAACATTCAAGATTCTTGGTCTGAAGCTATAAAACAGAAATCAGAGTATCATTCTTTAAAAATGGAGTTCTTACGTCTTCTTGTGTAAGTAGATACCTAATTTGACACACATCAGTTCTGATGGAAAACAATGTATCTAAGTCCTACCTGTGTTTCCAATTCATTTGCAGTGAGGAGTTGAAAATAATTACTGCACTTCAAGCATAGTATCTGTAAACCTGACCATTTTTAATAGCACAGGATCATTCTGAGAAAAGTTTATTGGCCAGAGAACGAGCAAGTCATATAAATAGCTTCATTTTAAATTAAAAGATAAATGTAACAGAAGACCTCCTAAGTTAAAACTATAAACAATTACTTTTGCGCAGTTACCTTTAGTGGCTGAATATTGATAAATTTAGCTAAAAATATGTTATAACCAGAGTGACTCTACACAATCTGAGTACCATATGTTTTTCTAGTGCCATAACCTGCTTTAAAGTGCTCTTAACCAATTCTCTTTTTACTTAATGTCAACCTCCAGTGTATCAGTGAGTTCTGTTATTGGAAATAAGGAATTCTGCATAACTAATATTATCAGAAGTTTGCAGTTCCCAAACATTAAAGCATTTCAGCTACAATAAAAAAGTGAATTAACCATAAGTTTCAATAGCACATTTTTTTTTGCTTTTAAGTATTAAAACAAGTATTGCACAATACAACTTAACAACTAAAAAGTTTGCAATGTTCCCAGATACAGCTCAGTATCATTAATGACACAATGTTCCCTTGAAAATCTAATGCTACAATTAATTAAAACATATATAAAAGAAAGAGGGATGAGTAAGCAAGAACTTTCTACATTCTGAAAGTACTTTTTATTTTACAGTAACTCTGTGTATTTCCAATAATGTTATTTCTTAAATAATGTCAAAATTATGCAGCCTTCTTACTATTTTTAAGCCATGAAGGAGAAACATTAAATAATCACCATCATATAGAAAAAGGTTATAACAATTAGTGATTTCAATAATTGTTCACTTTAATTTACTTTTAGGTACATAAAATTAAGTTTTAAGCAGAAATGTAAATCAGACATGAAAACCATTAGATTTTGTTTAACAGATACAGGCGTGCCTCTAGTGTGAAGCTCGTGAAACAACCTTCCGTAATAACATTTACTACTGAGTAATTTCATTAAATCATTAAATGAGACAAGAAAGTACATTAAATCAGGTTCAATATTTGAAGGAATGGTTTAACCAGACAAAAATTAAATGAGGATTGTTCAAATATCCACAAAATAAATTCTGTATATTATGTTTATCTCCATTTATATGAACTTTAATCATCAAGCAATCAACTGTAAACATATGTCAAAATTAAAGGCAACAATATCCTGATATTAATACTCTTCATTAATATTTGAACAAAATACAAGGTAATGAGCTGTGCTCACTTCATCTCAGTAATGTCAGAATTTATCAAGGGTAAAGACTACTGTAAAACTGAAGAAACATGGCATACTCGTGTGGAAAAAGCTTTCCCCAAAGGCTTTTACAAAAATTATGATTTGCTTTACCCCTGTAATCAAGACAGAAGCTGGCATTTGTAACCAATTAATTTCCCATTCTTGCGATCCCCGACAGGCTCTGGCACTGCGCTTACCAGGCAGCAGACCCTGCCAGATTCAGATCAGTTGTCAGGTCGTAGTTCCGGGGTCGGTTTCCGGTTCCGGTGGGTAGCGATTACTCCAGCAGCAGCAGCAGCCCCTCCGCCTCCTCCTCCATGCATCGGCAGCCAGCTCCCAGCTGTCTCCCTCACACTCACATGGTTGGGTGTTCCACTCTACTACCGTCTCCGTCCGCCCCTCGCTTGGGTTTGTGTCACTTCGTGCCGCTCCCGCGACGCTCCGCGAACCAGTCACCGCCCGTGTGTTCAATAAGGCTGGAACCATTAAATCATCTTCAATTGAGCATTTTAGTTAACTTGCAGTGAAAAAATTGATTACTTATGTAATACCCATGTATTAAAAGAATAAATCTGCAAGAATAAGGGACAAGAATTTATTAATTTCCATTAGCATAAAATCACAAAAAAATCCTCGATCAGGCAAAAATGTGATATATGTCTGATGTTTCAATATATACATAACTAAAAGATTTGACAAACTGAACAAGGAGGCCTGGGGAAACTAGATCCACATGCCGAACGCCCAGACACCCTGTTTAGAATGTTGGAATTATCTTGAAACATAATGCTGTCGAGACCTTTTCAAACTAGGTTTTACTACGTTTCAGTTAAGATAGGCAAATAATTATTTACAAACAGTTTCTGTGAATATGAGTAGTCTAAAATGTACACTGTCAGCAGTAATGATTTTAACTAATGTAATCATTTTTAATTTTCCTAATCCACTCGTAACATTATTACACCAGTCCTAATACACCATGCCATTTGTAGCAGAAAATAAAAATTGTGGTGAGCTTCACTTAAATTCGGGCCATATTGCAATTACAGTGACTTATTTTAAATAAAAATATGCTGAATTGAAAACCAGGTACAAGTTATTTTTTCCCAATTATGATTTGTAATAATGTTGAGCAAGTACAAAATTTATAAGTATAATGCAATTCTGTTTCCCAGCTTGTGCACACAGATTCACAGAGATCTAAAATTGTATACAAATAAAGCTGTCCTAAGGAATCGTTATAACTATTAAACTATCAAACTGAAGAAAGAAGACATACCAGCGGATTGTAGAGAAGGAAGAAATTTGATTAGGACATGGTTAGTGATCTCTAACTATATTCATGAAAATATAAATTTCTTTTAAATTAAAGGTAATAATGGGATCTGAGTGGAAGAAGGAGAAGGATAGGGTCACATACCTACCTGTGAGAACTGTCCTCCTTGTGAAGCACCGCCAGTGAAGAAAGTTGAGCGGTCGCCCTGGTAAGTTGAGTCTTGAGAAAGAAGCCCATCCATTTGCGACTGGAACTCTCCAACCATGTAACTGTCCTGAGAGAGTTCTGGTTGGGAAAGTCCAGGTTGAGAAAGGCTGAAACCAGGCTGAGACATGCCCTAATGAAGTGAAAAAAAAGAAGATAATTCAGGATTCCTTTATGAAGGATAGTTACACTTTCTATATTATACATAGACATTGTATTGGCAATATTGGGAAGTGAAGAGAATACTAAAAATCACTTCTTTGTATTCATATGCCAACACATTCCTTGATTTAAAAAGCGATTCCAACTGAACATATACATTTTTTACTCTTTTCTACAAGCGTTTCAGGACAAACAATCTACCAATAATATGCTCAGTACCGGATAAGCCACATATCAAGAGCTGGTAAATGCTACGGGCCCCACGCCTTACAGGGTGTAGGATAAGCGACAGATTATCCTCAAATGCCATTACATATTTTAATGTCACTCTATATCTTTGAATTTTAGAGTTCCATGACAAAGGCCAGTTGGATTACCTAATATTTCATTTAAAAATAAGATAGGATAGGGAAAAATAAATAGATACCCGTCACCACAGATGCAGGCAGGAGGACGAGACGAACACGTAAAACCACAAAAACGTAAACAAATTGCACAATATTTTGATGTGAATCTTAATCATGTGAGAGGCGAGACATATGGCAAGGGGGAAAGGTGTGGTCACATCACAACCCGCCACATTCTTGGTCCACAAGTATTTACCTACAGACTCTCCTAGACCTCCACAGGGATCTTTCCCTTGTAACAGACCCCGCTGCAAAACTTGCAGCATGCACCCTGCCACCACTACTTACTCTAATCCTGTCAGAGGCGAATCTTTCCCTATAATTGGACATGCTAGGTGTGCTACCACTCACCTTATTTACCAACTCACCTGCCTCCACTACATTGCCTCTTACATTGGTCTCACCACTCAACAACTATCCTACAGGATGAATGGCCACAGGCAAACAGTTTATACTTCCAACCCAGACCATCCAGTGGTAATTCATGCGAACTTCCATAATTCAAACAACCTCAACACCTGTTTCACAGTTAGAGCTATTAGAGTTTTCCCTAATACCACCACCCCTTCAGAACTCCGCAGATGGGAACTAGACTAGCAACATATCCTTGACACCAGACTCACTCCTGGCCTAAACCTACGTTAAACCTGTCACTTGCCATCTCTCATTTCATTTTACGTCAATTACTTATATATTGAGACATAACAGAGAGAAAATATAAAGAAAAAAACAAAAAAAGAAGTTGGTTGCTAAGGAGATGATAGCATAACAAGAACCGGCTAGCAATTGAGTTGTGTGTAAGCACTTTCGAGCTGACGACATCTAGTTACCGTATAACAAGAACCTTTGTAATCTTCGGATACTTCTGAATGTAATATAACGAAAATGAAGACCAATGAATGATATGAAAGTATATAATCACTCAAGCATCTAAAGATTAAGTTTGCATGGAAGTTTCGCATCAATGGAATGAGATGAGACAAAGTGAAATGCAACATGGCGGCCGAGAAGACAAGCGGTAACTAATAAAATACAAATCATCACGACACAAAAGACTGACCAAAGCTCGTCGGTGAAGAAGACCATTCTACGAGAATGCCATCGGAACTACTCGGAGTAAACATCACAGACGGTGGACAGCTGTTTACAGGTCGAGAAATAGGTTGCTCGACGGGACGGTGGGAGTGCTACGTCTACAAGCGACGCACGCCGTGATAAGTTATAAAGCTAAGTGGACCTGACTACGTAAATATTGCAGTTCAAACACGAACATGTGAAACACAACCAAGTATTCATGTGAAATATTTATTGAGTATGTTCACCCGTGAACATTTTTCTTGTTCATATCCATAGTGAACGAATAGCTTCCTAGTTTTGCGGCCGCTTACAAACTGGTAGACACTGTTGTGGATTTTCACTTATTTTTATGTTTGGTCACTTGTAATAACTGTTAACCGACTTTAGTAAGCCTTGCGGAGTATACTTTTCCGTCGGCTCATATTATTTTTTTTTCCATTGTACGAGTATACTCGCAATCACAAACATAGGTTTGCTGATTTACGCGCTACTGTGTTTGATGTCCACATAAACTTATTTGTTTTAGGTTTTAGTAATTATAGATTTTAAGTGTGGTTCATTATTAATCTGAATCGTAATACTATTTGTTTTGGTCAAGTGCTTCTTTGTCTTGGAGGTTATGGTCGATGTTATTTACATTTCGATCATATGTTGATATATTAGTAGTTATGGTTGCTAACTTGCAAGACTCTGCAGTAGTTTCACATGTGAATCTTGCTATTTGATTTGAAACACTTACTCTAGATGTTCATTACAGGCTTTTCCATACTTTGCAGCATTGTGCATAGTTTGTTACCCTATATGTATGAGCGGTATTCACAGCAATAACTATTGGAAGTTTATTTGTTTTCCTTTGGTGATAGTATATCTAGTATATAGTCGAGTTGATCAAGATTTTGATTTGATCTTTGCAGTTTGTGAACCATTCTAACAATTCTGTTTATAAAACATAATGGCTGACAATAACAAAACACATAACCCATCGGCAGATGTAATGAATGAAATATACCCCCCATTACTATCCGTAAATGCTATCCAGGCTACACAACAAATGCGAACTCAACCCACAGTAGAAGTGGAACACATGGATGACCACCAACAACCATCACAGCTAAATTGTGAAATTGATGACACAGCCTACCTCCTTCCACAGGCTCAGGCACTTATTGAATCAGTAGGACAAAATACATCACATAGAACAGATGGCTATTCTGAGACATCATCTGATAGCGACGTAATTGGATTTGACACTCCATCCCCAGGCACACAGTGCCCCTCAAAAACCGTTAAGTTATCTGGTCCTACCCATCGGCCAATGGGACAGCCAGATGAGGATAGTAGTTTACTGAAGCTTATATTAGATAAACTTGATTCCCAGTCAGCAGAGATTACTAAAACCACTGCATTACACATTACAAAATTAAAGAACGAATTAACGGAGTACCTGGACAACAAGATGTCCATCCTTGATAGTACACTTCTACAATATCGGGCAGAATGCACAAAAAGCAATCAGGAACTACAAACAAAAGTAGATAATTTCACAACACAGGTGACGCAACAAGTGAACCAACTCAATTGTGAATTTGAAGAGGTAACTAAACAAGCAGTCATTTCCACCCACAGAGTAGATAAATTAGACAAAACCATCGAAAAGATGCAACACGAAATGGGACACATTGATAATAACTTAGCGATAGTTAAAACACAGTACTCTGGGGTTCAACAAGACGTACAGGCTCTCTCTTCTAAGAATGAACATTGTAAGACAAACAGCTTATGGTGGGGTGTGGCATAAACTGGCATCTTAACTGTGATCGTGCAAACCTAATGAATTGCAGTACTGACTAAGCTCTTAACACAGTCGCCACCGTAGTTTTAACCAAGAAACTAGGGAAAGGTGATAGTTCAATGATGAAAGTTCACTTCTGCTAAGATGAATATATTCTTCAAAATGTTACAAAGTCAATGTACTGCACAGGCAATCAGACAACCTTTCCAAATTTAATTTACAGATTCGACTGACCACTCGAGCACGACCGAACCCCACGCTATCATTACTTCTTAGCTACATGAGTTCTTCAATTAAAGCTCCCTCCATGATGACAAAGTTTCTAACGATGTTAAACAAACTAACAGTTTGCCGCGCCACGAGCCCAGAGCTGGCCACCCAACATAATGCGTCTACATTGACTAACTGCTGCTTCTAGAATGGGCAAGCTTAGGCTATGGAGGGGGCATATATAGGATCGCCTCTTCTTGGACGGTGAGAACTTCCTTATCTTGACTTTCCCAGGGATTTGATACGATATCTGATCAGTTTCTGACAAATGTTACGAATCTAATTTGATCATGAAAGTAAAAATAATCCTAGCTCTCTGAAATTTTGGTAGTAGCAAGATATTATTATAAACGTCAAATTAAGTTATTATAAAAAATTTTGTAACTTTAATAGTTTAGCCAGAAAAGAGTCGTAAAGATGCGATTGCCATAACTTCCGAAATATTGCTCCTATTGAGCTGAAACAAATTTGAATCTACTCTCCTATTGCTCATCTATACTCTGCTATCAAATAAAGAATTTTACCTATTTTTGAAAGTGGTCTAAAATTTGAAAATAAAATTTAATGTCTTAAAATATTTCGAATATCAACTTGAAAATAACTCTAAACGAATTTCCCTCATGAAAAACTATTACTGTAAAAATTTGGAATATCTAAGTCCATTACCTGATTTATTACGAATTTTTATAAATATCACTCTAAACGATCGCCGAGCAATTGCATCATCTCATCCAAGTGCTTACTCGCACCAAAACCCATTTTATTTTATTACAATTAAATGCTTTTATCTTTTGAACTAGAACTTTTACAGAAATCTTTATATTTAAATAAACTTTATCCTGAATATAATTTCTTTTCATGAATCCCCGAAAAAGACTGAAATTTCGAACTTTTACCTAAATCACATGTTTGGCTATATCAAATTATATTCAAAAACGATCTTTAGACTGCATGAATCTCTCTAAAATTTTAATATGTTATTTAAATCGAAATTACAATACTTTCTATCTATCACTTGACTTCTTAACTGTTTTCTGATAGCTAAATACTTCGATTTTAGAGTGGAAAATAACGTGATAAAATTCTAAACCGGCAAATCACTTTTAAACATACTCAGACTCTAAGTAAGATCTATTAACAACAAAACCAATCATCTACTGGCTATCTATTTACCTAAACATCTTTTGAACTAAAGAAATATCTTGATTTAGTGAACTAAAATGAAAATCAAATACTACATATTCAAATCTAAGGTTAAGTTTCTTAACAGCTGTTTAAATGAATTTAACTAATGAATTTACTGCTAACACTTGAATAAATGCTTATATAGGACATATTATTGGGAAATATTATCAAAATTAACTATAAAAATGAATTTAAAAGGGTGGTCCCATATACTTCAACTGAACTCGCTATCTCAGCAACTAATTTCGTTATTCGAAATTCTAAGATGTGTTACAACATCTCTCCCAACAATTAAAGGCCATTGCCGTAGAGGTACAAGGGGTCGAAAAAGAGGTTAATAAATGCCAACAAGAAGTGACTAACTATCAACACCAGGTCGAGCAATTGATTAGAGAAGGAATTACCGTTAATAGGCACTATAATTTACAAGAACTACCTATGGCAGCACCAGTAAAATTTGAGGTGCAAAATTTTAGTAATAATGGAAGAACACACCCAGTAGCATTCCTAAACAGCTTTGAAACATATGGTCTTTTTCAGAAATACGTAGACAAGGAAAAAATTGATTGTATTTTCCAACACCTCCATGGTTCGGCATGTGACTAGGGGCAACGCCACATCACTAAAGACATCACATACCCACAGTTCAAAGAAGCCTTCCTTGAGCAATATTGGTCCTCTAAGATTCAATATCATATTAAGCGTCAACTTTGCACTGGACCATTGTATAGTAGAGAGGGTAGTCGGTTTTGCAGAATTTTTTTCAAAGGAAGTGGTCAAGACATGTTATTTTACGAACCCTATACCGGAGGAGGAGGTAGTCCGTGACATAATTAGCAGAATGCCACAGAATGTACAGGAAACCTTTGCGGTCCTAAACATTACAACTATAGATGATGCAGAAAAGAGGTTAGCAGACTTAGATATGCAGAACACCATCAGATCAACATATGACACCCACCCACAACATACCTCAACCAATAGGGGACAGACATATTTGGGAAAGAATACAGTACGCCAACCTCAGAATAGATCAAACTATAACAATGCCCGTACAGGCAATTATGTTGATTGGAACCGCCAATATCAGCAAAACCACATCAATGGTCGCACACAACACAATGTTCGCCAACATTATGATGCACAACAGCAGCACAATAGTAACTGGCATTACAATAATTACAGTAGTAACGGGCGGGGAAAGAACCTCAATAATAATAACTGGCAGAGCAATAATCATAATAATAATCATTGGCAGGACAGTCACAGTGGGAACCCTCCTTGGGGTGAACCACAAATCAGAAGACTACAAAGCGGGATGTATAATCAGGACCAACAACAACAGTTTTCAATCCCTAACCAAACCCAACACGTAGAAATGGTAAATACACAGGAACAAGGACAAACCCACACAATAAACTAAAATCTGCCGAAGTTATGGTCCGGACAGAGGCAAAAATACAAAATGGACCAACCAATGAACATAACCTAGTATCAGTGAACACTTTTTTACAATAATCCTAGAGAAGCCTTAATGGAGGAGGAATTGAAGAATGAAGCAAAGAATGTGATCAGGAAGAAAGGAAGAGAGAAAGGAGAAAGTTGCAAAAAGCGAAAGAAGAAGTTGAATTTGTGGGAAGAAGCAGGGAATGTGATCAGGACGAAGGAAGAGAGAAAAGAAGAAAATTGGAAGAAGATGTTATTAACACCGTGTCACAGCTACCATGGGAAATCGTACACAGTATCCTATCTAAATGAGGAAATGGTTAGAGAAAGATATAACGTTATTGCACTCAAACCCTTTAAGCATATAACACATAGTTAAGTTGATATAGATGTAGTACATGCTTAATGAAAATAGAGACTTTGATAAACATGTTTTATGTTGACTCTTATTATGAGGAATTGCTATGAAAGTATTTTGGAGCAGAGATTACAGAAGTGGTGTAAATAAGTCACTTGTTTTGGTGAAATATTGCTGTAAACTGCCTCAGGCTTATGAGATTATTAAATAATTTTTTTGGTCCAGGGACCTTTTTCCTGTAAATGAAGAGTTCATTCAGGAACTCAAATGACTGGTTATATAAATTATACATGTAAATAATCAGTCTTTTATTTATTATTAAGGTATATATATCTTGAAAAAACGAATATGTAAAGGTTAAGAAAGTAATTACAATGATGATAAACTTAACATTTGTAAATACCTCTTAGCTATGTACTCCGATGAGTCCGGAGGTTAGAATTTCGCAATTCTTAAACAAATATTTGTTGCAACAATTTTATGTTTTGTTTTGGATATAGCTGATAAGGTTAATGATGGTAAAATCTTATTGTTACAGACTTTTCGTGTCAGGGTACCATGTGTGAACAGATGACAGCTTTGCAATCCCGTGACAGGACACGAATAGGAATGTTTTATTGTTTTTCATTTTCTTATTGTTGTGATTTTTTAAAAATGTTGTAAATGTATTGTAAATGATGGAGAAGAATGCAAAGGTCCATATCCAAACTCTCAAAAAGTTTACCAGTATCTTTTTCAAAGATATGGTAAACTTGGGGAGGGTTGAGACATAACAGAGAGAAAATATAAAGAAAAAAACAAAAAAGAAGTTGGTTGCTAAGGAGATGATAGCATAACAAGAACCGGCTAGCAATTGAGTTGTGTGTAAGCACTTTCGAGCTGACGACATCTAGTTACCGTATAACAAGAACCTTTGTAATCTTCGGATACTTCTGAATGTAATATAACAAAAATAAAGACCAATGAATGATATGAAAGTATATAATCACTCAAGCTTCTAAAGATTAAGTTTGCATGGAAGTTTCACATCAATGGAATGAGATGAGACAACACGAAATGCAACAATATGTACATTTCATCTATTCATTTTATATATATTTCTATCTCCCTTTATTTTCAACTATAACCAATCTTAATAAAATTATAACTTTTTGAATTATGCTACACAAAGATTATTTTGTTTCACTTTTATCGCTGGTCAAACCTATCCCCCCCCCGTTATTCTACCACCACCACCACGTGTTTTCTGTCTGTGCTTCATTCATGTGGGGGGTTGGGATGTGACCACATCTTTCCCCCTGCCACATGTCTCGCCTCTCACATGACAGACTGATGTCGAAATATTGTGCAATTTGTTCATGTTTTAGTGTTTTTGTGTTTTCGTCTCACCCTCCTGCCTTCATCTGTGGTAAGTGATGGGTATCTGTTTATTTTTCCCTATCCTATCTTATTTTCAATGCCTCGCGGCAGTTTGTTTCCATTATCCATATATATATATATATATATATATATATATTAGACATTGGGATAGGAGAAAAACCACCGCTTACCAAAGATGAGGGCTCCAGCGGCGTCAAAACACGAAAAAACACACAAACACAAACATAATACAAATTTTCGAGCTTAGCTCTTCATCAGGTTGTAGGATGAGGTGGCTGCCCCGCGGAAGCTAGCAGCCAACTGAGGAGACCACGCAGGGTGCACGTGGTCAGCTGGTCGGGGTGGAGAGGGAGGGGGGAGAAACAACATGGCGGGAGGCGGGGGTGGGAGGACCTAAGCCCGAAAATGATAATTAGACTGCATAGTAGAAACGCGGTTGCGGTCATAAGGTCACTGGCATAAAACAAACCCAGGAAACCCGGGGGGGGGGGGGGTGGAATCTACTGAAAACGATCTATATGTGACCCCATAAAAAATTATTCCCCACGCAAAATTATTACACACGAAAAAATACTCCAAACGGAAAAAATATAATAATATAAAACACACGGGAGAAAAAAAAAAAAAAAAAAAAAAATTATTGCAATAGATCTAAGTACAAAAAGAGAAAGCTCTGGTGAGCGATGGTTTTGTGGGAAATGATGGCAGGTAAGGGGCAAAGGTCGGAGGAGAGAGGAAAATTGGAGCTATCTTAAATTTAGTCCAGGTGGTTGTCTGGTCCCCAGTTGGTACTGAAAGGCCAGTTCCCACCTTCTCAGTTCAGAGATGCTGCTTTTGTCTGGGAGTACTTTGATGGCGCGGACTGTGAAGCAGGTGTTGAAATTGTTGGTGTTATGAGTGGTGGCATGAAAAGAAACAGGGTGGTCAGGGTTCTCAGTCCAGACCGATTGTCTGTGTCCATTCATCCGGATGGCCAGTGGATTTGTGGTCAGACCTATGTAGGAGGCTGGGCAGTGGTTGCAGGTAAGTTGATAGATCAGGTGAGAAGTTACGCAGGTAGCCGATCCAGTGATATAGAAGCTTTCCCCTGTTACGGGATTGGTGAAGGTGGTCGAAGGCAGGTGCATCATGCAAAGTTTGCAAAGGGGCCTGTTACACGGAAAGGATCCTTGGGGCTGTCTTGTGGGCTGAGGGGTTCCATGTTTATGGACCAAGAGTTGGTTCAAGGTGGGGGGTCTACTGAAACAGGTTCTGGGGGGCTGGGGAAGGATTTGTGGTAGGAGTGTTTTCATTTCCGGGCAGGCTCGGAGGAGATCATATCCTTGTCTTAGGATCCTGTTGATGGATTCTAAGCCAGGGAAGTAGCGGGTGACCAAAACTGGGCTTTGGTTGGTTCTTGATGGTTGTGGGGTGTTGATGGATTGTATATATATATATATATATGGAAAAGAAAGGGAAAATACACCCAACACTCACCAAAGTTGAAGGCAGCAGCAACATAAAAAAACACACACAACGAAAAAACAATATTTCGACATGAGTCTTTATCATGTGAGAGGGGAGACATATGGCAGGGGGAAAGATGTGGTCACATCCCAGACCAACCACCTGCCATATGTCTCGCCTCTCACATGATTAAGACTCTTGTCGAAATATTGTTTTTTTTTTTTTTTGTGTGTTGCTGCTGCCCTCCTCCCTTCAACTTTGGTGAGTGTTGGGTGTATTTTCCCTTTCTTTTCCATGTAAATATTGCCTGGCGGCATTTCTTTCCTTTCATTGTTACCTATATATATATATTTGGCTGCCGGCAGCTTTTGCGTGCAGCCATCTCACTTCTACTGAGGAAGAGCCATGCTCGAAAATTTTATTCTTTGTGTGTTCGTATTTTTTCTTTTTCGTGTACCAATGCCGCTGGAATCCCCTTCTTTGGTAAGCGGTGGTTTTTTTTATCCTATCCAATGTTTAATATATATATATAATACAGAAAACTGCCTAGAAACTACAAACAGTGTATTGGATACACTAGGCCTAAGATATGAATATATGGCAGTAGTGCTGCCCCATATCCAGCATGGCAATGCTTCAATTCATATTATCAAACTATCATAACACCCAATGTAGTTTGGATATGACCAAATTATCTTCCTCAATTGAATTATCAGTTGATGAACTGACTACTCCCCATATATGTGTGTTTAACACTAAATTACCTAGTTTTTGCTGCTGTCCAGTGAAGACAAAACTACAGCAAAAAACTTCAGAAGAACCTTTGATGAAATAATATGCCACAGAAAGGGTTGAGATAAATGTTTTCCAATGACCAAAAAAAAAAAAAAAATAAAAAAAATAAATTATTATGCTAATTTCACCACGACTGCAAAACAATTATTTGCAAGCAGGATTTATTACTCTCAAACTCTCAGATTTGTTATTACGAAGCTATACTCTACTGATGGTTACAGTTAATATAATCATTTTTTGAGGTATATCTGGAAGTACAATTACATAACAAGTTCAATGAAACAATATTTTGTAGTTTGAAATCTAACCTCTTTCTCATAATCCTTGCAGATTGACAGCACTTACCTGTGACATTCCTTGTGTAAGTGGGGCAGCCTGACTGTAGGACTGTGTTGCATCCTGACTTTGTCCCGTCTGGCTGAGCCCAGTTTTCACTGAATTACGCATATTCTTCACTTTGTTCCTAGTAGCAGCTCTGTTACGCTGGTTCTGACGAGCTGTTGCATAATTTCCAATAATTCAATTAACAAAATATAAGGTAAAATAACATTGTCAAGCATAGATGATATTAACTAGCCAACTTCAATGTATAACAAAAATTGAATGACTACATTACTAAAAACAATTTTGTTTACAATATGAATAGTTGAAGGAATACCATCTAGACATTAAAATATTCATGGTAAACTTCAGTCATAGTTAACTTTATATTGCAATAACACACACACAGAGAGAGAGAAAGAATGCAAAATCGTCATTAGTAACACTTATCCATGATCTAGGACTAGTAATTTCCAGAGCATTAATATATGGAATTTCTTTACCTGCTGGCAGGTTAAGAATTCTTGCTAAAAATTACTTCTTAGTGTAAACATGATTTAATTTTTGTGAAGTTGCTGGTAGAAAATATGTGATTATAAGTAATTATTTTCTTGTCCTGAGGGATAGCAGGAATTAGAAAGTACAACACACCTATTGCTAAGTGAAGTATGCCATCATCAGGTACCAACTGAAGGCTATCAGCAAGACAAAATATTATTTTCAGCAGTTTTTTCACCCCCCCCCCCCATTATAAAGGGAAAGGCATCAATTCTGTGATGACTTAAGACAAAGGAGCAAAGTGTGTATTAAATTTTCTTTTCTTTGGCAGAGCTGTTATAGCGCTAAAGTTCAGTGAACTGCCATTCATGCAACTTATTACCAAGTTAATTCAAAATTCTTAGAATCAATTACATTATCAAATTATAAAAACATTATCTGATCTCAAGCTACTAATTAAATCTGCAAAATCCAGATATTAACATAAGAAGACATTTCTATTTGAAATGAAAATTATAAAACATTCTATAAATATTATTTGACATGTCATATTTCCAAGCCAGTAACAAAGTGAGAAGTAACATGCTGTCTAGTTGCTCTACCTTGCAAAGCCTGCTGATGTTGATTGTAGAAACGAGGAGGAACATGAGCCATATTCATGAACATTCCAACAGGAACAGGAATGTTGGCCAAAGCAGCTTGAGCTCGCTCAGGAGAGATATAGCTTGCAGGATCATGAGTTCTACTATACAAATCCATTGGCACTCCACTTGCTGAAAAAATCAACCAGCACATATTTAACAAACACAGCCATTATGATAAGAAATGCTACTCACAATGAAATCAGGTATTACCAATCAATTAAAGAACTAATATTTCAATATTTTTGGAACATCTGCAAAATAATCAAAGTGTCTTTCTACACAAATACACAATATAGAAATTTATTGAACCCATCTCAAACTCAAAGTAATGTGCAAACATAACCCCATTTTAGCATAGATAAACTATATTCCAGCAATTACTACATCTGACAGAGAAATTTTAGTCTTACTTTGTAAACTATGAACTAACAAGGAATTAACTAATTCTATCAACAAAATTCCTTTTATTTCTCTTTCATAAGCAGTTCAGAATATCTGTGTTAAAAGACACCACTAGGGTTCCGAAAATTAGAAGTTAAAAATGACGATTTTCTGAAATACTAGCAATTTAAAACAAAATCAACTAAAAGTTAAACACATACTTGGCCTGGGAAAGAAGTGACTAGGAGCTGGAGTGCCATTAAGGTGGCTAGTGCGATCATACACACTCCCTGGAACCAATGCCTCCCGTGCATCATATATTGAAGTTGACATGAAATGAGTTCCAGGATTGGCTGTGTTAACTATTTTCTTTGGTTTAGCAAACTGAATCATAGATTCCTTCAGATTGTTTAAAGGCCCTTCTACTAATACTTTTTGCTCTTTGTAAAAATTCAATAGATGATTCCACAGAGGTTGCTGGAAAAGAAAAACAGAAGAGTTGTTACCACATCAGTCTTTTTAACTAAAAGCCTCTAAGCATTTAACATTGCTTAACTAAAGCAATAGGATCTCCCTGCTACAAATCTCTGGAAACTCAAGTGTAGAGTAACAAAGTTGGCAATTCTACATGAGAAATAAAATGTAATAAATAAACTGAGTTAGGACAAGGGTCAAAAGCATAAATACCATTTACCACACACGCAGTTTGTGGCAGTAAAAATAAAAGAAAGCACAAAACAGATTTTTGGCAACTCTGGTACAGGAAACTATAAGCAGAGTAGCTAACTAATTTAGTCATTTTGGCAGATTAATCTGTCCTGATCCTGAATTACTTTCCAGTAGTGCTGCAATCTGAGCAGTTTTCTCCAGTTATCTCCGAATACTCCATGTAAACATCATGGCAGGATAAAAAGTGCTTGTTTCTTACATGACCTCAATTTTGTAAGAGAGGTTATATAGCATTATGTGTATTATTACTACGAATGATTTGGTTTAATGTTTTAATGAAGAAACTAAGGAAAATTGAAGTGGCTTCTAGGCAATATAAATAATAAAGGAAAGGGAAATTAATCCACCACATACCAAAGTGTACGGCTCTGATGAGAGGGAACACTTGTGTTGACAAATACACAATATTCGGCATCTGCCTTCTTCAGTGCTAGATAAACGGGCCATTAGGCTCCATACGTGTGTACACAACGAACGTCATCCAATGACCAACTAGGTAGTGGGGGGACGGCAAAGGAGTAGACTATCGATATATCGGAAATTGTTGAGATAATAAAACGCAATCGATGG
>JARYHS010012519.1:129387459-129526910 GCA_031002005.1 Vandiemenella viatica | reverse complement strand
GGTTCCGAAAATTAGAAGTTAAAAATGACGATTTTCTGAAATACTAGCAATTTAAAACAAAATCAACTAAAAGTTAAACACATACTTGGCCTGGGAAAGAAGTGACTAGGAGCTGGAGTGCCATTAAGGTGGCTAGTGCGATCATACACACTCCCTGGAACCAATGCCTCCCGTGCATCATATATTGAAGTTGACATGAAATGAGTTCCAGGATTGGCTGTGTTAACTATTTTCTTTGGTTTAGCAACTGAATCATAGATTCCTTCAGATTGTTTAAAGGCCCTTCTACTAATACTTTTTGCTCTTTGTAAAAATTCAATAGATGATTCCACAGAGGTTGCTGGAAAAGAAAAACAGAAGAGTTGTTACCACATCAGTCTTTTTAACTAAAAGCCTCTAAGCATTTAACATTGCTTAACTAAAGCAATAGGATCTCCCTGCTACAAATCTCTGGAGACTCAAGTGTAGAGTAACAAAGTTGGCAATTCTACATGAGAAATAAAATGTAATAAATAAACTGAGTTAGGACAAGGGTCAAAAGCATAAATACCATTTACCACACATGCAGTTTGTGGCAGTAAAATAAAAGAAAGCACAAAACAGATTTTTGGCAACTCTGGTACAGGAAACTATAAGCAGAGTAGCTAACTAATTTAGTCATTTTGGCAGATTAATCTGTCCTGATCCTGAATTACTTTCCAGTAGTGCTGCAATCTGAGCAGTTTTCTCCAGTTATCTCCGAATACTCCATGTAAACATCATGGCAGGATAAAAAGTGCTTGTTTCTTACATGACCTCAATTTTGTAAGAGAGGTTATATAGCATTATGTGTATTATTACTACGAATGATTTGGTTTAATGTTTTAATGAAGAAACTAAGGAAAATCGAAGTGGCTTCTAGGCAATATAAATAATAAAGGAAAGGGAAATTAATCCACCACATACCAAAGTGGACGGCTGTGATGAGAGGGAACACTTGTGTTGACAAATACACAATATTCGGCATCTGCCTTCTTCAGTGCTAGATAAACGGGCCATTAGGCTCCATACGTGTGTACACAACGAACGTCATCCAATGACCAACTAGGTAGTGGGGGGCCGGCAAAGGAGTAGACTATCGATATATCGGAAATTGTTGAGATAATAAAACGCAATCGATGGTAAAATGAACATATGTAGCAAGCGCACAGTATTAATGCGAAAAGTTATATCTACTTTTTTTTAAAAAAGTGCTGGGTTAAGTGGTTAGATTTTAACGGTGGTTATGGCCAGGTGGGTGTCTGGTATCCAGGATATTATGGTACGCTAGTTCCCATCTCCGGAGTTCTGCTGCAGTGGTGCTCTCACAGTAAAGCGCTCATTGAGATTGTTGGAATCATGGCTATTGGCATGTTCTGGTATTGGAAGGTACAAGTTGCGGGTGTGGACTGTATGTCTGTGGCCATTCATTCTAACTGAGAATTGCTGCGGCCATTAAAAAAAATTGCTATATGTGGTAGTCCACCCCCAGTAACAATTTTTAGTAGATAATGTTGTAAGAGGCAGGAGGGTCCAATAAAATTAAGAACTGGCCTACTAGACATTATTCTGAGGCTACCATCACAATTTTAATAAGGTAACAGATAAATTAGTTACTGTCCTTTCCTCGCAACTAGGCCCAAATTCTGCTTTCAGAATAGAAAATACCACTTGGATCAAAAAGTAAGGTGAAATTGTCATTAAAACTCCCGGGCATTAGGAGGCAGGTAAATTTTTTTTCCTATGTTGGTAGGACTGTCTGTAACATTTTCCAAGCGTCTGTTTGTCAAAGGGTTTAATTATCTCTGAGTTACACGTGCTTTTGTATACAACCAAAAGTGATTTTTTTTTATTTTTGCAATGGGTGATTTTGTTGAGCAAAGAACTTGAATCAAATTTCGTTTTCGGGACGAATATTCTTGTGCGGACACGTTGAAAATGTTGCGGAAGGCCTTTGGTGATCAAACAATGGCGCAAAAAAACGTTTACAAGTGGTACGAGTTCAAAGCGGGCCGAGAACGTGTTGAAGACGAACCGCGCCCTGGACGGCCATCAACGTCTACCGACGAGGGCCACATCCAAAAAATCAGAGATTTTGTGCTTGAAAATTGTCGATTGACAATTAGAGAACTTGCTGATAGTGTTGGAATATCATTTGGCTCAGCCCAAACCATTTTGAAGAATGTTTTTGTGTGTCAAACGTGTCAAGCCTCGATTGGTGCCAAAATCGCTCAATTTTTTGGAAAAAAAAGCATCGCGTTAATGTGTGTGAAACTTTGCTGTCTATCAGGACCACTTGAAATGCATCATTACTGGAGACGAGACTTGGATTTACGCATACTACCCTGAAACCACCGACCAATCCTGCGAATATTGTGCAAAAGGTGAAGCAAGACCGAAAAGACCACGGCAAAGTCGATCGAAAATCAAGGTCATGTTGACAGTTTTCTTCGATTATCGTGGTGTGGTGCACTATAAATTTCTTCCGCCGGGCCAAACTGTCAACAAAGAATATTATTTGAGTGTTATGCATCGTTTGCGTGAAGCTATTCGTCTGAAACGGCCGGAATTATGGGCGAACAACTCTTGGTTCCTTCATCACGATAATGCACCATGTCATACTGCATTGATTCTTCGCGAATTTTTTTTGCCAAAAAATCGACTCATATCGTTCCGCAACCACCGTATTCACCTGATTTGGCTCCGTGCGACTTCTGGCTATTCAGCAAACTCAAAAGGCCAATGCGGGGACTCCGTTTTGACACGATTGAAGAGATAAAAACTGATTCGAAGAAGGTCTTGAAGGTTATACAGGAAAAAGACTATTCGGACTGTTTCGAGGACTGGAAAAAGTGCGTTTTATCGGACGGGGATTACTTTGAAGGGGATGAAATTGATTTGGAAGAATAAATAAAGAATTTACATTTTATAAACAATTTCACTTTACTTTTTGATCGGCGTATTATGTCGCAAAACTGCCAAAGTCATAATCAGAAAACAGCCATCCCCCTTCTGTTTAAATCTTAACTTACCTTAGACAAGACTTTTGGATTTCCAACAATTATAATTCCATATTTCGCACGTGTAAGTGCAACATTCAAACGCCTTGGATCGTTCAAAAAACCAATACCCTGGTGTTCATTTGAGCGTACACAAGACATAATAATCAAGTCTTTTTCACGGCCTTGGAATGCATCTACACTTGCAACTTCAATCTCTTGGTACAATTTTGCATGTAGAGAGCCCTGATATTGCATATACTGTACCTAAAAGAAAATTAAAAGAAAGCTGTGAAACTTGGAACAATTCAGCAGGTGAAGTTGGATTAAAACACAAATCATACAAACATTTCTTTTCTTCGGAAAGATGTTTTTCATATTTCTATACCCCTGAACAGTTTTATTTTATTCAGTTTAAAGAAAAACTCCATCTAAGGAGGAATTTAAACCCACTACCGAAATTAATCATAAAAGTAGTCACATTGTACAAGTATATGCACTATAACAAGGAAATTACAAATACCAAGTATGCTCTCTGTCCTTCGTATGGAGTAATGACGCCAATCTGGTCTGGTTTCACTCCACATCGCAGAAATCTCGTGGTGATTTTTTCCACATTTGCAGCTTCAGTACGATTCAAGTACGAAGTTCCAGAACCTGCAATTTCTTCTTGACCTTGGGTCACATAAAAGAACATGGGTTTGTCAGGTTGTGGCCAGGGAAATTCGATTTTAGTCAACTTTCGTTCATCTGAGGAGGAAAACAAAAGAGAACAGTATTAAAATAATTGCCATATTAAAATTATCAGGTGTGAATATTCTCGATTCACAGAATGGGGGAAAAACATTAACAGAATGTGAAAAGAATTTGAAATAAAACTATGAAAATGTTATCTATATTCCCCTTTGCATCTAACAAAGCTGACGAACGTAGCCAGAAAGTAATAACAGTGTATACAGAGCTACGATAATCTCAAATAAACTCAACTTGTGTAAATAAGGATACAATCTTTCACTTACACAGGACTGCACAGAGAAACTTTAAAATCTTTGGGCTTAATTTCTTCATCGGCAGCAGAACATGTGAGAAAATTCGGGAAAATAAAAACTCACTGTTTAAGACAAGGGTAAGGGGAAGAGAATTCAGGCCAGAAACTACTGAAGAGGAAGAAAAAGAGGTTAGGTCCATATGGGGGGGGGGGGGGGGGTTGTGAAGACTCAATTTAACAAAATGGAATACATATAAAAATTAATGCATATTTAAAAAATTAAATTGATAAAATAAATCAAAACAAGCACCAAACACAAGCTCAAAGCAAAATAAAACTAAAGGAGGTAGATACACTGAAGAACCAAAGAAACTGGCACACCTGTCGAATATCGTGTAGAGCCCCCGCAAGAAAGCACTAGTACCGCAACATGGCATGGCATGGACTCGACTAATGTCTGAAGTAGTGCTGGATGGAATTGACACCATGTGTCCTGTAGAGCTGTCCATAAATCCGTAAGAGTATGAGGGTGTGGAGATCTCTTCTGAACGGCACGTTGCAAGGCATCCTAGATATGCTCAATAATGTTCATGTCTGGGGAGTTTGGTGGCCAGAGGAAATGTCTTAACTCAGAAGAATGTTCCTGGAGCCACTCTGCAGCAATTCTGGATGTGTGGGGTGTCGTATTGTCCTGCTGGCATTGCCCAAGTCCATCGGAATGCACAATGGACATGAATAGATGCAGATGATCAGCTAGGATGCGTACATACGTGTCACCCATCAGAGTTGTATCTAGATGTATCAGGGGTCCTATGTCACTCCAACTGCACACACCCCACACCATTACAGAGCTTCCACCAGCTTTAACAGTACCTTGCTGACATGCAGGGTCCATGAATTCATGAGGTTGTCTCCATACCCGTACACCTCCATCCACTCGATATAATTGGAAACGAGACTCTTCAGACTAGGCAACATGTTTCCAATCATCAACAGTACAATGTCGGTTTTGACGGATCCAGGCGAGGCATTAAGCTTTGTGTCGTGCACTCAGCAAGGGTACACGAGTGGGCCTTCGGCTCCTAAAGCACATATCGATAATGTTTCGTTGAATGTGTCTCACACTGATACTTGATGGCCCAGCATTGAAAACCGCAGCAATTTGCAGAAGGGTTGCACTTCTGTTATGTTGAACGATTCTCTTCAGTCGTCATTGGTCCCGTTCTTGCAGGATCTTTTTCCGGCTGCAGCGATATCGGAGATTTGATGTTTTACCAGATTCCCGATATTCATGATGCACTCGTGAAATGGTCATAAGGGAAAATACCACCTCATCGCTACCTCGGAAATGCTGTGTCACATCTCTCATGCACCGACTATAACACAGTGTTCAATCTCACTTAAATAGTCATAACCTGCCATTGTAGCAGCAGTAACCGATCTAACACCTGTGCCAAACACCTGTTTTCTCATATAGGCATTGCTGACCGCAGCGCCACACTCCGAGTTTTTACCTATCTCAGTGTTTGCATAAACATGCCTGTATATGTTTCACTGGCTCTTCAGTGTAAGTATTAATATTTTTACAAAATTCATAAGAACTCTTAATTATCAAATTAATTGCAAATACGAGTATATATTAAGTTTATTCATATTGTAAAATATATTTCACAATTCTGAAAATTTTGATTACACTTGTCTGCTTGAAAACCAGCCCCCGACACAATTCCTACTGATTCTAATGTAAAATGACCACCTGAATCTGAACACAGAAAGGAAGTTGATCATGGCCTACATGAAGGAACTTATCATGCATTTGCCTGACGGGGCATTGGGAAACTACTGAAAATAGGATCCTACCAACTTCCAGACATTTACAATTCAACAATCAATACGTGTAAGTAAGAGATTTCTGCATCTATTTTTCCCCATTTATGTCAGCAATATGCTAGGCTATACTATAAAATTTAAAAATATCCTTCCTAAACTCCTTTGCAAGCACCCAGCACCTAGCTTCAATCTTGTGGAAACAGTACACGACTTGCTATTTAAAGTCCAAAGAATGGATGGAAAATAAAAATATTCTAAAATGTTCGAAATGAAGACAGTTTTATTTTATATGAATGAATTTATTACTAAAGAGGACACCCAGAACATAAAAGGGAAAATGAATGTGATGTAACACAGTAAGACTTTTAAGCCATATTTCAAACATAGGAGGTTAGTTTAAAATCAGGTTATTAACAGGAGGAAGATCGTTCAGTGTTGTTTACTGAAGTATAGCCAACGAGCAAATGCCTTTTGCAGGTAACAGTTTCACAATGTCCATGAGAGGATACAAGCATCTTAACATACAGGTTATTCATTCGAAAATCCTTTAAGAAAAGTTATTTTAAAAAAGCTGATTTTTGCTGACACCAATAATTAGAATCTAATATTGAAAGAAAAGAGGTTTATTCAATTAAATAATGAGCACAATATTCTAAACACTAAAATAAACTCAAATATGAAGTTTTAGCATAAAAGACAAACTGCAATTGAAGAAAAATTAGGCCTTCCATTGGTAATAGAACATCGGGCATAAATACGAGGCGTATTCCAAAAGTAAGGTCCGGGGTACAAGATGTCACAGATGATAGGACTGAATGACATTTCCCACCTGCAGCGCCATCTACCAACTCCTGATAAATATGCAGTATTGTTGGCGTGCCGCAGTAGCCGTATATCTATTGTTGAGAGCAGTTCGAAATGGCCGCGACAATCGTAGCTCCCGCCAGTTGTGAAGTGCGCGGTGTGATTAGATTTTTGTTGGCAAAAGGATCGTCAGCGGCGGACATCCATCGCGAATTGTGTGTAGTGTATGGACCAAACATAATGAGTGAGAAAGAAGTTCGACACTGGTGTCGAGAATTTCAAAGTGGTCGCACAGATGTGCACGATCAACAGCGGAGTGGCAGGCCCAGTATTCGGACCGACGACATCGTCGAGCAAGTTAACCAAAAACTGCGAAGTGATCGGCGTTTGACGATTAGTGGTCTGGCTATGGAATTCCCAAATGTTGCTAGAACCTCAATTTACAGGATTGTCACTGAAGAGCTTGGATATCGGAAGCTTTGTGCGCGGTGGGTGCCAAAACTGCTTACCGCTCAGCACAAAGAGCAACGAATGCATAGCGCACGACAATTTTTGGAGCGCTATAGACAAGATGGAGACAGTTTGTTTTCCCAAATTGTTACGGGAGACGAGACGTGGATAGCGTACACCAACGCAGAATCAAAACAACAATCAATGCAGTGGCGCCATTCCGGTTCACCCAAACCAAAAAAGTGTAAGCAATCGCCGTACACGAATCACAAAATGATGGCTTCCGTGTTTTGGGACGAAAAGGGCGTCCTTTTGATCGAATTCATGGACCGTGGGACAACCATTATAGCTGACGTGTACTGTGCAACGCTCACCAAACTGAGACGTGCCATCCAAAATCGACGCCGCGGGAAACTGTCGTCTGGCATTATCCTCCTGCACGACAACGCATGCCCGCATACCGCTTCCAAAACCAAAGAGAAGATTCAAGAGTTTCGTTGGGAAATCCTAGACCACCCTGCTTACAGTCCAGATCTTGCACCAAGCGACTATTTTCTCTTCCTGCATTTGAAACGGTGGCTTGGTGGACAACGATTTCAAACCGATGAACTCAAGACGAGCGTTACCAATTGGTTCAGGTCCCAGGCGGCAGACTTTTATGCCGAGGGGTTAAAGAAACTGGTACAGCGTTACAGAAAGTGTATAGATATGAACGGCGATTATGTGGAAAAGTGAACTAGATATGTAGTTACATACTGACGTTAATAAAAACCTTGTATCCTGAACGATGTTTTTATTACGATCAAACGGACCTTACTTTTGGAATACGCCTCGTAGTTAATAATAGTGCTAAAGACCCAAGCTTTTTTATGTGAAGAAAGAAAACAGTATCACGAATTATAATATTTCAGTTAAATGAAGTTCAAACATTTTCATAGAAAAAGATAAATTTAAAAGTCGGTGACAATATAAAGCTGCTGACAATACGAAATTCTCACTTCATAATTAAAGCGATCTTATTTAGTAAAAGAAAGAACATTTAAAATGGTATAAATTTTACTCGATAAAGTAAATACCTAATTTCAAAGACACGTTAATAGGCTATAAGCTAAAAGGTCTAAATGAGTAGAAAGACGTGTTTATTAGCTCTGTTGAATTATTAGGCCTAAACTATTGATCATTTCAGGAAAAGTATGGCAACAAAAAATGTTTAGAATAATTAGAACTATAAAATACTAAAATTTGAGATAAAACAGTAAAAGTTGAGGGGATTGACTATGTTCTTGGCTATTTTTAACTGGAACTAATGAATCGGTACAGACCCCTCTGTTCTAAAGCAATCTAGAAGAAAAAGAAACTGACATCCAGATTTGGCTAGACTATTTACGGGGCCTAAAGTTTTGGCCAGTATAGGCAGAGCATGTGGTGAGATGGACAGGGCAGGATTCTCATTGCAATTATTT
This sequence comes from Vandiemenella viatica, assembly GCA_031002005.1. Taxonomy (NCBI): domain Eukaryota; kingdom Metazoa; phylum Arthropoda; class Insecta; order Orthoptera; family Morabidae; genus Vandiemenella; species Vandiemenella viatica. Next base: position 129,518,358 of record JARYHS010012519.1, on the reverse strand, counting down.
CTAATGATGCAACGTTTTGGATTTAGAAAAAAAAAAATGCACACTTTCATCCTTAGAAAATTCCAGATGCAGTTTCAGACAATACTATTAGTTTGAACTGGGGGGGGGGGGGGGGGCAAAAAAATGTTGAGTAATCATATCAACTGGAGTGTTTGTCGCTATTCATCCTATATCTTTAAATGAGCAATTCTTGTATATGTATAAATATATATTTTGAATCTCGGAAACAGCTATGACGATTTGGTTGAAATTTCATATTTAGATAACGTTTCGTGATTTAAGATTACCTAAATAGTTGTCTTCCCTTAAAAAACCCATTTGTACAAAATACGAACAATTTATGCTCTTGGTATCTCGAAAACAGCTCTAACGCCATCTCGTAGACGATTCAAGTACCAGGAAGCCTACCAATATTTTCTCTTTGGTTTCAAGGAACACATATTTAAACGAACAATTCATGTACACTAACTGACCCATGCAAATATTTTGCACAATATCATGATTAATCACTGAATGGTAATATAATAATGAGGAAATAAGTAAATAAAAGTATTTTATTAATGAAAGGTGGTGGTTGTTGTTGCTGTTTTAGGGCACGTTGACAGCGGGGTCATTAGCGCCCTATTAATGAAAGGTATTTTATTTTGAATTTCACTGTAAGAAGTCGTTAACATTAAATATTACATAACTGTAAAATGCCGTTACCATTAAATACTACACATTTAATTGTAAAACATTTCAAAAGTAAACATTTAGAAAAATATTGGCTTTGTCATAAGTCATTTTTTCAATCTTCTTTACTTTAAATAACTTGTCTTGAAACAATATTAGCACTTGTAATGTGATCATCGTTAATTTTATGATCGTAATGAATCTACAAACTCGTGAAAAAGTCACACACCTGTATCTATACGAAAAAACAGGTTCTGATAAATATAATCCTGTGTTTTGAAGAGTCTGACCTTGTTCTTTTTTTATGTTCAAATTGTTTTATTATCATTTAGAAAGGCAGGGGTGGGGGTGTGAGGTTAATACAAGGTAAGACCATAGTTTTATCGGAGTGAATTAATTTAGCACTGATGATGTACTGGTCTAAGAGAATTACCACTAATCTTGCACCATTAATTTAATCCCTGATTTGCATTAATATTTCTATTTAACATAGTAATAGCATTTTTCTTTAAAAGAAATTTACGAGGTGGTAAACCAGACGATCTCGGAAATTGCTCAAGCAATTTGGATGAAATTTCATATGTAGAAAAGGATTTGCTTCTGAAGTTTGTAATACAATTTTACAAAAAAAAAAAAAAAAAAAAAAAAAAAAAAAAAAAAAAAAAATTAGTTCTTGGATCTGGTACCTTGGAAACTGCTCTAACCTCATATCGTAGGATTGATGTACCAATAAGACTACTGATTTTAGTTAAACTTCTCTTTGTGGGGAACTGTGCACTTAAAATTGCCTATTGTGCCTTCATAAAAACCTTTAACTTTAATCAAACTTTACTCAAAATCTTGCATATTGAATATAAATCGAAAGATGTGAGTGAAGATCAGTCACCCAGGTACTGGAAATTAATACGCAATCAATTTAAAGGATCAAAGTTGATAGAAATTAAACTATGTTCAATGTAACTTCCCAATACCAGTTATTTGAATAACTTAGAAGGATATACACACAAGTAAAGATTTAAACAGTTTTTCATTTTAAATTCCTTCCATCATTTATTGAATACAGAGTTTATTTAAAATCTCATTTTGTGGGTTGGTGGCCATTTTCGAAAAGAACTAGTGCAAAAATTGATTGTGTTCGTCCAAGCATGTTCAAGATAAAACCTGTATTGCTAGAGCCATGAACAACTTATCTGATTTGCAGAATATTGATTTTTTTTTAAAATAATTGTGAAATGCACAACAGAAGAGAGACTATTGCATCTATTTTACTGAGGTGCTCCAATCATATTTGTCTAACTTTCAAAAAAAATTCTGCCAAAAGCACATTTTCATTTCTCAACTCAAATGATACCATCTCTAACAATACTTTTTTTCCTTTCCATATCTGTAATGCTTAACTGTCATTGCACAAAACCAATAATCCATATCAACAATTATTTTGAAATAAACATTTTTAGCACCATTTTATGAAACACTGCAGACTAATTCCACTATGTTTCAGCAACATCTTACACTAACCTAATAACATCTATCTGTTCAGACAAATGCTTACATATACATAACACTATGTAGTAAACAAAATACTTGTAAAATATATTTTAAAGAAAATTTTTTGTGACTTTTCATGAAACAATGAGGACAAATTCCATTGTTTTTAGGTATCATAACGATGTCTGCCTGTCCTATATCTATAATTATTTGGTAGTTTATCTTACAACTCAATCCAAGTGCCAATACAGAAGTTCTCACTTCAAAAATTTATATTTTTGCACCTGTAGTATGATTGTGTAGTACCCCGACAGTTTCTGCTATAGTGAGAAATGGTTTCTTTCTTAACCACTGCCATGATTAAACAACCAAATAGTTTCCTTGCTATGAAACAAATAATAATTTTTAATAACTTGTATGCCAGCAGATTAAAATTTCAAAATTCAACAATTTATTTTTCTAACTTAATTTATAATGATTCAAACTGTTTATATTGTGACTTCCTGTTACCCGCGACTTCATACGTGTGTCTTTAGAATTTGATCGCTAGAATTGGATATACAATGCTGAAAGTAACCTTGAGTCGGCATAATACCACGGGAACGCCATCGATATACATTCTACCATCGAACCTGTCTCACGACTAAAACTGTTATTCATGCCGAAAAAATGTATCCTATTTCATTCCTAAAGATACAAAGTATTTCCTTGTCATCAGTATACACATATAGTTGTCAAAATGTAACAAAAAGATGGAGACTTACTTTCGCATATATAACATTATTAGTTTAATCACACACAAACTGCATGTGGCACCAGTATACCGTGAATAAAGTAAACGCTTAAGGCACTGTTCTACCGCCTATGATTTGCCACGTATTCCAGCCCTGAAATTTATGGGGCCTACATTTCAACATAGTATCCTTAGTACAAAATCCCAGGCTTGGCTCAAACTATGAAAAACAATTCTTAAAAATCTTTGCTCCCAGCGGGTTTTGAACCCGAAGCCACACGGGAAATTTCTTATGAAGCAAGCACTTTACTCATTACACAACCAGCCCTCTCTGCCGTTACGTATTACAGAGACGTGTACATATTATGCATCTGTCTTTCACAGTTCAGATAGTTTTCATAATTCAATGACAATATGTATTATCTATACAGAAAATAGTATCCTATGACCATCCTAATGTCAAATCCTTGTCAAATTTCATCACTATCGGATTAGCCGTTTAGCCCAAGAAACATAACAGACACAGTTACTTCCGCATTTATAATATTAGTATAGATTCTATAATGCCTACTAAAATATATTACAAGCAGAATACATACCAGCACATACACCGTTCTGAAGAGAGCCCTCATAAAAGAAATTAGATGGGAACCGTGACAGCTCGGGATGCATGCGATACTGCACTTCAAGTCGGAATGGGCGTATACCAAGAACCACAAGTCGCTCAAACAATGACTGTGATAATCCTGCTCTAGCTGCCTTCTTGCACATCACCACTGGTCCCAGTTGACAATGATCACCAACAAGGATCAACTGCAATAATATTCTATTCAATAAAATCCACAAACCATCAAGACTGACATGTAAATATCTTTAAAATAGCAGCAATCTTCAGTTGCTGAACTAAATAGCTGTAGCAAATTATCTTAGACCACCTATCACTTTATGTTATAGTGTGCCTGGCTGTTGAAATACAGTACAAATGGAATAAACATTTATATGGCTAAATGTATATAGAACTTTGGTTTCTTATAATTGTTTGAACAATTATCTCGTATAAAAACAAAAAGACTAATCATACTCGAGAATTACAACATTCCACATATATTAAAAATAAACACATTTGCTGTCCAGGCATTAAAATTTCCTTAAAAATAGTAATTATTATATGAATATTTACATTAAAATATATATAGTATAAACACAGGCAGATGACATGCCTGAAACGACGTTTACAGATTAATGTCTCCTGCAAATTTAAAACATTCTGATCAAACTTTTTAGTTTATCAAATTTTAACTACAGGCACACAAAACATGTCATTCCAAAATTCATATTACAATGCACTACACACATTTCTGTCTAACTGAAATGGATTTGTTCAATGTCTCCCCTCCCATTGCCCCCCTTTATAAAACTATATAATAAAATTGCAAAAATGTGTCTGTACTTGAAATTTATTTCAAAATGATTAATTGCTATGTACACTGTGGATTAGAAAGATGCCATTACTGAAAAATAAGTTGGATTTTTTGTCTGCAAGTTCATACATTATGCAAAAAATATTATATGGATTTTGAAAAATTACACATACTGGTAGCTTCTATCGTTGTGTAACCTACCAGATACTTTTTAGCCTGATTAATAACATTTCCTGACGATACTGGGACCAAAACAATATATTTAAAGATTTTCATTATTTATTTAATATACATTTATATTACATGTTTTACAACAGAACATTAAAATGTATGATACAACAATAAATCTCAATTTTTGATTCATTTTCTTAAGTTGGACATGTCGCTGTGCCACAAAACATATGCAACAGCGCCACATGTAAGTCGCAGGGAAACCATGCGCCCATGCGCACTGCAACGCCAATTGTGGTGTTAGCCTAGCATGGCGCTGTCTGTTTTATCTCATTGAATTACAGTGGACCACGCCTCAATTCTACCAACACATGGTAGGAACCGCTAACTCTGTTTTAGACCTTATAATCACACTTTTGTTTTCATGTTGTGGACACAATAAATATTCAACATCAAAGCCAGTATTCGATTTGTCATGAGGATACTGCAGTAATAACACAATAACAAATGCCAGGTGTGCTAGGGTTTACTGGTCTGAATATAGGAACAAGGTATATGTTTCTGTAAAATTTTGAACATTTAGCAAAAAATGAAAAAAAGGCCTTTTGATAAATGACATTTGGATTATCGAAGTTCTACTATATACGTATTTCAACAAAACTTCCCATCTAGGCAGCTTATATTGCCAGTAAGCATGTAGGATATTTTTTTACCCCAATTAGTACAATATTTCATTCATGATTCAGAGACCATAACTGCAAATTTTGGAACTTTCGTATATGTGTGTGCATGAATCAAGCAAAAACCAATCCCCAATATTGCTGTAGAAAACCGTATGCATTCGTTACTGAGTAACTGGTTCGTTGCCTGACGAAGTACCGAATCGTTACTCACAAATTCATTTCGTTACTCGCATTTGTCGTACAGATGTCAGTTTCATTCGATAAATGAACGAACACGACGTATAATACGTCATGCGGGAGCTGGAATGGTTCGCCCAGAGATTGAATGAGCAGATGTTTGTTTTGAAATTAGTTGATTTAAGTGTGCTGCGATTTTGATATTAAGTATTATACTGAAGCACGTAATATTCAATGCAGTAAATCAAATGTACGAACAATTTACCTAAATTTACTTTACTCAATGAAAAATTTACTTGAACTTTACAAAGTACTAACGAAGTCATTCATGTGATGCTTCATGCTAGTGATCAACTGTATCAGAAGTAATGTGACACAGCAATCAAAGAATTTTAATTACCACAGGATCCATGTGATCAATGTGGTACTGGCTTTGATGATGAATGTTTGTTGTAACCGCAAGAACAATTACGAATCTAATCACAAAAAGATGAAGAATTTACAAAAATAAATGAAAACAAAGGAAGATAGTGGTAAAACCTCCTATTTAAAAATGAAATACTAATAACATTTGTTAAATACATGTCCCATTATCATATCAGGCTTGTATGCAGGGTTTTGAGTAGGATGTTTTTAAAAAATAACCGTTATTAGTGTTATTGTTACTTAAATATTACCAGTTAATTGCGTAGAGCAGTAGTGCACTAAAATAAACCGCAAAGAACGCGTTATTGCGAACAGCAATTCTTTATTACACGTTCACATGCCAATCCACAGGACAAAGTACATCAACACAGACTAGAGATATTAAAAGCAATGCAAAGAATAATTTAACCTCTGTGCATTTCACCGATAATCTCTATAATCCCCCCCCCTCGGAAGATCATCAACTTGTGGATGATCATTCCGCACTTTGGAGATTATGCCACCTGGACCTGCTCCACCAGCTGACTGCAATGCGACCCGTGTAGTCTGTGATAGTTCCTTCGTGAAGATATCCGCAACATTTTACTCACTTGGGACATATCGAAGTTCCACTGATATTGAAGCATCTCTCGAGAAGTTCTTTAACACTACTTCTCATTGATTCGTTTTCTGTCAATACAACTATATCGTCCACATAAACAGCAAATTCGGCCTTTCCTTTTCCTTTCTTCAATTGATATACACATGGATCAACTTTATTACGAACGAATCCAAGAGTTTCTAATGTATTGTTGAGATGTTTGTAAGGGACTTACCGCATATCGGTGTTGTAATATCAGTTAATCACCTCACCACTTACTTCCATCTCTGACAAAGTTTTGCTAAAATTCAAACTGTTAAACCGTGAAAATAGTACCTTGGAATAGATCAACTGTAACAGCAAAAGATGGCCGCCACTTTCTTAATTTGTCCTGAAGAAAGAACAGGTTGGTTAGTAACTATGAAATCAAAATCACTGTTCAAGTTCCAAAATAAACAACCACTGTATTCTCGGAATAAAATACACTTTTACAGTTGAAAGGCAATCAGACGTTTCATTTCCAAAAGAATGCGGATTATGAAGAGACAGACCGACCGAATACCCCTTATTAAACTCAGTTATTTACAATGAACCGTTCTACTCAAGAACCATCATGGCCGACATTAAGCATGGTTCGCAACGCTTACTTCCGGCTCTTTCAACGCTTAGCCCAGGTAATGCTACACAGAGCAACACAACCTCCCTCTCACCTTGAGATTCTGACCCTGACTGAGCAAGATGCCGCGCTCCACTCCCTATATGATCCTTAGCTTTCTCCAAGTGTAGCTTTCCGCTCTGTAACCTAGTCCTATAAATTTTGGAAAAGTAGAAGTGGAGAAAGGTTCAAGTTAGTTTTATATAGCTTTTATTAATCGTATCTTTTGTTTAATACCAAATAAGGCTTATTTATTTATTAGGTTTAGAAGCCTGCCAAAACCCATGCTCGTGACTGCCAAGAACATGTTAGTGTATCATTATGTGGTACAAAATTGTGCGGGAATAATATATTTTGGATTTTGAAACTTATTCCATTGGCTTCTACAGTTCCTCAGCTTTCCAAAATGCTCTCGATCTCCCCTCTAGTTGCTGTAGTTGTCTCGCAATCAAATTCCCAAAATATTAGTTTCCTGATTCAATGACGCCATGACAGGAGAATCACGATCTTTCCAAATTATTTTGAAGATACTGCTTCATTTGCAAAAGGGCTTGCGGAATAAATTTCTGTGGTCTCTATTACGTATCCTGAAACAATTTTCATTTACTGACTTTAGTTGGCAGGTTCATGATAATTAAAATTATATCCACCATGTGTCATTTCCCAAGTATTTATTTTTGAAACAGCCTCCTACTCGTCCGGCTGTATGGAACTATCTCAAATTTTAGTATATTGTGTAGAATTCTATTAGTTGGTTGAACACTCTCAGCTGACTTCAGATGTTGCTTCGAATATATGATTTTATGTTGTTGAAGATGCAAGTTTATTTGAATACCAGTGTTTTCATATTTTAAATGCTTCAGACTCTTGCTTATGGTTTGTTTATGAAAGAATTTGCTCATTAATAGTTGATTGTTATTATGAAGAGTTTTTAAAGCATCGAAAAGTGTTGTTTAATAGTGATATTGTCTCGGAACAAAATTTTATGTTTATCAAGATGGATAATTCACTATTGCAATTATTTAGGTAAGTTAACATTTTTATTTTCACTCTTTAAGGCTGGTCTATATTATCAGTTTAGTTGGTTCTGTGGCTTCAATTCGTCGCGTATATGACTGTAAGCTGTGGTATCGGTTGCTGCATTAAGCCCGTTCTTCTTTTCCCGAAGTGACTAACTACAATTTGACGAATTCTAAGGTAGCTTACATATTCATTCCAGCACCTTCCATTCTGTTTCAAACCAAATATCGATTTGTTCAATTTACAAACTAGTCTTTGTTTACCTCTTTGTATAAACCCTTCAGGTTGTTCCATATACAAAGTTTCCTTTAAATCACTGTGAAGATAACCAGATTTAACATCATACTGGTCCATAAACCACTTTTTCTCATCATCAATAACTACAAGTAATCTCAGAGTATCACCTGATACAGGTGCATACACTTCTTCATAACGTACTCCCTTCTGTCGAGAGAAACCCTTTGCAACCAAGTGCGCCTTGAAACGTTCTGTTTCCCCTACTGTCTTCCTTTTAAAAACCCTTGCATTTAATGACATTTGTATCTGGAGGCTGTATAACCAATGACCAGGTGGTGTGCTTCTTCAATGATTCTCTCTCTTCATTCATTGCTCCCAACCACTGTGCTGCTTCAGCAGAATTGATAGCCTCGTTGAATGAAGAAGTTTCCACTATATTATTAGTATGAACCATATGAGATTGTAGTTCTATGTTATCATCCTTCTTTGATTTTATAGAAAATCTTTCTTGAAGAATGATACGGTGTTGCTTTTGAAGGTTTGCATTATGTTTTGTAGTACTTCCCTTCGCTCGTCCTCTCTTCTTCACTTGAAAAGTTGATTGTCCTTTACTCTGTTCACCATTGACTAGAGTTTCTTCTTCTTCATTTTCTGGGTCTGGAAATCCTATGAAGTCTTCTTCCTCACTTGACAGATTTTCTTCAGAATTTATCATTACGTTTTCTTCAGAATTGCTGCCTGAAATTCTATCACTGCAGTCAAAAGTGATAGTTTCTTCTCTATCCAATTGCTCGAAGCTAGAATCTTCGAGTTATTAATGTGTTTTGCTTTATCACTTGTGATCTCTTTGAATACACAGTCGCGTCACTCCACAACCTGTCGAGTATTTGGCATCCAAATCCTATACCCACGTCCATATATTGCGTATCCAACGAAAATTCCTTTCTTGGCTCTTACTGAGAGTTTTGAGTGGTGTTTCTGTTTAGGAATATGCAAAAACACTTCACATCCTATTGCCCGAAGATGAGTGAGACTTGGCTTCCTGCCAACCCATAATTTGTATGAAGTTTTAATTTCGTTATGACTGTTTGTGACTCTGTTCCTGATATATGTAGCAGTATATATCAGTTCTGCCCAAGTTGCCTTGGGCAACCTACTACTGCTGATTTCACTTCTCACTAAATCCATCAGAGTTCTGTTGAATCTCTCTGTGATTCCATTTTGCTGTGGTGTGTAAATGATTGTATTTTCCCAACTCTCTGAACAATATTCAAGTCCATTATCTGTTCAAACTCGCTTTAAAGTTTTGCCCGTTTGTTTTTTTAACCTGGATCTTCCATGCTTTAAACTCAGTCAGTTCACTTCCTTTTGTTTTAAGAAGTCTGATGAAAGCATATCTGCTAGCATCATCCATTATGCTAAGAACATATCCGTTGCCACCAAAGCTTTTGACATCTACTGGTCCCATGAGATCTGCATGAACGCGATTCAAAATTATTCTGTCACTTTTCCAATTGCTTGATGGACGTATCACAAATGGCAGTCGTGTCGTTTTTCCTGCTAAACAGTCATTACATGGTGTAGGAGTTGTCAACCATTTATAGACTGCGTTTTGACAATTTTTTTAAAATCTGATTCTTGCTAACATGTCTTTGATGCCACAGATCTAATGTTTTTAACTTTCCATTTTCATGGTGTAAATAGCTTACTACACTCTGCTTTAAATTAGGTTCTGTTCTCACCACATACAAGCCACCCATATTCTCTGCTTTCAATATTAAATTTCTACCGTTACCGTAAAGGCAACATCCATTTTTTATTAAAAACGACTTTCTTGCTATTTTCAGTTAACTGTTTAACTGACAAAATTCCATGGCTAATGCCAGGAACTAAAAGTGAGTTTTTAATTTGTATGTCATTATTTGCAGAATCTTTGCATTTACAGTACCTTTTCCAATTGTAGGTGTCATTTGCTGTCAACATTTTAAGCAGTCAGATTTTTGATTTTTACTAATCCAAGAAAAATATACCTTTTCTCTGGAGACATGTGATGAGTAGCACCAGAGTCAATAAATTTAAAAAAAAAAAAAAAAAAAAAAAAATCGCTATTTAATATAGCTGATCCATATGAAACACTCGTGAATGCACTAGATGAACGTTTGCTACTTGATTTATTGGGATATACATTTGAAAAATGAGTGTCTTTCTTTACAGATAAAACACTTGCCTTTGCCTTTTCGTTTTCCTTTCTTACAGTGTTTGCCGTCTTCGTTGCTAGATTTGACATCTTTGCAGTTAGATATAACGTCCATAATTTCCGTCTTCGCTTTCTTTACGAATAATGCAGAATGTTTCGTGCCTTTGTTTTCTTGTCGTCTTGAAGCTTCGGCAAGAAGACACCTTTTCACTGCAGCACATGTAAACTCGTTTTCTGGTAGGTTACACAAAGCTGTTACAACAGCATCCCATTCCTCGGAAAGGCCGCACAAAATCGTCATAGCTAAATCTGCATCTTCTATGGCATTGCCAACACTAGCAACATCTGCAACAGTTCTGTTTATCTGTCCCAAATATAATTCCATTGAATTATAATCACTCAGTTTCAATGAATAAAACTTTCGCCTGAGTTGCACAATACGAAATTTGCTGTCACGCAGTGCATACAACCGTCCCATGCTTCTTCAGCATTTGTTAAGTGATAAATATTCATTTGCTGTTCACTGCTTACAGCAAGTGCAATCTTTACATAAGCTTTATTGCGTAATTACGTTTTACAGTTGCTTCTTCTTCACCTGGTTCGACAACTGTCCATAAATCACTTTCCATCATTAGCATTTTCATTTGGTAACTCCATGATGTGTAATTTATACCATTCAATTTGGTTATTGTCGTAGAACGGTGATCAGACATGTTGAGTTGATTTGAAGAACGTCTGTCTGCCGTAACCTTCATGCTAAAAATCCTTAACCAACTTTTTCGAATTGACGCTACAACTTAAAGATTGCGCAATGAAATTTACAGTTTCTAATACCTCTGCGCTGTAACTGGGCCCATAACCAATATTATTACTTAAACATTAGCAGTTAATCACGTAGAGCAGTAGTACACTAAAATAAAATGTTAAGAACGAGTTATTGTGAACAGCAATTCTTTATTACACTTTTACATGCCAATGCGCAATACAACGTAAATCAACAACATAGACCAGAGAGATTACAAGCAATGCAAAAAATAATTTAACCTCTGTGCATTTCACTGATAATCTCTACAATTATTGTCACTAGATATGTCGCAGTCAGGTGAAAGGTCAGGTCTTTTTTTTTTTTTTTTGTATGCAAGTGTTTGTTTCGAAATTAGATTTTTCTTTCGTACATAATATTCATTACAGTAAATCAAGTGTACATTCAGAGGTTTTCCGTAAGATCCACATGCTAATTACTTTACTTTAAGATAGGATAAACAGATATCTGTCACTTACTACAGATGAAGCCAAAAGGGGGAGACGAACACGTAAAAACACAAACAAATTGCACAATATTTCGACATGAGTCTTAATCATGTGAGAGGTGAGACATATGGCAGGGGGAAGATGTGGTGACATCCCAACCCGCCATCCTATCTTATTTTCAGTGCCTCGCGGTAGTTTCTTTGTTTCCATTATCCAATTGTTCCTTTAAGCTTTATCCAAACAAACAACTTACCTAAACTTATTTTACTAAATAAACAATTTGCTTAAACGTTACAAAGTACGAATGTCTACAACTACAAATTCTTTTGAATTAGTGTCAGTTTCAAGGGTTAGAAGAGTGGGCTTGAAACAGTTGCATGCTACCTAAATTCAGGAAAGAAATAGAGGAAAAAACAAAACTGCTCCTCTTCTTTTTCCTGCCTACCAAACGTTTTTGATAATTTAAGAGCAAAAATCTTTAATTCTGCATAATAGATGTTGCGCTCTTAAGTTATCAATATTGCTGCAGCAATATGCAAGTCTTGCTGCAAAGAAAAAGTTGAGAAATCAGTTGTAAGATTTGTAACACCACTATAAGCCAACTTGCAGAAACTTAGAAGACTGGAATGTGGATGGATAACCAAAATAAGAGCTGGAATGCACAAACACACCTCTACTGTTGTAATACAATACAGATTGTATTTGTTGAACTCACTTGCTTTGCACCTAATACGACAGGTACCATGCATTCTGGCTCAGTAGCTTGCATACTCTCATCAATGAGAATAGAGTGAAATTTCAGGCGCTGCAAACGAGGATCACCAGCTCCAACGCAAGTGCAGCAAATTACATCAGCAGCCTCAAGCAGCTCCTTTTCAGCTGCTTTCTTAAGCATACGATAACGTTTTTCATCCACTGATGAGAGTTCACCTGTCTCATCTTTCAGCTGCTGCAACTTCTGCAATTCAGTGTTACTGTAACATAAGACAGCAGAATAGTATTAAATAGATCTGGAAGTTCTAATTCCAATAATCAAATTATTTATACAATTTCAAATGCTTGAAAATTCTTTACATGTCATTAAAATATCATCAAATACCAATTGATAAACTGTGTTTATTGACAAAAAGCAATTAAACTGAAGTGATGTACCAAAGCTCTGGCACTCTTCTACTAGTCAACTAGTGCAAATTGGAATTTGGACACAATCTTACTCCTAATGGCAATTACTGCAGCATACTCTAAGAAGTGGAAGTAACAATGCGGAAAAGTGGGTATCTGTACAAATATAAATCTGTACTAGGGCTGTCCTGGTCTCTCTGAATTGGCACAATGCCAAAACTATACAGCTGATCTGAATGTGTATTTCACAGTTTGAACGTTCATGGTATAACTTAAAATCTGCAACATACCTTATGTCGCTATATGACTGGGAGACAGAACAAGAAATGGTAAGTTGTTTGGAACCTTAACAGATATATAACAAAAATTCTTAATTTAATCCCATCCAGACTGTGAACACCATAAAATACAAAAACCTTCAATAATCCTAAGGAAGGTTAAGATTTGACTCGCAATGTTCTCTGTGATTTCTAAACATTAGTATCACTTTATTATGAACAAACTGTAAGCACATGAAATTGACAAGCCTGGTCAGAGAAGGTACACTCCATCAAAGAAAATGTGAGGAGAGGTATTTGTAGTATGAAGCATTTCAATGGAATTTTTCTGTTTGGAAGTTTTAGATTTGACTTAAAATATGCTTTGGTAAATTTTTACCTTTGGTGATTGAAAAATTTCTCGTCAAATGCCTAGATCTGCCTGCAAAACTTCAGGCAAAAGTTTGTCCAATAAGACACTACTTAATATTTTAAGTTTTTCTAATAACTACATAAATTTTATATTTATCAGAATAAAAGTGATATGCTGGCGGTCTTAACGGAGGTTGGGACCAAGGGGACGCCTGGTGTCAAGGAAACATTAGTAGGCTAGTTCTCTTTTATGGATTTCTGAAGGGGTAGTAGAACCTGGGGAAACTCTTGACCGCCCTCACTATAAAACAGGTGTTGAGGCTGTTAGAGTTATGGAACTGGCATGTGTTGCCACTGGATGTTCTCTATTATTGGTAATAACTGTCCGCCTGTGGTTATTCATTCTTATGGCTGGTTGATTAGTGGCAAGACCCTTCCTTAGTAGATGTGCAGTAAAGGCTGCTGGTATACAGCTGCCATATGTAATAGTTACTCATTGTCCATGAATTCCACGATATTGATGCAATCTCCTTGAATGAAATTAAATATCTGAATTAACCGGTATTAGATTGAACCATTTAAAGTGTTTCTATTAACTGAAGTATTATAATGCTCCAAACCTTATCTGACATTAGAAAAATAACTACTACATACGAAAATTACCAGGAGGATGCTGTAATTTCCATCCATACAATTATTATAAGCATTGCAGCTGTTATTAACAATTTACTATTACAAATTTTTTATACATTCATAAGACTTCTCCATGGTCGTTGAATAGTTTTAGACTGAAAAGGCCTAAATAAAGGTTGTAAAATAAAGACCATAAACAAAATGTGATCTAGTTAACAAGATTACGATCTTTGAGCAAAATTTCCTTCAAATCTGTTTACCAATACTGAAGTTATCAATCCAAAAAAATCTGTCGCATGGAAAAAGTCATGGAAAGTGAGCATCCAAAAACAACATTTACAACACATTTTTGCATAAATTCAACAATTTCCCAGTTTTGCTGGTTAAGGATAAAGTAACAGCTCAATGTCAGTTCTGGCTCCAATCAAATAAATTGTTTTCATTTTCTTCAAACTACCTGTCCATAATCCGAATTTGCTTGTGGAGTGCAAGAAACGAAACTGGTGAATCAATGGCTTCTCGCGACTTGGCACACAGCCTCACCACCTTCAGACCAGTCTGATGAATCTTTTCAGTAAGCTGATCAACAGCAATGTTTGATGGAGCACAAACGAGTACTGAACCACCACTCTGTTTGACCAAGTGGTAGACAATGGTAGCAGAGGTAACAGTTTTTCCTGTGCCCGGTGGGCCCTGGATAAGTGACAGAGGACGTTGTACTGCATGTTTGACGGCATATACCTGTAAATCAAGAACAGAAAATCAATTATACATATGTACAAGACTTTCTCCATACTTTTAATATTTCAAAATGTGGTAATAAATGTGTGGTGAGGTGAAATTATAATCAGATTTACTGCAAAGTATTTTCAAGGCCGGGAATCAATTAACTGAATCCTTCAAGCCTGCCTCGAGATAACCCTCACAACCCTCCCCCCCCTCCCATAAACCATCCCTCACTCACCTAGAACCTGCTTCAGCATACCTCTGAACCTCAGCCAACTCCTAGTCAATAATCATGGGCCTCCCGGAATTACAAGAAAGCCCCAAGGCTCCTTTCCGTGTAACAGATCCCACTGCAAATTGTGCAACTTGCACCAAGCCTCTACTACCTTCACCAACCCAGTAACCTGGAAAAGCTTCGCCACCATAGGACCTGCTACATGTGTATCCTCCAATCTAATATACAAATAATTTCAATTCTTGCTTCACTATCCATGTCATCAGAGTCCTGTCAGCCAGAAGCAAGCATCTCTAAAGTAAGAATGTGGGAACTGGGGTACCAGACAACCACCAGGTCTTAATTTGAGATAACACTCAGTAGTCTTCCTTCCACTCCACACCACCCCCACTATCTTCCCACAGGACTACCGCTCACAGAGCCGTTTATTAAGTAGTTGTAACATACATATATATATGATCATAAAAGAGAAACACAAGAAATGCAGTATTTTGGTGGTTAGCCTCATTCTTGCCAGGAGTGAGACACCAGGCAGTGCATGACGTGTACACGCTGAAAGCTGTCAGGTAAATGAAGGAAGCTTGGAATGGCTGGCAAAGAAGTATAGAAGGGATGGGTGCAAATACTAACTCAATAATCGATAATGCTGAAGGTCTATTATCTTTGCAGGTGGTGGAACATCAACATAATTACTGGGTGAGGATATAAAAGTTATAAAACATATTTTGAGAAACATTAAATAGGAAAAATAAAATATATGCCATAAGAAGCAATAAGTGCTGGGCCTAGTGGAAAGGACTTATTGGATGGAGATTGGTGTCTGGAGTATGTTGGGTGCCTAGAATATTCTGGTAGGCTAGTTTCCATCTACACAGTTCAGAGAAGGTTGCAGTATTAGGGAAAACTGATCACCCTAACTGAGAAACAGTTGTTGACATTGTTGAGATTATGGGAACTGGTATGTTTTGCCAACTGGATGGGCTATATTGCTAGTGTAAACAGTTTGCCTGTGGCCATTCATTCTGATGGTAAATGGGATTGTAGTGAGGCCTATAGACGAGCTGGTGCAATCGAGGCATGTGAGTTGATATATGAGGTGTGTTGTGGTGTAAGTAGCATGTCCAGTGATGGGGAATGTTTCACCTGTGGTCAGATTGGAGAAGGTGGTGATAGCTGGGTGCATACTGCATGTTTTACAGCGGCTAATGTATGGTAGTTTATGGGAATTACGGGGTATTTTTGAAGCAAAAGATTGTTGAGATTGCGTTGAGCAGAGGATGAGCTGTAGCACGAGAGATTTGTTTGAGTATTAGGTCAGGGGTAGTTGAGAGCTCCAGACAGGTTTTGTGTGTATCGGGAAAGAGATTCTTCATCGAAGCAGATACGTCTGCCATGGATGGTAGGTCTGTACAGAAGAGAACGTTTGGTGTGGGAGGGATGGCAACTATTAAAGTGAGGATATTGTAGATTTGTAGATATTATATGAACAGAGGTATGTAGGCACCCATTATATAAGGAAATGTTAACATCAAGAAAGGTAATATAGCAGCGGGAGTATGTCCAGGTAAAGTTGATGGAATGGTTTAGAGAGTTGAGGAAGTCTATTAGATGATTCACTTTGTGTGTCCACATCATAAAAATATCATTTACGTATCTGAATGACACGAGGTTTAATGGAGGACTAGGTATTTGACTACTTCTTGAAAATGGTTTTAAATTGTTTATGGGTACACCTTATTCACCGAGTACTGAGATTTTTTGATGAAAGTGCCTTATTTTGCATAAAATTCAAAGTTAAAATTTAAATAATTTAAAAGAGTGCCAAAACGCTTCATTGCTGCCTGGCGCGGGCAACGACACTCGTGATGTCACACGTCTGTAAAAGCTGCGGCTGCGAATGGAGCGTTTCCTGTTATCCAAGTTTTCAACTATTTTTATTGTTTCTTGCTGGTTATTTCTTGTACTAATTAAATTTCATTTTGAATCTAAAATCGAGAACAATTTGTAAAAGCCTACAGCGGAAAAATATTGAAAGTAGACGCCTTAATTGTCAGCCTAGCTATAGAAACAACCACTGAGTTTTTATTTTGTGGAGCTTAAAAATGTAGCAACTTTAATTTGATATTGCGACAAATTCACTTCCGATTTTCTGTGAAGCTCATTAACACCACAATTTCGTAGAGGTAAATGTAACACATTGTTTATGGTGAGTATTATTAGGGTTAGGGTCCTTAGGTTCGATCCTCACTTCAGAATATGTTTAATTTGTTTTCTTTTGTCGTCTTCTTTAGATACTAGTCGCTGTTGGTTGCATTGCATTATCGTTTTTTCCCCAAATACACCAAAACATAAATTTAATTTTTCTTTCTTTTTTTCTGAAGGCTTCACAACTTTTTGGATAACAAGCGGATTACAACCATTTGAAAAAACCAAAGAAGATTTCAAAAAGGAAATTGGACATTACTCGCACACCAAAAAACAGTTTTAAAGAAATTAAAATTACCACTCTTCAATCAAGCAGCTACCTGGACACTACTTAGTTGCTTCTCTTTACGTTAATAGTAAACACTTTAACATCACAATTTCTTCAAGTGAAATGAAGTGAAACGAGGTAGGTAAATGAATAAACAAACAATTTATATTCAAAGTAGATAAACCATATTAATCGGAACAAAGGTTTATTTTCAACGAATTCGCGCCTGGCAATAGAAAAAATAGTTTGAACAATGGGCTTCCTGTGATCCACTGATCAAGAGATCCAGTCGGCTGCGCCATTCGACTGAGCTTGGTTGATGATTACGCTGCGTTTCTGTGTGCTACTAGTGATTTGTGGGTTGCTATTGCTTTTGGCGAGTCTCAGGGTAAGTTTACGCATGATTTTTCCTTAATACATTTTTAAACTTAATAATTAGCATCATTAAAACAGAGCGAGATTATTTTTAAAAAAAAAAAAAAAAACTACTGAGCCAATTTCATGTTGAGTTTTAGTTCATTGTACCGATCTCTTACTATATTTATTTGAAAGGGCTACTTATTAGCTACAAGAAATACCTTTATTTGTTTGCACATGTTTGCGACACCCATATAACTTTACTTTATTTTCAGCATAACTGCATAAATTTCACGTACATCATTTTTCGACGTATGGTTTGTTAACTCAAAACAATCAATCTCTAACTTTCAATTTAAATATAAATTATTCTCAAATTGAAGCTGTTACATTTTTAAGCTCAGCAGAATAAAAGTCAGTTTTTTTTCTATAGCTACCCCCACAAATAAGGCATCTATTTTCAATATTTTTCTGATGTAGGCTTTTAAAAATTGTTCTCGATTTTATATTCAAAATGAAATTTCGTTAATAACAAGAAATGATCAGCAACAACAATAAAAAAAATAGTTGAAAACTTGGATAATATTAAACGCTCCATTTGCAACAGACGTGTGACGTCACTCAAGCGTCCACCAATCCTAGAGCGTTTTCTGTCACCTGGCCAGAGGTGAAAAAGTCTATTTTTATTTTGCTTTTTTTTAATTAAAAATAATCAACTTTTCTCTTCAAAATTAAAAAAATTAGCTTCCTGAAGCATTAATCTACGAGAATGACTACAATTTATAATATATTTTTAATACTGTTAAATAGCCTATTGCCGTTCCAGATGGCCCAGGAACAGGGGCCGTCCTACTACTTCCATATGCCAAGAAGTACAGGTACGCTCTCTCCTTGAACTCCAAGGTCCCTTACAAGGAGTATTTTCCAACTCTTTGTCCCTCCTTACCCCAAAGAATCCTTGTCCCCACCTTGTACCTTCTTCCCAAGATCTACAAGACTGCAAATCCGAGGCGACCTATAGTTGTGGCACATGGGTTGCCTTAAGCTCTTGTGTACCAGCCTTTTGTACAGTACCTCCCTTCACTCATAAACGATACCCTCACTTCCTTGAACGACTTTCAACAGTCCCCATTCCTCTTCCACAAGATTCCTTCCTTGTCTCCATAAATGTCTCCTATCTTTACACCAACATCCCCCATAGTCAGGGCCTCAGTGCCTGGAAATGCGACCTCACTGCGAACCTACTTGCCATTAGAACCTCCCATGTAATATACCAGCTAACCTGCAAACACTGCCTGGCTTCCTATATATGTTTGACTATCAAACTATTAGCCATAAGAATGAATGGCAAAGGACAGACAGTATTCACTCGGAATCCAAAACATCCAGTAGCTGTCCACGCCATCTCCCACGACAACAATAATTTTAATTCTTGTTTCACAGTCCGTGATATCAGAGTTCTCCCAAACAGCAGCAGCTCCTCTGAACTGCCTACTAATACAAACTGGGCACAAAGCAACCTCCTGGTCACAATTTGAGATAATACCCAGACAGTACTCATCCTTCCCTCTATCCTCTCCTTGCCTCCAACTTCCCTGTCTAAATTGAACCACCACATACCAGAGGTGATGTTTAACTGCATAGATTCTTTTAATTTTTTTTATTTTTTATTTTATTTTGTTTATTCAGATTTATATTGTTAAGATTTTAATGTATTATTCTGCATTTTTTGCAATGTTTTGCATTGCGCAGGTACTAGCTCAGATTCAATATCCCCCTCTACCTGTCCTCTGTTTGAATTTACCCTCACCATGTTCCTGACTAACAGTCATTCTGTGAGAAGGTCTCCTATAGCACTCACACTCCATAATATTCAATGTTATTCATGTTCTTTTCTTTTTTTGTGTGTGTGTTCACACCATGCAACCATCATCTAAGGTAAGTGGTGGTTATTCATATGAAAGATTAAAAAAATATTACTGGTTAGTAACCTTTTTTCCAACTTTTCATGTGTTTGTAACTTGTTCCCATGATGTTTCCAGTTTTACAATTCTTTGGTTCATAACTTCAAATTCCCAATCAAAATTCTAGCCATGTTTATTTTCCTCCCAGCACAAGAAGCCAAGCACAGGTTTACAACTTAGTCAGCCGCCGGCCTCCACCAGGCAGCTACCTCACTCTTTAGCTGAAGAAGGGTATGAGCCCAAAAATTTTAAGCTCTACGTGTGTACATGTTTTTCCATGTTTCAACACTACAGTAACCTTCATCTTTGGTAATTAGTTATTAACCTATCCAAATGTATAATATATCCACTTTTTAGCACCTTTGTTTTCTAATATATCTACCGAAGTAGAAGACTGCTGCATTGTGGACAATTCTTTAACAATAGAATGAGGTACAGTGTAGCTGCCTATTGGAAGCTGGCAACTAATTGAATGTGCTAAACATACGTAAGCTGGCAGTTCATGGTGCGGGCAGTGGTAGATCTAGAAATTTTCCTAACTGGGGCAAAAGCTGATTGCCGCTCTTTCAAACATCATTTTGCCGATTGTTGCGAACCTGAGTGTTGCTGCCACCCAATTATCACCCATCTGGCACTGGGTGTGGGGAAGAAATCAACATGGTGGGAGGTGTGGATGGGAGTTGAAAGGCATAAAATCAAAAATTCTGCCGTACTTTGGTGACTGTTCCTGTGATGTGGTTCATAATTTTTGAGATACCAAGAACAAACATGCTCTTAATTTAACAGAGCTCTTATCTAATTTCTTTCCTTTCTGTTTGCTCCTGTCACTCCCATTCAATTTAATTTCTCCGTTGTTTTCATTCCTATATCAGTACCTTCCAGGAACCACTTTTTACTATGGACCTGGTTCAAAAGTAGCTGCTTAGCAAGTACAAAACTGCACTTAATCTGAAAGGTAGGACTGAACTGGATGCAACTGATTTCCAATTCCATTTGGAATTAGCATTACTTAGATTAATTTTGAACAGTGATTTTGAGTAGAAGCTTCTTTCTACCTTAATGTTCCAATGGCATCATTATTTTTGTATATTAGTAAAATTTAGTAACACATATTTCCCCCCACCCCTTTTTTTACCCTAAGCAACTCGCAAAATAAATTTTTACACCAATCGGAGAAATTTAATATGTACCAACTTGCACTGACTCGGGGTTAATTGTTACTGTCAATACAGTTCTTGAATAGATATCCTGTTTTATTCTAATAGATGGTTTTAGGCTTACCAACTGACAGGAAGAGCATATTTTATTAGGATTGGCAAAAGCCAAATTGATTGTAAGTGAAAGCCCTAATCTCACTGTCAATGAGTGCATTATATTCTGTGGAATATTATGGAGACAGTTGAAAAAGAATGTCAGCATATTTCTGGATGTTTGTGTTTGTAAGTGAAGGGAAGAGAATTTTCAATGTGAATTGGATGATGTTTATAGTATTGCACATGCTTATGCCCTTTAAAAGATGTAAACAAAGGAGGGTAAAATCATCCTACAGTGACAGAGAGAGTCGGGGAGACGTTGTTGTTGTTGTTGTTGTTGTAGTTTTAGGGCGCGTCGACAGCGGGGTCATTAGCGCCCTAACAATTACCAGCCTAAACTGTGGCTCAACGTACTAAAATACTGTCTGCATGGTCGACTGTATAGGGGTCGACCATACAGACAGCAAATAAAATAATTCACAAATATAAAACATGGCATAAAAATGTGCCACCAGAACACAAGACCATGCACCACCTGAATGGCTGTAAAGGTGCCATACAGGGTCTCAAAACAATTAAAAACAGTACATCTCTCGCCGGCTGTATAGTGGCCAGCGAAAAGGAATTTAAAAATATAAAAATTAAAAACAATGCACATGGATGAGTAGCTGTAAAGGGGCCACCCATCCATCTTAAAACTAGGCCGATCTGCCTAAAATTTTAGGCACTAGACCGGCCAATACGCAAAATTTTAAAACACTCGCCACACTGCTGGTCTCATTGTTTAAAATAAGGGCCAGATCGTTCGCCAGGCCAACGTCTGCCCTTAAGTCTAAAAACAAAGTACAATCAACTAAAATGTGGCGCACCGTCAGAGGTACGCCACAAGCATCACATTCCGGAGGGTCCTCCCGGCGGAGGAGAAAGCTGTGTGTCAGAGGACAGTGCCCTATACGGAGGCGAGTCAGGAGAACCTCATCCCTCCTCGCCCGCTGGAAGGAGCTGCTCCACGGCTGAACGGTCGGTTTGACCAGCCGGAGCTTATTATGCTCAACTTCCAGCCACTGCCTCTGCCAAACATCAAAAACAAATCTCTTCACCGCCGAGGCAAGGTCAGACTTTGGGACCGGATCAAAGTCAATTCTGACCTTGTCACAGGCTAACTTGGCAGCTTCATCAGCTGCCTCGTTCCCCCTGATTCCCACATGGCCGGGTACCCAGCAGAATACGACCTCCTTCCCACAGGACTGAAGGGAAAGGAGGGCGTCCTGGATGTCCTGGACTAGACGGTCTGCTGGGTACATTGTTGCTAACGCCTGAATACAACTGAGGGAATCACAGCATATGAGGTACTTCATATCACGCTGTGCCTTCATATGCTGGAGCGACTTTAGCAAGGCATAGCACTCCGCAGTGTAAACACTGCACCTGCTATCCAACTTATATTTGTAAGTTGCTCGATTTTTTTTTTTTTTTTTAACAGTTTAACGTCCCTTTTTGACAACGTGGTCTTTAGAGACAGGAAAGGATGGGGGCAAGGAATGGGAAGGAATTCGGCCATGGCCTTTTTGAAGGAAGCATCCCGGCATTCACCTGGAGTGATTTGGGGAAACCATGGAAAACCCAAATCTGGATGCCCGGACGGGGATTCGAACCGCCGTAAGTTGCTCGAGGGAACACTACTGAACACCCTACACTGTTAGCCTGCTTAGACCCATCCGTATACACCGGGGTAAAACTGTGATATTGATTTAAAATATCAGTAAAAATATTAATAAAAACACTGTTAGCGGTTAACAGTTTGTTATGCCGGGACAGATCTAAAATTGTTCTGGGCCTATTTAAAAGCCAGGGAGGAGATTTACTCCAACCCTGGTGATAAAAAGAAGGAAGCTCGAATCCGTATTGTTCTAAAATAGCCTTTGTACGGTAGCTGAACGGTTTAGTGGCTCTATGCCGGTTGGTATAGAGCCGCTCGTAGTTGGGATGTACAACTATGTCGTACACGGGACTGCCAGGTGTTATGGCAACCTGCAGGTAGTGTCGCACCATGAGGAGTTGCCGGCGGATGGTAAGCGGCGGCTCGCCCGAGTCAGCACAAATACTGACAATAGGGCTGGTGCGATATGCACCTATGGCGAGCCGAATTCCTGCATGGTGGACACTATCCAATATACGGAGATAGCTGTCCCGTGCCGAACCATACACGATACAACCGTATTCCAGCCGCGACCGTACAAAGGCTCTATAAAATTGTAACAGGCAGGAGCGATCAGCGCCCCAAGACCTGCCACACAGGCATTTTAAAATATTAAGAGCTTTTGAGGCCCTGGCTTTAACATCTTTGAGATGTGGTAGCCAGGTTAGCCTAGTGTCTAAAATGAGGCCCAGAAACCGAACAGTGTCAGTATAACGTAAAACGGTGTTCCTCAAGGTAAGGTGAGGCTCTGGTAAAAGAGTCCTACTACGACTAAAAAGTACACACCGGGTTTTCTCGGCAGAGAAACGAAAACCGGTGTGCACAGACCATTCATCCAGCCTGTTCAGCGTGAGTTGCAACTGCCGCTCAGCGCTTCTCAGGCTGGATGATGCAATAAAGATTAAAAAATCATCCACATATAAGGAGTACTGTACCGGACTCCTTATAATGGCTCCAATGCTATTTATTGCAATAGCGAAGAGTGTTACGCTTAAAACTGATCCTTGAGGAACACCATTTTCCTGAATAAAAAGATCAGACACTTCTCTACCGACTCGGTACCGGAAGCAACGTCCCGATAAAAATGATTTTAAAAAACGTGGAAGATTTCCTCTGAAACCCCAATCGTATAACTGTTTTAAAATAACATGTCGCCAGGTAGTATCGTATGCCTTTTCGATGTCAAAAAAGACACCTACCAGGTGTTGGCTGCGGATAAACGCATCCTGGATTGCCGCCTCCAGGAGGATCAGGTTGTCCAAGGTGGAACGCGACTTCCTGAATCCACACTGAAAGCGGCTGAGCAAATTACGGGATTCAAGACACCAGATGAGGCGGCGGTTAACCATCCTCTCCAGTGTCTTCCCAACGCAGCTAGTCAAGGCTATACTACGGTAACTACCTGGCAACGATTTGTCTTTCCCAGGTTTTAAAATGGGGATTAGTGTTGCTTCTTTCCACGAGTCGGGGAAGTGTCCACCGGTCCATATATCGTTAAAAATATCCAGAAGGTACTCTTTAGCATCTTTACTAAGATGCCTCAGCATCTGGTATTGGATCGAGTCAGGCCCTGGAGCAGTGTCGTTGGCGCTGTTAAGCGCTGCCTCCAGTTCCCAAAATGTAAATGGGCAGTTGTAGGCCTCTGTATTCGACGAATCGAAGCACAGCGGGCGCCTCTCGGCAGCGACTCTTCGTCGCTGAAACCGAGGGTCAAAGTTAGCGGACGAAGTGATGGCGGCGAAGTTCTCCGCCATCAGCTGCGCTATGCTTCGTTCGTCGGTAATTATACATCCTCGATCCAGCAACCCAGATACTGGTGGGCGGGAGTACCTTCCAGATATACGGCGGATGGACTCCCATACTTTCGACGAAGGTGTGGAACGATTTAAGGTGCTCACAAAGGTCTGCCATGACCTCTTCTTGCTCTCCTTAATAACACGACGCGCCTTAGCTCTAGCTATTCGGAACGCTGCTAGGTTGTCCGATGTTGGGCACAACCTAAAACGACGCAGCGCACGTCTGCGACCCTGGATGGCGGAACGACAATCGTCGCTCCACCAGGGGACGGGCGTCCTTCGCAGCGTTCCGGAGCTTTTCAGCATGGAGACGTCAGCTGCACGGTGAATCACTTCTGTGAAGTGATTCACCTTCTCCTGTATACTACCACAGGGTTGCAGTAGTACAGAACGGCAGAAGAGCTGCCAATCTGCACTACTGACGTTCCATTTACGCCGGTTATTACCTCCTCCCCGCTCGCACTCGACGTGCATCCAAACAGGGAAGTGGTCACTTCCATGTAGGTCGCGATCCACCTCCCAATGCACGGAGTCCGCGATGGAGGGGGAGCATAACGAAAGGTCAATGGCAGAAGACGTACCGGTAGCAGCGGTGAAATGAGTCATTTGCCCTGTATTCAGGATACAAATTTCCTCCTGCTCTATCAATCTACCAACCACTCGGCCCCTGGGGCAGTCGGTGGTGGAACCCCACAACGCACTGTGGGCGTTGAAATCTCCCAAGAGGAGAAAGGGCCGAGTGAGTTGTCGTATAATGCCAACCAGGTCGTCGTAGCCGACTGACACACTGGGTGGCAGATAGACAGAGCATACGGTCAGTTGGATTGGACCATGTATTTTCACCGCTACTGCTTGTAGATCAGAGGTGAGAGCAATGGGTTCGGAGTGGACCGTATTCCGAACAAACACGGCCACTCCGCCCTTCGCTCGATCACCCTCGGTATCGTCCTTCCGGAATATGTCATAACCTCTTAGCACTGGCTGATGTTGTGGTCTAAAATGTGTCTCCTGGAGACAGAGACACAATGGATTAGACCGTGCTAAGAGTTGGACTTCCTCTTTGTGAGCCTGAAAACCGTTGACGTTCCACTGGAGTATGGGAGCCATCTCACCTATTCAACCCCACCCGCCCCGGGTCAGGTGGGTCATCGTCCCGTGACTGCTGAGGAACGGAACCAGGTGCGTCCACCAGCATTACGTCGTCTTCATTATCTGAAGACGACTCTCGTTGCAAGGCCTCGGAGTCTTGCGCACTCTTCTTCCGCCGAGGCCCTTTCCCCTTCTTCTCCTTCCCAGAGGGGGATCTGGGAGGAGAATTAGGAGGGGATTTTACAAACATACTGGGGTCCGTAAGCTTAAATTTAGGACCCCTAATCTTTCGCACTGTTTTGCCATCCGCTACTGGCAGATGGCATTGCCGTTACTGCTTCCCTTACAGTTGCTGTTTCTGCAACAGGGGCCGCATCTGCGGATGGCTGTGCCTTTGCTGGTGGACCTGCTGAACCTGCTGTCAATGTGACCGAGTTTACAGAAGTGAAGCTGCCGACGCCCGCGGTCCTTGGTGTTAGGACCTTAATGGGTTTTGCACCACATTTGCACTCGCACGAACACATCGTGCTCGTGCCGGCGTCTACAACGGACGTCTGCGTTGCTACACTTTCTCTCCTGACGGGAGTTGACAGCGTTTTGGCAAAACTTGTGGCGAAGACCGGTGGCGCAAGCGCCTTATACCGTTTCTTCGCCTCGCCATAGGATAATCGTTCCTTCGCTTTCAACTCCTGTACCTTCTTTTCTTCAAGGTACACCCGACACTCCCTGCTCCAGGCTGGATATGGCCCGGAGCAGTTGACGCACGCCTGTGGGAGGGTGCAGCTTACACCCTGCTCGTGTGCCGATTTTCCGCATTTCCCACAGGTGGGGTTGCCTTTGCAATTCAACGTCGTATGCCCGAACCTCTGGCACTTAAAGCAGCGCATCGGGTCCGGGACATACGGACGGATGTTTAGGTTAAGATATCCGGCTTTTATGGACTTCGGCAACGTTGGAGTGTCGAACGTCAGGACGAAGGTGGCAGTCTTCTCAAGACTGCCGTTAACCCTTCGCGAGATCTGACGAACTTCGACCACATTTTCTGATTTCCACTCCTTAAGGAGTTCCTCGGACGCTATATCAATCAGATCACGGCATGTGATCACTCCCTTGCTAGAATTGAGCGTTTTATGGAGTTCGCATTTAACTGCGAACTCCCCGAGCTTCTCACACTTAAGAAGTAGGACAGCCTGCTTGTTATTAGATGTCTCTAACAGCAGTGTCCCGTTCCTCAGCTTTTTGACGCTTTTGAGGGTTCCAGCTATTCCCTCTAAGCCTTTCTGTATATAGAACGGAGAGACCTTTTCAAAGGATCCCTCCGTTCTTGTCATTATTACAAAGGCGTTATCAATCAGATAACCCTTTCCGTTACACTGTTCCACTTCAGAAGGGGGGCTGTCAGCCCTTGCCCGCTTCTTTGAAGTGGGTGTATTTTTATTATACTGCGGCACACCCGAACCGCAGGGTTTTTTGGTTAATGTAGGCTTCATTTCGGTCCCACGAGTATAACCAATTTAAAAAAGAAGTGCTTATACAACAGGGGTGCGCAGGTGCCCCTGAGGTTGTACGTTAGCGAGTGATCTGCCTCTCACCCATGCACCTCCTCGGCACGTATCCGACCTTGAGGTTGAGGGGTTTTTTATAGAGGTTTTTACCGTCCTCACGATCCGGGCGATGAAGCCAAGATCCCCGTTCTCCTAGGCACACAACGTTCCACCGCCACGCCCTACGGTGGTCGTTGAAGCATGGTAGGAGTTTACGGTGTGGGAAACTTGCGGCGCTCACAAGTTTCCAGCTCGGGCACCGTGGGTTCGCCAAACCCGTACCTGGCACTTGCGTACCAGGCCCCTGCGGGGGTCGGGGAGACCAGGTTGCTTGGTGGGTGTGGAAAACTAGCTGAAAAAGAAGAAAGGGTAAAACAAATGAAAATAGAAGAAGAGAAAAATACTTAAACATATGTGGTCCAGTGGTTAGTGAAGCTCTTTAGTGTCATATGATTTGCTGAAGCTATCCGAAGAACTCATGGCACATCTTCTACTTCTGAAGAACATCAAGAAGAGCATTTACCAAACCCACCCGAAATAATACAAACAGGAGCTGCTGCAAAGTGCAGAAGAAAAGATATAATTACTGCTAAATTAATAGCTGCCTTGGATAGATGCCTGTTAAATGTAAGAGATTCAGTTCATGTTCAAGTTATCATGGAGGCATTTGGACGTAGCATTGACGATTTTTCTACAAACAAGTATTGTTCCATTTTGCACAAAATTGATATTAGAACTCTGAAAAACATTTCAGTTACACAAACTGAGTAGTTTTTACATTTCTGTTTGCTGAATTAAAAAATCAGTCATGAGAGACAACTACAGAGAACTGATTGGGCTACGAGTTATATTTTTTGATGGTGATAGTGACAACTGAAAATAAGGCCTCCTCGTGCGATGGATCAAGCACGATGTATGCCAGTCGTTTATTCACTAAAATATATTTCCTTAGTTTTCAACATAAATTGAGCAAGAATGACAAAATATTAAGTAATTTAGAAAGGGAGAGAACCTATGACTTTGTCAAAAAGTACATTCCTTTGATGGCAGAATATCCAGCTCTACTTTGTATGGTATGTAAAATTAACTGTCGTGTATGTTCACTGTACATTATATATTTTGCAACTTATAATGCTTACCCATATTTAGTTTTAGAAAAACCATCGATGAATTTGTATCCGCAAAGAGCAAACATTAGTTTTCTTGGTTGAAAATTAAAAGCAGTGTTCTTCAGGAAAGGAAAAAATGTGGTTTTTGTACAGGATAAAAGAAAGGTCTTTTATCTTAATGACGCAGCTGAAAGAGCTGTAAACTTAATACAGAATTTTCATGGTTCATAGCCAATGAAGAACAAACAATTTTCGGGCAAAAACACCAAAAATTGTACATGCGCTGTAAAAAAAAAAAAAAAAATAAGAAGAAAATATCCTTCATAATTTTAATTCTTCTGTCTTCCAAAAAAATAATTATTATTTTGTTATCTGGATTTCTTTGTCAACCCAAAATTTTAATGATTTGGTCATACATCAAGTGATGATCAAAATAAGTATTTTTCGTAAACTTTTGGATCTTAGCGTCATCGTAGGAGGATAAAATTTCTTATGCAAGTAAGCTATGATGATGTAAAAAGAAACAGAGGGTATGCATTTGAATATTTTTTTAAAAAAAATCCTCTTATAAGGGATTCCCTAATGGTCATAGTCTAAATGTTACTAGAAGCAAAATAGTTCATGATACTAAGACTATTTTACCACAAATCATGCAACAAAAATTACGACTAAACATGGGAAATAGCATATAGCCTACAAGTTATTCACAAATATCCCAAACCTGTGATCTGTTGAGATCAGGAAGATGTGGCGCAGAAAAATGCTTTGGCAAATGGCATCGAAATAAAACTTCCTCAATTTCATGACCTAAAAGTCGGTGATAAATATATGCTGATACTGAAGAGTCGTCCATTGCAAATTTTCTCAGAGCCTGCTGCATTCTGAAATAATAATAATTATTAATACATATGGTCTATAAATTTGTACTGCATAGAATGTGAACTGAGTGATACTTGCCTATCAAATGAAGTGGATTTCCAAATAAAATCAACTACAAAGTGTGAGCTACACTCGGTTGGAGCACCACTGTTATTCTTTAACTCTATGCCGACTTCTTCTCCAAAGTTGTCAGGAATCTTTATAACATGACCAACACCAGACCACGGCTTATGCATTTCACCAAGATAACGTAATCTCAATTCATCGCCATGCATAAGCTTCATATCTGAAATTGATATAGACTACATTTGAAATTGTATTACAAAACTAAACACACCGATTATTATAAGTAAAATTCAATATGACATCAAAATACACCAAACTTATCCCCGCTGCATAGATTTTATTTAAAAAATTTACATGACTGATTGATTTTAACTTCCAATTAAATATAATATCTGAAGTTGCAAAGAATGTGCCCTCTAATGTGACATTAAATCATATAAAATTAAACCTTAAAATATGTATATTTATAATGTGGAAGAAATATACTAAGAATATTATTATTATTATTTATTATTTTTTAAAGAAAAGATTATAGCACTATATTTTATATACCTCCGTCTGTCTTGGCCAACGTAAAATATGCTATAATCTTCTTGTTCAAGCCAACATCCCACCTGACTTCAATATTTTCTTGGGTTTGAGATTCCTTCAATTTCTTGTCATAATCAGCCTCCAACTTCACTAATGGTCCAAATATGTTTTGATACTGGTATCCATCCTCATATCTGCTCCAAAACGAAAGTGAAAAGGTTTTAATTCTTTACATGGCTCTTGGAAGAAAAAATATTGCTAACATAATAGTTGATAAATGATACTTTACATGTAAACAGTTAAATTTCAAAGAGTAAAAAAAAAAAAATTTCTGCAATCTAGATACCTTCAGATTTGTATACTACTAAATTATTTAGCTATCCTGAACCAAATAGGAATATTTTCATTTTTAGGATTATGTTATATGGAAACACTAAGGGTTAACAGAAGCAACTTACTCCATTTTACATGTCAGCATAAATACTTTTGCAATATGAGTACATAACGTTATTTATTTCAAAGATCTTTTTTTGATGGAATAATGTCAATTTGGTTTTTATATGTAAATGATATCTTGGCATTATGTGGAAGGAAGACCCTTGTTGGTTCTGTTGTTACAAATTTTCTTATTGATACCAAATTTTAGAGCTTCTTATGCACCACTGCCTTCAAAGTATCAGAGAGCTAACAGCTCTGGAGACGAAATGACGCCCAGGACAAGTGGTCATCATCTACCAAGAACCAACTCTATCTATGAAGGTCTGGGAAGGGGTCCAGATCTCTCGGGGTATTAATAATCGTACAGGATGCAGAAGGAACATTAAAACCCTTTAGGTATCCCTAGTCCAATGGACAAACCCCTCAGGGACATGGCTGTTTCTGAGAAGATATTTGGTAGTATTAAGATTACAACAGGATGTTCTGGTAGGAAATTCACCAGGAAAACTATGTGAGTTGGGAATTAAGGGTAGTAAGGACAACAAGATAAGAAGAGAATATCTGGATCGAGAATTTGAACAAAGAACATGTGGAGGAAGAACATAAAAAGTAAATGAAGAATTTAAACAAAGAAATAGATGTATCAGCAACTTAAAATTAAGTAAAGTAGGCGAGAAAGAACGGAAGCTAATTAATGACTATTTAATAGGGAATTACAAGGAAAGGGAAAATGACTCATTATTCACCAAAGTTGAAGGCAGCGACGGGAGAAGAACATGCATCACGAACACAAAAATACACAATATTTCGGTCTTAAACCTTATTCATGCTTAAGAGAATGAGTCATGTGGCTCGGGAGGTGTGCACACGCTGAAGTTTCTTACATGACTGATTATCGATATGGCAGTGGGACAGAGATGTTATATATAAATGTGTGTATCGCAGAAGGTGAGAGAAATAGTAATATACCAAAAGGGTACGGAATGTAGAGACGAAAACAAAAATTAGGGAAATAAATATAGATAGATAAATTTTGAAAAGAAAGAAAGGAAAAAAATACAGAAAAAATGTAATTATTTAAATAACAATAATGCTAATACTGATAATAAGGAATGATGCGTCAAAGAAAAGAATTTAATCGGTGGTTGAGGCCGGGTGGGTGTCTAGTATAAAGAATTGGTGAAACGTATAAAACACTGGACACAACAAGAAAAAGGTGGAAGGAAAAAGTAATAGAACCCGAGATAGGAACATGCAGGACAAACACATAAGATGGCCGCTAGGCAACAGTAACTAAACAAAGGAAAAAGGAAACGGCTTTCTCAGTCCCACCGCCATATCGATAATCCACTCATGTAAGAAACTTCGGCTTTTGCACACCTCCCGAGCCACATGACTCATTCTCTTTAGCATGAATAAGGTTTAAGACCGAAATATTGTGTTCGTGATGAGTCATTTTCAATTTCCTCGTAATTTATATTGCCTAAAGTTTAAGGAAGTGATAAATAATTTTTAATATACTTTCCCTATTAATGACTGACAAAAATCAATAAAGAAGTGACAAAATGACTATTTCTAAAAAAAACTGTAGTGACAGACAATATTTTATGCTGACCTAAGCAAGACTTGCTGTGGTTCCTCGTCCACACCAGGCTTTTCCAAATCTTGAAATGTTGCATCAATATTGTCTTTCCACAACTCCTCCAACTTGTTTATTTGCTGAGCTGTTATTTGACGAGCACGTAACTGTTCTTGTTCCATTGGAATCTTCACAAGCCAGGTGAGGAAGCATCGATCTGCAATTAATGGCTTCCACTGCTCCTGATCCCTGTTACAGTAAAAAGCTGTTAATTATTTGTTTTCATTTGGGGCATTGAGGGAAAAAAAATGTTAACTTATTACAACCAAATAAAGATAAAAACAGTAAAAAATTATCAGGTCAGTATGGATTCACTTAATAATTAATGTGTTTTCTTTATTTGCCTGCATGCTAAGTCAAGTGAATATTTATCACAGATCACCAATCCCATTAAATTTCTGCAGTGTCAAACATTTCTGAATCCATGTAAAAACAAAACATATCCAGCAACATTGACATTTGTGGTAATACACCCTTGGATCAAATGAAATCAGCTTTCTGAAAATCCAAGAAAATTGCATCAACTTTTGAAACTGTGTCAATAACTAACATACATCATGTGAAAATAGGGCCAGTTGTGTTTCACACGATCTGTTTTTCCAAAATCCACATTGGTACGGTACAAGAAATTCATTTTCATAATGTTAGAGCATATGACATGCTCCAGATTTCTACTGCAAACAGATGTTAGAGATATGGGTCGACAATTTCTAGAGTCTCCTCGATCTCCTTTCTTGAAAACACGAATCATCTGGGTTATTTTCCAGTCAGAAGGTACTTTTCTCTTCTAAAGATTTATGGAATATATCTGACAGAAAAGGTTCTATTTCTTACGCGTATTCTGAATTTGCTCTTACTGGTATATCATTGGGACCCGGCACTTACCCTCACTGCAGGAGCTTTATCAATTTGTACTGTATCCATCTCAAATTCTACACGCTGTGGAAAAGTGGGAGGGTTTTCCATGTTTTCGTCAGTCAAAGAATTTTTAAATTCGTTGTTAAATACGGTATCCTTGATGTGGCTGTCTTCTACTTTCCGACCATCTTGTAGTAGAATTGGCATATTGTTGTCACTGCCACTTTTTACATATGACCAAAATTTCTTTGGGTTTTCATTGAGGCTCTTGGAAAAAGAATTGCAATGAAAGGCCTTGCACATTGCATTCTTAACATGTCCTCTTATCTCATCTAACTTTTCTAAATCACTCCTATATATCGTCCTACTTGAGCGTGCATGTATCTTCCTTTGCTTTTTAAGTAACCTTTTAACTTCACACATATACCGCGGGAGATCATTCCCTTCACTAATTGTCCGTTTCGGTATATACAAATCTATACCTTCCCTGACTATACGCATGAATCAAAGCCACATCTTTTTAAGCAAGCCTCTTGAATCTATGAAGCTAAGATAATTATCCTTCTCATACGTTCTAAAACACCTTGGAGCCTTTTCAAATAAGTAAACGATCATTTCTTTTTCCTTTTTGCATGTGGCTGTTAACTTTACTGTAGCAATTACAGCTTTATGATCACTTATTCCCATGGTGGTAGAAAATGTCCGTGAATAATTCAGGCCTATTTGTAACGAGAACATCTAAAATATTTTTGTTACCATTGTGGTACCGCGTTGGTTCAGTGACAAGCTCCTCAAGATGAAGATATGAGAAAAGGTAAATAATTTCACAGGCTATTTTATTCCTGCCACCAGTAACATGAACGTAATTAGTCCAGTCGATATATGGAAAGTTGAAGTCACCTCCCAGTATTATTGCATGATCCGGAAATTGAAAAGCTATATTACCACTCAATGCACTCCACGTGACCCCTGCCACACCTGTAGCTAATTCATGAGTGTAGTCCACATCTAATCTATCCAAAGGAACCCTACACAACTCGACCCCAGGGCGAAGATTTAGGAATCTGCAACCATGACAATCGTAGAAATGCCACAGTGTCCGATTCAGAACCTTGACTTGGCTCTGAACCAGAGGTCCGGTCAGTTCTATTGACGATGCTGCAGATAGTTAACTTAGCTGAAATCTTGCGGTGACTAGCCACAGAATTTACACTTTCAGCAAGCCGCCGGAAGGAAGAGAGGATACCCTTTGACCCACAGTGGCAGGCATCATTGGTGCCGACATCAGCTACAATTTGCAGCTGGTTACACCCCGTCCATCCAATAGCATCCAGGATGGTCTGTTCCACATCTTGGATCAGACCTCCCAGAATGTGCAATGAAAGGATATTGGATTTGATCCCTGACCTATTAGCCATTTCCCTAAGGGACTTGTAAGGACAAAAGCAGCATACCGGGGTTGAGTATCGCTTAAGTACCTTAACTAACAGTCTTGGTAGCACCTTACTGTCCAAAGAAAGTTTGTAGCATATTTTAATTTAGTTTGACCATGTTGCCAGGATACAACGAGAATGCTAAAAGGTCGCCACAATATTTGATGACCCAAATATTGAAAAGGTATGATAGCAGTTATCGAAATGAAACAGTTCACTTTTCCAAAAAAAGTCTTCAAGTTTATTTAAAAGAAATTCAAAGTTCAAACAGCATTCTTAAGTTGCACAGGCTAATCGAACAATCGATCCAAAAATTACAGATCATGGAGAGAGGTAACCCGCACCAACCCCGACGGAGATTTACAAGTTCATATTACGAGAATGAGTACCACGCCCTTGAAACCATGATGGCCGACTTCCGCAATGTCAAACTGTGACCTGCACTACCAACCTAACGTCGGAATAGCCAACCTACCAACACACACCTAATTCATCTTACTAACACGACTGCAACCAGGAAAAAGACCAAGACGTCACCGCGACCTATAATTTATACCTTCGCTGACGTCAGAGCCAGAACGCGACTTTCTGCTAACACTTCTACGATTTAGATCTGAAATATCTCAGTAACTAAACGGTTATCCAAAACTTTAGGTGTGACAGTGTTTCGACATATTTAATTGCGAAATGATGAATATTTAGTGAATAATTTTAAGCAACTGGTTTAAAAGTTTTAAGTGGAGGAGTGGACTACTTTCGTACCTGGGGAACTACTATTGTTCTGGAAATTTCTACATTTCGTCATTTTATTAATGCCACGGTTTATGCAAATTGTTTTATTATCACTGTGTTCTACAAAAATTCCTGAGTTTATTGGTGTGATTTTTATTAAGATCGGTGCAGGGAAAGTTTACTTACTACGTAACCAAAGTGTGATTTCAGTTTTAATTTTATAACTTTATTTCTATTAGTTTTATCGCAAATCTAAAATTACCATGAGATTCTCTGAGTAAAAATACATATTCTGAAAGTTATCTCATCTCTGTATCTACTTTAGATCGGCTGGAAGATATTTCTAAATCGACCTCATGGTCATGATGAAAACTGAATTTTAAGGTCTCTATAAAATCGATTCTATTTACTGGAATTACTTGAAATAATTATATGTGATATTAGATTTTTAGTTCTTTCCGGAAATCTACTTTTTATTTCGGAGATCCTCTAGGATTTTGAGATAAAAATTATTAAAAGTGAGGTGCATCTGACGAAGTATAAACAAATTGATTTAAGTTATTTAAACGTTCAGAAACTACGAAATTTTAGTGAATTTATATTTTAATTGCCTGATTACTTCATTGAAATTACTTTATTTGGTTCGAAAGTGTGTTAAAACAGTGAAATGCCAAATATTAGAAATTACTTGTGCATTGAACTGGATTATTATGGATTATCATATCAAAGGTTAGTAAAAGGTGTTAATATCATTACAGAAAGTTACTTTAGTTGGTTTACTTGCTATTAAGTTACTCTATTGCTCGTTAATTGATCTAAAAATGGCAAAATGTTCCCCAGTAGCAATTCCTAAGTCCAAGGTAATATTATTACTGATTATTTAATTTCCAGTTGATTAAAAGTTTGTTTATTATTATTCAGAGTTTATATTCGGCGTTTAGCAACTACTAAAGGTCTTTACTGCATTCAAATTGGTTTAGAAACTACGAAGTTAGCCTATATCAAAATCTATTATGTGAAATTGAATTTGTGGGATTTAATCTCTTTCCTCCCAAACTGATGTTTTCTTTTCGTTATCAAAGGTTTATTTAGGGCATTTATTTAATTATGGGTGCATTTATTATCCCTAAAAGGTTTTTATTTAGTGTGTTTGGTTACGGTATCCCTATGCTATACAAAGCTTTCCTCCCATAACCTAAACATGAACTGAAAACGATCTTTCACTACAGAATAAGCTTTCCCTCTAATGTCTAAAGGTGAGAGGCTAGAATTTAACCAAAATCCTAAGATGCTTACATGCCCCCCGAAGATTGAGGTTATTTTCCCAAGAAAACTAACTGAATATCTTGAAAAAAAAGCAAAAAAAATTTAAATCCCAAAAGAAAATGAACTATTCCCACAAAATCTAACTATCTCTTGTTGGTTCGGTTCTCTCTCCATCATTCATACTCAAAACAAAATATTCTTACTTATAACAATCCCAAAAACTTTTAATTTCCACTCACAAAATTATTACAAAAATCTTCAAACTCATTCACTCTTAAAAGATCTACCTTAATGAGAATTTCTGATCAAATGGCAAAAATGTAAAATACAAAATATTAAATAATCACAAAATCATAAGCCTGTGTGTTCTCACAAAATTTCTCAAAATATCAAACATATTATCAAAATATAAGACATAAATTGTATACATGCAAATTACAACAGTACACTGAAAAATATTGTTACAATGGAACATCAGATTTGTTTTCAGAAAAAACCTTAAAGTTTAACATTTTATAAACATAGACATAAAAACAAAATGGTGTTTTACAAATAATCTCTTTTTAGAATTCCATTTTGGAAAGTCTTTCGTTCTGTGAACGTCCTTGTTTGCATATTACACTGTTTTGTTATGGCCTTACCACTTTCCCTTTATACACTTTAAACCCTTGTCGCAGAACCCCCTAAATGGGTGAAAACCCAAGTCCTGAAACGGGCGCAGACTTTAAGGCTCGTAATTATATAAACCAACAGCCTTATGGCTAGCTCTGCCGAGCAAAGTCCCTCATCCCCAGTTCCTGACGCAGCAGGAGTAGCCTGGGGAACTCGGTCAGCTAGCTGGTCTGTGAAAGATACAAAACAGAAAACAAAATATGGGTATTAGTGGCGGCCAAACTGTTCTTAACCACTAACATATACATAACGAAAGATTAAGATACAATACCAAAAATAGCTACAAAAGTAAGATTACAATAACCATGGTAATTACAATGAAATTTTCACAAGTTGTTGGAAAATGAAACAAAATTAATTATTTTTCTAGCAAAGATGGTAATTACAAATAGCAAGAAAAATGAAAAACAAGTACAAGTTATAAGTCCTGTAAGTAATTAATGTTACAAGAAATGATCCAAAGGAATACATATAAAGAAAGTACAAGAAAAATACAAGCATATCCATATCAAATTAAAACATAGTGAAATGAACTTGGTCCATGCCAAGTTATTGGATCACTTAACTCAACAGAAGTTGTTACAATCATAAGAAATATTACTTATTAGATTTCTGTACACAGTATTATCCCCAAATAAAAGAAACATCTAAAAATGTGTAGGGATAAATTGTAACTTATAAGGAAACGTAGTTTCCAAGCAGCAGTACACTGCTGTGTAAAATGAGAGTATAAAAGTAGTGTATGTGTGTATGAAATGTTACAAAAGATCTTTTATGTTGAAGTATCACAACCCTCGTTGTGTTCACCAGTACACTGGTGCAAAAAAAATCACATATCCTTTATAAATATTAGTTTATGAAAGTTAGTTCAAGTGTTATCGTGTATTGTTAATAAAGAACATTACTCTCAAAACTTCTGATTGCTTAAGGCCACTATGAAGTGCCTAAGGTGCAACAAAGCACAAAAAATCCTCAACCTAAGTTGGGTAAATAAGACAAAGCGAAGAAAGTGTTACTTAAAGTAGGAAAATGTATAGGAAAGTTTATTATAAAAAGTTTGCTTAGAGTGGTTTATTTTTACTATAAAAATATTTGAAAGTATGTGTGTATCCTCATCACATTACTAACATCATTCAACCTTCTTAGTGTACAAGACTATAGGAATTGCCGTCCCAAAACCGTTCTACGGTACATAGATAAACACTTAAGACAGTACATAACTTCCAAAATAGCTTTCAATTCATTCTTCAGCAACAAGAATGTAAACTCACATCAGTTTTAATATCATATCTCCAAGATTCCATTATGTGTAACAAACTTGGTTATATCCGCTTTTGTCTCTATAGTGTGTTGATTGCTCATGTTTCCTATATATATATATGTATTGTGTATGAAATTGTGTAACTATATGAAATAACAATGACGCCTTATTTGTGTATGTGAGGTCATCCCTAGGTGATGCCTAATGTGTTTTAATATAGGAGGTCGCCTTGTTTTGTTACACTGATACATAATAATAATGGGTGGAAATGCAATTAATAATTATGGGATTCGCAGGTGAGTCTCCAATTCCTGGCCCTAATAATAAATATGGGATTCGCAGGTAAGTCTTTGCTTCCTGGCCCTAATAATAATGGGATTCGCAGGCAGGACTCTATTTCCTGGCCCTATTAATAAAATAATAATAATGCATTCCCCCAAAATGGTACTTTCTTCTCTTCCAGCCTCCCCCAAAAATATAGGAAAACATGTTATATCTCCACCTCTACTTTAACTAGAGCATCAACTTCCTTACTTGTACAAACAACTTTATCCCTTTGACAATCCATCTCAACATCCATAAGTTCCACCCTTGGTGTCTCAGAAATCCTATCCAATCTAATCTGGCGTATGACTTCCCAAGGTAGATGTTCAAATATTATTAGATGAAAGTACTCATTAGAAAAGTAAAGAGTTTGCAAAACTTCTGGTCCCAATACAACTTCAAAAATCAAACTCAGCTGAGTAAAAGACTCAGATAAACAAATACTAACTATCAAAAAGGTGCAAAAATGAAAAACATTTAAAGTAACACCGGTTGTCTGAGACTGTGTGCAAGCGTAGATTTCCAATGGGTGTATCTGAACAGGAGGATTAGTAGGTTTAAGTTTTAAGACATTCCTCCATTCAGCAAAAAGTGTTGGCCTTCTGTTTGATGGTAAGGGGTTCAACATACTTTTCATCTTTGTCCCCCTCCCAAAACAATCATAACTCAAAGTAGTCTTATTGTGCTGGTACAGCATAGACAAGTGAGTTTGTGAAAAAGAAACCCTGTTTTCTTTTACCATACAGAATGCAAAGGGTTTCCTGAAATTATCAGGATAAAATTTAACGAAGTACCCACTGCCTGAAAAATCTGTTACAATCTGAAA
Source organism: Vandiemenella viatica (assembly GCA_031002005.1). Taxonomy (NCBI): domain Eukaryota; kingdom Metazoa; phylum Arthropoda; class Insecta; order Orthoptera; family Morabidae; genus Vandiemenella; species Vandiemenella viatica. Next base: position 129,479,093 of record JARYHS010012519.1, on the reverse strand, counting down.
AAGAATAAAGTTGAAAAATTGTTTGTCAAGACCACAGTGTTCCCAATTAGGAATAGTAATTTGTGGCAAATCAGTATGAATGTTTTCAGGAAACATTTTCTGAAATAATTGCTGTTTCAGCTTATCCACAAATGTAGGCTTGTATCGCCTTACAAGCTGTTTGGATTTGGAAATATTAGGCTCATATGAGCAAACAGCCTGTGTTGTGGGATCAGCTGATTGTATATTATGAATCTGTTCTTCCATTTGAACAGTAGCGACATCCATAAAATCTTTACTAACACATAAAGTTACTGTTGAATGTTCATTATCATTAATCACTTGTGAAGGCTCCGCCGTAGCAGGCAGAACATCAGTTTCAATATTGACAAGTTCAGATACAATATTATTATACACAACAGGTGGGTCAATGGCCTGTGAAAGATCAGCTGAGGGCTGTACCTGAATTTCAGTTTTGGAAAAATTAGTTGTTTCTACTGCAATAGAATCTAAGTGGTCAGTAAGTGGTAATGGATCAGCTGATGCATTAATGTTAGGTTCTGTCACCTCTATGGGTGCAGAATATGTTTCTGAGTTTCCAAGTAATGGTAATTCTGATGTTCTCCGATCAACAGCTGATATCCCCTGCTTAACTAACTGTTCGACTTTGCTTTGGCATCCCTGAATATCAGTTTGGGTCTTTTGGACCTGTAAATCCAAAGCGGAAACTTGTTGCAGTGTATGATGTTGTTTCTGATCAATGTGCATAACCTGTTCATTTAAAGAAGTCAATTTAACTTTATTATTTACCACCTCCTGCGTAAGTGAAGTAACTTCCTCATCAATTCCAGAGACATTTTGTTGTACCTCTGCAATTTGTTGAGCATTTGTCTCAGTGGTGGCAGCTAAATCTTGTACCTTATTGTGCACTTGAACCACATTATTACTTACTGCGGAAACTGTATTGTGTATGGACTTAATAGAGTCAGCTGAAGTGGATACAAACTGTTGTAGATCAGCTGATATTTTGGCAATTGTAGAATCTTGTGTATCAATCCTAGGTACAATTTCCGTTTGAAAATTTGTCAAATGATTGCTTAGAATAGTGGAATTTTTATAGCATGCATCACTGACTGAATTAAGTTTAATATTAACATCTTCAAGTTGGGTCCCTACGTCATGTGCATGTTTGTTAAATGTTTGGAACATTTCAGTGCGGTGGTCTTGTAACTGTTTTGTAAAATCTTGTTTATTGGCCTCACACTTCTTTTCAGCTTGTGTTAATCTGTTTTCTAGAGACTGTGTTTGTTGTGTGAAAGTTTGTGTTAGTTTTTGTTCCAAAGATTTGTACGAATTGTTGAGGGTGGTTCTGAAATTTGATTCCAGTTGTTTCAAATCTTTATTGAATTCATCCTTGTGTTTATCAAGTTTATTATCAAGACGTTTGAAATCTTGTTTTTGTTCAGCAAATTGCTTATTGAGATGTTGGAAGTCTTGTTTGAATTGTTGGGAATCTTGTTTTTGTTCAGCAAATTGATTATTCATTTGTTGAGTAAGTGTCTGAAGTAGAGATACAATGTCAGTAGAAGGGGTTGTTGATACTGCCTGTACATTGCTAATACTGGGTTCAGTTGACGGTATGGTAGAATTCTGTACTTCCGGTGTGTTGTTATTTCCCTTATTTCCTTCCTGATATCCCGTAAAATCACTCTCAGAGGTAGTGTGTGAGCTAACACTGTGTAGGTTAGTATCCAAATTATGGAATAATTTAGACTGTTGCAATTGTAAATTTTCTTCTACCTCAGATTCGTCTGAATGGAATATAGGAAGATCAGTACTAGATACAGGAGTCAGGTTTGCAATTCTTTCTGCTAAATGAGCAACCTGTATGGGGTGGGTCTGCTGAGTATCCTCTACAAGTTCCTCCTGAACAGGAATAGTATCAGTAGTTGACTGAAGTGAAGTATCAGAAGTATTGCCAGTCTCATTAACATTAAGTTGCATTTGATTACTGAGATGTTCATCAGTCTGTTCAGCAGACTGTGAACCTGGAACATCAGGTTGTTGTGTCATATTTATTAAGCTTCTAGATCTGGTTAGCATAGAATGAATTCTCATATCTCCCCCCTCCCCATTACCAGTTACTAAGCTTCTAACAGGTTTGTCATCATTTGATGCCATAGTTACAATAATAATAAAGAAATACTACCAAAGAAAACAATATTAAAGGAATTTGGTTGAATAATACCCAAAAAAAAATATTACAAATCGGTACAGCAGGATATCAGCAAACAGCTGATTCGCAAAATTTCAAAGTTCGACGCTTAAATGTAAACAAGAACACACAAAAAAAAAATTAAAATAGGAATTCCCAAAACACAAGAAAGAAATAAAAATAATGAATGCACAAGAATAATATTAATCCCCACTGAAAGCAAAACACTGTAAAAACCGAAGTACCCAAATGTAAACACAGCAAAGACAATCACTGGAGCAGATGGTGAACACAAGGATAGAAAAGAAAAAAAATTATCTTTGCTATGTAGTATGTCTCAGCAAATCGTCGGCAAATATGTACAATCTCTGTCGTAGTAAACTCTTTGAGTTGCATAGAACACCAGCTGAGCGGAGGTATACTGAAAAACAGCTGATCGAAGTTACATATCACGTAAGGTTCCAAAACACTGTGAATTCACTCGTAGGCACGAAGAAAAAAATGAAAAGCCAGGTAAAATTAGGCTGATAGGTAACATAAATTACCCCAAAGTCTTGTCACTCAGTAAAATCGAGCACAAGTTTGCCACCGTAATGGCATAAATAATAGTAAAAATGCGGTTACTGTGACTGTAACCTTTGAATAATATCATAAGATATTTTGGGCAACTATTGCTGGAAGGTGGATGATTCTACGCAGCACGAGAAAGAAGGAAGAAACTGCATAGATGATAGAAAAGAATGCTCCCGGCAGGCCTAAACTGTCGACAAAGTCTAGGATGGAGCGGCCCGATTTCGAACGAAGAACACTTGTACTTAACTTTGTGTAGGTTTGCAGTCCGTAGTGGCGTGATGAGTAGCGACTTGGTGTGGCGCAGACCCCGTCGTCCGAGCCCCTGGACCCTCTGGTCAGCACTTTGGATGAAGTGAGAGGAGCGTAGTCGGCTGCGAAGTCCGCTGCGGCGTCGGTGAAGTAGGCTGGTTGGCTAAAGTCGAAGTAGGTGTTGTGGAAGATGTTGGTATCCTTGGTTAGCACTCACTCGTATCACTGATAGTCGGTAAACCCTCTCCACAGTTTGAAATTGAACAAACACGAGCCTTACAGTTCCATGTAAGGAACTAAGCAGCATACCGGGGTTGAGTATCGCTTAAGTACCTTAACTAACAGTCTTGGTAGCACCTTACTGTCCAAAGAAAGTTTGTAGCATATTTTAATTTAGTTTGACCATGTTGCCAGGATACAACGAGAATGCTAAAAGGTCGCCACAATATTTGATGACCCAAATATTGAAAAGGTATGATAGCAGTTATCGAAATGAAACAGTTCACTTTTCCAAAAAAAGTCTTCAAGTTTATTTAAAAGAAATTCAAAGTTCAAACAGCATTCTTAAGTTGCACAGGCTAATCGAACAATCGATCCAAAAATTACAGATCATGGAGAGAGGTAACCCGCACCAACCCCGACGGAGATTTACAAGTTCATATTACGAGAATGAGTACCACGTCCTTGAAACCATGATGGCCGACTTCCGCAATGTCAAACTGTGACCTGCACTACCAACCTAACGTCGGAATAGCCAACCTACCAACACACACCTAATTCATCTTACTAACACGACTGCAACCAGGAAAAAGACCAAGACGTCACCGCGACCTATAATTTATACCTTCGCTGACGTCAGAGCCAGAACGCGACTTTCTGCTAACACTTCTACGATTTAGATCTGAAATATCTCAGTAACTAAACGGTTATCCAAAACTTTAGGTGTGACAGTGTTTCGACATATTTAATTGCGAAATGATGAATATTTAGTGAATAATTTTAAGCAACTGGTTTAAAAGTTTTAAGTGGAGGAGTGGACTACTTTCGTACCTGGGGAACTACTATTGTTCTGGAAATTTCTACATTTCGTCATTTTATTAATGCCACGGTTTATGCAAATTGTTTTATTATCACTGTGTTCTACAAAAATTCCTGAGTTTATTGGTGTGATTTTTATTAAGATCGGTGCAGGGAAAGTTTACTTACTACGTAACCAAAGTGTGATTTCAGTTTTAATTTTATAACTTTATTTCTATTAGTTTTATCGCAAATCTAAAATTACCATGAGATTCTCTGAGTAAAAATACATATTCTGAAAGTTATCTCATCTCTGTATCTACTTTAGATCGGCTGGAAGATATTTCTAAATCGACCTCATGGTCATGATGAAAACTGAATTTTAAGGTCTCTATAAAATCGATTCTATTTACTGGAATTACTTGAAATAATTATATGTGATATTAGATTTTTAGTTCTTTCCGGAAATCTACTTTTTATTTCGGAGATCCTCTAGGATTTTGAGATAAAAATTATTAAAAGTGAGGTGCATCTGACGAAGTATAAACAAATTGATTTAAGTTATTTAAACGTTCAGAAACTACGAAATTTTAGTGAATTTATATTTTAATTGCCTGATTACTTCATTGAAATTACTTTATTTGGTTCGAAAGTGTGTTAAAACAGTGAAATGCCAAATATTAGAATTACTTGTGCATTGAACTGGATTATTATGGATTATCATATCAAAGGTTAGTAAAAGGTGTTAATATCATTACAGAAAGTTACTTTAGTTGGTTTACTTGCTATTAAGTTACTCTATTGCTCGTTGATTGATCTAAAAATGGCAAAATGCTTCCCCAGTTAGCAATTCCTAAGTCCAAGGTAATATTATTACTGATTATTTAATTTCCAGTTGATTAAAAGTTTGTTTATTATTATTCAGAGTTTGTATTCGGCGTTTAGCAACTACTAAAGGTCTTTACTGCATTCAAATTGGTTTAGAAACTACGAAGTTAGCCTATATCAAAATCTATTATGTGAAATTGATTTGTGGGATTTAATCTCTTTCCTCCCAAACTGATGTTTTCTTTTCGTTATCAAAGGTTTATTTAGGGCATTTATTTAATTATGGGTGCATTTATTATCCCTAAAAGGGTTTTTATTTAGTGTGTTTGGTTACGGTATCCCTATGCTATACAAAGCTTTCCTCCCATAACCTAAACATGAACTGAAAACGATCTTTCACTACAGAATAAGCTTTCCCTCTAATGTCTAAAGGTGAGAGGCTAGAATTTAACCAAAATCCTAAGATGCTTACAGACTCAATAAATCGCCTAACGGAGTTTCCTACCACCAGAATCCCCTTCTGTGGTTGCTCAGACCTAGTAGGCTGGTAGGTTGGCAACTCACAGGATGACGATTGCAAAACTGAATCAGTCCCGATTGGACGGTGGTATAAGCTTGCCCTCCTGGGATTCAGACTTGTGCAACTGCCCCCAAATGCAGCATCAAAATCAAAAAACCACACGCCAGTTACTGGTGCACAGAGTCCAACATCTCGGCCTGGACTGCAGATACGATGATTGGTAGGGGATAACCTGTGAGAGCACTAGCTTCAACAAGGTCAACCATACCACATCTGCTGCAGTCACCTATGGCAGCTTCTGGCCTTGTAACTTTCGTTGACAAAGCTGCAAGCTGAGTGCGAAGATGAGCTACCTCAGTCCGTGTCTGCACACAGCCCCTATATATATTAATTTAAGAACAAAAACTGAGAAAAGGATGAAAGAATGAACTAACCAAGTGATCTAAATAACACACTGTTCACTATTTACTAACCTAACTGTGGAGATAATTAAATTTAGACCAGATGGCAGATACTGCACTGAGTAGTTAATAGGACGCACCAGAAAACTGTGTTAACTAACAACAGCAATAAGTAAAAGCACGAAAAAGCTCTTTTTACCTTCTTACAGAAAAAAATTAAAGGTGATCACAATTACTGTACGCTGATGCTATTCAAATAAAGCAAATAAAACAAAAGCTATAACAACACTTTAAATTAAGTAAACAGAAATGGTGGCACTTGACACGACAATTGCTGGAGATTAACTAGCTGCTGCTCTACGTTGACAGTGAATATGATCGAGTGAGATCTGTGCACTGTGTTTGAGAAAGAGAATGTTTCTACCATCTATTGCGAAAGGACTAAAACATGATTTTTGTTCCATTTTTCCACCAATGGAACAGATTGGTATGAAGATGTCTGATTGTTACACCAAAATGTTTCACAGAATTGATTATATCAATAACTGCAACCGTTTCCTTCTTCATCTTCAGTCAAAAGATTGTAATTTAAACCCAAGCAAAATGTGCTTTAGAATGTATGTAAGACCAGGGACAGTCTGGTCATTATTTGGAAAGAATGTTTGAATCTTGGTACCGTAGACCTCTTTTCCACCGAAGAAACTGCAGTTTTAGATAAACTGTGTATTTCAGAATATTTCTTTCAGTCGGTGGCCAAACATTTTTTTTATATGATTTAAAAAAAAAACTCTGTGGAGTGTTGTATTAAAATGTATTTGAAATAATGTAGACAACACAGTTTCAGTCATACCTTTACTGCTCCATCTCCTGTTACCCTGGGTCCAATGACCAGTTTATTTTCTTTTCTGTTGCTATATAACCCCACATTAACAATTGATTGCAAATTCATGTTTTGTGCCAATGTTAGAAATAATTCCTATTATTTCCAAACTATAAGCATTTGTCATCAGAGTATAAAGGAGAAGTTTTCGTTCATCTTCAGAACAGGAAAAAACCAAAATTGCTTTATTAGCCAACATGAGATTCACTAAGTATCACAAGTTGATTCTTTTACCAGGGTGGCCACAAGGTAATGATTAAAAAATTCCCTGATATTTCCAGAGAAATTTGCCAAATTTTTCCCTGATTTAGAAACTTTATTTGCATGGTTAAGATATTTAAAGTTTTAATTAGATTTTGATTCTAAATAATTAAATCTGGTATAAAACTGGAAAAATTAGAAAAAGAAACATGTGTAACCCGAGAAATTTTATTCATGTTTATTTGAAAATTTTATAATCTTATGAAGCATAATTAAAAATGAGTAGCACAAAAATAACATAGGTCAAATGACTAATATGAACTTAAACTAATTAGTAATCTTTCAATATTTGGTGGATAAAGTAATTAAGATTTTTAAATTGTTCATCAGTAACTTGACTCAGTCAACAGCTTAGCTTTTTTATGCCTTTTTTCATTTGCTACACTTTTCTTTTCAGATCTTCTGGTTCAGTTATTGTAGCTTTTTTTCTTCCATTTTCAATTTCTTCTGTTGCCGAGTTAACACTATCGCGTAAGTTTCCACGAGTCTACGCAAGATAGCATGAACACGAGTTTGTATAAACCATGCAATAGTGTTGGTTCACTTTGTGTGGTTGCTTGCCTGTGCCACCCGCCTTGGCAGCGGTTTATTTGGAGCAAGTCAAAGGCACAAGCACGATGTTTACACTATCACATCGATTCAGCATTTGAAAGAGCTCTGAATGACGCAAAACTTTATAAATCCTACCTATTTAGGATCTTACGTATTATTTTGTTCCTGCTTTAATTCGCCTTATATCATTAATACAAAAAAGTTATAAAGCCGTATAATTATCGCAATTCACATTTTTGCTGGCATTGGTATATTGAATCTAGGCTTTTGTTTTGATATTAAAGGTTCAATTTTTCTCAGAGGAAGCTCAAAACCAGCTTGTAACATTCTACAGAACTTCAAAGACTCTCCACAAATTCATTTTATTTTTTTGGAACATCTGTTTCACACTTTGCATGAAATTGTAAAACTGTTTAGTGAAACATAAAAACATCTTTATACACTTACTCCTCTACGATTGCTGTTTTATTCAGTAAAAAATATAACTTCTGAGTTTACATGATTTAGATGTCATCCACCTTTTTTTAAAATATAATTTCAAATGCTGAGTTCCAGAGATAGTTCATGTTAGCGCTCGCACACAAACATCTTGTCTTCGTATCTCGATGAGGCGGAAGACAAGATGCAAGTTGCTAGTGTAAATGCGGTATTTGTTGGCTATTTTATGTCAAAAATATATAAGCTGAATTATTTAATGCAAAAGTTCAATATTAAAATAAATTATTAAAAAATTATCAAATTTTGGGTTGTTGCAATTAAAATTCCCTGATAATTTTTTAAATTACTTGGATTCCCTGATATTTCCATGATATTTCAAGGTGGCTTTAAATTCCCTGATAATTCCATATTTTCCAGGTCTGTGGCCACCCTGTTTAATCAAGAGTATCATTAAAGTATATATAGAGACAAAATTAATTTGAAGCAACAGATTTTACTCTTCCAACCCCCCCCCCCCCCCCACCCTTTCCCTTAAGTATGATTTTCAGTTATGGTTGGGCCCATGAACTGTAGTAACCTGACTGTAGTTATGACAAAACAATTACAAGAAAAATTTAGGTTTAACCTAGTATGTTTCAAATGTTGATTGGGCCAAAAATTTAAATATATGGAAGTCTATATTTTACCAATTCATGTCCTTTAAGGAGTTCTGTGCAGCACAAGGTTGTCGGCATAGTAACACAACCACAGAATCTGCTTTCGCTGGTATAAAACCCAAAACAAATACATTCCTTACTCCACATGAGTAACATTCCAGAACTGTCTCTCCTAATGGCCCATCCTTATGAAGAGTCACTTCCTGAAACAAAAAATACAGTATTTCTGAAATCACAAGCTGTGCTACACAGCAGAATATTTACAAATGCAAAATAAACTATGCCCATGCCATTATTGGTAAGATTTTAACAAGTCTAAATTACACAATTACTCTTCTGGGTGCAGCCAAGGGATTTTACAGTGTCATCATTTAAAAAAAAATTTGAAGAAAATTACCATTTCTCATAATTTGAAACAGTTTTTCCACTAACTGTGCTTTGAGTATAGAAAATTTTTTGAATTTCTGTGTTGAATAAGGGTGCTAAACTAAGGAAACAACATATCATTAAAAATGGAAGATGCATATAAAAAATAAAGATTTGTAAAGAAGAAAGAAGTAAGCCCAAGCTTATCTAAGTTGATGGTAAGAAAATGACAGATATGAAATTTTGGACGAAAGTTCCAGAGGAGTTTGCATGTCATGGAAAAGATTCTAAACCCTAAACCCTAAACCCTAAACCCCCAAGCAAAACAGACATACTAATGTACTAATACTCTCTTTACACATGACTACAACAGTCAAAAATACTTGCATTGTATCCATCCATGTAACCTTACTGTTATTTTTATCAGCAGAACTGTAGTTGAGTAATCCTATTTTGACAGATTATCACCATTTCACATGAATCCAAATGTATTTTTACACCCTCCTCTCTCCACAGAAAATTATTTTACAAAATTTTAAATAAAATTTGGATTGGGCTAATGGAACACACAATATGTACAAATTTAAGTCTAAAGCTTATCCCACTTAAGAATAGTGAGAGATTTTTGACAGAGAGCGGAACATTTGGTACGGATTTCTAAAAAGAAAATTATTTAAAGCAGTGCTTGTGGTCTGCAAAGATAGGAAAGTTGGTCCACAGGCAGAATATTAGAAATTCAATTCTAATTGGATTAAAGGTATTATAACTAAAAAATTAGTGAAAACTGTTCACATAAAATTGATACCATACTCGGACTGTATAATGCTGAGAGTGTAAGCTTTGGGCCAAACTTTCTAAAATCCATGAATATTTCAACAACTAGGCAAAAATCTGGCATTTCCAGGTTATGAGGATATGACTGCATTTTTTCACTTAATATGTTTCCAATCAGTTTAAAAAAAATAGTTTTTGTTTAAGGAATAATTTAATGACAATCTTATGCAGACCTTGCTGTGACTGTAAGGGATGAAGTATGCACGAATAATTAGTACAGCAGTGAAGAAAACAACAGAAGGTGTCAGGTCTTGTTAGTTTTATTTCATACTAGTTGACCTGACAGACGTTGTCCTGTCCAAATTTCAATAGAATTGTTTGTGATCGATTTGTGAAAAGCTGTTGAAAATGTGGAAACAAAGTATGAGAAAAATACATAGTTCTGAGTGATTGTTGTATTCATTAATGATTGTGTCCATGATTATTCAATTTAAGGGGAAGAACATTCAGAAGTATACCAATGAGAAATTTAACATGTGAGACGAATTATATCAGCAGTATACCACCGAAATGCTGGAAATGTGTGATGCGCCTGGAATGTGATTGACATGGAACCATACGGATTTGTTCAAAAATTTAAGTCACAATTAAATTAAGTCAGAATTTCGAGTTAGCCAAATGATATTATTTTCTTCCATTACATTTGAAATTTAATTACATTTTGATCATCACACCATTTTGATTGTTTTGTTCTTCTTGCATCGTTCACTCTAATGCCTCCAAAGACTTTTTATGTGCCATTGCACGTTAATCTCGAACGATCAATTTGGAATGCTGCAAAACTTTGAAAATCACACAGTTCTCGAAAGGTTGCATGTTGGAGTTTCATTGATTTGCATATTCATGGCAACTTTAATGAGCTGTTAGACTGCCTTCCAACAATATAGCTGCAATTCCTGATAAAGCAAGTGCAAGTACAATTTTATTCTGCGAGTGAATCGTTGCCAAAATCAATGAGATCGAAAATGTTTTTCCAGTTCCACCAGGAGCCTCCAAGAAGAAAATATCCCTAGTTCCATCATTCATGAGCATATTTTTGTTGCTGATTCAACAGTGGATCATTCTTTAGAACTGACTATCTCAATGCATCACAATCAAATTGTTTTTAGCATTTCAACTCTTGATCAACTGTGCCATGCATCGGACAATTGGGCGCCGTCATGACTAATTGAGGTAACACCTTGTCCAATATCATCAAGCACATGCCCTCAATTAATATCAATGGAATAGAATTAAAATAACTATATTTGCTGGTCAGATTGCAAAAAAAAAAAAAAAAAAAAAAATAAAAAAAAAATAAATAAAAATAAAAGCAAAGATAATTTTAAAATTTTGCCAATAGACAGTTCTTCGAAGACTTTAAGCCGATACTTTTGACCGGGTGGGAAGATAAGGCTAATTTTCCATAACACGATGCCGGTTCTCCTCAGAATTCTGCATATATTTAAGACCTGTTGCATATATAATAAAGTATCATGTCAGTTGTATTTATATCATTCCATTTTTAGTTAATAATTATTGTATGTATGGGCCGTTTATTGTGGCTATGCGCAAGCTTGTATGCAGTAGCGCCATCTACTTTATTTACCTGTTATTATTGTGCCCACATCTTAGCCAGTCGGCAGAAATCATCTGCCCAACATGTTCATTTTGGACCGATGGACATATGTAATTAACATGTTTGACAATGTAATAGAAGTTTTAAAATTTACATCACAACCATTGACATAAGTACACATCACACTGCGATACAACAAGAGTTATTAGGCTCCTTTCTGAGTATCATATAATATTGTATAGCTGATGTTAACGATTAGGTGTTTATCTAATGACATTTATCATGCTATTTATTATTAAACTCAGTTTGTAAAAAAAAAATGTTCTTAAAATGTTCTATAGGTCCTTCTGAAGAGGACGAACTTATGATCGTAGAAACCACGGTCAAGGTTAAATAAACCTAATTGATGCAACTGGTTGGCTATAATTTTCACCTGAAAGATAATTTTATTTTAATTTATGATGCAATGCATTTTTCCTGATTTTTCTCCAGATATTGTAATCTGCTGTATGAGTGGTCAGCATATAATTAACTTTTAAGTTTCAAAACTTTTCCATAGAAATTAAAACATGCTTTTAGATTAGTTATGATATACTGTTACAATACACTATGTCCCAAATATTAATAATTAGGCTCAATTAAGTCAGTGGTCCTCAAAATTATTTCTAATTTTTTTACTGGTCCTCAGGTTAAGGAGGTTAAGAAATGCCACTTTAAGATAATATCAAAGAATCAGTTTTTAATCATATGAAAAGTAACCCCCAAATTTATCAAAGTTAAGGCAGCCAAGCTGCGTAGGTAAAAATAATATAACAGACTTCACAACATATTGTGAGAAACCTAATCATGCAGGAGCATTATGAAACACGTGCATCACGTAAATACTTTAAATTTCCACTCACCTTATGCTTAGCACGGACAAGATGATTTATTATATGAGACCCTGAAGTATTCCCTCGTCCATTACAAAACCATTTCTTGCAAATATTGCACATAACGACACAGCTTGGGTCATGAATTCCACAATATTTGCAAGCAAACTCTGGGAGATCCTGAAAATAAACATTTACATCTCAGACCTTATCTGGTGTATTCAGAAGCCCAATGATGACAAAAATGTGCCAAAAAAGTAATTCCCCATCTTTTTAAGGCAGCCTGTTGGATCTGATTCACCCAAAGTTATTTCATCCCATTATAAAATTTTGAGTTTTATACTTTCCATCCTGGAAAATAGCTTCAAGAAACTGCTACGCTCCATTTTCATCATATTGTGATACAATTGCTGAATCTCTCAACAAAATTTATAAGTACAAAACATTGCATTCTGTTACATTAATATCATCATAACAGAATGGTATCAGAAGGAACAAAAACGAAATGCTCACTTTGAAATTGTGCTTGCAGTACCTAACACTAGAGTTTCAGTTATACTCTTTATTACCCCATCCTCCCCACCTACAGCAAAAAAAAAAAAAAAAAAAAGGAAGGCAGAAAATCACAGCAGGATAACAATTTATGTATCATCATTTGGAATACTTTTTTTTTTTTTACTTAAGGCTTTACGCCTTGTCGACGTCATTAGAGGCAGATATGGAATACAGCACACTAAAAAGCTTCACAATTTGGATCCTAAACATTGTATCAACTTTTTTGTAGGACTGTTCTTTACTGGTAATTTTAAATTGACAAAAGGTTAATGAAATTCAATGAAAATAAAATTTGTAACCGTCAAATTAAATGGATAAGATGGGTAGGTGGCTCCTAAAATCTGTAAAATGTCACAAGCATTGTACCTCCACATTTGTAGTACCATACACCTTTAAGATCAAAATAATAATACTAATAAACTGCTGCAAGGAAACTAGGTAGCTCAATGTTGAAGAGAAACCTCTAACTCAACATTTACAATAAATACGAAGCTCACTAGTCCAACACATAAAATTTAACATCTATTACGCACACATCTCCAATGCTAAATATTACAAAGCTAATTGGAAAAATCAGGGTCTTTACAGGCTTTAAGTCATGTGGTAAACTTAGGCGTGTACACACCTCCCGAACCACATGGCCTGTTTTCTAAAACATGATTAAGGTGGACAACCAAAATTTTGAATATGTTTTTGTTCATTATATACGTTTTTCACTCGTCTCGGCCTTCAGATTTGGTGAATGATGAGTCATTTTCCATATCCTTTGTTATTTATATTGCTTAAAAGCTGTTTCCTTTTTTATAATCCACAAATATAGAGATAAAAAATGGGAATATTGTGAAACAGGTGTATTGTAAAATGCCAAGAAGTTAATAATGGGGAGCATTCTGGTTTAATAGTAATGTAAGTTACTGCTCACTTCCATAACACATAAATCTTACATTCAACAAAACATCAAAATGGTAATTTTTTTGTAAAAATAATATTAGAAGAAATTCAATTATTTCAGAAGGTATTAACGATTGCTGCCAAATTATATAATGCTTAAAGAAGCATTTAAAATTATTTCATCATCCAAAGCGAAGTGTACAACAGCACTGCTCATTGCAGCAGTCATGAATTCTCCTGATCTTATTTTATGTAACAACGGAATATGGAAAAAGCCTAACGATATGTCGAAGGAAGTTGTCAAGTCCAAATGTTAACATAATCATTTCAACATGATCAGTGTTCCTATTCTGAAGACAATTATTGTTAATTTAATATTTTTTTCTAACAGCTATTTCACAACTGGCAATCCATTTGCTATTTGAGTAGGAGGTTCAAAATGAACATTTTACAGTTATGAAAAACTAGCCAAACAATTTTTCGTATAACATACTATTAAATTTTAACTTACTTTGTTGTAATATGCCTCATCATCCTCCTCTTCAAACTGTAGCTCTCCAAGGGCTTTGGCTGTTGCTGAAATATCAGAGTCCAGGCCATTTTCTCCAATGTCACCATTTACCTTCAGGAAAGGAAAAAAAAGTAATCAGTAATCACTGCACAACAATAAGAACGCAGGGGCAGGGGAGAAATATTCTACTGCAACTGGACTTATGTCTTTTATTCTTTTTGTTAACTGTTTAATTCCGAGGTTGAAATAGGGGCCATGTGAGTAACCTACATGATTATGGAAAATTGCCTAACATCTACAATTAGGCCAGTTGTAGCTAAACAATGGTTTGGACCAGCATCAGTTCAAAGTGGACTAAAATGTGCCCAGCTAATCATTTTGATATAAAATGGTTATTAGGGTTGTGAAATACAGGAGAAGAGGGAAAAAAAAAAGATTAATGTGAAAAGTGAATATTTTAATACGAATAAGCTGCAAACATGTCACAGTGCATCATAGTAGGACACAAATATTATTCAAAGACTGAGGAAAACGCATTGGTCAGTGGTTCTTATTCATTGTTCTAAGAGTCCTTAAAAATTCATAACTGAAATTTCAAAACTTCAGTGCAAGGATTGAGATGTGAAAGTAGCAGTCTTTTTCAACAAAATGCAAAACTCCCTCATGGCACCTTCAATTATCTGTACTCTGAAGCTTCCAATATATTTTGACACTGAAATCCTCAAAGGCTCAGCAGCACCCTTTTACTATAGGGATTGGTAACAGGCCACAAAAGGCAGGCAAATAAGAAATGATCAGCAACTATGCAAAGACATAAATGATATCCTCAGGAAAAGTCAGCACATCATCACATAACATTATTATGGCTTCATCCTTCTATCTTAGTTGCAATATAAATACTTCCACAATACCATCTCATGGATGTTCTGGCCACAAGAACCACTAGAAACATTTCATCTTTGCGGAGTCCAGCAGGATGGTGTTATGAAACTGATATTTCCATGGCCAGCTCTGCTGTAGTCATCACCTGAAGCAAGGTTTCTAGTGGTTACAAGCCTTGTATGATAGCCACAATAGGCTGATGAACACAGCAGAGTCAGCTATTGTAAGAAGCCTACAATACTGACATGTTTATAGTGTCCCCCCCCCCCCCCCCCACAAATACGTTGCCACATAGTATTAAAACAAAGATCTTTTGAATATTGTAAGGATGGTATAGCTTCTTAGTAGCTGGAATATTCAAATATTATGGTAACTGTATTCAATTTTCCATTTTTTAAAATTACTCCTTCATATACCAACCACAAGCCAGCAAAATTCATGTAAAATGAGTTACTGAAAAAGATTATTAATATGATAATATGAACAAATTATTTCACGATGATGATACACCTGAGAGGACTAGCCCTAGAAACCAGACATGTCAAACTGAACTGGTGATAAATAATTGTCAAAAAAGCCAATCAAGTGGGTGCACAGACTTCCACAGTCCTTGCCAATGTTATCTTAGTTTTCTGGGAGGAAGCGCATCAATTTATCAAAATCTAACATTTCAGCCATCAATTTGTGGCTTTCTGCAGTCCTCTGAAGAAAAACACAAAGTGATGGCTGAAATGATATGTTTTGATAAATTGAGGCAGTACCACCCGGACAACCAAGGTAACAAAAAAACTAATTATTGTGTCAGAGTAATAACCATCAATACAAACTGATCAATAGTGGTTTCCCATGGCACATTGTCCCATAAACATAAATTTATTGACAAAATGCCAAAATCAATCGAACTACAATTTCTCTCCAATTGTATTGTATTGTTATCAATAACTTTTTGAGATTTATGCTCCTCCTCCTCCTTTCTCTCGACGTTTGGATCAATGCTTATTGGCCTTCTCAGGAGGCAACCCATCTGCTGAGTCTGCTAGAGCGATGTGACCAACTGTTCTCCTCTTTATACCGTGAAGACTATAGAATTTCTACCCACAGTCAATTACTCAGTGATAAGCCATTTTCAATTTAACGTGTTTAGTAACAGTATTGTTTATTTGATTAACACATATTTCCATGATTGGCTTCGATTTGAGGTTCCCAAAGTGTTTTTTTTTTTTTAACCACAGCACATTCTAGAAAAAAAAAAAATCCCATGCCATCACCTCCCCAACCACAATTTTACTATCATAAAGGTAAACACCTACTTATCAGTACTGAAAATGACACCTCAGAGGAAACTCATAAAGTGTAGGATGTTAGAACAAAGGTTTTTATCTGTAAGATGTGGTGAAAGAGCACAGCACTTCGGATGGTATAGAGCTAGGGCTATTGTTCACATGGGCAGTGAAGCTGCTACCTCGTGCACTCTCCTCCCCCATGTCATTGTGTCCCCTTCGGGAACCTGTAGTTAAGTTCACAGCTGCCATCTTTATTAAGACTGTTTGGCCGTTTGAATTATTCAATAGTCTCCCTTAAGTTTTATTTGTATATAACCCTTGTGTCTGGCCAAAACTCTTGTATTATCCCACAGTATATTATGTTCCTACGCCAACTGGTGCTAACTCATAAGTTCATGCATCCCCATGGATACAGCCCATTCGGTTTCGCTGATATAGAAATTTGAATTACACCTGTTTGAGGCATCTGACAAAATTAGCTTTTGGAGAAGAAACATAATATACTGTGTGAAAATACGAGAGTTTTGCAAAGACACAAGGATTATATACAAAGAAAAGTAAAGGCTATCAAGTTATTCAAACAGTCAAAATCAAATACTGCAGAGTTTCTTGTCAAACAAGTACAGGGTTATTGTAAATGATTTAAGTAATTTCACAAATTGACATATTGCCACAAATCTCTAGTCATATAGAAAAACCCAAGTTTTTTCCCCAATATTAAAAGCATTTATTATGTCACCTTACTGAATCTGCAGATGTCAAGCAATAATCAAATACTTGCTGCAGCATCTCCCTATCAATCTGTTCAAAAGCATTGTTAATACCAGCTTGCACTTCTGGTAGGTTTGTTTATACAGGCGGCTCAAACAATGAATCTTTCACATAAAACACACACATGAATGTAACATGGGGTTAGGTTGAGAGAGCATGGAGGCCATGATAGGAATTACTGATCATCCCCCCCCCCACAACCGATCCATCAGTTTCTCAACATGTTGTTTAAGAATCACTTCTTATGGCAGGAATTTGAAATTCAAGTGCAAAACTTTGATTTTTTTCTATATGTTTTATTTATTTATTACACCAATCGGCATTGTACATAAATATTATACAAAAAAACTTTAAGGAAAAGCCAAGGATAATTGTTTAAGTCAAATACAAAAGGTATTGCACTATATACTGGGCAGGTTTAGAAAGTAGTAGGACTGAATTTCTGTAGCGCGAACGTAACGCTGTAAGAGGGTCAGACCACCTGGGCGTTGTAGTGGGGAGCCTTCAGAAGAGACCAATATTTTTTTCCAGTCACCTGGAGGCAAGTGGAGATTAAGCACGTCGATTTCCATGAACCTCTGTTAAGAAGTGTCATTGAGATCCAAGATGGAGAAAAATCTTGAGCAGCACTACGCCATCAAATTCTGCGTCAAACTCAGGAAAACTGCGATGGAGTCCCTCGGAATGATTAAGGGGGCCTATGGGGATGCTACCATGAGGCACTCAACAGGGTTCGAGTGGCATAAGCTGTTCTGTAAGGGGCAGGAGCTCGTCGAAGACGACCAGTGCGCCGGTCACTCGTCAACTTTAAGGATTGATGAAAATGTGGCCAAATTGAAGGAGATCCTGGACTCCGACTGGCGCACAAACATTCTTCTGATTGTTGATGAGTTAGGATGTGCTTGACAGGTTGTGAAACGCGTCCCCGTATGCGGCCAGACAGTGCTGATTCTTGGAAGCTTCACAACGTGCTGTGCCATCCCGCGCTGCTCGTGAGAGAGTTTCTGCCCAAGTACAGTGTTGCCACATTGCCTCACCGCCGTACAGTCCAGATCTGGCACCGCCGGACTTCTTCCTGTTCCCTTGGCTCAAGCGGGACCGATACAGCTCCGTAGAAAAAGTCCAAGGGGCCATGACAATATCTCTGAAGGGGATCCCAGAAGGTGTACGCGCAGTGGGAATAGGATTTGTACCGATTAGTTCAGTAAAAAAAATTAAATTAATTCAATCATACTACTTTCTGATCCACCCCTGTAAGATATGAGAAAATGATTATATGAACTTAGTCGGATGAAGGTTTTTTTTTTTACATTTGCTGAGAAAGATCCTCCAAAAAGTTAATATCTGTTCAGTACTGATTCATCAACTTGGCAATTCTATTTCTAGGTCCATTGTAGAAATTATTTTTGTTTGTGCTAATACCCGAGAGCAGCCTTCTAGGTTTTAGCGTGACTGAGCATACAAAGCCAAAATCAGCTAAGATTTCTGGCGAGTCAACCAGCCAGTTGACAACTTTGAAACGGAAAGTTAGGTCGGCTACGTGTCTGCAACTTATTAGGCTACTAAGCTTAAACTGGTGATAAATAGCACTGGTATTGATTACCTCCTAAGAATGCTTATAATAGCATAAACATTTATAGAATTTTTTCAATACAATTGATGTGTAGATCAGTGATTGGAGAGTAGACAAGAGACCCATACGTATGCTAAGAAAAGAAGTATCAATATTTAGTTAATATCTGAACTCCTTGCTTGCTCTACACATAAAGCCTAGGCTTCAATAGGCACGAAGTGTTATAAAATTGATATGTTCAGAGAAGGTTAATTTGTCATCAATAATCACAAAGGTATTCGATTGTTTTAACTGTTTGGATAATTCAATCTTCAAGCAGGTAAACTGCAGGCAGTTGGTTGTGAGATCATGAGAAAGAGATCACAGCCCATTTTTGTAAGTTTGTTCTTTGTACACCATTTCTCAAGCTTAGAGAGCTGTTGGAGGATTCGTAGGTCTTGTTCACTATTAATTATTATGTCATCTGCATACAGTTGATATTAACCCTTTCCTCCCTGACGGTACTTATAAGTACCACTGTATATACCACCATATAATTCAACAATACCAGTGTCCACTGCATTGTTAAGCCTGTTGATGTATTGTTGTATGATTAAGTCAGACAATTACAACATTTATTTTTAAATTTCTGGGTGAAATTGCCGAGAAATTAATTTTCTAAGTTGGGGCTTGACAGCATACTGACCAAAGTAACAAGTGGTACATTACAATGAATTTTTAGATGATAATTTACTTGGTAAGTGTCAATTTCTGTTATTACTTTTTTAGTTTGAACATTTAACCATATATTTTTTACCTCTAAAATATGTTTTTCTAGTTTCTTTACTAAATAATCTAGAAAAACCAACGTGGACTTATAAGTACCGTCAGGGAGTTAGGGGTAGTTTTATACAGATTATTGGTCAATAGATTTAGCAAGTATACAATTGGTTTTATCATTGTTTTTGATATTTTCAAATGGATATTTTTATGAAATACGCTCTGATTGAAGCTCTTTTCTTAGAAGTTTATAATTTATCAGCTCTTCTCTTAGAAGTTTATAATTTATCAAGGCAAAAATGAAGAAATGACTGGAATGTTCTCAGATTACTCATTAGGTCAAAGAGTGGTCTTAGAATTGACTGAAAAAAATGGAGCAATGCTGACGTTATCTAGTATTATCATTATTTTTCATCAGTTTCATTATTAAAAAACTGAAACAACTTTTGTTTGTGGGAGAATCAGACCCTACTGCAAGGGACTTTCTAACAATGTGCTGATGGAAAACTATAAAGAGGAGATTGTGACAATGAATTTACAAACCTAGGTATTTGCTACTGGAAACGGAAGGATAAAAAGGCCATATATTTAGTATCAAATTTTCATGGCAGCGGTGAAACTCCACTACACTGGTTGGGGTCAATGGCAACTTCAACAGATGGGCCCTCTCTCGGGTTGGATTGGTGACCTGGTGGATCTTGGACCAGAGGGCCTCTCTGGCCGGTCATCGGGGGCCACCTCCGGCAGTAGGTCCCGTAGCATTTTGCCCATCCTGCCACCCTGTTGTTACACCACTATTTATATGCAAAGAAAAAGATGGATTGAAGTCGACAATTTCATGCTCAGGAGTCGTCAAGGACTACAATACCTTCATGTGTTGGGTTGATACTACTGATCAGCTGATGACTTTGTGCAATGCTGAAAGAAGATTACCGAAATCATGGTAAAGATTGTTTTTGGGAATTCTGGATGTTGTATTTGTCAATTCCTATAACATAAATGGTCCGATATTTGAAAAAAGTCTGTAAAATTTTTTTAGAAGATCCTTTGCACATGGTATGATGACTATGAAGGATATCGGTAAGAATAAAAGGTCATTTATATATTTTTCACCAAGCCCTCATCCATTCAAACAACACAAGTCATACTATTCCACAATGAGAGATGTAAGATTGGAAAACAGAGGCATACACTGTCCCTAATTTGTAAAAATCAGATGAAGATGTGAAGTATGTAGAATGAAGAAAATACAGTCAAAACATCATTCCAAATGTTGCACTACAATGTCTTTTGTGTCTGAATGAGCAAAAAGAATGTTTTTTTTTTTTAATATCATGAAGCAAACATTTCATACCAAAATGAACATAATTGATTTTAATTGCTATTTCTGTATGTCATGTGATACACAAAGTCCCTGACGGTACTTATTTGTACCGGCTTAGTAATTAGCACTTAGAGTTCCAAAAAAAATTTGAAAAAATTATGTGTGTTTAATTTCAAGTACCTTCATACAAATATATAATTGAAATTATAAATTTCCCTTTTTTTCCAATAGCCGGTAGGAAAGGGTTAAGACCTGATGTTATTACCAATATCATTAATAAAGATACAGAACAGGATTGGACCTAGAAGCGAGTCCTGTGGGACACTAGAAGTGACATTGAATTCGTTTGATAGGTGACCAGCAACGCGTACCTGCAGATGCCTGTTGGTGAGGTACGAGTGCAACAATTTCATTTCTTTAGATGTGACACCATAAACATGCAGTTTGTTAGCAGGACTTCATGGTCCACCATATCAAAAGCCTTGCTGAAATCTGCGCAAAGTGCATGTACTTCTTAACTTTGCTCAGTGATTTTAGTTTTTAGGTAACATATCCGTGCAAATTAGATGTGGTGGTTTTGGATCTACCGCCAAAGAAACCATGTTGTCTGGTAATTATAATATTTTTGAAAGCAAACGTCAATTGTGGTAGGACTATTTTCTCCAATGGTTTTGCAAGTGATTACTAGATACTTATTGGCCTATAGTTAGACACATTTGATTTATTTCAAGTTTTATGGATGGGGCTGATGTAGGACAATTTCCATGAATCAGGAAAATTATCAGTTTGCAAAGATTTCCTAAAGATATGTCTGATAGGCTCACATAAACCCACTGCAGTTTTTTAGAAAAATATTTGGTATTCTGTCGACTTCAGCACCTTTATTAATGTTTAGCGAGGACAATTGATGATAAATCTCATCAAAATGGGCTTCAAACTCGGTGATGTATGCATATGTAATTTCATTACATTTTGTAATCTCTTCTAGGTTACCAGCAGGATCAAGTGGTCTGTCAGGTGGAGTTTTGTAAATACTTTAAAAAATGAAGCAAACAAATTACTGACCTCATAACCATTATTTGCAGATGTATTATCCCAAGCCACGTTTGATGGAATATCAACACCACTACGGCATTTATTCTTTAAAAAGCTCCAGAACTTGCTTGTATTATTTTTGAAGCCATTTTCAACCTTATCTAAATAGTTTCGATAACAAGGTGCACTTAAGTGTTTTTTTTTTTTAGACACCGAGACCTCAGCTTACCAAAATAAAATAATTACTGTGTTTTCTTCATTTTGAAGTTCCTATGTGCTGTTTTCTTTGCCTAATAGTGAATATGAGTTTATTGGAGAACCAGCACGGATATTCTCTAATTTTTTTTTTTTTTTTTTTTTTTTTTTTTATTTAATGGGAAAAATTCAGCTATTCGTTTAAGTAGGCCTACAATGGAACCAATTCATTTTATAACTATTGTCTATTTTTTATAGATCAGTCCAATTTACCCTAAGGAAATAATTCAAGGCTGCATAGTCAGCACTTTTGAAGTATCATTCTGTTTCATGTTAGAACAGAATTTAAAATGAGCAGAGAGTGCTGGGTGATATTTGTCATCAACAATTGGTAGTGTTTTGTCAATAATTATGTTGAGGTCACTGAAGCAAAAGTCCAGAATTCGACACTGTCTTTGTGGATCTTATTGAGTTGGAGACAGCCAGCGAGAAGAAATTTCTCATTTAACAGGGATTCACAATCTAGCTGCGACATACTGCTACAAATTTTGTAGTCACCAAAGATCAATAGTGTACTATTAGGACACTTCTATTCTAGGAATTCCATTGACATACTTGATAGTTTTGTAGTATCACCACTTTTGTTCAAATCAACAAATTCAGCTCGAAGATTCATCAGGTGGTTTCGCTGCTCCCAGGTCAAGTGAGGTTTAAAAAGAATTTTGTTGTTGCCTGTGTAAACAGTTTTAGCCTTAAGTAAACACCTTGCATTAGTTACTAATGGTGTATTGATGAGAAATGGACAGGTTTTTCCATCTACTGGATGACCAATCCTACGCAATTTGACGTTGGAAAGACTGTCAGCTGATTGAAATAGTAATACTTTAGCTAGTAGCTCGCGATTGTCATGTAAGCGTTCAGCACCAACCTGTTTATTAGACTCTGAAACATTGTAGACACTCACATTGTTTCCTTTTATTTGCTTCGGCAATAATATCCTCAGCTTTTGTACCATTGATGTTTGGACTGCACTCAAAAGCCACCAACTTGAATTCAAATTCACAGACTCTTTTATATAGTTGTGCAATGTATCAAATAATACTGCTACATTAAATTTTTGAAATCACTTTAATCATTTATGATAACTCTTTAGTTCCCCTATCTACTATTGACATAAGTATGGGAAGCAATTTGGACAGTGGTCTATCAGCAATTCCAATTTCAACACACAAAGTTAAGTTTGGTAGAGACTTCCAACCAAATTATGATGATTGTATAATAGCAACTAACATACAAGGTGTTATCCTTATGGTCTGAAATTTGCACACATTCTTTAGGTGATAACTATTAAAAAGTATACCTGACAGCTAAAAAACATGTACCTTAGAAATAAATTCGCGTGAATGCATAAATATTACCACAAGCAGTAATGTCCGCTGATCAGTAGTAACCTTATTTAAATGTTTTTGTCATCAATGGTAGCACCTTGACGTCAATAGATGGCAGCAAATGTAAGATGGTGGGCCTGTTCTCATGAATGTAAATGCATTGCATGTAGTAACAGCAGATGTAACATAGTGGGCAGGTTTTTATTAATGCAACCCAACAGTATATTTCCACTTGAAAATCAAACCAGTTTAAATTATTAATAAAAATAATCATGTTTTACGCTGTAACAAAGAGTGTCAATTTCATTTCAACCTAACCACACCCAGTGCCTCCACGAAATGCAGTAAATATAACATTTCCAAAACTGCATATATCAACCACCTTTCACCACAGAAGGTTTGCCGTCATGCAAAGCGAGTTAGCATACTACTGATACTGGATGTGAAATGTGTCTGCTGTACATGAATGAATCTTGTAAACTGAACTTTTTGTGTACCGTTTTGCCATTCCCAACATGCCACATAGGAGCGGAAAGCAGATCTCTCTCCGAAATTGAAGGCTAAGAAACACTTGCAATAGACTTCAACAGATAATGACACACACTGCTTTCATAGTAATATGAGTACACTAGCAACATTTCAATAAATTTACTTAATTAACCATACTTGACGGCTTTAATGTATATATTTTCTTAATTAACCCCCCCCCCCTTCCGAAGGTTCTTGTATATCAATTTCAGACCATAAGGACAATTTCTTGGGGATTCATTGCTACTTACCACAGCTCAAACGTCAGTATCTCCTTCACATGATGCATCTGTTTACTTGGATGATTCTTAGTATTAGGAGTCTAACTTTGCTTGCCAATGGCTTCCTAAATAAAGATGGGAAGAACAAAGGGTGGTCCAGGTTTCCACTGGCCCTTAGAACAGCCTCTTAAGGATGATAAATCAGAAATGATCAAAAGCGTGGGAGAGAGGGAGCCACTGCAATAAATACCCAAATGATTCCTCAAAGCCATTAATTCTAACTGGTGGAATGAATATTCAGAGATGATTTTGACAGCAGTTTACTGTAATATTAAAGTGATGTCAACATTGATGATTTAAGAACAGAATTACCCAGAGCTTCGAAAGATTTGAAATCAGATAAGGCAGTTGGGACTAATGCAAAACTTCTAAACTCCTAGGAGAGAGAGGAATCCAAAGATTATTCAAACAGTTATAAAACAGGAGAGATTTTGACTGATTTAAAAAAAATGTATCATCTCCATATTTCTGAATTAAGTACTTGCTGCAAAATGCAAGAATTATTGCACCACAAGTACATCATCACATGCTTCAAATTACAGAACAGGATAATGTACAGAATAGATAGTATGTAAAGATCAGTTTGGGTTTAGGAACATTCACAGTAGAAGAGAAGCTATTCTCGCTTTAACGATTAATACTTTCATGGTGTTTGATGATTTAGGGAAAAGCTTTTCATAATGTTAGTTGGGACAAGATGTTTAAGATTTTAAAAAAGTTGTCTAAAACATCAAGTAGAAGAATATTTTATAATCTATATAACAATCAATTGGCTATAATAAAAGTAGAGATCTTGAGAGATGTCAGTTAAAAAGGATGTGAAACGAGGTTGTAGGTCTATCTCCATTAATATTCAACTTGTATGTAGAGGAAGCAGTAAAGGATGTAAAAGAAAAATTTGAATGTGGTACAAGTGTTCAGCGAGAAAAAAATCAGTATACACTACAATTATATGATTAGCAGAACAACTGAGGATCTAGAGTTTGTGTTATTTCCACACCAAACATACCCTTTCTTTAGTCTTGCCATCTGCGGCAGGTGCATCAGTACTGATGAACAATCCTTTTCAGGTACTCCCAAAATTGATCATAAACTTCTTTTGTTACCCTGTGGATCCTGAACAAAAGCAAATCTCACTTGCTGTCATTCACCCTCCACGTAACTACTCCGTGTCCGGCACCTCTAAAAACCTATGACAACCCTGTATTCATCATCCCGTATTCTCATGGTCTCGAATCAATTAGTAAAATTATGCAATGTGGGCTGACTTCCTACATTCCTACTCACCACACGTCTCAGAAGACTACTCAAACTCAAGAACCTCTTGGTTCACAAATAGTCCCCCTTTAGATTCTCCACGAACACCCATGCAGCAGACTATTGCAATATTTACAGCAGGCACACAGCTACTACGACCCAATCCAATTCGATCACAGAGGAAATCTTTCTCTGTCTCTGACCATGCACTTCATAAACCAGCTCGTATCAGAATGAACAGTCGCAGAAAAATAGTCTATACTTATTACATCATCCAGTAGCAGCCCATAGCAGTTCTCTCAAATAATCTCAACAACTGTTTACAGATGAAGATGCCAAAGTTTTCCTAAAAACTGACACTGTGTCTGATCTCCGTAAGTAGGAACAAGCTTACCATAATTTCTCGGATACCAGATTTTCATCAGTTCTCAATTTTCGATAAGACCTTATCTGAAAACCCGACACCTTTTGTTTATTTACTTTTTTTGTACAGTTTTGTTCAATTATAGCTTCATTATTTATTCGCGATTAAACTTTACAGTTTAACATAGATGCATATCTACTTGTGTGTTCACCACTCCTGCTATATATGTTTTCTTGTTTTAGAGTTATCAATATTTCATTTTGAATTTACCCCTCCACACCTACCTTGTTCTCCACTCCAAACAGTCATGTGGCAAACATTGATGTACGCATGATGGTGCTCTGAGTGGCAACTTACTCTAAATTGTAAAAAGTGCAAGACAATGAGCATAACTAACAAAAGAATCCGATTGTTCAGAAATACGAGTTAAACAATACAGTTATTGATATGGTCGATTCTATTAAATATTTGGGAGTAACAGTACAAAGGAACATGAAATGGGACATACACATTAATTCTTTAGTAGGTAGAGCAAATTCTAGGCTGCGATTCATAGGTAGAAATCTTGAAAAATTGTAATGAACAAACAAAGGAGATAGCGTACAAATCCCTTGTGCGTCCACATTTGGATTATTGTTGTGCCATTTGGGACCCGTTTCGTAAGGGATTGATCGAAAGTATAGAGAAAGTACAGAGAAGAGCCGCTCGATTCGTGACCGCTTGCTACAGTCCTTATGAAAGCGTCACAGAAACTGATTAGTAGATTAGGTTGGGAGTCTCTGGTAGATAGACGACACACGTTTCGTTTAAACTTATTGGAAAACATGCGTACTCCAACTTTCACTCATGAGTGTAGTGAAATACTTCTTCCACCAACCTATTTGAGTCGGAAGGACAGGAAAGATAAAATTAGAGAAATAAGGTGCCGGACTGATTCTTATATGAATTCTTTTTTCCCTCGTACCATTAGGGATTGGAATGCACAGCAAAGAGATTAGCTTTGGTGCTGAGCACCCTCTGCCACCACAATTTTGTGAATTGCAGAGTATATATGTAGATGTAGAATATGATTTTTAACTGAATATTGTACAAGTGTGTTCATTGCAGCCCTCCTGGCTCAATTTTTTGGTGAGCAGTAGGTTTATTTTCCATAACCTTTTTTTATTTATATATATTAATAACTAGAATGCAGCAAAGATCATGATATCACTACAACAGCATTTCTTTACACTAAACTATGATGTCACACTAGGCAGGGATTGACATATACATCACACATGTAACTATATAAGTCACTAGCAGGATCTGCACGGAAAAATAAGGTTTTCTTCCTTTTAAAAAATAATTACAAAACAGTATAATGAATACTTGTAAATTACATTCAGTCTACAGTAATAACCAATCCCCCCCCCCCCCCCAAAGCAAATTAAATAAAGAGATGGAAAAAACAGAGAAATTTACACTAAAATATCTAGAACATTTAGAAACCAGAAAATCCATTATCCATCAGAACCCAATGGTTCAATTATGCGATGCAATACCTTAATTGAACTATAAAGTTTTTTCCCCTGTCCAGATTGTATTTCAACCTAACCACAACCACTAAATACATAGTGCACAGAAAACAGTTAAAAATACGGCCAACACATTCCCTAGGCATTACTGTTCAACAAAAAGTGCACATGAAGCAGACAAAACAGATAAGAAAGAAGTAATACAAATTGTTGGGTTCCATGCATTATTAATTGATGTGTAGCAGCCATTATGATGAATGTGCTCTTCCACATGCAGTACAAACACTAATTTTGAAGGAGCTGCATTAGCAGAGGTTGTGGTTAGTTAAAAATGCACACTGAACCAGAATGATTAGTAATATTCCGTGCTGCCTAAATGATTTTGAGTGAAGAAGGCGGCTACCATGCCAAATTCTGAATATAATGACGTCACAAAAGGCAATTAATGATATTTTGAACCCATATGGAGAAATTTTTCTACTGGCTGTGCTCTGAGCAATAACCAAAAAGTTATAATCTTACAGATCTCTTAATAAGACTATGCATCGGGATTATTGGAGATCGCCAATCCGCCAGGAATTGGCGTCATAAAATTGCATTGGTCAAATGCAAGACTCTGCTAAAGCTACTTTTGGCAGTACATTTAATGGTTTCTTTCTGGTTCAGTCTGTTTTACAACAGAATTACTGCTTGAATTTTTTTTTACTTATGGCTTTACGCCTCGTCAACGTCATTAGAGGCTGGATGGGACTGGGGACTAGGAACGGGAAGGAATTTGGCCAAGGCCTATTAAAGGATTGAGTGATCTGGGAAAACCATGGAAAACCCAATCTGGATACCCCTATGGGGATCCGAACCGTAGTTGACACAAAATGTCGCTCAACATTATTTCTATGCAATTTGTATTTTCATTTTGTTTCTTTTGTGTATTAGCACTTATAACTATGATGTACGAGTAATAATAAAGAACACACACTATATTACATAATAAGCGATTATTTACAAAATACCTAAACAATAATCATTACACTAAAATAATATTCTAAAGAACCGTCCCATCCTTCTTCGTCGGAAGCTTCATCTAGTGTCTGTCATCTTCTGTCTCGTTCCAGTACTCAGGTCCCATGAAAGTGACATTTTAATAGTTTCTGGTTTCAATAATTTCAATTTTTGTGGGGCTTTGGGCCTGATGATGCTCAAATACAGATCAGTTGTCAATAAAAGCCTATTAATGACATGTTCCACTGATCCCAGCAAAATTTTCTAGAGTATCTCTCCCTAAATTGTAGAAAATATTTTGGGTAATATCTAGATTGCGATACCGCTGCAACCACTTACCACCTCGCGTTGTAAACACTTCCAGATGGAGAGAGTATGAAGTCACTACATGTGACATGTTTAGCCTTCGGTCGATTTGTGAATACACGTGAGGCCATAGAACCTAACGCAACCAACAGTAATAATTAATAAAAAAATTACAGATTGAAAATGTTAAAGAAAATTATTACTTCCGCTGTTAATATTATTAAAATATCAACAACATTCCGTACTGATATGATTCATTAGTAACATCCAGTAATGTCATTAGTAACGTTGCTGTAATTATTAGTCACAATTCCATTGATTTGTATTTGATTCCATTCTTCTATATTTCATCGTGTGGCTGAAATTGCTATTATAATCATTCATACGATATAAAATATTTATTAAAAAAAGACTTCATCAATAACCATTTGCGTTTAGGTTGTTATGCAGCCTGGACTATACTAACAGACATAGATGCGATTTGGAAATTGGGTATCAGCAATATCGTGTGTGATGGTTACGTTTCACTGTGGTCCAGACTGCATTACTACGTAAACGAAAGTAACAGACATAGATACGACAGAAGTTAGGTATCCGCAATACGGTATTCAATAGTTATGTTTCAGTGTGGTCCAGGCTGCATCAGAACCTCATCGCAAACGAATTCATTCCTGTATTACTGGTGCAAAATTAACTATTTCTCGATATTAGACGTATTAGTGAGGGACTACTTCCCGTGGAAGGTCCCGTTAGTGACATTTAAAGCTGCGAGCGGAACGTATACAATCACTTCAGCACCGTAGTGACGTCATAGTCTCTCCATCCGGAAGTGTTTACATCAGCGAGGCGGTAAATGTTGCAGCGGTATCACGATCTAGATATTACCCAATATTTTTTATACCTTTGCTGTTGCTTCGGACAGAGTGCCTATAGGTAAAACTGCATGCTCTATTATAATCTTAGTAACTCGTAAAGCTGACACTGGATGCCAGAGGTTCATTTAAAATTACACCTTAAACCATTTCGCAACAGTAATTTTTTTTTTGTTTCTATCTTGAGCCCACCAGATACCATTCAAATAATAGTAAAAAATCTGTCAATCAATGTTTTGTCAATACCTGTAATCTCTGCGAAAATCGTTTCCTACAATCAGTCAAATCATCGATAGTTTTTTTAGGTCGACCCACATTGGACGGATTGGATTTTATTATAGTGGATTTCGAACATCCTTGAAAAAAATCATGGTATTTCTTTAAAAATAAACTCTCAGTTCTCTTAGCAGCTTGACATTTTGTTTTAATTTCCAATTTAAGCTTTGAAAACGTTTGTTTGAATCTTCGAGTTTGTTCGGCCGTGAATGTCAGTTGATTTAAAATATTTTTCCCTATTAATTCCAACTTTTGCACGAATTCATTTCCTTTCTAATGTTTACTCACATCATAAATACTTTTTGGGTCATGAGCTTGATACCAGAAGAGCCCATAGCAAAGAAAATATTAGATGAATTAATATGACAGAAAAAAATGAAGTTTATTTTAAAGAATCTAGATTTTTTCAATAAATAGTTGTTTCGCACTTTTTGGCACCTAAATCTCAATGTAACTCCAAGATAGTACACTAAACTAAAACCATACAAGAAATCAGACCCAGGAAAGGTTGGGAAATAACACAAAATTACTATTTAAGAATTTTCGTAATAAAAAAATGCGTACAAATTGAGTCATCTGGGAAAAATGTACAGAAATAAAGTTGTGCGATACTTTTGGATGTATGTTACTATTATTTTGGTTCTAGGTACCTGACTTTACAATATCCATGATTAAAATCATCTCTACTCACTTAACATCACTCACAAATTAAAATAGTACAACTTATAACTTTCTTGTTTTTGTTAGGTAACAGTACGTCCACCTTGCAATGTGTTCAGAAGACGGGGTGGGAAATGGAGCTTGTCTAAAAAAACCAAGCGGGCTGTTGTTCCATAGACATTTGCCATGAGTCAAGTAGATAAGGGTTCTTGGAATTTGCTTGTAATTTTTATTTGACTTTTGATTGGGTTTTTTGTGTCAAATACCCCTGTGTTCATCGTCCTCCCGAATGTGAGGCTAGAGCGGTAAGTGTTCACCCACCATGCTTGGTTACTGCTTGAAAATAAGATGTCTTGCGACTGACTACAGCAGTATTAATGAATGTTGTTGAAGCAGAATCGTTATCTACAGTAGAGCCTATGCATCTCCACTTAAATACTGTAATCGGTAACACGTTAATACGTCGGAACCTACAAAGTTGTCCTATCGGGCTGAAATTTGATACAACATTCCTTAGGCGATAATATTTGACTAAAGTTTATAACATAAGCTTCGAATATATGGAAGTAAAGTGAAATCACTCGAAATGTGGGTAGATGCAAACATGTTATTACACAAGAAATACGCCTACACGTTATTACAGGTTGATATTTATTCTGCGTGATTCTTACTCTTAATTCTTGGGCCAGGCTGCATTTCACCCTAACCACAACTGTGATTATCTACAGCTAGCGAAATAAGTTCTCAATACACATGTACCTCTCCCTGTCTCTACCCGCAATTTTATCCAACAATGAAGACTAAAAAACACGTGGAATAAATATCAACAGCTATTAATAAGCATTTATTGTTTAATAACATGTATATGCACCTACCCACATTTCGAGTGATTTTACTTCATTTACACATATTCAAAGCTTACATTATACACTTTTAGTCAAATATTATCACCAAAGGGATGTTTGTTCCAAATTTAAGACCGATAGGACACTTTTTGTAGGTTCCAACATATTAATGTGGAGCCCTGTAATCTTACATACTACATACTTATATGTGGTACCACTAGTGAAATTTGTAGCTATGTGTACTGCATGTGTCATACACACTACACTGACATGTCATTCTGTGTGCAGAGAAACTGGGATTACTGGAGATCGCGATTCCGCCTGGAGTTGGCATCATAATACTGCAGTGGTCAAATGCAAGACTCCGCTAGAAATACTTTCCGAAGCACATTTAACGGTTTCATGATGGTCCAGGCTGTATTACAAACTAATTTCTGGTTGAAAATAATACGTCTTGCAACTGACTGCATCAGTATTCCAACGATATTATTTAATGTTTTTGTAGCGGAATCGTGATCTCCAATAGACCCGAGGGGTATTATCTAACAGGCAATACCGCTCGCCTCGCGCTGTTAACTTGTCGTCATAGCGACGTCACGTTCACATACAGTCAATTTTTGTGACTATTGCAGACGTCCGATAACACATCAAACACTGGACATCTGGTTGTGTTATCGGACATCTGCGGCCGCTTACCAGCGGCCGCCTGCATCTGATCCACCTTCAGGATATCAGTTTATGATGATATTGCACAGTTTTAAATTATTGTGACCGAGCGTAGCGAGGGCACAATACACACAAAAATTGACTGTACGTGAACGAGACGTCACTATGACGACACATTAACAACGCGAAGCGAGCGGTATTGCCTGTTAGATAAAACCCGACCCGAGAAACTTAACTACTTGTCGAAATTTGTGACCTATTATACAAGGTTCTTAGCTTTATTTTTTGACTCGAGGAATGAATTTGGGCTTGGTCTTTAGAAGTCATCATCAATTATCTGCTGTTATTTCACATGAAAAAACTGAAATCAGCATTGAAGGACTAATGAAGTAATCTGCTTCGTTCTAAATGCATGGCTTGAATTTGAACTCATTCTAAAATAAGTAAATTGCAGAGTGTTACTAACAGTTTTTTCTGGTTTACCTTTTAAAATAATAATGTTTACAGCTTAACATTGCAAACACCTACATTGAAAGTTATCACTTATGATTTCATAATAGCATTCTATTGCAGTGATAATACATAAAAAATATTAAAAAGTGCAAGTGCAACACAAAATATTTGTGAAAGGATGTAAAACAACTAGCTTTCTATGGCTAAAGGGATCATTATCATGACTTAATATTCATTTTCACTCGTCATTTTCCCAAGAAATGGATGAGAAAATAGTTCCTTCAAATTAGGTATGTAAAATTTCATTGGTATTCTATAACTTTCCAAGCAGCCCAGATGTCAATGCGAGTGTGGGGGCATGTGTTCCAATCTACTTGTTTACTGGTTATAGTAAAGGCGACTTTTGCACTTTTAATAACTGAATTTTTCCATAAAATATTTGTATACCTTCAATCAATAACAATAGGTTTTGTTAAGAATATTTTAAGCGTATTTTGACGATTTACGACAACTGGTTAAGGTATTTGAATATTAGCAGAGAGAACAATGTAAAAGTAAATAATGCTTCAAATAAATGTACAAATCAAATAAAATGTAATAAAAGAACAATGATTCCGACGCTGTAAATCGCCTACATCTCAACTGTATTCAGCGACTCCTTTTCTAACTATTACGTGCTTTTCACAAACTAATCGCTTAACAGAAGTACATTCATGGAAATAAAAATAACAAAACCTTAAAATTTGTGTAACAAAATTAAACTACTAAGCAGAAATTAGAACTTTAGCATAAAGCAGCACTGCATTTCACATTGTCGACGAATAGCTGTTTACAAGTTTTTATACAATCATTCACAAGTGAGGTTATGTTGATATGTTTCGAAAAACAATTTAATTTCAAAACCATTACCACTTAGTACTTACTTGATTTTGGGTTGACTGACTTTGTCCTACATCCAGCTGCGAAGCCTGCGTCTGACTCTGCGACGGCAAAGTGAAATCAGTAAAATCAAATTCTGATCCTTGAGTATCAGCACCTATAAGGTCAGCTTCTTCCGTGTCCAAAAACGTTAGTGTCTGGGAACTGGGTCCATATGCATCGACGCTCATTTTGGACAGATGAAATTCTCGTAAATAAGTGAAAACAATGTAAAATTACAATAAGCGCTAATTACAGCGTTAGCTTGACCAATAACTATCTTTTTAACACGAACGCACAGACGCCATATTCTCGACTTCTCGACACTCTTGTTACGTCAGCATTTAGTCATGAGGCCACTCAGACTGATCAGAGCTGCCAACAGAATTTTGAAGAAGCAAAGGGGCAGCTTACAGAAATATGAATTTCGTTGTAGTAAATGACACAAGAGTTCTTGATACATAGAGAACTTTAATCAGAAATGAACAGACTGCTTTTTTCAATTCACATATTTCACTTATCTGTTAACTGATAAGATAAGATATATTTTTTTATGGCATCACTAAACGACCTTGAAAATGCAGTACTACGTTGCGCAAAAAGAAAACAGCTATCTGCTTTCTCAAGAATCACAAGGAACAGAAATGATTTACAAAGAACTTAACAAATTATATACATAATCCTAGAAAAAAAATTGTCATCTGACTGAAATCATTCAAGAAACCTTGATGAGGACTATCTTTCTGTGGAAAATGAAGACTGTTAAAAATCTAGGATTATTAAGAAACTTAACAGTCCTAGAAGGGAAAGAAAATATGAGCTTATAGACTTTGTGTAGAATCTTTGCGATAGCCTGTGTTACATTTTAACATTACCGCATATTATCTGTTTTACGCTTCAGGAAACAGTAGTTTTTGTATGCTTTTATGATTATAAGAAATCTTTGTAACGATAATAGTAAGAAAGGGAAGGGAAGGGAGAACGTGACAGCTGAAACACTATAAGAGTGTGAGAAAATTTTCCTTCGTAGATAAGGGAGTCAGGGGATTGAATAAATTACCCAGAGGAGTGATGAACAATTTACCAAAAACACTGAAAGAATTTAAATTTAAAATTCATAAAGGATAAAAGTAGGCAGGTACAAGAAGTGGGGAAATTTGGTGTGTAACATGCGCCCCATGGTAATTAAATGAAATTAAATCTATGTGAAATTGTTTCTTTTTATGAAGAATAATCAAGCAAGATATAGAACCAGTTTCATAATACATTTTTTTTTGGTACAGTACACATTTATATATATTTCGCAGTAAAATAATATAACATTGTAAGAGCGTAGTTAGTGTCATCAAAAATACAATGATTTAAAAGCTTTTTCAACCAAGCTGGGTCGTTCAATTATTTCATAAGAATTGACGGCTCTTTATTTCTAAGGAGTTGGGATATTCTTAAGAACTACAATGATGTATCGAAACTTATCACAAGTTCTTTTTTTAAAAAAATTTTCGTCCATTCCTCTTTTACCTGAACAACAAACCTAAGAATCACATAAAGATGACGAAGATACACTAAACAGCAATACATGATAAAGAAATTTCCTGCAAAAAAATTCAATTAATTTTTATTAAAAAAAGTCCTAAAGAAGGATTTTCTTTGCAAAAATTTTCTCTTGCAATTAAGAAAGAATAAATTACCGAATAACACGCTGAAAAATTAACTTGGAAGCTTAAAAATCGTGTAATGCAAAAGTCAGCGAACAGAAAATTTTAAATTAAATTAAAATACAAAAACGGAAAAAAGCTCATGTGGAATGAGACTGAAGAATGTTGTTATGAACATTTGTTTAGATACTAATTTTAAAAATTTTACATATACATTCAGTCAACAACTACGTAATATATATAAGTACCAAAAATAAAACATTCATTGATTAGCGTATCATCACGACGGGTACAAATTTCAGTTTCTCCAAGACATTTCAATCTCGGTTTTCTTTTAAATTCATGTTTATGAAACTACAGTCCAGAAGTTAGGGGCGCCGATTCAGTGGGTGCTAGGGGGCTCCAGCACCCACGAGAGGTAAGCGGCGGGTGCGGAGCACCCATGAACATACGCATCTAAACTAATCAGTAATTGACCTTGGGTGACACCAGTATTACCTACCTCCAACGTTGCGTGGTGAGGCAAGACGTCTTGACGAGATTGCGCTTGCTTACGATGCGAGCGTATGCGACTGCGCGTCCAAGGATAAAATAAACACTACTTTATGTCACACCTAAC
This sequence comes from Vandiemenella viatica, assembly GCA_031002005.1. Classification (NCBI taxonomy): domain Eukaryota; kingdom Metazoa; phylum Arthropoda; class Insecta; order Orthoptera; family Morabidae; genus Vandiemenella; species Vandiemenella viatica. The sequence continues at coordinate 129,443,511 of JARYHS010012519.1, read as the reverse complement.
ACCGTCTAGTGTGCAATAAATAGGTGTTGGTTGGATTGGTGAAAAACATCATAGATTCCGAGTTAGTATTCCGTTCTGCTAGGACCTATGTCGGACCATCTCCTGAATAGCGAGCGCCAGGCAGGCACAGAAGCAAGCCAAACAACTCACCCCACGCGCAAGTACTAGCCCGCCATCCGCCGCATCTGAAGAGTCCGCCGCGCGGCCAGCGCTTTCGCAGTTGTGTTGCTTTCAGTCAGTCAAGCTGGTAAATAAAAATTTATGCTTTGAGAGCACGCCGCGCGTTGCGTTATCGTGTTTATTTCGGAAAATTATTAGCTTCGACAGATAAATTTGTTGTTCGAAATCGTAATTTAATTACGTGTGGTGTTTTTCAGGAATTCCAGTGAAATTTGGTATAACCCCCCCCCCCCTCCCCACCCTATAATGATGTGAGATCTTGAGAGGACAGCCCCCTCCCCCCCACTGCTGACCGACCTCGTAACTTTTTGAGACTTTTTTTAAGCTCTTCTGCTTCCTAGGACGGTTATAATCCCGGATTCGGCGTCGTTTGTAGAATTTTTTTAGCTCTATTGTTCTTCAAGGAATTAAAAAGATGATTTGAGATTTCCGTCGATCCTCCCCCCTCCCCCCCCCCTTGGTGTGGTTTTGTCGGAATTACCCCTCCCCCTCGCCATTTCACCTATCATAATTAAGGTGTCCAAATCTGAAGTACTTGGAGTTCTGTTTAGTGCAGCTCAACAAATTCAACCAGAAAATGTCATTTCTCTAATTCATTTTAAGAGAAGGAAAAGGGCAATTTTAAAAGTAAGTGGTTGTTACATGATGGAGATATAGAGAAAATATTATTCCAAATTTGTAAAGAAACCATGGCTAATGGAATTCCTGCGCCGAAAAAGTCATTCAATGCATTCAATTAAAGTGGATCTTTATCGTGGAATAAAGGTTCAGAAAGGTATGAAAAGTTTGACGTTCATTTTTGTTTTTGTTTATTGTAGAACGGCAATTTAAAACGTGGCTTCAACTTGAAGATATTAAAACAGCTAGAACCACCCTCTTAAAAATGATTTCAATTATTTGTTGATTACTGGAGTTCTAGCTATAAGATGCCATAAGGACGACCATTCAAATTACATTCGATTGTTGAGGCTGCGATCACAGGATAGACCCGACTGGCGGCCTTCAGCGCGGCGGATATAGGTGGTTGTCACACGATATCACATAAGATCTGTATACAATTTTGAGTGACGAAGTAAAGCATAAAAAAATCAAAGCAGTTCAAAATGCGGTCTATTACTCAATTATGGTAAGTGAAACTATGAGTTTCAAATAATGAACAAGTCACTTTCTGCTTTCGTTGCGTTGACTCGAAGCTTAATGTAGGTACATGGAACTTTTATTGGCCTCTATAAAACGTTATCAACAACATCCAAAAATTTGTTTGAAATTTTCACTAAAAAGATTCAACATTTATGTCGAGATGTGTTTGGCTCTGTGTACAGATCACATTGTTTGTAGAACTTTTTCGCAAGGTCGCGGAATCGATCTTTTAACACTGGTAGATTTGTAGCTTCAATAAGGGCAGAGGTAGGAAACCTTGTGTCGAGATGTAGGGCTCTCTTCAGAGTTCTGTTTTAAATTGTTTTTAGGCGGCGATGATGTGTCGCGACCGCGTATCCCCACACTCGACAGGCGTACTCGAGTATCGGCCTGACCAATGAACAGTAAAGAGGCACACCCATAGATGCTGCGAGATTGCTGTCCCTGTTCAAAATTGGATACAGGCCTTGTAGTCTGGCACTAGCTCTTTTTCGAACATCTTCTATATGTACACGCCACGTCAGTCTATTGTCGAGTGTCATACCGAGATAGAGTACTGTTCTGGCCTATGGTATGTTTTATCCTTTTAATTGAAGCTGAAGGTTAGACTGAATTCGCTGATGAGGTCTCAATCTTACGGTGAGCATAATTGCTTGAGTTTTGGCGGGGTTGATTTCAATCCGCCACTGCATCGCCCAAGTTACTGTCTTCGGCACGACTTCCTGCAAGCGGAGGATTGTTACTGCCCTGCTGTTGCTGTTGGTAAAGAACTCTGTATGATTGGCGTAGGTTACAGTATGGACCGTTGGCTGAGTTGGCACGTCGGCAGTATAGAGTTAGTATAATGTCGGTCCTAACATCGAGCCTTGAGGAACACCTGTGATAATTAGTCGTCGAGATGAAAGTTCTGCACCAACTCGTATGCAGAAAGTCCGTCCCTCGAGATACGACCACAGCAATTTGATTAAATGACGTGAGAACCTCTGGTCATATAATTTCATCAGGAGCCCAGAGTGCCAGACTAAATCAAAGGCTCGTGGTATGTCTAAAAGCACCTGGCCACAATATTCCTCGTAGTGGTACCGTAGTTGGTGGTGGGGAAGAATGCCGGATAGTTCGATGTGACGGTTTAGGCGCCTGAGTTGAGTTGACAGGGCGGTAATTTTGCGGCAAGTTTGGGTCCTCCCCGCGTGTTTCCACCGACGTGGGAGGTCTTCATCTGAATAATGGTGTTGAAAAGTTTAACAAGATAGTCTGCAGCTACCGGCGGAAGGTTCTTGAGGCACATATTTCCAATCTTGTCAGGACCAGTGGCTTTATGTGGATACACACAGCTGAGGATCTCCTGAGGAGTGACAAGCTCGACATCGTGCACTTCATCATCACCAGCCTCCTGGAGAGCATTTAGACGACATTTAACGATGGCCACCTGTTCGACGTCTTCTTGAGATGGTTGAAAATTTGTTTCGAACACATCCGCCAGCGCATTTGCTTTGTCTACAGAACGGTAAATGACGCCGAGCTCACCTTGGAGGGATAGAAATTTAATCCGTTTCTTGGTGAACCAACGGGTTTGCTACCAGAGTGTTCCATCTTCCGGACGTAACATCGAGAGGCGGGATTCCCACTCCCGATTTCGATTCTCCGACAGAGACACCTTCAGCTTTCGCTGGAGGCGATTTAACAACGTTCTGGTTGATTACGAAGGTTTCCGCGGTCACTGTATGTATTATCTTGGTTCTCCGGATGGAGCCGCGTCGATATAGTTAGGTTTAAATATATCGAGCGGCTCCACCTGGAGAACCAATATAATACAACGTTCTGCTTGCTGGGTTTCTAGTGAGCATCCACTCCTTGGCAACCCGGTTTTTGTGGTGGATCGCAGCAAGTAGGTGCGGTGGGAGATGAGGAGAAGAAGCAAGGCAAGTCTGCATTGGTGTCATAGCTGTAGTAACATTTTTGACTGTGCTTTCAAAGAATTCTAAGGCATCATGAGTGTTTCCGTCAACTGGGAAGTCTTCTAGCGCTTCCGTTAATACGAGTAACTCCCTGTACTTTCTCCAGTTGGTCTTCCGAAAGTCGAAGGCAGGCCTGTCTGTCGGCTGTCAGGAACCCACGCCAACTTGCACTATAACAGGCAGATGATCATTGTAGAGGCTGCCCCTACAGATGAGGACATCAAGGATATCCGGTCTGCCTCTGCCACTTGGATAGTGTGTAGGTTCTTCAGGTGCCCAAAGTATAACTAGTTGGCGTTATATAGCTGACGCTAGCGCTCCAAGAGTTAGTTCTTCGGACTACTACCTCGCGGAAACTTACTGGTCCAACTAGCCCATTTGATATGTGCACCCCCTGGTACAGATGGCGCTGCTTCTGTAAGTTGAGCGCATACTGGCCTTCATTTGCACAACTGCATTTTAACAGCAATCAAAGGAAAGGCAATTCATGTGCAATGCATCGCTAACTCGTTAAACCTGGTTGCTTTAGACACAATGAAAAAAAGGACCTGCAATAAGAGAGTATTAGCAAGAGAACTTATTGTCTTCGTATATTGTTCACAGAAATGCCAAGCTTCTTTTGACAGGCAGCTGGCGATGCTCAAAACCTTTATCTGCGGCCGTTTTGACATACAGGATGCTGCTGTGGTAAATCTTCCTTGAAACCTATTCTAAACAATTATAGTGCACTGCTATGTTTTTTAAACAACACAAAAAGTCAGAAAGATGATGCCGGAGCGAAAGCCGGAAAAATTCTTCACTGTTTTAAATCTCTTACTTATTGCTTTACGCCTCGTCGACGACTAAGGCCATTAGAGGCTGGATGGGACTGGGGGAAAGGAACGGGAAGTAATTCGGCCATGGTCTTTTTGAAGGAAGCATCCCGGCATTCGCCTGGAGTGATTTGGGGAAACCATGGAAAACCCTTATCCGGATGGGGATTCGAACCCGCGTCCTCCCGAAAGCGAGGCCAGAGCGTTAACCACTCACCTACCACGATCGGTTTTTTAATCTCTATTTACTATCAAATTTCTGATATAAATTCTGGATCTACAGGATCTCTGAAAGTAACTTTACAGAAGATTTAGCGCTTTACTAAAAATGCTATGACTCATTTGAGTAATATGGAACAAATTTCTTAGTGGCAAAATTATACAAGCAGCATGTACGTGAAAGAGGTCTTCAGAGATGTCTTTGATGTGGATCATTTGGTTCTTCATTGTAACTTGCTTTTAGATATTGCATAACCAATAAATGTCAGAATAAATAATATGGAAGACATAGATTCATTTATAATTTGTCATTGCGAATGTACTAAAGATTTGATACCTGACGTCATCAAATTTAAAAAAGAAAAACGTTTTAATCATGCCGGTATAGACGTCTACCACCAAACGATCGTTTTCAGCATTACGGAGATCAAAAACTTATTTATTGAGTAGGCTACTACAGACCGAGGGATGATAAACATTTTTAGGATAGGTATTTGAGGCAACGTGAAAATTTTTATAAACTTCTTTTGTAATGACTAAGTACAAAATCGAAGACCTGACTATTGAAAATAGGGGCTTAGCCGAATTATTAACTTTTCAAAATTTTATTTTCTTTAAAAACGTTTCATAAATATCGAAAAATATATTTTAGTTATGCCGAGGTTTGCAAAGAGTAATATCTCCAGGCAGAAAAAAATACTTTTTAAAGACAGGTCATTTCGGTGGGACTTTTTACCTGCCAGGTGAACGGGAATATTATAGTTGGTGTTAGGAAGAAGCAAGTTGATAAAAACAATTCCCAAAGGATCTATTCGTTTTAAGATTCTTATTATGTTTGATTCACGTGTTCTGTTTATATAATTAACAAAAATGAAGAAATAAATAATCTAAGTGAAAAAACAAAACAATCCAAGCATGATCCTCTGTCAGTGTTTTTTGAAAGGAGTTGTAAGAGGTCATTTTGAAAGCCGTTACTATTTGAGGAATTACAGGAATAATCGGTCGTCAGGAATTGGCAATCACCAACCACTGACCCGCTGATCGTGGCACGTGTAGGACGTCGCTCAGCTTGCAGTCATAAATTGCTGACGGAACCACGTTCGTCCACCAGCATTTCCGTGTCTCCAGGTTCCATAGAATCTTCGGATTCAGTAAAGGCCCTCCTTCTCCTTATCACTTTGTGTTCTGGAGGGCGAAGAAGAAGGGGATTTTATTAATACCATTGGGTCCGAATATCGAAACTTCAGACCTCGAACCTTCTGTTTTATTTTCTTTTAGCTGCGAATTCTGTAGAGTTTGCAATGGTCGGCTTTTCTGCTGCTGCTGGTGGAACCAATGAACCTGCTGTCAAAGTGCTCGGGGTCGTAGATGTGTTGCTACTGACATCCGCGGTCTTTGGTGTTGTGACGTTAATGGGTTTGGCACTACATTTGCATTGACATGAGCACATTTTGCCTATGTCCGCACGTCTGTGTAGCAACACTTTCTTTCCTGACGAAAGTTGACAAGGTTATTGCGAAGTTTGTTGCAAATATGGGGGGCCAAAGCACCTTAAATCACTTCTTAGCTTCACCATACGATATTCATCAAATTTGGTACCTTCTTTACATCGAGATACATTCGATACCCCTTGCGCCAGGTTGAATGTGACCAGTAGCATTTAAAACACACCTGTGGGAAGATGCAATACATACCAGGCTCATGTGCCGCTATTTTACATTTCCCACAGGTGGATTAGACTCCTCAGATGGCCATCGAATGCCCGCACAGCTGGTACTTAAAGCAGATCATGAGATCTGGTATATATGGGCTAACATTAAGATTTAAATAACCTACCTTCGTCAGAGTAGGAATTTCGAACATTAGGACAAAAGTGGCAGTCTTTTCAACTTTGCCATTTTCCTTTTGTGACATCTCACGAACATCAACATTTTCTGATACCCACTCCTTAAGGAATTCCTCGGTCTCTAAATCGGTCATATGCCAGCAGGCGATCACGCCTTTGCTGGTATTTAGTTTTATGGAGTTCACATTTTATGGCGAAATCCGCGAACTTAGGAGTAGGACAGCCTGCTTGCTGGTAGATGTTTCCAATAGCAATGTCCCGTTCCTCAACGTTTCATGGATTAAGGGTTCCTGCAAGAATCTGTGTCATTTACTGTATACAGAAAGGAGAGATTGTTCCAAAAGATCCCTCCTTCCTTGTCATTATGACGAAGGCATAATTTATAATACAGTTCTTCCTGTCAATCACTTTAGGTTCTCAGGAGGAGCGCTTTTGAACCCTCACCCACTTAATGATTATTTGGGACCACTCATACTGTAGGAAGTGAAGTAAATCATTAAAAAAATATATAGGTTGGACTATCCTCACGATCCAGGCAGTGAAGCCAAGATCCCCCTTCTCCAATATATACGATTTTCCATTGTCACACCCTATGGTAGTTGTTGAAGCATGCACAGAGTATACAATGACACGAAATCTTCACAGGTTTGCCGCCAGCTGATATTTTCAAAGGACAAGCTTTCGGCGGCTTGCTCTGCCGCCATCATCAGGTCAATTGTGCTTGTTTCTCATACAGAGTATACGATCTTAGGGAACTGGTGGCACTAACCAGTTCCCAGCTCAGATACCACAGGCTTGCCAAAACCAAATCTGGCACTTGCATTCCAGGCTCCTGCTAGATCTTACTCCCACTCTTTGCTTTCTACATTTTAGGAACTCCTCTACCCAGCATCTTTTTTTAAATCCATTTCAATTGTTTTCGTCTTATTTAGTATCATTTTATGGCTCATTCTTTCAAATGTCTTAGAAAGATGTAGTACATTTTATCTGAAATATCTTGCATATAGCCCAATAACTGAGATTCACTTTGAATGTCTTTGACTAAAGTCATTTTGTCCAATTGATAACCAAACAATTTTCTAACAGAAATTTCAGGTGTGGTTGCGTATTGATCCCTCCATTAATTTACCTACCACTGATGTTAAACTAATCATCTTGTAATTTTAAACCCTATTTTTTGCCCCTTTATGGACCAATATTACTATTACACTTTTCCAGTCCTCTGGTATGCAAAAATTCTAAATAACATTTAAAGGGAAGGCTGTTTTCTAATGTCTCTAAAACATCTGAATATTATTATCTACACAGGCATCTTTACACTTTCTTCGTTGCTTAATTACATCCTCAGAATGAATGTCATATTTTTTTAGCCTGTTCATTTATACTTATTTGGACAAGTTCCTCATCTTATTTACACCGGCCCCTCATTTTCCTCATTTCTGAAACACAGTCCCTAATGGTCTCATCAAAACAGTTACTTAACACCTCTCCCTTCATATCCTCAGTAAAATCTTATCAATACTCATCTCTAATTGTCTAAATAGCTTCCCTTTACCTTTTTTTCTAGTATAGCCTTAGAAATTTGTATATGCTTCATTCAGTGTTCCCCAAATACCCACAATATTTTCCATAAATCTCTCTTTAGCTATTCTCTTTGCAGCTATTAATTCATTGTTTAGTTTTTTTTCAAGAGTTCCCATTTGCCTTGCTGTCTCTTATCTCTGCTATGTCCTCTTCTTACTAGTCTCTTTGATCTCTCAACCTCCATAATATAGTTTTTAGGTCTGTATTTCTCTTTATTTTGGTATGAATACAAAATGGCATATCTGATGGCATAAGTATTAGAACTCAGCCCATGGAGCTCACTAATGAGCTTCAACCATCAAAATCAACATAAAGGACATCAAATGTGACAATTATCTCTTTTTTTGTCACAGATGTATTTTACACTTTTAAATTAGCATCTGTGAGCCAACACTCTGCTCTCACAATTCTTTAGCTTGTGCTTTAGACATGCTACATCCCAGAGAACTGAAAGTAATCCACTCTTCTTGAAGGAAGGAAGGATTACATACCAAATCTGAAATCAATTAAATGCAAATTTATGGAGATCTTTATATCAATCTATATGCGTCTTTTTTTCATTGTTATTATATGGAAAAAAGTTGTTTTTAATTGAAAATGATTACCATACTTTAAGAAAGCATATCAGAGCCAATCTCATTTAGTTTATGTATAATATGAAAGGGTTATTTTGTCGACAGAATGATATTAGATCCCTCCAAGGCAATTTCTATAGTGAGAAATTGAATGGCAGTGAAACCTCCGAAGCATTTCAAGGTAACTGGGGAAGTATTTTTAAAAGGTAGGAAGTAATGAGATCCTGTATACCCTATCACTGACTAGGCATTCCAATATGTTTAAACACACTTGTCTTGCAGAAGTGAGTTTATACATTTACAACAGCTACTATCCAGAAACAAAATCTCTTTCTTCCTGTCATCTACTCCTCACAGGCTGATAAACCTTACTTATCTGAATGAGGCTCATTCCTGACTCTGGCAAGACATCAGATCCACTTGTCCGCATAGTTATTAAAGTTTCTGATACCCTGACTTTGTTTAATAATTGACCTTTCTGTATCTATCTATCTGGATTTGGAATCTATCTATCCCTTAAATAAACAAACCCTAACTTCTGTAGAAGATCCTTATTCATCTCCAGTTTTCCGTTGCTACTACATTTCCCACAATGAAACCATCTCTTGCACCCATCCCAATCAATACCCACTGCTACTGCTCTACAAAATCTTCCACACTTCCTTATAATTTTCCAAAATTAATTAAACCAAGAAATTTTGGATACTTCTAAACATAATCTTAAAGAAACAATTGAAATTTTGTATCTTTCAAATTTATTGCATACAAATAAAATTAAAAATAAAGAGCTTTAATAGATCCAAAAAATTGGCTGCACTTTGGCAACTGGAAAATTATTATTATTGAGGCTTATGCCATAGTAAAAATTTTGTTCATGCCTACTTTTGCTATACCAATATTATTTCTTTAAAGTCTTTCACTGTTTATTTAAAACAATCAGCACTTGTTAATTTATTCAAGTCCTCATTACCTACAAGTGAAAACTTTCTCACTCCGTTATGCCTGAAGTCAAGAACTAGTTTATGGTCATTGTCATACTGCTGCTTGAATATGATGGTGTACTATGGGACATACATTTTTGGTATCAAATTCAGAAGTTGGAAGAGACACAGAGGAGGGCAACTGTTTATGCAAATTACTTCCGTAATTAGTGAATGATATGATAAACCATTGAAAGGAAGAGATGAACATATCTGTAAAATAGCATTTGATTTCTTTCATACAGGAGTGGGAAAATTTCCAAGGGAAGTGCTTAAAAAATTATTAAAATCAATGAAATAGTTAAAATTACAGTAAATAAACTAGGTGAGTGATAAAACGCACCAAAAGAATTTGAGTTAAAAAAAAAAAAAAATGATAATAATGAAATGAGGATAGAGGTATTGAAGGAAGTTGCCATGTGCACCATTGCAGTTGAATTAAATAAATCTGAAATAAAAGTGTCTTTCCTTTCAATTCTTCTACCAAAACCCATAGAGACCTCAGTACTAAGAATAGGATAGAATATATGTCTTTGCCATAAACAAGTTATAATAATAATAGACAACATCAATTAATTGCTAAATATTACTAATTTTTTCCTTAGAACCGAATATAAATATACTCTGAAATGATACCGTATACCAAAATCTTATTTTTATCAATATAGCCCTAAAATCTGTTTCCAAATTTATATTTTATTCTATTATATAGAATTCCTTTATTATATTCTTTCACAATCGTTAAAAAAATTTCTTCAAATTCTTTTGCATTGTAAATAGTATTAGACTAGTGTTGCCAAAGACTTCGTTCATGTTTGTAAAGAATTTTGATTGTCAGCTACCGACATGTAACCACCATAGTGAAAGATGGGAGACTTGAGGTTAATACCACACACAAACATCAGTAATCTGCACAGGGTATTTATGGCTGCAAAGTGAAATATAGGGACACACATGTCTTTGGTCAAAATATGAAAACGCCATCCATCAACCAATTTCAACCTCACCCGATAGCTACCAACATGACATCACCATGGTACACGTTGGGAGACTTGAGGTTAATATCACACACAATCATCAGTGGACTGCGCTGGGTAGCTTTGGCTGTGGAATGAAATATAGGAACGCATGTCTATTTTTATATCAGGTCCACCACTTTCAACCACCGTAACTACCACATCCCCCCAGCTACTGACATGCAATCACCATAGTGCATGGTGAAAAACACCAGGTTACTACGACATCCAAATGCCCGTGATCGGCACTTGCTAGTTCTGGCTGCAAGTTGAAACATAGAGACATACATGTCTTTGGTAGAAGAAAAAAAAAAAATGCCCTGCGTCAACCACTATCAACCACCATATCTCTGACACTCCCCGTAGCTACCGACATCTAACCACCATTGTGCACTATGAGAGACTTGGTGCTACTACCACACACAAACATCAGTGATCAGCGCTGTGCAATTGTGGCAGCAAAGTGAAATATATGGACACATATGCCTTTGGTTGAAATGCGAAAATATCCTTGATCGACCACTTTCAACCACCATATCTCCCACACCTGCACAGATATCGACAATCGGCCAATGTTGTGCACAATCAATGAATCAATGTACCAACACACACAAACAGCAGCGATCTATGCTGGATATGTTTGGCTAAAAAGTGATACATAGGGACAAACACGTCTTTGGTCAAAATGCGAATGTGCCACAAGTTGACCACTTTTAACTACCATACCCCCATAGCTACTGACATCTAACCACCATAGTGCATGATAGGAGACGTGATGATACTACCACACAAAAACCCCAATGATCTGTGCTATGTAGTTGGGGCAGCAAAGAGGAGTACAGGGACACACAAGTCTATGCTAAAAATATGAAAAAATCCAACATCGACCACCTTTAACCACCATATCTCCCATACCCCCACAGATAATGGCATTTGGCCAATGTTGTGCATGATAGAAAACTCCACATACAAACACCAGTGATCTGTTCTAGGTAGTTGAAATGTGAAATATAGGGAAACACACATCTATTCATATATATAAGATTTTAAGGTTTTTCTGAATTTTTTTGGCCAATCTCTAAATCCTACAGTGAGCTAATTGTATAATATAATTCCTGTGAAACTGTGTCAGTTTTTTATATGTTGATTTATCAATCTTGTTTTATGGATCCCTGCTGAGGAAGGACCTCTTGGATGTGAAACATGTCATCGTTAATACACATACATACAATATAAGTCTTAATCATAATGAAAATAATCATATTTTTCAAAGACAATTATAGAGAATAAAAATAAACATTGATTTTTACAACTGAGTCTTGTAAAAGGTCATATTGAATACAATGAATTATTTTGTTCAAATTCTTGAATGAAGTAGAAGGAGTTGCCAATAAGATAATTTCTCAGTTTGTCTTTGAATATGTCTTTATTATCTGTAGACTGTTTTATGCTCTTGGGAAGTTTATTAAACAGATGTCTCCCAGAATAATTAACTCCTCATTATACTAATGGGTTCTCTTTAATGTGGCATGAGGAATGTCTGCATCCTTCCCTTTTCTGATATTATAATTGTGTTCATCTTTCCTTTAAAAGTAGCCAGGTACAGGTAAGAAAAAAAATGGTTTTGTAGGGAAATTGCATGAACTCCATCACAATTAAATTAAATAATTAATCAGATTTTGCTATACACTTGTTATGCTCTGATAGAAATATATCGAAGGAAGTGTCATTACCCCCAAATTCCTCAAAGATCCACAATTCTTATTGCTTTTATAGTTTTCCATTTAAAAACATCCAGAGCCGCAGTGATATTTTACCAAAGAATTGTTCTGCACATCAAATGTAAAAAGGCATAATATGATGGTAACATCTGTGGCTCCCTGACATAATTTTTTAGTTTTCATATTAAGTATACCATTCAGCATAGTGTCTTGAAAAGATGTTTTGTATCATCATTCGAGTTAATTTTTGGGTCTAAATGGTCTCCAAATATTTTCAGTGATTTACTGTTTTCAACAAATGGTACACTATATAGTCAGATATAAATTTCTTCTGTCTTAATACTATGCAACTTTGGTTTATTCATCACAAAAAATTTTCTCTTCTGTTTTTGCAACATATCTTTATCTGCTATTATCAAAGTAATATTATCTGCTTAAGTCACCTGTTTATTGTTCAAATAACTGGGAAGATAACTCATAAAAAAAAAAAAAAAAATAAAAAAAAAGCGAGAGAGAGAGAGAGAGAAATGAACAAATTATTGAATATTGTAAAATTCCAGTTATTACTCCACTATTATCATTTATAGAAATGTTGATATCTGAATTTGCTGCATGTTATATAGAGGTAGTTATCAGCTTTGTACCAGAGGGCATTATACCTCTGCCTCAAATAAGTTTTCTTTTACGATTCTATCCGACTTTAACACAGTATGGAGAATGTCAACATTTCTCTTTTTTAATTGTTAGCCCTCCATGAGTAATTTTATTTCTACAGTAAATTACTGCTTATTTGTTTTCTGATGGGACATAGTAACTAATTTCCTCCTCTTGAAGCTGATGTCATTAACACACACAGAATGTCACAGGGAAATGTATCAAGGACAGCTGCAGGTTTGCTTTGCTATTTTGTACAGATTGTAAATTTATGTGAAAAGTCAATATTATTTCTTTCTTTCCTTTGAAAATGTCTTCAGTTATTTGCCTCAGCTCCTTAGCTTTATGTACCTGGTGTTGCCTGATTGTTTTCTTTTTTGTTGATCTTTGCCACTAGATTCACAGAAACAGTGACAAAAGAAGAAAGTCTACTTGTCACCTTTGCATGGATTGTTAACTGGTAGATAATTTTGTGCATAACTAACTGAGTTATCCTCATCATCAGAGCAAACAATGTTTACTTTGTTCTTTTTTTTTCTAAAAAAAGTATATTTGAGGGGCTGTCACTGACTACCCACTTGTTTAATCATCTTTCTTTCACTGTTTTTTTTTAAAATTATTATTAAGGTGATGGAGCTAATACACCATTCACAGTTTCCCCACGTATTAAATTATGATTTATATGTTTTACCTTGAAATCCTTCAGAGTCTGTTCATTGCCTCTTTAGGTAATTTATTTCAGTCCCTCACTTCCCTACCTACCAATGAAAACTGTCCTACTCCCTTACATCTGAAAGCAATTGCTAATTTATTATCATCATCCACTCTTCCCTTCCTTATGCTGATACTACATCTTACACCAATATTTATCCAGGCTTCATCACCAGAATATGCCTTATATGTGCCCACAATTCTCTTCATCCTCCTTCTATCCTGGAATGACACCCAACCCAATTGTTCTAAAATTTCAGTTACTGGGTGCATCCTTTGATAATTTCCACTGACAAATCTAGCTGTACTACTTTGCACCCCTTCCACAACCAGTATTTGATACCAATAATGTCGGTCCCATATTGTCCCACAATACTCTAGGCAGGGGTTGATGAAAAATTGGTAACTATCTTTTTCATTTGCCTGGTAAGTCCTCTTATTATTGTCTCCAACAGATGCAATACTCTGAACCATCTTCCTACAACCTCCCCAGTGTGTCATACCCAGTTTAGTTTAATGTCAACTGATATTTACATTTTATTCCTTTAACAAACAAATCTCCTTCCACTTAACAATCAAACAAATTCTTTATTTTTCTATCTGTATATCTAATGAGTTTACTCTTCATGGTATTTATCTTTATTCTATGCTTATCCATGCTGCTGGGGATCCTGTCTAGATCCTTCTGCATTTGATAACAATACTCTCTTGATGTAATCCTATTATATAGCATTATGATATCTGCTGACAACCTAACTTCAGACTGTGTGTCAACAACAGAATCATTTATTAGAATAGTACATAATTGTCTTGATGCACTACTAACCTGTGGTAAGGCAGTTCTTACTTCCATGTCCTTTAATATTGAATTATCCAGTTTGACTCATTGCTTCCTATCCCTTAAGAATTCCTCCATTCAGCAAGTATATCTTGGTTTATCCCAATGGTCTTAACTGTATTTGCAACCATTCTATGATTAACTATGTCAAATACCTTACACAGAACCAGTGTCTCTCTATCTATTTGGTCTCCCTTGCCCAATTCATCTGAAATATGTTGTACATAACTTACTAACTGAAATTCACATGAATAACCTCTTCTAAAACAAACTTCTGTTCCTCACAGATTATCCTAATGTAGGAGGCTACACAGCACTCCTTCAACTTGCCTACTAGCGAAATCAAACCAATCAGTCCTCAAAATTATTTATCTCTCCTCCCCTATGGATTAGTACTACTGTGGCATATTTACAGTCCTCAGGAATACTGAAAGTCACCAGACTTAACTGAAATAATACTCCCAAGTATGGTACAAGGTCTCTGTTATGAGCCTTTAACACATCTGTGGTAATTTATCAATAGCAGGTACATCACATTTTTTATATAAAAAAGAAACTAATCCTATGCATATATTTCCCAGTATTCTCTTTTTTACTAACATGGAAATGATTCTCCTTAGTTAATTTTCTATCTGTTCCTATGTGGGAATCCACAAAACTAGTTGCTCCATACCTCAGTCATTTTCAAATTCTCTGTAACTTCTTTTCCATCCATAATTGTCTGAAACCTTCCTTCCCCATTCCCCCCTCCCTAAATTAGCTTTAGAAAATTCCACTTGTGTCATTCAGTGTTCCCTGTCCAGGCATTATAGTTTTCTTGACTTTATCCTAAGCTTTCCTCTTTCCTACTATTAATTACATATTTAGTGGTTTCATACATACTGTATTAGCCAGCATCTTCTTCAACCTACTATGTTTTCTTCCTAACTACCTCTTCAGTGTAATCATATTTCTGTTGTTATATGCATGTTCTGTGCTTCTCCTTATTTTTTGTATTGGCACAAACATTTCTACCCCTGTTATTGATATTTCTTTGAACCATTTCTGCTTACTTTCCACTGTACTATTACTATGCTTCCAAACATTGACTCTCTCTCTAAAATACCTACTTACTTCTGAAACCATTGTCTTGTTATAATTACTCCTAAAACCTCCCTCTTCTATTCTTATTGAATTCCTGAACCCACAATGCCTCATGATCACTTATTTGTTCCATCATCTGAGATGACACTTAATTTTCATCAGGCTTTATGAGAAAACATCCAGCATATTGTGTCCCCTTGAGTTTTGTTCTTCTGCTTGTGCAAACCCTCCTTCACTCTCTAAAATGTCTGAAAATATCCACTCCCTTGTGTTACTAATTCTACTCCATTTCCGGTTAATATCTGGTATATTTAGATTATGACCAATTTATTCCAACCTCTGGATATAAAAGCACTTTCTCATGGTTTCATTTTGTTCATTCTTCCCCGCACTTTGGTAATCATCTATGACTAATCTTTTACTTTCCATTTCCCCAAACTCTACTCCCAAAGCTCATGTTCATCATCTGTGAATACACATGAACTATAATTGTCACCACTAACGAGTATAAATACAGTTCCTACTGTATATCTACAGAATACCCCGTAATCCTTGGGGAAAACCTCATTGTCTGGAACTCCTTCCTTTAACCAAGATTATTTGTGTTTGGTGTATTTCCAATAAGCTAACAAACTCTAATAAAACTTTTACTAAGTTAAGTCTCCTTTATGGTTTCTGTATGCTCTCGTTTCCTTCCTTACTCTAACCTTCCCCCCTCTTCTCCATTTTATTCTATGACCAACTTTATTTTTTAAACCTACACTAATGTTTCCTAATAAATTTACAGTTTACACTGATTGATTCTGACTGAAATTTTCATTTTATTATGACTTCTTGTAATGATGAATGGTTGGAAACAGATATTGCTCTGAAAAAAGAATCAATTTGGGAAGGTTGGGAAGGGTTTGATGCAAAATTTTCATTTAACTTTACTTTTGTCATTACTGGCAATTTACATCTTTACTATAAAAAAGATACAGCACAGATATCAGTGATAACAGGGATTGAGTCTTCAGTGATGGTGTACTCCCTTACATTTTTCTGCTATTTCTTGAACTAGTCTAACCTTTACACCAATGTTCAGGAGCAGGCCATGCCTAGTAAAACTTCATCTACCAATTGTACCATCTGGAACAGTACATGTAAGAGATCTTGAGGCTATTAGTAGTGCTGCCTTCTGTTCCGTGCTAACACACTAATAGTTATGTTTAACCTGGGCTGCATTTTCGCTCATTACGAAGCATGTAACCCATCATTCACAGTTCACTTTCTACATTAATTGCTCATCACTGGCCAGTCCGTTTCCTGCTCCAACAGATTTAATGACTTGGTCCTCTTTTGTAAAGTCCCTGCAGGGTGGCTCTGTATTCTCTGCAACCAGGCTAAATCTATTAAATATGCTTGTGACCCAGTAATAGCCAATTAATTAAAATCAGATTTCTTTAAGTTTCTTTAAACCAAGTGCTTCTCCTGTTCATATGGTAGAAGGTATAGTTTTTTCATGTAAGGACTTTATAGATCAGAATCATGTAGTGATAGTGGGAGGAGTGGGAAAAAGTCTAGACATGGATGATATTTGTAGTATTAGGGGTGACCTTGAGAAAATAGCAAAAGCAAAATGTCACACACGGGTCATTATGATGTCTCTCCTGGAAAATTATGAATGGTTACAAGTGAACTCTGCTATGAGGTGAATAAATCTGGAGCTGGAACAGCTTCTTATGTCTGACATCACTTCTAGCTTGGGCTAGGTACCTGTAGATGCTATTGATTGGTAGGGTTATAGTAGGCATGGCCTTATATCTCAATAGTAAATGCAAGGGGATTCATTCAGATTTGACAGCTGGACGTTTAATTGGAGCCACCACCTCTCATGAAAGTATTCCTGTAATTAATGGTGTTAGGGCAGTGCCTTTTTTAGATTAGTATCAAGTATTAGGCAGAGATTCTTAAGAGAAATTAGCTATGCAGTGATGAGATTTTAGATGTCAAAATTAAAAATTGCATAATATTACATCAAAATACAATTAATAAAGTGAATGAATTGCTAGTTCACATAAATGTTATATTAGAATTGACGTTCTATGCTTGACTGAACACAATATAACTACAGGAATAAGTATTTCAAATATAACTGACTTTAATTTAGCTTCTCACTGTTGTAGAAACTTGGATAAATGAGGAGTTGACACTTTTATTAGAAATGGTTATAGTTTTGATGATATAAATATTAGGAACTAAGTCTTGATAAACATTTCGAAGCCTGTGCTACAAACTTAAATCTCTATAGTAATAATTTCATAATAGTATGTATACCTATACAGAGCACCCCACTTTGATATTTTTCTGAACTGATTTGAACTCTTATTACCATTTTTAAGCAGAAAAGTAACTAACACAGTCTTGTGTAGTGATTTTAATTCTGATATTTATATAATTTTTTTTTTTTAAAAAGAACTTACCCTGTAAAGTTATGTTGAATCATTAGTCAACTCATACAATCTAACTCAGGTAGTTAATTTTCTCATTAAAGTAACAAACAATAGTTTCTCATCAATAGATAATGTTTTCCTAGATACCTCAAAATTCAGTTAAATAATCAAGGCATCTATTATCTTTTGGATTATGATGACAGGCTATTAACCATCAACACCTAAATAGAAACAAGCCCCAAGGGTATAGTAGCATATAGAGGCCATTGCTATTAATTACTTTAATGAATGATTATGTTGATGTTTTACTATCACAAGTTAGGTTGTTTGCAGATGACATAATCTTAGATAATAGAATCAAAACAGCTGCAGGGTGATCTGGACAGGGAGATGAAGATAAGTGCAAAGAAGAATCAGCTTAATAGGCAAACAGATAAAAAAAACTAAATGTTGATTATGAGTATAAGGTGGGGAAAGAATTGCTTGTTGAAAATTTGAAATGTAAATATCTTGGTATAACACTTCACACAATCAGCTCAACTGAGCAGGAAACATTGGACAGGTAGTAGGAAAAGGTTTCAAAATTCTGCACTTGTTGGAGAGAAAGAGAGATGAGGGGATGAACCAGATAAGTAAAAGGACTGGGTTACAAAATTTTGGTCACACCATTGCTTGAATATGGTGATGTAGTGTGGGACCTACATTTTAGGTATCAAATACAGGAGTTGGAGTGGGTGCAAAAAAGGGCTGCTACATTTGTTTTTTGAAATTATTGCAGAACACAATCAGTAACAGAAATGATGAAAGAGCTGGAATGGGATTCATTGGAAGACAGGAGGAGGAAGAAGAGAGTCATGATAGTGTACAAGGTGTATATTGGTGATGAGTCATGGAAAGATATTGGTATAAGATTTAGGAGCGACGCATGGAAGCGAAAAGATGACCATGACCACAAGCTGGCACTCGGTTTCAGATACAAGGGTGTGGGAAGATATTCTTTTGTAGATAAAGGGGTGAGAGGCTTGAATTGGTTTGGAAGAGAAATGACGAATAATTTACCAAAAATGTTGAAAGAATTTAAAGCTTAAATTTATAAAGGGCAAACTTAGGTGGGTATAAGAGAGGGGAAAAATGGGTGCATAGGGAAATTACCACTGAAGCATGCACTCCATTGCAGTAAAATTAAGTTCAGTGAGTATAAATGATGAATCAGTTATTTTAGATGTTGCCTTAATATCATAAACTGGAAACATGTTTACATTGCATAAGATCTGAATGAAAAATTCAATATTTTTACTAACATTTTTTAAATTACTTTCAAATTTGCTTTCCCATGAAGAGGTGTTTTGTTTTACAAAAAGAACAAAAACCATGGTTAATTGTCAACATTAGAACATCATATATTTCTAGAAGGGAATTATATATTGCCTCTTGGAACAATCACATTGCTAATATTAAAATACATTACAAGTGCCACTGCAAAACACTGAAAAAGGTTATTAATTAATCTAAAAGAATGTACTACAAACATATTTGATTCTGAAAATAAAATTAAGACAACATGAGACATTGTAAAAAGGAAACATGGAAAAATATACAGGCCAATAAACACATTTATATCAAACAGAATTCCAATTTTTCAATTGCTGATATATTTAACAAATTTTTTAATCTGTTGTTGAAAAGTTGACAACCAACAGCTCAGTGACATATAGTATGCATTTAATTAATACACACCTCCAAGAAAAATGTGACTGTATGATTGTAAATTTAGCTACTCTAGAAGAAATAAGAAAAGCTATTATATCTTAAGAGTAAATAACACTAAGTAAGTAACACAATATAATTTTGCGATTGAAAAATTACAATTTGCAATAGTATGTGGAACAAATGTAAACAAGCAGAGTTCTAAATTATACCAATAAAGGTGTGAATAAATAGTAATTAATTATTCAATTCTGTATTTGATAATCATGATAATTCTTGAAATATCATCATAATAAAGTTATTATTGATCAATTACTTTAACTTGTCAGCATGGCTCAGTGCATTAAAGAGCCACACACCGGCACAACAGTACAATTGTACCAGATTTGAGACCCCGTGTACTGTTCATCATGATTGGGATATTTAGGCAATTTCCCAAATTATCAAGGTGAATGCTGGGATGGTTTCCATTCTCCACCTCAAAACCTAAAATTTTCACAAACAAAAATACACTCATACAGAAGACAACAAATTACATATTTCTCAGACAGATGACAACACAGACTTTCCTCCTCTAGGTTAAATACACCAGGTCTAAGAAATCTAGACAATAAGCAAGACTTTCTGCCCCCCTCTACCTTGATTATTCTCACTGGCTACCTATGTACATTGGGATCATTCAATATCCAAAGAAGACTGATGCCATGCACAGAGAAAAAAATATCAGTTTTGTATGATTATACAGTGGAGAAACATTTGATTGTTGAAGGAAAACAAAATGAAAATATGTGTGGGGCTACAGTGGCTGTATTGAGTGATAAAAGAAAATGAGGAACACAAATAAAATTCCTGAAGACTGGAAGAAAATAATAACAAAACACTGTCACAAGAAAGGGATTTGATCTGAGGCAGAGAAATACCTTAAACATTCAAGGTAACTTTACATCAGTCATATTTCAAATCAGTGATAATGTATGGAACAGAAACAAGAATGTTAAACAAGAGAGACAAGAGCAGACTGTAGAACATGGGATGTGTAACTATGCTGTATATCCAGAAAAACTAAAATGTATAGAATTAGGAATGACAGAATTAGAGGGCAGGCAATTTAACAACATCC
Source organism: Vandiemenella viatica (assembly GCA_031002005.1). Classification (NCBI taxonomy): domain Eukaryota; kingdom Metazoa; phylum Arthropoda; class Insecta; order Orthoptera; family Morabidae; genus Vandiemenella; species Vandiemenella viatica. The sequence goes on along the minus strand of JARYHS010012519.1, from coordinate 129,422,935 downwards.
ACTAGGAAATGAAATCACAAATGTAAGTAGCTTAGGTATGTCAAAGGAATAAAACTAAGCAGGAGGTGAGGAGAAGAAGACCAATGGAAAAACCAAAATTGTATTAAAGGAAACTACTCAAACAATGTACGGGATAAGAGATGGAGACATGGAACAAGAAATATCAAAGGAGAGAGATGTATGGAAGCTCATTATACATTGGCAAGCAACAAGTGGAAATGAGGAAAGATTTATTTATTTATTTCGTATCAGAAACATACAGTTACACAATCACAATTATCAAATTATAATCGACCAGAACTTGGCCACTTCCAGTGCATTTTCTGAGGCATCATACAGTTCAGCTGCCGAGCAGGATACTGGACACAGTTGACACTGGAGCATGTGCTAGACAGTCTGCTCTTCACCGCAGTCGCACTTGATATCATTGATCTCAGCATAGCCCCATCTTGCTAAATTCACTTTGCATCTGCCCACTCCTGATCTCAGCCTATTCAAAGATTTCCACGTCAACCATCCCTTGTCATAACCAGGTGGCAAAGATTCAGACACTCTTCCCCAGCCATGCGGAAGGGGAGCCTTAGCTTCCCATAGTATGAGGCAAGATGATGACAGTGAATGATATTAAAACATGAGAGGCTTATGAAGAGTTACGGGAGTATTAATAATAATAATATTTAATTAAATTGCAATGAAGACCATGCTTTGGTGGTAATTTTCCTACATACCCATCTTCCCCCTTTCTTTCACCGATCTACATTTGCCCTCTTCAAATTTTAACATTAAATTATTTCAACGTTTTTGGTAAATTATTCATCATTTCTCTTGGTAGCTTATTCCAATCCCTGACACCCTTACTTAAAAAGAGAATTTTCCTGCGCCCTTGTGCCTGAAATCGAGTGCCAGCTTGTGGTCATGGTAATCTTTTCATTTCGATGCATTACTTTTCATCCTTACATCAATATCTTTCCATATCACATCACCAATATACACCTTGTACACTCCCATGACCCTCTTCGTCCTCCTCCTGTCTTGCAATGAACCCCATTCCAGCGGTTTTATAATATCTGTCACTGATTGCATTCTGCGATAATTTCCAGAAACAAATCTAGTAGCCCTTTTTTGCAACCTCTCCAACTCCTGTATTTGATACTCAAAATGTGGGTCCCATACTACACTACTTAGGTGGGAAGGTCAATATGGAATGAAGATAATGTCAAAAATAATTATATTATATACATAAATAGGAGAATAAATGTTTTATGTGATTATAAGTTGGAGTTATGTGCCTGTTGAGCACATAAAGTGTAAACATCTATTTATATAATTTGATAATAAACTCAGTTGATAGGACACATTGGACAAGTAGTAGGGAGAGGTTTCAAAATCCTCCATTTACTGGAAAAGATGATAAGGGAACGGGAACATACAAAACTATTGTCAGACCATTAACTGATTAAGGTGGGGTAGTGAGGAATCAACATCATATACATTTTACATAAATTGGAGCATGGGCGTATCCAGCGAGGGGCAGAGTTCTGATTCTGGATACACCCCTGAATTTGAGATAGCACAAAGAAAGGCAGCAATATTGATTTGTGGAATTTCATACAGTAAATTTTCAGTAATTGATATGATAAGGGAGCTGGGTTGAAAGTCAATGGAAGACAGAAAGAAGATAAAGAGAGTGTTGGGATATATAAGGTAAACACTAGTATTTGTGAAAGTTGTACTACCAAGAAGGAGACATGTGATCGCACTGACATTTATTCCACAGATTAGGGACATGTCAAAACACAAATAATTGTACATGCACTTTGACTGTGAGAATTCTATACAATGTGACATTGTGGCATGGTATCGAAGAGATCCTGTATATGATGCCGAGGAACAAACTACTATGGTGCATGCACAAAGCATTAACAGTGACTGAACGAGGACCAGAGCAAATAAGTTACTTACTGACCATGTCCCATACATGTTCGATGGGTGACATGCAAGGTGAATTTGAAGGCTGGATAATCAGTAGTACCGGTTATTTTTCAAAGTAAGCTTGTACACTTCTTGCCACAGTTGGCCATGCATTGTCCCACTGAAATATAGCATGCGAAGCTGCCTGCAGAAACATCAGTATCTTGGGCTCAAAAAACATCTGTTCAGATATCTAAGAGGCAAGATAGCTTGTTATAGCCATTAGTGCCCCATACCATCACACTTGGCCAGGGGCGTAGCTACTATAGGGCTAGGCGGTGCAGTGCACCGGGGCCCCTACGCTCAGGGGGCCCCCAAGCTCACCTCTGGAGGCCCCCGAGTGCAGTTCAGAGGGCCCACGGGCCTTTACGGCAAACTGGAAATCTTTTTTTATAGCTCTACCGTCGTCTAAGGGGCCCCTGAGCCCTGAGACACAGGGAGTCACCTCACTAAGAGGCCCTCACTGCTCAGGGGGGCCCCAACCACTGCTCAGGGGGCCCAAGCACAGTTCAATGGCCCCCTACCAGTAACACAAAGCAAAAAAAAATGGTCGCCCATCTGGCCTGAGGGCCCAAAATAAATTTTTTGCACCGGGGCCCTTGTTGACCTAGCTACGCCACTGCACTTGGCATCTGTCAACTATGCCTTTCAATAATGCAGTCTGCGTTCACCATGGCATCATCTAACATTTTCGCAGCCATTACTGTAGGACAAGTTGAATTGGGACTCATCCGGAAACTACATTTTTCCACTCAGCAAACCAGTGACGGTGTTCACGATTCCATTGAAGTCTGAGACATTGGTGGTTTCTTCTCAATGTAAGCTGATGCAATGGCATACATTCCACCAGTTCTCAGCAGACGGCGTCAAACCGTCAATGCAAACATGTCCCCAACCATAACAGAGATCCAATGTTGAACCAACACTGTAGATGAAGCTGTTCTGTTGGTTACAACTATGCTTACAAGATGATGCTCATTCTGTGCTGTGGTCACATTGTGTTATCCAGTATCCGCTCGTCGCTCTTCTATCCACTAGTTCCATAATAGGTTGCCCTCTATGAGCCACAATCTCATGGTACGACAAATCCATTTTCCGAAGGCCAATCATTCTGCCACAATCAAACTCTCTTACATACTGACACTGTCCTTTTATGCCAACGTGGCATACTGGCACTTCCTTGAAAGGTTTCATTTTGTTTGACAACTCTGCACCGACTCAGCATGGCGTGACACTGACCAGTATAGTCATATAAAAGAAGGCGCTGCTGAGCCTACATGATCACCACATCTATTCAATCTTAATGAATTAATCCTATTCCGGAGTGATTCAGACCATTTCAGAGTATTACAATTTTCACAAATACTAGTGTACAGACATCGTCCTCAAATGTAATTACAAGCGGTATAAAATTTTTGCCTGTTCCATTGGTTGCAGCCCTGTGATGATGTCTGGCGCTGATATGGGGTTAGTTGGTTTGAGTCCTGGAGGAGAAAGAAATTTTCACCATCAGAACTTTGGGTAGGAGAGTAGGAGAGGTGGTGGTCCGCAATTCCTAAGTCCGAGACTTTGCGCCAAAGTTCTGGGTCAAATTACAAATCCATCTGTAGTGCTTGTAGAGTGAGAGCACACGCCACTGTTTATGGTGATTCATCCGTCGGATGGGAACTTTGGGTCTGCCGGCCGCCTTGGTGTCTTTCTGAAGAACAGGCTTCAATGGTCTGGCACTGGTTTCCACCCTCTCCCTTCTTTCTTATAACACTCTGCACCGAACACATATGCTACCACAGTGGCGGATCCAGGATTTTGGTTTGAGGGGGGAGCAGGATTTGGTTTGGGGGGGGGGGGGGCTTGACTCGGGCGAGGAGGGGGTTGCCGAAAGAAATTTCATTATTCCAGATTGCCGGCCTTATATATGTATATAAAGTCCCCGAGTTCCATGCTCGGGAGTGACCTTGGCACTTTTTGAGAGGTGGGGCTTCAGCCCCCTAGCCCGCCCACCCACCCCCTTGATCTGCCACTGCACTACAATATCACAGTCTTTCACACTAACAACAACACTTACAAACACACACTGAGCAAGGTGGGTGAGTGATTAACGCTCTGTCCTCAGACATTCAGGAGGACACCAGTTCGAATCCACGTTGGGTTTTACATGGTTTCCCCAATACCGGGATGATTGCTTCAAAGGGCTGTGGCTGAATCCCTTCCCGTTCTGACCTTGACGTCGACGAGGCGTAAACCCATAAGTTAAAAAAAACCTTACAAACACAGTCACACTTGGGTAGGCAACGGCAAACCATGCCCAGTTTATCTTTCAAATCATTCCCAAGGAGGGGTAAATACTCCCCATGACAATCCTCTACTCTCAGAATAGGGCAAGGCTTTCATAGTAGATGAAAGTGATGAAAATTTAGGTGAATATATCATTTGAGTTAATGTTTCGTTGTTTCTATATTCGTTACACAATCTCATATTTAAATTTTAGCATTTGCTGGTAGTATTTTGTCTTTTATCCGTGGAACATTTTAAGTTCCTTTGAAGTTTAGATGGTATAGTGGAATCAACTGACAATAAATTAGCTTCATTAATCGCTAAAATAAGTTAATATGTCTAACTATTGATTACATGACAAAAATTCTACTACAGTTTTTACAAAAAATTATTAATCATTATTGCTAACAATTTTCATTTCTATTCTAACATAATCCGCTCACAAATCTTCCCATTCCATGGCTCTTGGTGACAGTTAACATTAGGAGGGGTAATGTTAAATGTATTTGAGAAACGTGTAGTTTTGAAATGGAAACTACCAACCCAGCATTCATCTAGTTAACTACGGGAAACCGGCTAAACGCAACCAGCAGAAACGTCGTCATACTGGAGTACGAATCTATTTGGATAGTACCTCTCAGGTCTGCTATAGTGAAACCACAGTGCTTTCAGTCAATCCGCGGAAGCCCACAACACGACGATTCGATTGTTTTGATACTAAAAAGAAAATCCTGAAAAATAATTTCAGGAAACGATTGGGTGTATTGTACGGTAATTATTCTGAACTGCAGAGAATTTTGTTAGAATTCTTCTTTAGTTAAAGATAACAGTCTCACATCATATAGAGTTTTACTTTGTGCATTATAATTCTGTTAAGAAAGATATCAAAGATATTAGTGACGGAACAGCCGTGGAATATATTTTTCGTAACAATGCCTGTAGAAGACAACTGAAAACTAGTTTCATAGGAACAAAAGCTGATAGGATGTCACAACTGTTGGATGACCAAAAGTCCCAATGGGCATCCATGGGATGTGGAGACACTGGCGTAAAAAACTATCGAAGTAGGTGAACACAAGCCTGTAAAAAAGTCGTCAAAAGTTGCGAGTTCTCCCGCCCAACAGCGTAGTGTTTTCAGAACTCCCGTTTGCACGCCCAGAAAGGCAAAGAATGGGTCGGTTCTCGTAGGAAACCCCAGGCAGAAACTTATCAAGTCGTCTTCTTGTGATAATTTAACTCCGAAGAAAAAAGAAGATTCAGTCAAGAGGTAAGAAGATATTGAACTGCTCTTTGTTTGATAGTTTGAACTTAATACCGTAGCTCAAGAGATATGAAAATCAGAGGTTTAGTGTGTCTTTACATGTTCTCTACAGTCCATATGGATGCGAAATACAGTTTTCTCCCCGAGAATGAATATGTGGATACACTTGCAATAAAAACAAACCGGAAAAAATACGTATTTGTTGTGTAATAAGTTGTAAAAATGTACCCACATTTTGAACAACTTTATATATATTTGATAGCTTTACGTGAAACATTTTCTCAAATAATAGGTCCTCAGGAACATGTATTCCAAATTTCAGGCCGATAGCACAGTTTCTTCTTGGGACCCTGGCGTTGCGGTCGACCCGCATTTAAACAATGTTTTAAACTTAAAATACCAATACATCGAGTTATGTACTTAATAAAATGCAGTAATCACCCAGTAATCGTTTACTGGGGATTCTACGATAACCGTGACGCCGCAATTTGATGATGGATTCTTAAGTACATAACACGACGAGACAAATAGAAAGTAAAAAAAAAATATATATATATTTTTGATATCTCGCTTAGTTCTCGAGATTTTTATCTCAAAATTGACGTGGTTAGGTTGAAACGCTGCCTGGACCAGAAGAAAAATTTCTCCATAGCCACATTTGATGACGAATTCGTATGTAACTTGACGAGACAAATCGAAAATAAATAATAAATCGGGGTGCACCATTTTCGGGACCTACGCGAAACTGGCACTAACTAACCTGCTGAAACAGCAACAAAGCATTAGAACAGAGGATTAAACCATCATCAGATTGTAGCGCCACGGTAATGATAGAACTGTCCCATACCGTATCTCACCTTAACCTGCTCACTTTTGAGATACAGTATCTCTAGAACTAAGCGTATTCTTTATTTTCGATTTGTCTCGTCGAGTTACGTACGACTTAGTCATCAAATCTGGCGGTGGCGAAATTTTTCTTCTGGTCCAGACCGCATTTCAACCTAACCACATCAATTTTGAGATACAATATCTCCAGAAATAAGCGAGATATATAAAAAAATATTTTTTACTTTCTCCATCATCAAATTAAGGCGCCACGGTTATCGTAGAATCCCCCGCCTGGACCAGAAAATTCACCGAAGTTTCACCAAAACCACTATACCTACACGGTGAAAATGCAATATAGGAGTTTTATTTTCTTCCCAGTGGTTGTTGTTAGATTGAAATACGGCCTAGACCAGAAGAAACGTCAACAAAAGCACAAGGAACTATACCGGTACCTAAAACTGATTTTTAACATGCTATATCTCGAAAACCAAGCGCTATATCAAAAAATTTAATTCTTTATTTTCGATTTGTTTCGTCGAGTTCTCCAAGAATTCATCATCAGGCCGTATTTCAACCTAACAACAAACACTAGGAAGAAAATAAAACACCTACAGTGCATTTCCACCATGTAGATATGATGGTTTTGGTGAAAAATTTGTTTTTGGTCCAGGCCGGATCTCACCCTAACCTCATCACTTTTGAGATACAATATCTCGAGAACTAAGCGAGATATCAAAAAAATTGTTTATTTTCCATTTGTCTCATCGAGTTACGTAAGAATTCATCATCAAATTTGGCTATAGCGAAATTTTTCTTCTGGTCCAGGCCGTATTTCAACCTAACTACGTCAATTTTGAGATACGATATCTCGAGAACCAACCGAGATATCAAAAAAAATTATTCTTTATTTTCGATTTGTTTTGTCGAGTTCTATAAGAATCAATCATCATATTGTGGCGTCACGGTAATGATAGAATCCCCCAATTAGTATGTAAGAAGTAAATTAATTCGATAAATAACAATTATTTAACTTTTTATTTTTGTAAACGTAAACAATCAGGTACTGTTCCAAATATTCAATGGTAAGATTGTTTCTTAGATCTCTCAAAATATTTTTATAAGTGTATATGGACTGTTCCACATTCACCGATGTAACTGGGCAGTATTTGAAATTGGGTGTTGTGTTAGCAGTCATTGTTTCTGGAAAAGTTTATCCGTTCAATTACTAAAACTATCAATATGAAAAAAAGGTTCAAAAGCTGGATTATTGTTCAAAATATTTTCAAACTTCACTTTAAGTTTACACAGGAATACCTCTGGCAATGTGGATTTTATAAATTAACTGAATAGATTCAGTCAACGTCAAACCTTGAGTTTCGAGCTTTTTAATACTCGCAGATACGTCGTAAAAACGAATGTCAATCACAGCTATGGTTTTAATACTAGAGTTGTTAAATGCTTCCTTGTACTGACAAATTTTCATAGCCTCTCCACTATCAAAGTCGTTTACTACACCTTTAAAAGCCTCGAAATGTTCATTGTAAATAGGCTTGCCAGACGTCCCGGTTTGACCGGGACAGTCCCGGTTTTTAGACAAAGTCCCGGCGTCCCGGCCGGTTTTCCTTCCGTCCCGGTAAAAATTAAATTTGGTTATAAACTATAATTTATAGATAGAGATGACCAAAAATGTCTTAAAACAATTAACTGTGAAGTATAACTTAGGATAATTACTTTGTCATTTATTTAACTGTACTGTATGAAAAGTGAAAACTATAAAAGAATGAGGGTCTGCTAATAAATAAATATTGTCATCACATCGCCTTGTCTCTCCAATCATGACCATGCGCATGCGCTCTCCGGGCGAGTCCAGTATTGTATTAGTATTACACTCCTCGTGTGCAGTAACAATGTTACTGTAACATTGGACTCGCCCACCTTCACCCCGGCGAAAGTCGCCTGCGATAGAAATGTCAGTCTGTTCCTGCCTAGCCTATCGGATTAACTTGTGAAGATTTTTACAACAAGATTAAAACCAAAAAAGACTTTCTAAAAAAAGTGCTCACCAATGAAAAGTATATGTAAAAACTGTTAAAATTGTTATTCCTCATCCAAAGGGTTTCTTCTCACAATCTTACTTAGTCAACTTATTACATTTATATGTAAACACTCACATGTAAGAAATAAAATATTTAAATTTGTATTTTAGTATAATTTATTATTACCCCTGGTTTAGGTTCCTAATCAGTAATTACTGATCATTAACCATTTATTAGGTATTCATAGCATTGAGAATAAACTACCCTCTAAAACACTCTGAAACCCACCAAGGGTCTGGACCCTTAAATACCCATGACGCTGGGGGGGGGGGGGGGGGGGTGCATTCTAGTGTCCCGGTTGAACATTTCAGAAATCTGGCTAGCCTAATTGTAAAGCTGTACAGCTTCAACCCACGTCGCCAATCGAGTTTCCACTGATAAATACACATTTGGCAATTTTTTTATAAGCATTATTACGAGATCCTGTCTTGAGAAGCGTTTTCTTTGTTGATGAAATCAATTTACTTACATTCCCAAAGGTGAATCGTAGATTTTCAGCGAGTCGTCGTAGACTAAGAGCTGTGCTACTAGTACGTTTCTCCGGCTACTACGTAAGATTTTATTTATCAACTAGGTACACTGCTGAAAAATATTGTAAATACAGCAAAAATATGCATCATCACTAGGTTTTAAGTAAAATGTGCAATAACCGGTGAAAATGGTCTTAATATGCAAATGCATATAATCCGGTCTGTAGTGATAACAATACATGATTAAAAATCGTATTTGAAATGAATCAGGAACAACTTTGATTGCAGAGATAAAGCAGGTGTACATCTCTTATTTCCCAGAACATGTAGGTAAATTGTTGCTATGTAATTTTTACGAAATGTTGATTCATTTTTTTTTTTTTCATTCAAGCAATATTTTTGCAGAAAATCTCTGAAGAAAGGATTTGTAAGTTTGTGAAGAGGAATATAACTTGTAAGCAGATCTATGCTTAAGTGGTTTTTTGTTTGGTTTTGCTATTACTGCTAGTTGCTACTGTTAAAAGTTGTCGTAGTAACCCTTTCTTATGCAAAACTTGTCTTGATATGCTGGTCTATTTGAAACTTTTTTGTGCACGAAATATTTTTCTCTCAAACTCGACAGTATAAAACATTGTCTTATGTAAATGTCCCAGGGTAGTTACTATCCACGAAAAAGCCACATTTTTTGGGAGGCGCGGTATATTTTAAACTTTGTACAAATAAATAAAAATTAAACATGCAATGAGCCCGCGAAAAATGATAGCATTTGTAATTTGTTTGGTAGGAAGAATGTTATAGTAGGCGAGCGCGACGTCAAACGGCATTGTGAGTCTGTTTTACTTGGCCGTACAATAACATTATCTATAGACTGCTAAGAGCTGTGCTGCCAGTAGGTTTTTCCGGCTACAACGTAAGATTTTATTTATTAACTAGGTATCCTACCGAAAAATATTGTAAATATAGCTAAAATATGCATCATCACTAGGTTTTAGATGAAATATGCAATAACTGGTGAAAATGGGTTTAATATGCAAATGGATATGTGAACACGCAAATTCATATAATCCTGTCTCTAGTTATTACTATCTCAGTTAACTAGTGATTAAATTTCTATTATTTCTTTGCCTACATGTCACAGAATTTCATGTTATGTAACTTTCATGTAATTCTAATAATTGTTACAGCATGTATGTTATGTCAAAAATTATGTTTCGCTTGTATGGTTAACGCTTTGAGTAAGGGAACCATAGCATGTTCAGTTAACAGAGGCGGTTCAAGGTCAGGCTACTCTATCCCCACTCCGCTGCCCTTCTCCGAACATAAGAAGGGGGAAGTTAGTCCGCGTTTACACGATGCTAGTTGGCTGGAACTAGTGTACTGTCTTGCTGCGCGCGCAAGGCTTGATACTAGTCACTCTCCTCGTGTCAACAGGTTCAAGACATTCAGTTGACTGTGGATAATGGACTCAGTTCATGACCAACTTTTGGCGTGCTACTTCAACAAACAAGATGACAGCTAACAAGTCGAGTAAGCGGAGTGAAGCAGAGGCATTAAAATCTTCAGAACTGCATGAAGAAATTCTGTGCAATTTCAGAATAAGAGTTCCAAGGACTAGAGATGCTGTTATTAAAAAGAATGCTTCATTACGGTGTCATGTTCGTTTTTTAAAATATAAGACAGCAGCTCTTCAAATTGAGATACATATAGTCTTAAATGATTTCTGTAACTCTCTAAATCTTCAATTACAACTTTAATTAAAAATTCGCTGAGGCACTTAAAGTGCTTCTTTTTGATATTCACTCTTACCCATTTTCGTTTATAATTCTTCATACCATTCAACGTTATAATGAACGAATCAGCTACAACATTAATTCCTTCTTGTAATATGGACATGCTTTAAGAAGATCGCAACGTTCGACCAGAGAACTGGAGGACTGTCCTGACAGTGGACTGTCTTCATGTTAGTTGACACTCTTGCCCCCACCATCGACGCGCCTGCGTCCAGTCAACTCGCATCGTGTATACGCGGCCTTACCGCTCGTCTCCCTGCACACAGCTGGCCGCTCGGAGAGGTAGGAAGGGTGGGGATGGTGAGGTGAGGAGTGGGGTAAGGGAAAGATGACCTTGAGCCACCAGTTGAGAGGGAACCACTATGAGTCTGCCATTATTTGTTCTTCGTCAGAAGGCGGCCGCTTCAGATGCCAGCTAGGCAGACGGCGACGCAAACCGTTGCGACTACGGATACTGAGGGTGCGCCGTGCAAGGAGGCCTCGGCTGCCAAGGTAGTCTTCAGGGCTCTGTTGCTGAACGCATGGAGGCGACGACGGAGGGAGTCTGCTGCAGCCGCTGCGCGGCTGTCCTCCATCAACGCAGAGGTTAGAGTAATAGTAAAAATTCCAGAGGACCTCACGCAGCTCTAAGGATTTGTCACTGGGTCCCATTGCGCAAACTGGTTTCTATACCAACTTGTAACAGGTCTTCACAGATTCCGTCAGTCCATATCTTCTTCCCGGTGGTAATCATCTCTGGGGATGAAATCCAGCATCACCACCTCTGTTCATCTGAGCAACGTACCTAGCACACTCAAGACGTATGTTTTTCATCAAGCCGACTATGTTAGGGCTTTTGCGCCGTTCCTGCTCCTTATGGTTATTCTACCTTCTCCAGTTGGATCCAAAGGAGGAATACATTATGGTCATGTTTCCTTGTTCCCCATGTTTCTAAGCCGCATAAGACAACTTGCTAGATCATGGATTTGTTTTGTGTTTATCTATACTATAATTTCGTAGTAAACTCACCCACTCATTCACTCACCCCGATAACTATTGACTGGAGTATGGTGACACGTGTCAGTCTTCGCTCGCAAATTAACAGTCACCAGAGATATCATTAGAAGAAATTCGAGGTTATATCAACAATTTAATAGCTAAGCATCTGTTACCAAATTAATTGCCAGAATAATTCACTAATTTTGCTTTTAGTAGAGTTTTATTCTTTAAAAAATATGGAAAAGCTTTAAATTTTAAGAAACGTGGAACTGCCACTACTTTTGAGTTACATGTAGCTAATAGAAGTAACATAAAAAAACTGTAATAAACTTACTCATGCTATCTGTTGTAACTACGAATGAAAACTGTCATTGCGGCCTAGGCTGAATTTAAATTTACTTAAAACTTTGGCTAACGTTGCTGATTTGCCAGAGTTTACAAATTCCGGTTTATTTGCTTTTTACGTATTTTACTGACCACTTTCGTTAATGGCCTTTGTTATGTTCGCTATATGTGAGATATTAGGTTATTTAAAATGGACATCAGACCAAATATAATACCGAATCGAGTATTCTGACAATTCATTTCTTCAGAGTTGCTCAACTATTTAATAATCTGGAATCTGTATTAAGTTCTCTGGTCATTACAGAAACCATGAACAAACATTATATTATGTATTTTTTCCCAGCCTCAATGACAAACAACTTCATGCTTTCAAAGCAAACAGGAATTCTTCAAATTTTACAGAGTGAACCTTTAGCATCAAATACAAGTTTGTACTTCAGCAAGTTTGCGTCTACGACCTTTGAAACAATTATACGGAAGCGCGATCGTCCCTGTCCGGGTTTAATAAGTCTATTAATACTTCTGGGTTCTTCAAGTTCAAGAGATTTTACTTACCCTAAGGGTGAAACACAGGTCAAGTTCGTATTTGTTCAAATAAGATCAACCTATCATAATCTTTGATCCTAAAAACTGGAACTATTCTAGACCCGTGACGATACAAAAAACGGTCACGGGCTTACGCTAGTCGTCTATAAGCATGCACATTCCATTGTAAATTCATTTACATTTGCGTGAAGCTGAATGTTGTAACCCTCGCAGACCAGCCGATGGGGACAGTAAGTGTAATGGTAGCTCGCGGTATTTCTGAGCGATGATCTTGGAAGTCGGAAAAAAAAAAAATCGCAAAGGGTGCAGACTTGTGCGGGGGATCACGTGATTTGGGAGTGAGCCGGTAATTTGTGTGTGAGTGTCTGGAAGAACAAAGTGTGTTCGGCGGCTACTTCTGGGGTGATTCGATTTGACTTGTTTCATGGTAGAAGCCGAGCAGACATGTTGAACTGGTCCGTCGTCGGAGCCCACCGCTCCAACACGAGTTTCTGCCGGCTCCCAAGGTCACCGTTCCCGAATGCAACCAGCTGCCATTACATCCATTGCCCCATCGGCTGGTTTGCGGGGGCCACAGCGTCCCACTTCATGCCAATGCATTTAAATTTACAATGGAGTGTGCATGCTTACAGGCAATACACTAAATTATTTTCGTAGTATCAGCTGCCTCGAAATGTCACGTGACCGGAGTAGTTGATGAAGTAACTGCGATTGTCCACGCGCTTATTCTACGGATATTGCCCCAGGCTGCTTAAATTATTGTTTCTGACTGTCCGTGAAAAGACCCATCTATTCGCCTAGTAAGCATTTACGCGTGAATATTGTTGTGAAAACGTTTAGCGTCGTTAGATGAAACACTGTAGAATAATTCTGTGTAGTTTCAGCAGCATGTGACCCTATCCTAGCGTTATCTATCGGTTCTTTCCTGTTAGTATCTGGTAATGTGCCTTTAAATCCGATAGAAGGTCTTAACCACCATAGTGTTCTAGCAAATTCTGGTCTGTGACTGCAAGTTTTGAAAGTGTAGATGAAACTAAAGAAATTCTTACCTTAGGAAGTTACCACAATTTTCGACATATCCTTTGTCCTTTGTGTTTATAAACCTTCGTTTGTGACTTGTGCTATTGTTTTTGGTAGGTTTTTAATATTAAATAATAAAAAAGTAAAAAACAATTTCCCAACGATGAGACCCTCCAGAGACCACTTGTAGAACCCAAAAAATTCTAATCCAACCGTTAGAACAAAAATTACTTATTTAACAGTGTATGATACAAAAATTGCTGAATCTGTCATCTATTGCCTAGAGGCTGAACTTCCTGAATGCTCCTGTCTACCTCTAAATTTGTAATAATGTCTCTTATTCCACTTTGCGACACATAAACTTCGCAAACACCTGTAGAGGAAATTTCTCGATGCCCCTAATCAGTGATTTTGATCAGAATTGTTATAGCCGTTATCATGAAAGTCAGTACAAATATATATACAAGATTTGTTTGTTTATTAACACTAAACAATTATCATGTGGTATTAAGTATACATCTTTTAGGGTTCGTACCTTGTGATCATAAAATGCATCCATTATGGGATCCGAAAATTTTTTCAAAATTTACTTCAGCGTAGCCTACTAGAGCTTGGAAACCTACAGCGGTCTTTCTGAAGTTTGTGGATTTCACAAAATAATAAATGAGTGATTCTGACTTATTTGATACTTACGACAGATAATCGTTTGGATTTTTTCGACAGAGAATTTCGTGAATTGCATAATAAATATGAGGTGAAAGCACTTTTTATTAAAATATTTTAATTGTTCAGAGTCCAACAACAATTTTTCCAACTGACCTTTTTGTTTGATTTCATCATCAGCCATATATGGTAAGTCATGAAATGATGTGGCCTCTTAGAATTGTAAATTCAGAGAGAGCTGCATATGTTTTTGTCCCATCGGTCTGGTGGTATTCCTCTTGTCTCTGATGATCTCTAGGGCTCCCTTCGAGCAACATGGAAGGCAGGCACACTGCCATCTCAAGTAGGCTGTTTTCTCCAAGATGTCTGTGACCTTTTAGATGATGTCGGTTTCTCTCTTCTTGTCTTTTCTAGGTAAAGCTAGCACTGATTTTTCTTTATAAGTCTGTTTAATTTATTACGTATATCATTTCGTAAACACTTATAATCAATTCCATCTAAGAATAAATTGTTACTGATTCTAAAAACCTTTTACAATTTTTTTTCTTCACGTTATTCAGTTTAATATATAATTTTGTACCAGAACTTTCAGTGCGCGAGAGTAAGTCGCAATTGATAATTCTAGATTCTATTAATTTCTTTCTTCTTTGATTCACGTTGTAAAAGAATTAACAGAGAATCCAATTATCCATTTATTTGCTTATAGTTTCCGAAACAATGTATGTCGGAACAGGTAAGCAGCCTGAGGCGTCAGAGATCAGTGTTGAAGAGCTTGATGGACTGCGAGGCAACTCGCAGGGAGAGAGTCACAGAAGAACTCGCTAGGGCAGAAGAAAGGCTTGAGCGAGAGCTGATCACTTCGGAGGAACTGCGAAGGGTAATACCACCTTCTGTAACTACAAACATGTACCAACCTGTGTTCCGCAGACTATCTGTGGTCAACGAAAGTGGGACAGATGGTTTACAAGCAGAATATTAAATTTTTTATTTCAGTTGAGTTAAAGATATCATAACAGGAAATGTAGTATCAAAACAAGTGGAAGTAAAAATGGGTGTGCCACAGGGTAGCGTATTGGGACCATTGCTATTCATTATTCTAATGAATAATTGTGTTGCCTGTTTACTATCTGAAATTAGATTGTTTGCAGATGACATAATGCTGTATAAAAGAATCAAAACGATAGAGGATTGTAAACAGTTGCAGGGTGATCTGGACAGGATATCTAATTGGGTTAGTAAACATGGAATGAAGATAAATGCAAAGAAGAGTCAGCTTATTAGATACACAAATAAAAAACAAAAGGTTAATTATGAATATAAGGTGGGGAAAGAATTGCTTGCTGAAGACTTGAAATGCAAATATCTTGGAATTACTTTTGATAACAAACTTAACTGGGCAGGACACATAGGACAGGTGGTAGGAAAAGGTTTCAGAGTTCTGCACTTGTTGGAGAGAGTTATGAGGGGATGTACGAGAGAAGTCAAGGAATTGGGTTACAAAACTTTGGTCAGACCATTGCTCGAATATGGTAGTGTAGTATGGGACCCTCATTTTACGTATCAAATACAGGAGTTGGAGAGGGTGCAAAGAAGGGCTGCTAGATTTGTTTCTGGAAATTATCGCAGAATGCAATCAGTGACGGATATGATAAAGGAGCTGGAATGGGATTCATTGCAAGACAGGAGGAGGATGAGGAGGGTCATGGGAGTGTACAGGGCATATACTGGTGATGAGGCATGGAAAGATATTGCAGTAGGTATGAAAAGTAGTGCATGGAAGGGAAAAGATGACCATGACCACAAGCTGGCACTCGATTTCAGGCACAAGGGTGTAGGAAGATTCTCTTTTTTAGGTAAGGGTGTCAGGGATTGGAATGAGTTACCAAGAGAAACGATGAATAATTTACCGAAAACTTTGAAGGAATTTAAAGAAAAAATTTGTAGAGGGCAAATGTAGGTGGATGCAGGATAGGGGGAAGATAGCTGTGTAGGGAAATTGCCACCGGAGCCTGTGCTCCATTGCAATTAAATTAAATTAAATTAAATTAAACAAATAATAAATTAATATAAATTCTTCCCTTAAAACTGATACCGTACACGTACTGTATAATGGTATGAGCGGGTATAAGCTATCAGCCTAAAAGCCAAACTGTTTATCACCCACGAATATTTCATAGACACATTTTCCTAGTGGAGTAAAGATTTGGGAGGGGCTGTATTAGCCAGTTCCAACCAAATGTCAACCTCTCCTTCATTTGGTGAACCCCGTTTGCACGGACGAGGCTCTGGCGATTGAATGATTCCTGATATAAGGAGTCACCCAGTGCTTGCCAGCGACATCCTGAAAGTAGGGCGGAAGAGCGGCGAATGGTTCAAGGCACCCCTTGCCCTTGGGTCTGTAAACGGCTCCTAAAGATGGATGAATCAGAAATGATCAACGGCATGGGAATACAGAAGGCTACGAAAAGACACTGCATTAAAGACGCAAATGGTATTCCAAGGCCATTTAATCCTCTGAAACTACATATTGAAGAAATGGAGGATTAAATTAACCAGTCAAGACACTGATGAGGGCAAAAAAAAAAAAAAAAAAAAAAAAAAAAAAAAAAAAAAAAAAAAAAAAAAAAAATTATGTACGTTCTTGATCTATCCCAGAATTACAGTTACGAGATTAACTTTTCGCTAGAAGAAAGAACAGTTATTTGATCTTTCAAATGACAGTCGGCTTAAAATTCAATTCCGTGATCTTTGTTTGATTCCTGATCTCGCCTTCAGTGAGAAGTGTTAACCGGAACTGTCTGAAGAAGTATCAAACGTCGTCATGCAGTTTTCAACAACCTTCATATAAAACAACATATAGGAACCAACTTACTGTATGTGTCGACCTTAGACCTGATTTGACTAACATCGATCCAGATATACAGAAACTGTGAAAGAGGCGATAAGCTCAGCAATATCTTTTTTTTCTGTTATCAGCCTCTCGACTGGTTTGATGCAATCCTCCATCCCTACCTATCATGCGCCAACTTCTTCATCTCAACATATCCCTTAGAACACAAGTCCTCAATTATCTGCTTAGTACATTCTAGTCTCTGTTTTCCTTTGCACTTATTACCTTCGAATGTTTCCTCCATTAACAAGTTAACCAATTTTGCAATAAGACATGTTTCTTCTTTCTATAAGACTCCTCCACAAACTTCTTTCCTCACTTATCATTTCCAATACTCATTCATTTCGTATTTTATTTCTCCACTTAATATTCAGCATCCTTCTATAGCACCACATTTCAAATGCTTCAAGTTTTACTTCTTTCTGGTCCATGATTCGCGACCATAAAATGCTTTGCTCCACACGTAAAGTTTTAAAAAGTTTTATCTTATTCCTGGATCTCATTAACAGTGAGTAATAACAAACTATTATTATTATTTCTTTCTTCCTTTTTTCGTTCTTTACTATCTTCCTTTGTAGGTTCATGACATTATTACTCAGATGGATAGTAGGTATTAACAGATTGTGCAATATATAATTCACTTTTAATGGTTCATTGCCAATTTCATAAACGCATTAGGAAATCAAAACATACGTTTAGATTGAATATATTACATTATGGTATATCCAAAATTTCAATAACAAACACATATAAAAAAATAGGCCTGCATAAGTTAGTGGATCACAGAATTATTTGGGTTGAAAAAGGATGAGAAACGGTGATGTATATTATAGACAACAGGATAACCTCGAGATCACTGTTATATTCTGATGAACACAGCAGATTTCTCAACTATGAAACATTTGTTTATACTAGTATTGAAGAAATTAACTAGGGATCACTATGATAGACTAAAAGTTTCCCACAGAATAGATTTTAAATTTTTCGTGTGCCATCAGATGATGTAGTAATACCTCAGTTTTTAAGTCAAACCCTAAAATTTGAAACTGTGAAAACTGCGTCAATAAACATTATTTTTGGTGTGATGCTGGAACAAACACACAATCAGACAAAACTATATAAGAAATGTATTTATCTTTTATTCGATTATAATATTTAAAAAAAATATCTGCAATGCATTGACACAACTTACTTTCAGTTTTGAATAAGTTTGACTTTCATACATACAAAAGACACGATTGCTTGATGCAGAAGCTGGGTAGTTTTCAGTTAATTAATCTGTTAGCATCACTAACTGCTTATTGATGTTCTTGTTTGAGCTTAGTTTTAGCGCTCTCCGCACGCAGTTGTTGGTACCGTTGTTTGTTTGGTATGGTCTAGGAAAAAGCGTCCCTGCAGGATGAGGTGGCTCGTCTGGAAGGCAGGCTCGAAGATTCAAAAACACACACGAACAACATCAAGAACACTGCTCTGGCAGCACAAGCAGAGGCTCAGGCATTTGATGCAGCTCTCACCAGAGAGCGGGAAAAACTGCTCAAGCTGAGAGCAGAACGACAACAGCTCATGCAGAAGGTAAGCGAGTCTAGTGATCACCAGCTTGCGAATTGCCTGGATTGTTTGAAATGTGCGACCAAAGTATTAAGAATCAGTTTAGCAAGACATGAATTTTTTGACAGAAATAGTAGAGGTGTGACATTCAAGATTTGCGTTACATTATTTCAATCATTGTGATACTTACGTTACCATCAAGTGGATACGGAATCGGATTTTGGGTGAAAAAATCGATTTTCGTTTTATTGGCTTATTATATTCCGCCAAGTTTCCTCTTTAAAATGACGTATCATACATGGCTCTACTGTAATTATAACTATTTTATTTTTATTTATTTGTGAGATCGCGTATTGCGCTTTTGTTATACCCTTCTCTTATGGCTGACCATAAAATTTTTGGCAGTATATTCATGTGACATGAATTCAAATATCCTGATTTCCAGCGATTCTTTATACATGCAGACAATATAATGAAAACATTAGTGAAAAAAGCAAGACAGGGGCGAGGGGTGCCAAAAGAAGAAGATGATTATGAAGACTGTTTTCTTTCTCCGTTTCCCGTAAGTTTACTTCTTCTAGGAACATTATCCCAGGTACTGGTGAACCTAGAAGTCAGAACTTTTTAAGGCTAGTCACATGGGTTTCTTTTACATACTGAAACAATGATTTTTTAGTTACTTGATTTAAAAAAGATTTAGGGGTGATAATCTAGTGAAAAGAGATGGAAAAAAAATCTACTTTAAGGTAAATATAAAATATCTCTGTAAGTAAATACTTTGAGAAAAAAAACCGTTTTTTCAGAATTGTTACAACAGTAAAATTTTTATCTCCCTAGCAGTTTCTGAGAATATGTTCCCTTTAGTAGGCTTGATTTAATATTGCGGGGATAGGCGATTCCGTATACCCTTAACATTCTTAAATGAGAACTCTAGGCTGTAATTAGTTAAATAATATGGGATACGTTGCGATTCTGTTGTATGGAATTGCATCACATGAGGCTACAGAAGGTGTAGGAAACAAGTTGATGGGCCATCGCATCCGGACAGTTTATCATTTGGTAGTGGTCTTACAGGTTTGCGTTATCCCATTGACAATCGGAATTGGACAACAGATCATCGTAGTATAGTGCTGCTAGTTTGTATTTATTCATACTGATGGAAAGTTTACAATGATATAAACCAGTGTTTTCCAACCTTTTTAAATTCGCGACCCCTTTCAAGTACAAAAATAAAAAAATTAGCGATCTCCCATATCCGTAAAATTTTTTAGTGATTCCCCCTCCCCCCATACGCAATAAAACTCAGTGATTTAAAAAACGACATATTTAATTTTCTTTCTTTTGAGACTATATATACTGATTGAAAAATCAAGTGCTGTCCAAGGTAGTCGTTAGCAGTGATCTCATATATTCTTTGTCGCGGTAGGCGAGAAGATGAGGGTTAGCGGCCACATAGGAACAGTTTGTATTTGTTCTTTCAGTCAGTTATCCGAGGATGCCAGAGAGTATTGACTCAAAAGATCTACGCAGCCCTTCACGTTTTCTACAAGTTGCTATGGTGGAAGGACTTTATGACGACAATTACCTGAAAGAAGAGAAATAGGCTCCAATTAGAAAATGATTTGTTTATTTGATTCTCAGAAATAAAATCACTTATCGACCATTTATTAAAAAATAAACAGGCACAGCATTCTCACTGAAATTTTTTTGTTTTTATTGTATTTTAAGACCTACAACCTTTTTTACATTTACCCGCCTTGCGACCATGATCCCCCGAGCAAGACTTGGTGACCCCCCCATGGGGTCGCAAATCACAGGTTGAAACACACTGGTCTAAACAACAGAAGTCCAAGGTCTGTACAACGACTATAAAAAGGTTGTTGTCATTGCATATATTGCGCAAAACAGATGTTTTCAAAGGTTGAAACATGTGTGCGTAGAACATTTGAACTTTATTAAAGGGGCGTCCATTAATTACGTGATTTGAAATAGGGGGGGATCCTGCGAAATCTCACAAAACCTCGACAAAGGGGAAGGGGGGGGGGCTCTTCGGAAATCTCACGTGAGGTTTGAAATTCTTGTAGGATGGTAGAGCTAAAAAGAAGTCTACAAGTGATGCGAAAGTCAACTTTAGGGGGAGTAAATGGTCCAAAAACCAACCCGGGGGGGGGGGTATAACCGCTCTTGGAAACATGAGACCTAAAGAAGACAAAGGTCTCAAAAAGATACGAGGTCGATTAAAAAGGGTCTTCGTCAAAATCTGACGTCAATCTAGAGGGGCGGGGGGTCCAACCAGATCTCACGAAGTCTCACCAGAGAGGGGAGGGGGGTCCGGAATTCCGGAAAAACACCTCACGTAATTAATGGACGCCCCTCCAAAGGCGCTTAGGTTCAAATCTTTCCTTACGGAAAAATTTAGAGTGGAAGAGAAATCAGTTCTGTAATGATCACACACTTCGATCGGAGCAAAAAATTATTTTTACATAAATATGAGGTAAAGAGTAAACGATTACACTTAGACAAACGTGGAGCTGTTTATAATGATACTTAGAATCAAATTCAGTATGGTTACACTGTGAAGGTTAACTGAAGTAATAAATGTAGTGTTTTTATCAGATAGTGAAGTCATACTATTCGTAAATGAACTACGATCGTTGGCTTGATGTATTGCCACACAAGGGCTGAGTTTTAGATGTTATTTCACTTAGTGTTTCTAATTTCCATGTCGTTTTATAAACTTCTCGGCCTGCCTTCGTAAACTTACTGAACGTATGAACTGATGAATGTGTGATCTGCCGCTAACAGGTGGAGTCTGCTGAACAGCTTTCGTTGAGTAGGGCAGATGCGTTGAGCGAATTGGAGCACCAATTAGAGGCTGCCATGTTGGAAGTCAGTGCGAGCACGAGGTGAGTTGATTATAATCTATACTCTGTTACCTAGCGTGGTGGGTGAGCTGGCCTCGCATTCGGTTCGAATCCCCGTTGGGGTATTCAGATTTGGGTTTTCTATGATTTCCCCAAATAACTCCAGGTGAATGAGGTATGGTTCCTTGAAAAGGCCATGGCCGAATTTCTTCCCGTTCCGTGTCCCCAGTCCGTTCCTGCCTCTAATGACCTCGACGTCGACGTAAAAAAAAAAGTTAAAAGCATTAGTTTTAAAGATGCCTGCAGAAAATATCTTTGTCACGCCACCAAAGCACGCAGTGAAACGGCTAACTAGTATAGTCCGATTCGCAGCTAGATGAAAATAAAACTTTTGTTGGACCCATTAAGTAACAGGGATAAAAGTTTTTTGTGGGCTTTATGGACATCGTCAACGACTAGATCATTGAAGCCAGGATAGGACAGTGGACAAGGTATGGGAAGGATAATGACAAGGGTCTTCATGATGGACCCATCAGTGGTTTAGTTGGAGTGATTTCTGAAAAACAAGAAAAACCGAATTTGTATAGCCAAAGAGATCGAATCCAAATCCTCCCAAAGCTGTTACCGACAATCCATCAGATTTGTTCCTTAAGATCCGCTTTAACTGTATTTAGACACTTTTTTTTAAAAGGAATTTTAGAGTTTTTGCTATTAAATTATTATTAATTATCATTTATAACAGTTCTGTTGTAATATTTCAAGTAGTGAGTGTTTTGTAGATAGTTGGATTGTCTGAATATTGTTGTTAATTAGTTTAGCTAATGAAGTGCTTTTTCAAATTTCCTTTGTTGGATGGCATTCTGCTTCTCGAGAAAGTTGTATTACTTCTCTTCCTATAATAAGTCTGCCAAACTTTTGTGAGTTGTCAGAACATTTAATATGCTTGCAAGAACCACAATGAGCTTTTGCAATGTCAGAAGAAGTGTATTGACAAAGAAGGTATCTTAACAAAGAATTGGAGTGGGAATTGCAGGAACCTTCTAGCAAAAGTTTTAACTATCTTGTATATTTAAACGAGCAACATCTCAGAAACGGCTCTAACGATTTGGAAGAAATTTCATAGTTAGATAACGTTTTTCTTTTCAAGTTTATCTAAATAGGTGTCTTCCCGTCAAAAACGCGAGTTTATGGAAAAACGAGCAATTCTTGTATTTGGTATATCGGAAACGGCTTTAACGCCATCTTGTAGAAGTTTCAGGTACCAGTAAGTCCACTGATGTTAGTTAAGTTTCTCTTTGGTTACAGCAAGGAACTCTTACATCTTTAAATGATCAATTCTAGCATACTAGTTGACCCGTGCGAATATTTCGAACAGTATCGTGGTCAATCACCAAATGGTAATATAATAATGTGGAAATAAGTAAATGAAAACATCTTTATTAATGAAAAGTATTTTATTTTGAAGAGTGATAATAAATATAACTTTTATTATAAAAAAATTCGTTATCATTAAATACTATATATTTAATTGTAAAACATTTAAAAAGTAGAAATTTAAAAAATAGATATTGACTTTGTCAGATATGATTTTTTCAAACACATTTACTCTACAAAACTTATTTGAAAACAATATTAGCAGTTACAATCTGATCATCGTTTACTTTTTGACTGTGTGTGTCTTCACACAAACATAAGTATTACTGAATCTAGGAACTCATGAAAAACCCACGTACAGGTGTCCATACGACAAAAGCAGGTCGTTTGCGGTGGTTAATGTCACTGAACAAGAGTTTTTTAAAAGTATAATTTTTCAGCTTATTATGGCATTCTTGTAATTCCTGGAAAGTAGTATAGTTGCACTAATACTATAAATGTTGTTGTATGTAATGCCGCAGCAAGATCGGCGAGCTGTCGAATGAGCGTTCGGTACTCCAAGAGAAGCTGGAGCAGATGACAATCGAGAAGAATAAATTGGCGGAGCAGCTGGCTCGACTGGAGGAGAATCAGCAGCTGCAGGAGGAGAGGGAGTTGCGCTGGCAACTGCTTCAGGAATCGGAACAGCCACAGGACGAAGTGGATGCTGGGGCCGTACGCGACCCCACGTGAGTGAGTGAGGACTTACACCCTAGTCAACAGTCTCAACTTGTTTCCCCCGGTCGTCAGTCTCTCGACTGGTTTGATGCAGTCCTCCATCATCTAAACTTTTACATTACAACCTGCGTCCTCTATTATCTACATCATCTACTAAGGTCACTCACTCACCTCTATAGCTATTGGATGGAGAACTGTGACGTCACGAGCCGACCTTCAATCGCAAATTAGCAGCGACCAGAGATATATTAAAGTTGGAAGTTAAATGCACAGTTTAATACCTAAGCAGCTGCTATGAAATTAAGTGTTATAATTCATTAATTAAGTAATATTTCATTCTTAAAGAAATGTGGAAAAACTTTACGGCTGAAAAAACGTGAAACTACGTAACATATCGCTGATGGAAGCAACTTAAACTTTTTAAAAAACTTAAATTACTTATTGCCTCTACTGTAACCACGAATGCCAATTAGCATTCCAGCCTAGACAAATTTTAATTTAATTAAAACTTTCGTTAATCTTGCTGCTTGACCAAAGTTTATACACTCCTGGAAATTGAAATAAGAACACCGTGAATTCATTGTCCCAGGAATGGGAAACTTTATACACACATTCCTGGGGTCAGATACAACATATGATCACACAGACAGAACCATAGGCACATAGACACAGGCAACAGAGCATGCACAATGTCTGCACTAGTACCGTGTATATCATCCTTTCGCAGCAATGCAGGCTGCAATTCTCCCATGGAGACGATCGTAGAGGTGCTGGATGTAGTCCTGTGGAACGGCATGCCAAGCCATTTCCACCTGGCGCCTCAGCTGGACCAGCGTTCGTGCTGGACGTGCAGACCGCGTGAGACGACGTTTCATCCAGTCCCAAACATGCTCAATGGGGGACAGATCCGGAGATCTCGCTGGCCAGGGTAGTCGACTTACATCTTCTAGAGCACGTTGGGTGGCACGGGATACATGTGGACGTGCATTGTCCTGTTGGAACAGCATGTTCCCTTGCCGGTCTAGGAATGGTAGAACGATGGGTTCGATGACGGTTTGAATGTACCGTGCACTGTTCAGTGTCCCCTCGACGATCACCAGAGGTGTACGGCCAGTGTAGGAGATCGCTCCCCACACCATGATGCCGGGTGTTGACCCTGTGTGCCTCGGTCGTATGCAGTCCTGATTGTGGCGCTCACCTGCACGGCGCCAAACACGCATACGACCATCATTGGCACCAAGGCAGAAGCGACTCTCATCACTGAAGACGACACGTCCCCATTCGTCCCTCCATACACGCCTGTCGCGACACCACTGGAGGCGGGCTGCACGACGTTGGGGCGTGAGCGGAAGACGACCTAACGGTGCGCGGGACCGTAGCCCAGCTTCATGGAGACGGTTGCGAATGGTCCTCTCTGATACCCCAGGAGCAACAGTGTCCCTAATTTGCCGGGAAGTGGCGGTGCGGTCCCCTACGGCACTGCGTAGGATGCGACGGTCTTGGCGTGCGTCCGTGCGTCGCTGCTGTCCGGACCTAGGTCGACGGGCACGTGCACCTTCCGCCGACCACTGGCAACAACATCGATGTACTGTGGAGACCTCGCGTCCCACATGTTGAGCAATTCGGCGGTACGTCCACCCGGCCTCCCGCATGCCCACTATACGCCCTCGCTCAAAGTCCGTCAACTGCACATACGGTTCACGTACACGCTGTCGCGGCATGCTATCAGTGTTAAAGACTGAGATGGAGCTCCGTATGCCACGGCAAACTGGCTGACACTGACTGCGGCGGTGCCCAACCGCTGCGTAGCTAGCGCCCTTCGACGGTCAACACTGCTGTTCCTGGTGTGTCTGCTGTGCCGTGCGTTTGATCATTGCTTGTACAGCCCTCTCGTAGTGTCCGGAGCAAGTATGGTGGGTCTTACACACCGGCGTCAATGTGTTCTTATTTCAATTTCCAGGAGTGTACATTATGGTTTATTTGCTTTTTACGTACTGACAACTATCGTTAATGGTCTTTGCACATGTTCGGTATACATGAGTTATTAGGTTATTTAAAGTGCATATCAGACCAAATATGTTACGGAATCGAGTATTTTGGCAATTGATATCTCAGGTTTTGCTTAATTATTTAATAATCTGGAATCTGTATTAAGTTCTCTGGCCGTTGCGGACACTATGACCAAAGATTACAATATGGATGTTTGCCCAACCTCAATCAAAAACAACGTGAAGCTTTCGAAGCAATTGCGCACTCCCTTTAACCAGAACTCTTCAAATTTTTCAGAGTGGACTAGGGTCAAATACCAGTCAAGATTGTATTTCAGCAAGTTAGAATCTAGCAACCGCAATCTTTCAAACGATAGCGCCATTGTCTTTGTTCGCGTTTAATACGTCTATTAATACTTCTGGGTGAGGCAAAAACAAGAAAACTTCGTAAAAATACTTGAAAAAGGCTTTGCTTGAAAAAAAAAATTAAACACTCTTTAAACTTTAAGTTCTAGTCTGGCTAAATTTTGACAAAATTAATTTTTTAATATCAAAAGTGGGAATTTTTCTTTTGATTTATTTTTTGCCCATGTCTTCAAAGACGTACAAGACACAGAAGTTAAACAATTAATATGACACTGATCAAAGGCATATCCACATGCATTCTGCGCTCATTCGTCTGAACGCCAGCCAAACAAAACGTAGCATTCTAAAAACCTCATATGCTAACAGTAGCTGATGATAAAGTCAAAAAATTATTTATCCCAACAATTTAAATCTGGAAAGAACCGAGCCTTTCCCAGTGACTCTTATTAATATTAATGATTAAACAACTCAAAACAAGAAAAGGTATGATGAAATATGTTGTGGTTGTCAGGGAAGTCCAAATGAATACCGCGCAACTGAAAATACAAAAACAAAACCAATTAGTTTTCATGCTTTTTTATGCTGTTATCAGTCTATCGACTAATTTGATGCAATCCTCCAACCCTTCCTATCTTGTTTTAACCTTTTCATGTCATCATACCCCTTACAACCCACGTCCTCAATTATCTGCTTCATATATTCCAATCTCTGCCTCCCTCTACATTTCTTACCTTCGACTCTCTCCACTAACAAATTAACCACTCTTGCATATCTCAGAATAGTACCTACTATCCTGTCTCTTCTTTTGTAAGCTTCTTCCACAAACTTCTTTCCTCGCCCTATTTTTTATGCTATTGCTATTCTGCTTCTAACATTACACCTGCTTCGGCTTAAAGCCACTATTACACGTAATTACTACCACTCAACTGTAATAGTACGTATTTCTTGTTGATAAGTTCTCCTCGGTAGCTATTGGCTGGAGAATGGTGTCACGAGTCAGCGTTCGCTCGCAAAACAGCGACCAGAGATATTATTAGAAGAAATTCTTGGTTATGTACGCAATTTAATAGCTAAGAAAATGCTGCCAAATTAATTTCCATAATACATTTATTAAGTTTGCTTTTCGTAGCGTTTCATATCAATAAACTTTGCATCTGGAAAAAACATGGATCTGCTTTTCAGTAACATGTTGCTAATGAGAGCAAAATTAAATTACTCATGGTCTCTTCTGTAACCACGAATGTCAATTGTCATTTCGGCTTAGGATAAATTTCAGTTTAATTAAAAGTTTCACTAATGTTGTTGCTTGACCAAAGTTTATGCATTACAGTATATTTGTTTTAGGTATTTTACTGACACTTCCGTTAATGGTCTTTCTTCATGTTCGATTTACGTGAGTTATTAGATTATTATAAATGCACATCAGACCAAATATGTTACCGAATCAACTATTCTGGCTATTCATTTCTTTGGAGTTACTCAACTGTTTAATAATAATATCGAATGTGTATTAAGATCTCTGACCTTTACGGATACTATGACCAGTGGTTACGAGTGTTTTCCCAGTCTCAATGAAAAACAAAGTGATGCTTTCGAAGCAAACAAGAATTTTCAAAATTTTGCAGAGTGAACTTTAAGGGTCAAATGCAAGTCAAGTTTGTATTTAAGCAGTTATACGTTTGCGCTATCGTCCCTGTTCGAGTTTACCTACCTCTATTAATGCTACTGAGGTCTTCAAGCTCAAGAGATTTTATTCACCATGCAACATAGGTCAAATTTATATTTGGTCAAATCAGGTTGACATAATCTTTCATCCTAAAAACTGAAACTATTATAGACCCGTAACGATACGCAAAAAAAAAAACGGTTACAGGCTTACGCTAGTTCAATTTATATAAGTGTTAATTAATTGTTAGTTGAAGGGGAGAGGTATGGTTTCGTGTTGGCAGGTGCAGCCAGCTGTTGCCATTCGGCAGTGGCAGTTCGTGGGCCCGCTGTGTCATGCTCACCTTGAGCAGGACTCCTCGCATGCTGCTTCATATGGTCACCTTCATCCTGATGCCACACCCCAACGCAGAACTGCTCTTCAATCCGTCAAAATCCTCGTAGTGGAAGCTGCCCTGCGAAAATTATTCGTCCTGTATACATCTGTATTATACATGCTGACAATTAGATAAGCATTTTTTGGGTGATATATTTTTGTATTGAAAATTTGTTTTTTATTAAATAAAATCATTGGTTTCTAAAACGGCAGACATTTAGACTAAAACAAATTAAGAAATGATGAAACTGTTTTCTGCTCTGCCTTATTTCAAATCACTGAATAAACCATTTTGTGATTTTAATTTAGAAATTCAATCCGTCTTCGTGATGTTTTCCTTAGTCATATACAAACTAGACATGCTTAGACCTCTGTATGGTATATTTGTTTTGATACGAAATCTATGACAATAACAGGAAACTGTAAAGATTTGACAAATAAGATTTGGGTATCGTAATTCCCACGATAGATCCAAGTCAACAGCGCTGTAGCAATCAAGTTTTCTATCCGATTCTCGAACTGGTTTTCCATATTTGGTTTACCCCAGGTAATATGCTCCGATGATTCCTAAATAGCAGCTTGGCTATTTCCTCGTCAGCAATACTATCTTGGCTTTAATAGTTTTTTAATGGCATTTGGCAACGAAGGCCATACAGCCAGCTCAATGTAATTTTTTGAAGCTTTCAGTGTGTAAGTCGTCATATATGTTGTATTTTTCCAATGTATGGACGCCACAGGACATTCACACAGACCCACAACACTTAAACATCCATGCCCGCGGCCGGATTCAAACCGGCGGCCTTCGGCACGCGGAGCTAGCACTCTAGCCCCTACGCTACCGAGGCCGGCGGTTTTAATAGTTCTGACTTTGATGAGATCTAGTGCTATAAATCTGTTTGTACTAGTCTAACAGTCGTCCACCAGCTTTCCCCTTTGTATACCGTGTGTTGATGCGTATATAAACTTCAAAAATAATTTTAAAAAATGGGCGAAAACAAAAGTAGCAATTTTTGTAACAACTGACACAGTGGAAATTACGATTTCGTTTTTTTTCACTATCCTGACTAGTAAAAAGACTGATTAATTTTGGACGAAATTCTCTTTTAATAAGTATACTATCAAAGCGCTCTAATATTTGCATTTACAGATTTGATCATTATGGACTATTAGAGTTTGGTTTTTACTTTATAAATCTTAACTACATTGGTTCAATAATTCTATTGGTTATCGAAAACACAATGTTTCACGCACACATATGACGATTTTTTTTTTTCAAAATGTTCTTCATGCAGCCATTCGGCTAGCCCAGTGTTTTACTTATTATATGATATTGTTGATACACTTTTCATGCTTGCGATGTAAACAATTAAATGCTCCAACGGATAATTCGTACGATTGTTAATATTTTTATTTATTCTCTTCTTTGCGAAATTGTTGACTAAAACTGAATGCTGAAAATTAGTTCCAAATTTTGTATAATGTAATTACGATGGAGCGCACGCTCCGGTGGCAATTTCCCTTCATATACATTATTCCACTTTCCTGTAGCCGCCTACTTTTGCCCTCTGCAAATTTCAACTTGAAATTCTTTCAGCATCTTTGGTAAATTTTTAATCATTTTTCTCCTGGCACCATATTTCAATCACTGACGCAACTACCTACGAAGAAAAATATTCCACACCCTTGTGGCTGAAATCGAGTGTCAGCTTATGGTCATGGTTATCTTTTCCGTTCGATGCACTACTCCTAATTCTCTACGCCTCATCACCAAAATAATTTGGCATCCAAAACAAAATGATTTCGTTTTCCGTGACATAGAAAATAGTTTTACTACCTCGCGGACTTGGGCGAAACATGAAAATAGTTCTGCAAATTTGTTAGAAGGGATGGAATTTTTTACACTGCTTTAGTGACGAACGCACAATTGATTATCCTCTCGACTACTTGGCTAAATCCCAGAGGTAATATAATCTAGCGTTAACTTAGATTTAATTTAATTTAATTGCAATGGAGCACAGGCTCCGGTGGCAATTTCCCTACACACCCAACTTCCCCCTATACTACACTCACCTACATTTGCCCTCTACAAATTTTAACTTTAAATTTTTTTAACATTTTTGGTAGGTTATTCATCATTCCCCTTGGTAACTCATTCTAATCCCTGACACCCTTACCTAAAAAAGAAAATCTTCCCACACCCTTGTGACTAAAATCGAGTGCCAGCTTGTGGTCATGGTCATCTTTTCCCTTCCATGCACTACTTTTCATACCTACTGCAATATCTTTCCATGCCTCATCGCCAGTATACGCCCTGTACACTCCCATGACCCTCCTCATCCTCCTCCTGTCTTGCAATGAATCCCATTCCAGCTCCTTTATCATATCTGTCACTGATTGCATTCTACGATAATTTCCAGAAACAAATCTAGCAGCCCTTCTTTGCTCCTTCTCAAACTCCTGTATTTGATAATCAAAATGAGGGTCCCATACTACACTACCATATTCGAGCAATGGTCTGACCAAAGTTTTGTAACCCAATTCCTTGACTTCTCTAGTACATCCCCTCATCACTCTCTCCCACAAGTGCAGAACTTTGAAACCTTTTCCTACCACCTGTCCTATGTGTCCTGCCCAGTTAAGTTTGTTATCAAATGTAATTCCAAGATATTTACATTTCAAGTCTTCAGCAAGCAATTCTTTCCCCACCTTATATTCATAATTAACCTTTTGTTTTTTATTTGTGTATCTAATAAGCTGACTCTTTTTTGCATTTATCTTCATTCCATGTTTACCAACCCAATTAGATATCCTGTCCAGATCACCCTGCAACTGTTTACAATCCTCTATCGTTTTGATTCTTTTATACAGCATTATGTCATCTGCAAACAATCTAATTTCAGATAGTAAACAATCTACACAATTATTCATTAGAATAATGAATAGCAATGGTTCCAATACGCTACCCTGTGATACACCCATTTTTACTTCCACTTCTTTTGATACTACATTTCGTACCCTAACTTTCTGTTTTCTACCTTTTAAAAATTCTTCTACTCGTTATGTAACTTGGCCATAATGCATGCTATGATAGCTAGACTTCTACCTAAATAAATGCCTCAACTGTATTACTCGTCAGTCTTAAAAATACACAAAATAAGATTTGCCTCGAACTTCTTTCGAGTTTTATAAATTTTATTAATTTTTATGAAACTTCTGAGACGTATAATGGTAAAATTTTTAAAAAAATCAACAATCAGTATCACCAACAGAAACCATTCGAATGTGAAAAACTGACTAAAAACAAAATCACACGTCTATTTATCAGTGGACAACCTTATTTTTTCAAGATTTTTTAAAATGAATTTTCATTTATGAATGTATCGATATATCGATAATTTTTTCCGATATATCGACAGCCGATATTGTTACTTTTTAAAATATCGATACATCGAAAATCCGATATTTTTAAAAATATCAACAGCCCTATTCCTGAGTGGCCAGCTTTTCGATTAGGACGGTTAAGTGAAGACAGCAGTGCAAAAAGGATTTTACAACGAGGGGATAGAAAAGCTTGTGACCCGTCTTGATAAATGCCTTAATAATGGTGGAAATTATGTTGAGAAATAACTGAAGTGTAGGGAACGCAATGCAATAAAAATATTTGTAAATATCTTCTTCTTATTTTTTTACAGACTTTCGGAACGTACTTTAAAAATACGCCTCATATAAATGACTTGAATGAGAGTCAAAATGAGAAATGTCGAATTTAAATTGTCTACACTTAACTGTATCAAGAAAATAAAAATACAGGGTGATTCTAAAGTCACTATACATTTTGTACTTAGACAAATTTTATTAACCAATATGTAATGCCAGTGAAACGTATGTCAGAATAGGACATAATTTCAGTACATTTCAATGTGACCACCTTGCATGTCTAGGCACACCCCCCCAGCGCTCCACTGTAGCCTGAAAAACCTGCCCAAGCTTGTCTGGTGTAATCTCAGCAGCTGCGGCTCGAATCCGCTGTGTTAAGTGTTCAGTGCTGCGGATCTTCACCTGGTATACCTTAGACTTGATAAACCCCCATGCAAAAAAGTCTAAGGGTGTCAAGTCAGGAGAGCGGGGTGCCCACATCCGTGGAAAGGCCCGACAAATTCAACTGCCGGGAAATGCTTGATTCAGATAATCCCGAACAACGAGGCCAAAATGGGGTGGTGCAGCATCCTGTTGAAAAACTACAGTATCCATAATCCCATCAGATATCAACTGGGGCTGCAAAAACTGTTCCAACAGATCTAGGTATGTGGTTCCAGTAACGGTTTGTTCTGCGAAGAAAAACGTCGTTCTACGAAGACGAGCAGAAACAAGAGCGATTCGTTCTTCTTTGGTTAGCATTCTGTCGTATTACCTGCAAGAAACAAATATTCCGTTACTATATCACTGAAATGTATTGTGACTTTAGAATCACCCTGTATATGAAATTACACAGCAAATCTGGTATGTTACGTGTTCCAGTACGGTCTGAGTCACTGAATGAGATAGTGGACACCGTTCTGATCGCAGCACGTCTAGTCTTGAGCGGAGCGTGGCTTATCTAGTCCAGTTCTCGCCATTGTACGGCTCGTTGTTCTATGTCCTATGAGAGCCTACCGACCGTCTACGAAATTACTAAACAAGGATATCAAATAGCTGAATCTATGGAAGCGGCAAAACCCTGCATTTTGAAGTCTTAGAAATGAAAGGTGACAAACATCGCATACTCATCCTGAGAATAAAAATCTGTTCACCATACTTTCCGTTCGGCGTTACGAGAAGAATTATTTCAATTATTTGTTTCTACTCACATTTATTAAATAGTTTAAAAGTAATTGAAACACTAGCTAGAATTTAATTATAGGCACTGTGAAGTTTTAAATACAGTGCTAGTCAAAATGATTGCAGTGATTTCAGAAAATTACTACAGATTTATTATTTGACATATACTTACAAGATCACACAGATATATAAACAAACTGTGAAAGTTTTTTTGATTGTTTACGGATGCTCAATATGTGCACCTTTGGTGACTCTGCCCATATCAAGTCTGTAATCGAGTTCTTCCCAAACCCGATGCAGCATGTCTCTGTCAATGAGAGCATTGGTGATGCGAACCCACAGGCCTGGCAGATCAACTGGTGGTACTAATAGCACGAACACTGTGTCTTTTACGAAACCCCAAACAAAGACCAGACATGCGGGTTCGCATCACCAATGCATTTGCTCTCATTGACAGAGACATGCTGCATCGGGTATGGGAAGAACTCGTTTGTAGACTTCATCTGTACAGAGTCACTAAAGGTGCACATATTGAGCATCTGCAGACGCTCAAAAAACTTTCACAGTTTGTTTATATATCTGTGTAATCTTGTAAGTATATGTCAAATAATAAATCTGTAGTAATTTTCTGAAGTCACTGCAATCATTTTGACTAGCCGTGTATATTCTTCCCTCATTGACAAATTATTCATCTTCATTAATTAGTCTTCTATAGCAGTGTTTCCCAATTAGTGGAACGGGTACCCTAGAGGTACAGGGGGTTGCTTCAAGGGGTACGTTCTGAAGTAATCATTAACATAATTAAAATAACAACTGCCCAAACATTATTATCGCCGAAATACATTTTTTGGACATCTGTTGATTTTTTGACGTTTGCTACTGGGTTAAAACCGGTTTCATTTTTTATTTCAGCTATAAGGGGTAAGCGAAAGTGAGCTCTTTGTAACCGAGCGTGGTGGGTGAATGGTAATGCTTTGGCCTTTCGATCTGGAGTACGCGGGTTCGAATCCCCGTCCAACCATCCAGATTTGGGTTTCCCATGGTTTGTTCAGATCACTGTACGCTAAAGCCGGTATGTTTCCTACAAAAAGGCCATGGCCGAATTCCTTCCCGTTCCTTTTGCCCAGTCCTTTCCCGCCTCTAATCATCTCGACAAGACGTAGGGCCATAAGAAAAATTTAACCGTGTGTGATATAATCATTAAACTGACTGCGATAAAGTTTTCGATGTTTATATTTTTTTATATATGCATTGCTGTAGAAAACAATTTTACTATTAAATATGTGTTGTATGGTTTATGATTTTAATTTTCACTTCTGTTATTTAATTCTGTTGTAAAAATAACTACTATTTTAAGTTTAACTTGTTTTAAACAAAATAAACATTACGTGATTACATATTTTCACTGTATGGCATACAGAGCAAGAGTAAAATAAATAATAATAAAAAATTGGACCCACCAGCGTGGTTCAATTACACATTTCAGAATTAAAAAATACACTTATCATATAGAACACACGAAGTTAAATGCTTCGCAGACAGGTGGCAATACATAACTTTCTTTCAGTAGATTAAGTACGCCGGGCTAAACAGGCCCTGTTAGACTTCGGGCAGGAACTCAGTTCCTCCCACCACTCTTTCTCATGATACACACTGGTCACATGTGGTGGCTAGTGTCCGCATGGTCCTAGGTCACAGAATCGAAGGAAATAAAATAAAAAAATGAAATAAAAATTAACAAAATTGGAAAAAAAATTCATTATATTCTGCAACCCGCTGCTTGTCTTATTTTACGCACACAATTATCTTTGCAGTATTCAATAGTATACCAACTACTTTATTTTTTATTTCTACTGTTCTTTCCGTTCCGACCTCAAGCATTCATCTCGTCGTGCTAATGACCAACAAACCTCTTTTCAGCAGACTGTTGCATTACTGCAGGGCAGGCGTTTAAGTGGGGGGAGGGAGGTGGGGGGGGATGGCAACCGGGTCAAATGTACCCCGAGCCCGGCGTCTGATGGGGAGCCCCGATCACTGATTTTAGGTGCCCCAAAGCCAAGAATTCGCCCATTGTCGCCTGGCCAGTTGTAGACCTAAAAAAAGTTACCCCTTTCGCTTGAGGAAAGGGCACAAACGGTTACGTGACTGCTAAGATCGTTCACCCCGGGCCCGAAATTCCTAGTGCCAGCCCTCCTATACCGTTGACATTATTGCACTTTTCTCACTTTTTCTATCAGAAAACATGCAAGAAGAACAGTTCCCCGTACCATGAGGATGATTGCGTGAGGTGGAAGACAATTATTAGGCTAAAGCTTTGTACACACGAGTTGCAGAATAAACCAGCAAAGGTGAGGCTTCCATGTGAAGTGTGTGAAGAGCAGACCAGCTTCTTCAGTGCAGATTCACAATCTAAGAAGTGTTTCAGGCGACACTAATTTCTCTTTAAAGTATCAAATTTTTATCGTCTAAGCTTTGAATAGCGACCGGTTCCTACAGTTATTAATTGTCTTATCTTACTTTTTTTGTATTTCCTATAAGCATCAGATGCGATAAATAAATAATATCTTCAGTATTCTTTTTCGAATTTTGTTTTTTCTTTCCTCGAAATATCTTCTGATAGTGCGTCAA
>JARYHS010012519.1:129303747-129386459 GCA_031002005.1 Vandiemenella viatica | reverse complement strand
GAATGAAGATAAGTGCCAAAAATAATTATATTATATACATAAATAGGAGAATAAATGTTTTATGTGATTATAAGTTGGAGCAGGAGCTGCCTGTTAAGCACATAAAGTGTAAATATCTTTGTGTATATCATCTGATAATAAACTCAGTTGATAGGGCACATTGGTCAAGTAGTAGGGAGAGGTTTCAAAATCCTCCATTTACTAGAAAAGATGATAAGGGAACGGGAGCATACAAAACTATTGTCAGACCATTAACTGATTAAGGTGGGGTAGTGAGGAATCAACATCATATACATTTTACATAAATTGGAGCATGGGCGTATCCACCCCTCTAGAAGAAAAATCAAGTTGCCTTCAGTATGCTTTGACGAGTGAAGAACTGGCTCAGGAGCGCTATGGTAGAGGAAAGACTAACTGGATTATGCCTGATGAGTGTGCATCGAAATTTCGTGAAAGTACACCGGTAGATATTGACAAATAAAGTTATTGAAAATTTTTCTGTGAATCCGGGATGATTAATGTTTACATAAAAAATTGTAACTGAGTTACGATCTTGATTAACTGCATAGTAGGTCCTTGGATTACTATGTTAATCAATAATAAAAATAGTTTCCTCAATAGGTTTGAGTTTTATTTTGTAAGAAATCATCATGTTTCAGTCCCCCATCCCACTTCCTCAAAAAAATACGAGCCCCCCCCCCCCAATCCAGATGTGCACCCCCTACCTGGTTCTAATTCTGGATATGCCCTTGAATTTAAGATAGCACAAAGAAAGGCAGCAATATTGGTTTGTGGAATTTCATGCAGAAAATTTCAGTAATTGATATGATAAAGGAGCTGGGCTGAAACTCAATGGAAGACAGAAAGAAGATAAAGAGAGTGTTGGGATATATAAGGCAAACACTAGTTTTTGTGAAAGTTGTAATACCAAGAAGGAGACATGTGATCGCAATGACATTTATTCTACAGATTAGGGGCATGACAAAACACAAATAATTAGAACTAAACAACTGTACATGCACTTTGACCGTGAGAATTCCATACAATGTGACATTGTGGTATGGAATCGAAGAGATCCTGTATATGATGCCGAGGAACAAACTGCTATGGTGCGTGCACAAAGCATCAACAGTGACTGAACGAGGACCAGAGCAAATAAGTTACTTACTGACCATGTCCCATACATGTTCGATGGATGACATGCAAGGTGAATTTGAAAGCTGGATAATAAATAGTACTGGTTATTTTTCAAAGAAAGCTTGCACACTTCTTGCCACATTTGGCCATGCATTGTCCCACTGAAATATAACATGCGAAGCTGCCTGCAGAAAAATCAGTATCTTGGGTTCAAAAACCTTCTGTTCAGATATCTAGGAGCAAGATAGCTTGTTATAGCCATTAGTGCCCCATACCATCACACTTGGCATCTGTCCACTATGCTTCTCAATAATGCAGTCTGCGTTAACCATGGCACCATCTAACACCTTCATAGCCATTAATGTAGGACAAGTTGAATTGGAACTCATCCGGAAACTACATTTTCCACTCAGCACACCAGTGACGGTTTTCACGATTCTGTTGAAGTCTGAGACATTGGTGGTTTCTTGTCGATGTAAGCTGATGCAATGGCATAAATTCCACCAGTTCTGAGCAGACGGCGTCGAACCGTCAATGCAAACATGTCCGCAACCGTACCAGTGATCCAATGTTGAACCAACACTGTGGACGAAGCTGTTCTGTTGGTTACATCTATGCATACAAGATGACACTCATTCTGTGCTGTGGTCACATTGTGTTATCCAGTATCCGCTCTTCTGTCCACTGGTTCCATAATAGGTTGCCCTGTATTTGCCGCAATCTCCGTTTTCCGAATACCAATCATTCAGCCACAATCAAACTCTCTTACATACTGACACTGTCCTTTTATGCCAACGTGGCATACTAGCTCTTCCTTGAAAGTTTTCATTTCGTTTAACAAGTCTGCACCGACTGAACATGGCATGACACTGACCGGTCTAGTCATATAAAAGAGGGTGCTGCAGAACCTATGTGAACATATCTCTTCAATCTTAATAAATTAATCAGATCTCAGAGTGATTCAGACTGTTTCTGAGTATTAAAACTTTCACAAATACTAGTGTAATACAGACATCGTCCCCAAATGTAAACTACAAGCGGTTTAAAAATTTAGCCTGTTCTGTTGGTTGCAGCCCCGTGATGATGTCCGGCACTGATATGGGGTTAGGTGGTCCGAGTCCTGGTGGAGGAAGAAATTTTCACTGTCAGAAGTTTGGGTAGGAGAGTGGGAGAGGTGGTGGTCCACAATTCATAAGGCCCAGACTTTGTACCAAAGTTCTGGATTAAATCCCAAATCCATTCGCAGTGCGTGTAGAGTGAGAGCACACGCCACTGTTTATGGTGATTCGTCCGTCGGCCAGCTTGGTGTCTTTCTGAAGAATAAGCTTCAGTGGTCTGGCACTGGTTTTCACCCTCTCCCTTCTTTCTCTGCACCGAACACATACACTACCGTACGACAGTCTTTCAGACTTACAACACTTACAAACACACACTGAGCGTGGTGGGTGAGGGGTAAACGCTCTGGCCTCACATTCGGGAGAGCAACGGTTCGAATCCATGTTAGGTTTTCCATGGTTTCTCCAGATCACTTCAGGTGAATGCCGAGACACTTCCTTCAAAGGGCTGTGGCTGAATCTCTTCCCGTTCTTGCCTCCAGTCCCATCCCCCCTCTAATGACCTCGACATCTATGAGGTGTAAAGCCATAAAAAAACCCTTACAAACACAGTCACATTTGGATAGTCAACGGGAAACCAGCCCAGTTAATCTTTCCAATCGATCCCAGGGAGGGTAAACACTTCCCTTGATAATAGCCTACTCTCAGAGTAGGGCAAGGCTTTCATAGTAGAAGGTGTTGAATATTTTATTTGAGTTCTTTCATTCTTTGTATATTCGTTGCAGAATTTCATATTTAAATTTTAGCATTTGATGGTAGTATTTTGTCTTTTATTCATATAATATTTTAAGTTCGTTTGAAGTTTAGAGCGTATAGTGGAATCAACTTACAATAAATTAGCTTCATTAATCGTTAAAATCAGTTAAATCCGACCTCGAAATACTGTGAAATTATGTCTAACTATGGATGACATGGCAAAAATTCATCTACAAAAAATTATTAATCATTATTGCTAACAATTTTCATTTCTATCCTAACATAATTCGCTCACAAATCTTCCCATTCCATGGCTCTTGGTGGCAATTAACATTAGGAGGGGAAATGTTAAATGTATTTGAGAAACGTGTAGTTTTGAAATGGAAACTATCAACCCAGCATTCATCTAGTTAACTACGGAAAACCGGCTAAACGCAACCAGCAGAAACGTCGTCATACTGGAGTACGAATCTATTTGGATAGTAACTCTCAGGTCTGCTAAGTGAAATCACAGTGCTTTCAGTCAATCCGCGGAAGCTCACAACACGAAGATTCGATTGTTTTGATACTAAAAAGAAAAGTTGAAAAGAAAATCCTGAAAAATAATTTCAGGAAACGATTGGGTGTATTGTACGGTAATTATTCTGAACTGCAGAGAATTTTGTTAGAATTATTCTTTAGTTAAAGATAACAGTCTCACATCATACAGAGTTTTACTTTGTGCATTATAATTCTGTTAAGAAAGATATCAAAGATATTAATGACGGAACAGCCGTGGAATATATTTTTCGTAACAATGCCTGTAGAAGACAACTGAAAACTAGTTTCATAGGAACAAAAGCTGATAGGATGTCACAACTGTTGGATGACCAAAAGTCCCAATGGGCATCCATGGGATGTGGAGACACTGGTGTAAAAACTATCGAAGTAGGTGAACACAAGCCTGTAAAAAAGTCGTCAAAAGTTGCGAGTTCTCCCGCCCAACAGCGTAGTGTTTTCAGAACTCCCGTTTGCACGCCCAGAAAGGCAAAGAATGGGTCGGTTCTCGTAGGAAACCCCAGGCAGAAACTTATCAAGTCGTCTTCTTGTGATAATTTAACTCCGAAGAAAAAAGAAGATTCAGTCAAGAGGTAAGAAGATATTGAACTGCTCTTTGTTTGATAGTTTGAACTTAATACCGTAGCTCAAGAGATATGAAAATCAGAGGTTTAGTGTGTCTTTACATGTTCTCTACAGTCCATATGGATGCGAAATACAGTTTTCTCCCCGAGAATGAATATGTGGATACACTTGCAATAAAAACAAACCGGAAAAAATACGGGGAACTGCACCACTTTCGGTACCTGCGAAATACTTGTACTAACCTGTTGAAATTTACACCATTCGCTTCGTTATGATGTCCTCTTCACGTTTTGCGATCATGTAAACCGGAAAAGTCGCCAGGAATTTAATTAAAAATGCCGAAATATGATGGGCTGAGCAACTGCTAAATGCTATCAGCACTGCAAAAATAACATAAAAATTATCGGTACAGGGATCATTTCAACCTAAACAGTTTAGTTTTATCATATAAATCGTGGTTAGGTTGAAATACGGCCTGGACCAAGTGATAAAAAATTACGAAATTTTGGCTATGCCGCATACAACGCGCAAAGGCCTATTTGTATACAATGGAAGCAAACGATTATCTCTGGTTGCTCATTGCTACGTAAGATGGCGGTCATCACCGTATTACAACTCGGATAAATATTGCGTGTTTGTCAATTTTGTGCGTCTTTTTTACAAAGAAGTAGAGCTGAAAAGGCATGAAAACATTACAACAAAGGATGAAATGGGTGGGGTGAGACTTTCTCCACCAGCGAAATACTGGTACTGACCTGTTGAAATTTGGATTAACTACTTCCTTATAATGTCCTCTTCACGTTGTACACTCTCCTTTTCCGGAAAAGTCACCACGAATTAAATTAAAAATGCCTAAATATGACACTGCAGCGCTGCTATTAGTTGCCGCCGGCGCTGCGAAATCAATGATAATCTCTTGAAATGTTGGTTTAATTCATTGTTGTAATATTTTCTTGCCGTTTTAGCTTCACTCCGTTGCAAAACGTCACATAAAATTAACAGATACAAAATTTTTATTCGAAATGCAGCTCACCATCTTGGAACCGATATAAGCAGTCAGAGATAATCGATTGCTTCCGTTGTAAACAAATGCACAGTTTGTCTCTGGTTTGCGACATGGCCTGCCGCAGAACGAATTACCCGTAAAATTTTTACTCTTGGTCCAGGCCGAATTTCAACCTAACCATGATCACTATGACAAAACGA
Organism: Vandiemenella viatica; assembly: GCA_031002005.1. Taxonomy (NCBI): domain Eukaryota; kingdom Metazoa; phylum Arthropoda; class Insecta; order Orthoptera; family Morabidae; genus Vandiemenella; species Vandiemenella viatica. The sequence goes on along the minus strand of JARYHS010012519.1, from coordinate 129,381,183 downwards.
ACCTATTTAGGTTGATATGATCCCTGTACCGATAATTTTTGTGTCATTTTTTCAGTGCTACTAACATTTCGCGGTTGCGGAGTATCCCATATTTCGGCATTTTTAATTTAATTCGTGGCGACTTTTTCAGAAAAGGAGAGTGCTAAACGTGAAGAGGACACTAAAATGAAGCAGTTAATCCAAATTTCAACAGGTCAGTGACAGTATTTCGCTGGTGGAGAAAGTCTCACCCCACCCGATGAAATCAACATTTTAAGAGACTGTCACTAATTTTTTCAACGTACGTCGTGTCATATTTCGGCATTTTTAATTAAATTCCTGGCGACTTTTCCGGTTTACATGATCGCAAAACGTGAAGAGGACATCATAACGAAGCGAATGGTGTAAATTTCAACAGGTTAGTACAAGTATTTCGCAGGTACCGAAAGTGGTGCAGTTTCCAAAATACGTATTTGTTGTGTAATAAGTTGTAAAAATGTACCCACATTTTGAACAACTTTATATATATTTGATAGCTTTACGTGAAACATTTTCTCAAATAATAGGTCCTCAGGAACATGTATACCAAATTTCAGGCCGATAGCACAGTTTCTTCTTGGGACCCTGGCGTTGCGGTCGACCCGCATTTAAACAATGTTTTAAACTTAAAATACCAATACATCGAGTTTGTCTTAATAAAATGTAGTAATCACCCAGTAATCGTTTACTGGGGATTCTACGATAACCGTGAGGCCGCAATTTGATGATGGATTCTTAAGTACATAACTCGACGAGACAAATAGAAAGTAATATATATATATATATATTTTTGATATCTCGCTTAGTTCTCGAGATTTTTATCTCAAAATTGACGTGGTTAGGTTGAAACGCTGCCTGGACCAGAAGAAAAATTTCTCCATAGCCACATTTGATGACGAATTCGTATGTAACTTGACGAGACAAATCGAAAATAAATAATAAATCGGGGTGATTCATTTTCGGGACCTACGCGAAACTGGCACTAACTAACCTGCTGAAACAGCAACAAAACATTAGAACAGAGGATTAAACCATCATCAGATTGTAGCGCCACGGTAATGATAGAACTGTCCCAGACCGTATCTCACCTTAACCTGCTCACTTTTGAGGTACAGTATCTCTAGAACTAAGCGTATTCTTTATTTTCGATTTGTCTCGTCGAGTTACGTACGACTTAGTCATCAAATCTGGCGGTGGCGAAATTTTTCTTCTGGTCCAGACCGCATTTCAACCTAACCACATCAATTTTGAGATACAATATCTCCAGAAATAAGCGAGATATAACAAAAAATATTTTTTACTTTCTCCATCATCAAATTAAGGCGCCACGGTTATCGTAGAATCCCCCGCCTGGACCAGAAAATTCACCGAAGTTTCACCAAAACCACTATACCTACACGGTGAAAATGCAATATAGGAGTTTTATTTTCTTCCCAGTGGTTGTTGTTAGATTGAAATACGGCCTGGACCAGAAGAATCGTCAACAAAAGCACAAGGAACTATACCTACAACTGATTTTTAACATGCTATATCTCGAAAACCAAGCGCTATATCAAAAAATTTAATTCTTTATTTTCGATTTGTTTCGTTGAGTTCTGAAAGAATTCATCAGATTGTAGCGCTACAGTAATGATAGAACTGCTCTCATCGGTAATAAATAGAGACCGAAATACAACAACAACACAAATATGTATGCAAATATGCATGAAAAATGCTTAAAATATGCATGGAAAGTGTCAAAAAGTAACAAAATATGCAACATTATATAATATAAACATAGTAATTTTTAGATTTTTATTTCAAAATCAGCATGCAATTAGTATGTAAGAAGTAAATTAATTCGATAATTAACAATTATTTAACTTTTTATTTTTGTAAACGTAAACAATCAGGTAGCCTACTGTTCCAAATATTCAATGGTAAGATTGTTTCTTCGATCTCTCAAAATATTTTTATAAGTGTATATGGACTGTTCCACATTCACCGATGTAACTGGGCAGTATTTGAAATTGGGTGTTGTGTTAGCAGTCATTGTTTCTGGAAAAGTTTATCCGTTCAATTACTAAAACTATCAATATGAAAAAAAGGTTCAAAAGCTGGATTATTGTTCAAAATATTTTCAAACTTCACTTTAAGTTTACACAGGAATACCTCTGGCAATGTGGATTTTATAAATTAACTGAATAGATTCAGTCAACGTCAAACCTTGAGTTTCGAGCTTTTTAATACTCGCAGATACGTCGTAAAAACGAATGTCAATCACAGCTTTGGTTTTAATACTAGAGTTGTTAAATGCTTCCTTGTACTGACAAATTTTCATAGCCTCTCCACTATCAAAGTCGTTTACTACACCTTTAAAAGCCTCGAAATGTTCATTGTAAAGCAGTACAGCTTCAGCTCACGTCGCCAATCGAGTTTCCACTGATAAATACACATTTGGCAAATTTTTTTATAAGCATTATTACGAGATCCTGTCTTGGGAAGCGTTTTCTTTGTTGATGAAATCAATTTACTTACATTCCCAAACGTGAATCGTAGATTTTCAGCGAGTCGTCGTAGACTAAGAGCTGTGCTACTAGTACGTTTTTCCGGCTACTACGTAAGATTTTATTTATCAACTAGGTACACTGCTGAAAAATTTTGTAAATACAGCAAAAATATGCATCATCAGTAGGTTTTAAGTAAAATGTGCAATAACCGGTGAAAATGGTCTTAATATGCAAATGCATATAATCCGGTCTGTAGTGATTAAAAATCGTATTTGAAATGAATCAGGAACAACTTTGATTGCAGAGATAAAGCAGGTGTACATCTCTTATTTCCCAGAACATGTAAGTAAATTGTTGCTATGTAATTTTTACGAATTGTTGATTCATTATTTTTTTTTTTCATTCAAGCAATATTTTTGCAGAAAATCTCTGAAGAAAGGATTTGTAAGTTTGTGAAGAGGAATATAACTTGTAAGCAATACTTCACATAGATCTATGCTTAAGTGGTTTTTTGTTTGGTTTTGCTATTACTGCTAGTTGCTACTGTTAAAAGTTGTCGTAGTAACCCTTTCTTATGCAAAACTTGTCTTGATATGCTGGTCTATTTGAAACTTTTTTGTGCACGAAATATTTTTCTCGCAAACTCGACAGTATAAAACATTTTCGTCTTATGTAAATGTCCCAGGGTAGTTACTATCCACGAAAAAGCCACATTTTTTGGGAGGCGCGGTATATTTTAAACTTTGTACAAATAAATAAAAATTAAACATGCAATGAGCCCGCGAACAATGATAGCATTTGTAATTTGTTTGGTAGGAAGAATGTTATAGTAGGCGAGCGCGACGTCAAACGGCATTGTGAGTCTGTTTTACTTGGCCGTACAATAACATTATCTATAGACACACGACTGCTAAGAGCTGTGCTGCCAGTAGGTTTTTCCGGCTACAACGTAAGATTTTATTTATTAACTAGGTATCCTACCGAAAAATATTGTAAATATAGCTAAAATATGCATCATCACTAGGTTTTAGATGAAATATGCAATAACTGGTGAAAATGGGTTTAATATGCAAATGGATATGTGAACACGCAAATTCATATAATCCTGTCTCTAGTTATTACTATCTCAGTTAACTAGTGATTAAATTATTATTTCTTTGCCTACATGTCACAGAATTTCATGTTATGTAACTTCCATGTAATTCTAATAATTATTACAGCATGTATGTTATGTCAAAAATTATGCGAAAATAAAAGTTTCGCTTGTATGGTGACCGCTTTGAGTAAGGGAACCATAGCATGTTCAGTTAACAGAGGCGGTTCAAGGTCAGGCTACTCTATCCCCACTCCGGTGCCCTTCTCCGAACATACGAAGGGGGAAGTTAGGCCGCGTTTACACGATGCTAGTTGGCTGGAACTAGTGTACTGTCTTGCTGCGCGCGCAGCGCTTGATACTAGTCACTCTCCTCGTGTCAACAGGTTCAAGACATTCAGTTGACTGTGGATAGTGGACTCAGTTCATGACCAACTTTTGGCGTGCGAGTTCAACAAACGAGATGACGGCTAACAAGTCGAGTAAGCGGAGTGAAGCAGAGGCATTAAAATCTTCAGAACTGCATGAAGAAATTCTGTGCAATTTCAGAATAAGAGTTCCAAGGACTAGAGATGCTGTTATTAAAAAGAATGCTTCATTACGGTGTCATGTTCGTTTTTTAAATAAGACAGCAGTTCTTCAAATTGAGATACATATAGTCTTAAATGATTTCTGTAACTCTCTACATCTTCAATTACAACTTTAATTAAAAATTCGCTGAGGCACTTAAAGTGTTTCTTTTTGATATTCACTCTTACCCATTTTCGTTTATAATTCTTCATACCATTCAACGTTATAATGAACGAATCAGCTACAACATTAATTCCTTCTTGTAATATGGACATGCTTTAAGAAGATCGCAACGTTCGACCAGAGAACTGGAGGACTGTCCTGACAGTGGACTGTCTTCAAATTATTACTAGCATGCTAGTTGACACTCTTGCCCCCACCATCGACGCGCCTGCGTCCAGTCAACTCGCATCGTGTAAACGCGGCCTTACCGCTCGTCTCCCTGCACACAGCTGGCCGCTCGGAGAGGTAGGAAGGGTGGGGATGGTGGGGTGAGGAGTGGGGTAAGGGAAACATGACCTTGAGCCGCCAGCTGAGAGGGAACCACTATGAGTCTGCCATTATTTGTTCTTCGTCAGAAGGCGGCCGCTTCAGATGCCAGCTAGGCAGACGGCGACGCAAACCGTTGCGACTACGGATACTGAGGGTGCGCCGTGCAAGGAGGCCTCGGCTGCCAAGGTAGTCTTCAGGGCTCTGCTGCTGAACGCATGGAGGCGACGACGGCGGGAGTCTGCTGCAGCCGCTGCGCGGCTGTCCTCCATCAACGCAGAGGTTAGAGTAATAGTAAAAATTCCAGAGGACCTCACGCAGCTCTAAGGATTTGTCACTGGGTCCCATTGCGCAAACTGGTTTCTATACCAACTTGTAACAGGTCTTCACAGATTCCGTCAGTCCATATCTTCTTCCCGGTGGTAATCATCTCTGGGAATGAAATCCAGCATCACCACCTCTGTTCATCTGAGCAACGTACCTAGCACACTCAAGACGTATGTTTTTCATCAAGCCAACTATGTTAGGGCTTTTGCGCCGTTCCTGCTCCTTATGGTTATTCTACCTTCTCCAGTTGGATCCAAAGGAGGAATACATTATGGTCATGTTTCCTTGTTCCCCATGTTTCTAAGCCGCATAAGACAACTTGCTAGATCATGGATTTGTTTTTTGTTTATCTATACTATAATTTCGTAGTAAGCTCTCCCACTCATTCACTCACCCCGATAACTATTGACTGGAATATGGTGACACGTGTCAGTCTTCGCTCGCAAATTAACAGTCACCAGAGATATCATTAGAAAAAATTCGAGGTTATATCAACAATTTAATAGCTAAGCATCTGTTACCAAATTAATTGCCAGAATAATTCACTAATTTTGTTTTTAGTAGAATTTTATTCTTTAAAAAATATGGAAAAGCTTTAAATTTTAAGAAACGTGGAACTGCCACTACTTTTGAGTTACATGTAGCTAATAGAAGTAACATAAAAAAAAACTGTAATAAACTTACTCATGCTATCTGTTGTAACTACGAATGAAAACTGTCATTGCGGCCTAGGCTGAATTTAAATTTACTTAAAACTTTGGCTAACGTTGCTGATTTGCCAGAGTTTACAAATTCCGGTTTATTTGCTTTTTACGTATTTTACTGACCACTTTCGTTAATGGTCTTTGTTATGTTCGCTATATGTGAGATACTAGGTTATTTAAAATGGACATCAGACCAAATACACAGACGGAAAAAAAAATCCCAACACCAAGAAAAAATTATTGTAGAGTAATGAAATTTGGACAATGCATTTGTCAAGTTAACATGTTTAATTGATTAAATTTTCAAGATCACAGGTTAATTTAAGCTCAAGAAAATGCATTTCAAATGTGAAATACTGTTAAATTAATAGCCGGTGTAACCTCCAGAATTTTGAATGCAAGCCTGCAAACGTGAATGCATTGTGTCATACAGGTTTCGAATGTCACTTTGTGGTATGGAGTTCCATGCTTGTTGTACTTGTGCTGTCAATACTGGGACGGTCAGTGCTGGCTGTGGATGATGCTGGAGTTGTCGTCCAATGATATCCCATACGTGTTCAATTGGAGACAGATCTGGTGATCTCGCAGGCCAAGGTAACATGTCGACACTCTGTAGAGCACGTTGCGAGACAACAGCGGTATGAGGGCGAGCGTTATCCTGTTGAAAAACTCCCCCTTGAATGCTGTTCATGAATGGCAGCACTACAGGTTGAATTACCAGACTGACGTACAAATTTGCAGTCAGTGTGTTTGGTATAACCACAAGAGTGCTCCTGCTGTCATAGGAAATTGCTCCCCAGACCATGACTCCAGGTGTAGGTCCAGTGTGTCTAGGCCGCAGACAGTTTGGTTGCAGGCGTTCCCCTGGCCTCCTTCTGACCAACACTGGAGATCTGTTGTGTTTTCTGATGAAAGCAGGTTCTGCCTTGGTGCCAGTGATGGCCGAGTGTTGGTCAGAAGGAGGCCAGGGGAACGCCTGCAACCAAACTGTCTGCGGCCTAGACACACTGGACCTACACCTGGAGTCATGGTCTGGGGAGCAATTTCCTATGACAGCAGGAGCACTCTTGTGGTTATACCAAACACACTGACTGCAAATTTGTACGTCAGTCTGGTAATTCAACCTGTACTGCTGCCATTCATGAACAGCATTCAAGGGGGAGTTTTTTCAACAGGATAACGCTCGCCCTCATACCGCTGTTGTCTCGCAACGTGCTCTACAGAGTGTCGACATGTTACCTTGGCCTGCGAGATCACCAGATCTGTCTCCAATTGAACACGTATGGGATATCATTGGACGACAACTCCAGCATCATCCACAGCCAGCACTGACCGTCCCAGTATTGACAGCACAAGTACAACAAGCATGGAACTCCATACCACAAAGTGACATTCGAAACCTGTATGACACAATACATTCACGTTTGCAGGCTTGCATTCAAAATTCTGGAGGTTACACCGGCTATTAATTTAACAGTATTTCACATTTGAAATGCATTTTCTTGAGCTTAAATTAACCTGTGATCTTGAAAATTTAATCAATTAAACATGTTAACTTGACAAATGCATTGTCCAAATTTCATTACTCTACAATAATTTTTTCTTGGTGTTGGGATTTTTTTTTCCGTCTGTGTATAATACCGAATTCTGACAATTAATTTCTTCAGAGTTGCTCAACTATTTAATAATCTGGAATCTGTATTAAGTTCTCTGGCCGTTACAGAAACCATGAAAAAACATTATATTATGAATTTTTTCCCAGCCTCAATGACAAACAACTTCATGCTTTCAAAGCAAACAGGAATTCTTCAAATTTTACAGAGTGAACCTTTAGCATCAAATACAAGTTTGTACTTCAGCAAGTTGTGTCTACGACCTTTGAAACAATTATACGGAAGCGCGATCGTCCCTGTCCGTGTTTAATAAGTCTATTAATACTTCTGGACACAGGTCAAGTTCGTATTTGTTCAAATAAGATCAACCTATCATAATCTTTGATCTTAAAAACTGGAACTATTCTAGATCCGTGACGATACAAAAAACGGTCACGGGCTTACGTTAGTCGCCTATAAGCATGCACATTCCATTGTAAATTCATGTACATTTGCGTGAAGCTGAATGTTGTAACCCTCGCAAACCAGCCGATGGGGACAGTAAGTGTAATGGTAGCTCGTGGTATTCCTGAGCGATGATTTTGGACGCCGGAAAAAACTCGCAAACGTTGCAAAGAGTGCAGACTTGTGCGGGGGATCACGTGATTTGGGAGTGAGCTGGTAATTTGTGTGTGAGCGTCTGGAAGAACAAAGTGTGTTCGGCGGCTAATTCTGGGGTGATTCGATTTGACTTGTTTCATGGTAGAAGCCGAGCAGACATGTTGAACTGGTCCGTCGTCGGAGGCCACCGCTCCAACACGATCCCAAGGTCACCGTTCCCGAATGCAACCAGCTGCCAATACATCCATTGCCCCATCGGCTGGTTTGCGCGGGCCAGAGCGTCCCACTTCATGCCAATGCATTTAAATTTACAATGGAGTGTGCATGTTTACAGGCAATACACTAAATTATATTCGTAGTATCAGCTGCCTCGATATGTCACGTGACCTGAGTAGTTGATGCACGCTGAGGTAACTGCGATTTCCTATCCGATCCTTGTCCACGCGCTTATTCTACGGATATTGCCCCAGGCTGCTTAAATTATTGTTTCTGACCGTGAAAAGACCCATCTATTCGCCTAGTAAGCATTTACGCGTGAATATTGTTGTGAAAACGTTTAGCGTCGTTAGATGAAACACTGTAGAATAATTCTGTGTAGTTTCAGCAGCATGTGACCCTATCCTAGCGTTATCTATCGGTTCTTTCCTGTTAGTATCTGGTAATGTGCCTTTAAATCCGATAGAAGGTCTTAACCACCATAGTGTTCTAGCAAATTCTGGTCTGTGACTGCAAGATTTGAAAGTGTAGATGAAACTAAAGAAATTCTTACCTTAGGAAGTTACCACAATTTTCGACATATCCTTTGTCCTTTGTGTTTATAAACCTTCGTTTGTGACTTGTGCTATTGTTTTTGGTAGGTTTTTTAATATTAAATAATAAAAAAGTAAAAAACACTTTAAAAAGAGATTTCCCAACGATGAGACCCTCGCAGACCACTTGTAGAACCCAAAAAATTCTAATCCAACCGTTAGAACAAAAATTACTTATTTAACAGTGTATGATACAAAAATTGCTGAATCTATCATCTATTGCCTAGAAGCTGAACTTCCTGAATGCTCCTGTCTACCTCTAAATTTGTAATAATGTCTCTTATTCCACTTTGCGACACATAAACTTCGCAAACACCTGTAGAGGAAATTTCTCGATGCCCCTAATCATGATTTTGATCAGAATTGTTATAGCCGTTATCATGAAACTCAGTACAAATGTATATACAAGATTTGTTTGTTTATTAACACTAAACAATTATCGTGTGGTATTAAGTATACATTCTTTTTAGGGTTCGTACCTTGTGATCATAAAATGCATCCATTATGGGATCCAAAAAATTTTTCAAAATTTACTTCAACGTAGCCTACTAGAGCTTGGAAACCTACAGCGGTCTTTCTGAAGTTTGTGGATTTCACAAAATAAATAAATGAGTGATTCTGACTTATTTGATACTTACGACAGATAATCGTTTGGATTTTTCGACAGAGAATTTCGTGAATTGCATAATAAATATGAGGTGAAAGCACTTTGTTTAAAAAATCTTTTAATTTTTCAGAGTCCAACAACAATTTTTCCAACTGACCTTTTTGTTTGATTTCATCATCAGCCATATATGGTAAGTCATGAAATGATGTGGCCTCTTAGAATTGTAAATTCAGAGAGAGCTGCATATGTCTTTGTCCCATCGGTCTGGTGGTATTCCTCTTGTCTCTGATGATCTCTAGGGCTCCCTTCGAGCAACATGGCAGGCAGGCACACTCCCATTTCAAGTAGGCTGTTTTCTCCAAGATGTCTGTGACCTTTTAGATGATGTCGGTTTCTCTCTTCTTGTCTTTTCTAGTTAAAGCTAGCACTGATTTTTCTTTATAAGTCTGTTTAATTTATTATATCATTTCGTAAACACTTATAATCAATTCTATCTAAGAATAAATTGTTACTGATTCTAAAAACCTTTTACAATTTTTTTTCTTCACATAATTCAGTTTAATATATAATTTTGTACCAGAACTTTCAGTGCGCGAGAGTAAGTCGCAATTGATAATTCTAGATTCTATTAATTTCTTTCTTTCTTTGATTCACGTTGTAAAAGAATTAACAGAGAAACCAATTATCCATTTATTTGCTTATAGTTTCAGAAAAAATGTATGTCGGAACAGGTAAGCAGCCTGAGGCGTCAGAGATCAGTGTTGAAGAGCTTGATGGACTGCGAGGCAACTCGCAGGGAGAGAGTCACAGAAGAACTCGCTAGGGCAGAAGAAAGGCTTGAGCGAGAGCTGATCACATCGGAGGAACTGCGAAGGGTAACGCCACCTTCTGTAACTACAAACATGTACCAACCTGTGTTCCGCAGACTATCTGTGGTACACGAAAGTGGGACAAATGGTTTACAAGCAGAATATTAATTTTCTTATTTCAGTTGAGTTAAAGATATCATAAATTAGTATAAATTGTTCTCTTAAAAGGGATACCGCACACGTACTGTATAATGGTATGAGCGGGTATAAGATATCAGCCTAAAAGCCAAACTTTTTATTACCCACGAATATTTCATAGACACATTTTTCTAGCGGTGTAAAGATTTGGGAAGGATTGTTCCAACCAAATGTCAACCTCTCCTTCATTTGGTGAACTCCGTTTGCACGGACGAGGCTCTGGCGATTGAATGATTCACCCACTGTTTGCCAACGACATCTTGAAAGTAGGGCGGAAGAGCGGCGAATGGTTCAAGGCTCCCCTTGCCCTTGGGTCTGTAAACGGCTCCTAAAAATGGATGAATCAGAAATGATCAACGGCATGGGGATGCAGAAAGCTACGGAAAGACATTGCATTAAAGACCCAAATGGTATCCCAAGGCCATTTAATCCTCTGAAATTACATATTGAAGAAATGGATACATTAACCAGTCAAGACACTGATAACGGCAAAAAAAAAAAAAAAAAAAAAAAAAAAAATTATGTACGTTCTTGATCTATCCCAGAATTACAGTTACGAGATTAACTTTTCGCTAGAAGAAAGAACAGTTATTTGATCTTTCAAATGACAGTCGGCTTAAAATTCAATTCCGTGATCTTTGTTTGATTCCTGATCTCGCCTTCAGTGAGAAGTGTTAACCGGAACTGTCTGAAGAAGTATCAAACGTCGTCATGCAGTTTTCAACAACCTTCATATAAAACAACATATAGGAACCAACTTACAGTATGTGTCGACCTTAGACCTGATTTGACTAACATCGATCCAGATATACAGAAACTGTGAAAGAGGCGATAAGCTCAGCAATATCTTTTTTTTCTGTTATCAGCCTCTCGACTGGTTTGATGCAATCCTCCATCCCTACCTATCATGCGCCAACCTCTTCATCTCAACATATCCCTTAGAACACAAGTCCTCAATTATCTGCTTAGTACATTCTAGTCTCTGTTTTCCTTTGCACTTATTACCTTTGAATGTTTCCTCCATTAACAAATTAACCAATTTTGCAATAAGACCTACTATCTTGTTTCTTCTTTCTATAAGACTCCTCCACAAACTTCTTTCCTCACTTATCATTTCCAATACTCATTCATTTCGTTTTTATTTCTCCACTTAATATTCAGCATCCTTCTATAGCACCACATTTCAAATGCTTCAGTTTTTACTTCTTTCTGGTCCATGATTCGCGACCATAAAATGCTTTGCTCCACACGTAAAGTTTTAAAAAGTTTTATCTTATTCCTGGATCTCATTAACAGTGAGTAATAACAAACTATTATTATTATTTCTTTCTTCCTTTTTTCGTTCTTTACTATCTTCCTTTGTAGGTTCATGACATTATTACTCAGATGGATAGTAGGTATTAACAGATTGTTCAATATATAATTCACTTTTAATGGTTCATTGCCAATTTCATAAACGCATTAGGAAATCAAAACATACGTTTAGATTGAATATGTTACAGTATGGTATATCAAAAATTTTAATAACAAACACATATAAAAAAATAGGCCTGCATAAGTTAGTGGATCACAGAATTATTTGGGTTGAAAAAGGATGAGAAACGGTGATGTATATTATAGACAACAGGATAACCTCGAGATCACTGTTATTTTCTGATGAACACAGCAGATTTCTCAACTATGAAACATTTGTTTATACTAGTATTGAAGAAATTAACTAGGGATCACTATGATAGACTAAAAGTTTCCCACAGAATAGATTTTAAATTTTTCGTGTGCCATCAGATGATGTAGTAATACCTCAGTTTTTAAGTCAAACCCTAAAATTTGAAACTGTGAAAACTGCGTCAATAAACATTATTTTTGGTGTGATGCTGGAACAAACACACAATCAGACAAAACTATATAAGAAATGTATTTATCTTTTATTCGATTATATATATATATATATTTTTTTTTTTAAAAATATCTGCAATGCATTGACACAACTTACTTTCAGTTTTGAATAAGTTTGACTTTCATACATACAAAAGACACGATTGCTTGATGCAGAAGCTGGGTAGTTTTCAGTTAATTAATCTGTTAGCATCACTAACTGCTTATTGATGTTCTTGTTTGAGCTTAGTTTTAGCGCTCTCCGCACGCAGTTGTTGGTACCGTTGTTTGTTTGGTATGGTCTAGGAAAAAGCGTCCCTGCAGGATGAGGTGGCTCGTCTGGAAGGCAGGCTCGAAGATTCAAAAACACACACGAACAACATCAAGAACACTGCTCTGGCAGCACAAGCAGAGGCTCAGGCATTTGATGCAGCTCTCACCAGGGAGCGGGAAAAACTGCTCAAGCTGAGAGCAGAACGACAACAGCTCATGCAGAAGGTAAGCGAGTCTAGTGATCACCAGCTTGTGAATTGCCTGGATTGTTTGAAATGTGCGAGCAAAAGTATTAAGAATCAGTTTAGCAAGACATGAATTTTTTGACAGAAATAGTAGAGGTGTGACATTCAAGATTTGTGTTACATTATTTCAATCATTGTGATACTTACGTTACCATCAAGTGGATACGGAATCGGATTTTGGGTGAAAAAATCGATTTTCGTTTTATTGGCTTATTATATTCCTCCAAGTTTCCTCTTTAAAATGACGTATCATACATGGCTCTACTGTAATTATAACTATTTTATTTTTATTTATTTGTGAGATCACGTATTGCGCTTTTGTTATACCCTTCTCTTATGGCTGACCATAAAATTTTTGGCAGTATATTCATGTGACATGAATTCAAATATCCCGATTTCCAGCGATTCTTTATACATGCAGACAATATAATGAAAACATTAGTGAAAAAAGCAAGACAGGCGCAGAGGGGTGCCAAAAGAAGAAGATGATTATGAAGACTGTTTTCTTTCTCCGTTTCCCGTAAGTTTACTTTTTACTTCTTCTAAGAACATTATCTCCAGTACTGGTGAACCTAGAAGTCTGAACTTTTTAAGGCCTAGTCACATGGGTTTCTTTTACATACTGAAACAATGATTTTTTAGTTACTTGATTTAAAAAAGATTTAGAGGTGATAATCTAGTGAAAAGAGATGGAAAAAATCTACTTTAAGGTAAATATAAAATATCTCTGTTAGTAAATACTTTGGAAAAAACCAGTTTTTTCAGAATTGTTACAACATATCAGTAAAATTTTTATCTCCCTAGCAGTTTGTGAGATATGTTCCCTTTATTAGGCTTGATTTAATATTGCGGGGATAGGCGATTCCGTATACCCTTAACATTCTTAAATGAGAACTCTAGGCTGTAATTAGTTAAATAACATGGGATACGTTGCGATTCTGTTGTATGGAATTGCATCACATGAGGCTACAGAAGGTGTAGGAAACAAGTTGATGGGCCATCGCATCCGGACAGTTTATCATTTGGTAGTGGTCTTACAGGTTTGCGTTATCCCATTGACAATCGGAATTGGACAACAGATCATCGTAGTATAGTGCTGCTAGTTTGTATTTATTCATACTGATGGAAAGTTTACAATGATATAAACCAGTGTTTTCCAACCTTTTTAAATTCGCGACCCCTTTCAAGTTCAAAAATAAGAAAATTAGCGATCCCCCATATCCGTAAAATTTTTTGGCGACTCCCCCTCCCCCCATACGCAATAAAACTCAGCGATTTAAAAAACGACATATTTAATTTTCTTTCTTTTGAGACTATATATACTGATTGAAAAATCAAGTGCTGTCCAAGGTAGTCGTTAGCAGTGATCTCATATATTCTTTGTCGCGGTAGGCGAGAAGATGAGGGTTAGCGGCCACATAGGAACAGTTTGTATTTGTTCTTTCAGTCAGTTATCCGAGGATGCCAGAGAGTATTGACTCAAAAGATCTACGCAGCCCTTCACGTCTTCTACAAGTTGCTATGGTGGAAGGACTTTATGACGACAATTACCTGAAAGAAGAGAAATAGGCTCCAATTAGAAAAGATTTGTTTATTTTATTCTCAGAAATAAAATCACGTATCGACCATTTATTAAAAAATAAACAGACACAGCCTTCGCACTGAAATTTTTTTGTTTTTATTGTATTTTAAGACCTACAACCCCTGCTTTTTTACATTTACCCGCCTTGCGACCATGATCCCCCGAGCAAGACTTGGTGACCCCCCCCCCATGGGGTCGCAAATCACAGGTTGAAACACACTGGTCTAAACAACAGAAGTCCAAGGTCTGTACAACGACTATAAAAAGGTTGTTGTCATTGCATATATTGCGCAAAACAGATGTTTTCAATGGTTGAAACATGTGTGCGTAGATCATTTGAACTTTATTAAAGGGGCGTCCATTAATTACGTGATTTGAAATAGGGGGGGTGGGTCCGGCGAAATCTCACAAAACCTCACCAAAGGGGGAGGGGGGGTCCGGCGAAATCTCACAAAACCTCACTAAAGGGGGAGGAGGGGGGGGCTCTTCGGAAATCTCACGTGAGGTTTGAAATTCTTGTAGGATGGTAGAACGAAAAAGAAGTCTACAAATGATGCGAAAGTCAACTTTAGGGGGAGTAAATGGTCCAAAAACCAACCCGGGGGGGGGATGGTATAACCGCTCTTGGAAACATGAGACCTAAAGAAGACAAAGGTCTCAAAAAGTTACGAGGTCGATTAGGAAGGGTCTTCGTCAAAATCTGACGTCAATGTAAAGGGGGGGAGGGTCCAACCAGATCTCACGAAGTCTCACCAGAGAGGAGAGGGGGGTCCGGAATTCCGGAAAAACACGTCACGTAATTAATGGACGCCCCTCCAAGGCGCTTAGGTTCAAATCTTTCCTTACGGAAAAATTTAGAGTGGAAGAGAAATCAGTTCTGTAATGATCACACACTTCGATCGGAGCAAAAAATTATTTTACATAAATATGAGGTAAAGAGTAAACGATTACACTTAGACAAACGTGGAGCTGTTTATAATGATACTTAGAATCAAATTCAGTATGGTTACACTGTGAAGGTTAACTGAAGTAATAAATGTAGTGTTTTTATCAGATAGTGAAGTCATACTATTCGTAAATGAACTACGATCGTTGGCTTGATGTATTGCCACACAAGGGCTGAGTTAAATCTTAGTGTTTCTAATTTCCATGTCGTTTTATAAACTTCTCGGCCTGCCTTCGTAAACTTACTGAACGTATGAACTGATGAATGTGTGATCTGCCGCTAACAGGTGGAGTCTGCTGAACAGCTTTCGTTGAGTAGGGCAGATGCGTTGAGCGAATTGGAGCACCAATTAGAGGCTGCCATGTTGGAAGTCAGTGCGAGCACGAGGTGAGTTGATTATAATCTATACTATGTTACCGAGCGTGGTGGGTGAGCTGGCCTCGCATTCGGTTCGAATCCCTGTTGGGGTATTCAGATTTGGGTTTTCTATGATTTCCCCAAATAACTCCAGGTGAATGACGGCATGGTTCCTTGAAAAGGCCATGGCCGAATTTCTTCCCGTTCCGTGTCCCCAGTCCGTTCCTGCCTCTAATGACCTCGACGTCGACGTAAAAAAAAAATGTTAACAGCATTAGTTTTAAAGATGCCTGCAGAAAATATCTTTATCACGCCACCAAAGCACGCAGTGAAACGGCTAACTAGTATAGTCCGATTCGCAGCTAGATGAAAATAAAACTTTTGTTGGACACATTTAACTAACAGGGATTATGCTGCAATGCTCTGAAAAGTTTTTTTTTGTGGGCTTTATGGACGTCGTCAACGACTAGTTTATTGAAGCCAGGATAGGACAGTGGACAAGGTATGGGAAGTATAATGACATGGGTCTTCATGATGGCCCCATCAGAGGTTTAGTTGGAGTGATTTCTGAAAAACAAGAGAAACCGAATTTGTATGACCACAGAGTTCAAATCCAAATCCTCCGAAAGCCGTTACCGTGAATCCATCAGATTTGTTCCTTAAGAGGAGTTTTGACTGTATTTAAACACTTTTTTTTTATTTTTTTTAAGCAATTTGGTTTTTTTATTATTAAATTATTATTCATAATCATTTATAACAGTTCTGTTGTAATATTTCAAGAAGTGAGTGTTTTGTAGATAGTTGGATTGTCTGAATAATGTTGTTAATTAGTTTAGCTAATGAAGTGCTTTTTCAAATTTCCTTTGTTGGATGACATTCTGCTTCTCGAGAAAGTTGTATTACTTCTCTTCCTATAATAAGTCTGCCAAACTTTTGTGAGTTGTCAGAAGATTTAATATACTTGCAAGAACCACAATGAGCTTTTCCAATGTCAGAAGAAGTGTATTGTCAAAGAAGGTATCTCAACAAAGAATTGGTGTAGGAATTGCAGGAACCTTCTAGCAAAAGTTTTAAACTATCTTGTATATTTAAACGAGCAATATCTCGGAAACGGTTCTAACGATTTGGAAGAAATTTCATATTTAGATAACGTTTTTCTTTTCAAGTTTATCTAAATAGGTGTCTTCCCGGCAAAAACGCGAGTTTACGGAAAAACGAGCAATTCTTGTATTTGGTATATTGGAAACGGCTCTAACGCCATCTTTTAGAAGTTTCAGGTACCAGTAAGTCCACTGATGTTAGTTAAGTTTCTCTTTGGTTACAGCAAGGAACTCTTACATCTTTAAATGATCAATTCTAGCATAATAGTTGACCCGTGGGAATATTTCGAACAGTATCGTGGTCAATCACCAAATGGTAATATAATAATGTGGAAATAAGTAAATGAAAACATCTTTATTAATGAAAAGTATTTTATTTTGAAGAGTGATAATAAATATAACTTTTATTATAAAAAAATTCGTTATCATTAAATACTATACGTTTAATTGTAAAACATTTAAAAAGTAGAAATTTAAAAAAATAGATATTGGCTTTGTCAGATATGATTTTTTCAAACACATTTACTCTACAAAACTTATTTGAAAACAATATTAGCAGTTACAATCTGATCATCGTTTACTTTTTGACTGTGTGTGTCTTCACACAAACATAAGTATTACTGAATCTAGGAACTCATGAAAAACCCTCGTACAGGTGTCCATACGACAAAAGCAGGTCGTTTGCGTTGGTTAATGTCACTGAACAAGAGTTTTTTAAAAGTATAATTTTTCAGCTTATTATGGCATTCTTGGAAAGTAGTATAGTTGCACTGATACTATAAATGTTGTTGTATGTAATGCCGCAGCAAGATCGGCGAGCTGTCGAATGAGCGTTCGGTACTCCAAGAGAAGCTGGAGCAGATGACAATCGAGAAGAATAAATTGGCGGAGCAGCTGGCTCGACTGGAGGAGAATCAGCAGCTGCAGGAGGAGAGGGAGCTGCGCTGGCAACTGCTTCAGGAATCGGAGCAGCCACAGGACGAAGTGGATGCTGGGGCCGTACGCGACCCCACGTGAGTGAGTGAGGACTTACGTGGTAACACATTTCCTCGCCCTAGTCAACGGTCTCAACTTGTTTCCCCCGGTCGTCAGTCTCTCGACTGGTTTGATGCAGTCCTCCATCATCTAAACTTTTACATTACAACCTGCGTCCTCTATTATCTACATCATCTACTAAGGTCACTCACTCACCTCTATAGCTATTGGATGGAGAACTGTGACGTCACGAGCCGACCTTCAATCGCAAATTAGCAGCGACCAGAGATATATTAAAGTTGGAAGTTAAATGCACAGTTTAATACCTAAGCAGCTGCTATGAAATTAAGTGTCATAATTCATTAATTAAGTAATATTTCATTCTTAAAGAAATGTGGAAAAACTTTACGGCTGAAAAAACGTGAAACTACGTAACATATCGCTGATGGAAGCAACTTAAACTTTTTAAAAAACTTAAATTACTTATTGCCTCTACTGTAACCACGAATGCCAATTAGCATTCCAGCCTAGACAAATTTTAATTTAATTAAAACTTTCGTTAATCTTGCTGCTTGACCAAAGTTTATACACTCCTGGAAATTGAAATAAGAACACCGTGAATTCATTGTCCCAGGAATGGGAAACTTTATACACACATTCCTGGGGTCAGATACAACATATGATCACACAGACAGAACCATAGGCACATAGACACAGGCAACAGAGCATGCACAATGTCTGCACTAGTACCGTGTATATCATCCTTTCGCAGCAATGCAGGCTGCAATTCTCCCATGGAGACGATCGTAGAGGTGCTGGATGTAGTCCTGTGGAACGGCATGCCAAGCCATTTCCACCTGGCGCCTCAGCTGGACCAGCGTTCGTGCTGGATGTGCAGACCGCGTGAGACGACGTTTCATCCAGTCCCAAACATGCTCAATGGGGGACAGATCCGGAGATCTCGCTGGCCAGGGTAGTCGACTTACATCTTCTATAGCACGTTGGGTGGCACGGGATACATGTGGACGTGCATTGTCCTGTTGGAACAGCATGTTCCCTTGCCGGTCTAGGAATGGTAGAACGATGGGTTCGATGACGGTTTGAATGTACCGTGCACTGTTCAGTGTCCCCTCGACGATCACCAGAGGTGTACGGCCAGTGTAGGAGATCGCTCCCCACACCATGATGCCGGGTGTTGACCCTGTGTGCCTCGGTCGTATGCAGTCCTGATTGTGGCGCTCACCTGCACGGCGCCAAACACGCATACGACCATCATTGGCACCAAGGCAGAAGCGACTCTCATCACTGAAGACGACACGTCTCCATTCGTCCCTCCATACACGCCTGTCGCGACACCACTGGAGGCGGGCTGCACGATGTTGGGGCGTGAGCGGAAGACGACCTAACGGTGCGCGGGACCGTAGCCCAGCTTCATGGAGACGGTTGCGAATGGTCCTCTCTGATACCCCAGGAGCAACAGTGTCCCTAATTTGCCGGGAAGTGGCGGTGCGGTCCCCTACGGCACTGCGTAGGATGCGACGGTCTTGGCGTGCGTCCGTGCGTCGCTGCTGTCCGGACCTAGGTCGACGGGCATGTGCACCTTCCGCCGACCACTGGCAACAACATCGATGTACTGTGGAGACCTCGCGTCCCACATGTTGAGTAATTCGGCGGTACGTCCACCCGGCCTCCCGCATGCCCACTATACGCCCTCGCTCAAAGTCCGTCAACTGCACATACGGTTCACGTACACGCTGTCGCGGCATGCTATCAGTGTTAAAGACTGAGATGGAGCTCCGTATGCCACGGCAAACTGGCTGACACTGACTGCGGCGGTGCCCAACCGCTGCGCAGCTAGCGCCCTTCGACGGTCAACACTGCTGTTCCTGGTGTGTCTGCTGTGCCGTGAGTTTGATCATTGCTTGTACAGCCCTCTCGTAGTGTCCGGAGCAAGTATGGTGGGTCTTACACACCGGCGTCAATGTGTTCTTATTTCAATTTCCAGGAGTGTACATTATGGTTTATTTGCTTTTTACGTACTGACAACTATCGTTAATGGTCTTTGCACATGTTCGGTATACCATAGTTATTAGGTTATTTAAAGTGCATATCAGACCAAATATGTTACGGAATCGAGTATTTTGGCAATTGATATCTCAGGTTTTGCTTAATTATTTAATAATCTGGAATCTGTATTAAGTTCTCTGGCCGTTGCGGACACTATGACCATTTACCAAAGATTACAATATGGATGTTTGCCCAACTCAATCAAAAACAACGTGAAGCTTTCGAAGCAATTGCGCACTCCCTTTAACCAGAACTCTTCAAATTTTTCAGAGTGGACTTTAAGGGTCAAATACCAGTCAAGATTGTATTTCAGCAAGTTAGAATCTAGCAACCGCAATCTTT
Organism: Vandiemenella viatica; assembly: GCA_031002005.1. Classification (NCBI taxonomy): domain Eukaryota; kingdom Metazoa; phylum Arthropoda; class Insecta; order Orthoptera; family Morabidae; genus Vandiemenella; species Vandiemenella viatica. Next base: position 129,361,095 of record JARYHS010012519.1, on the reverse strand, counting down.
CAAACGATAGCGCCATTGTCTTTGTTCGCGTTTAATACGTCTATTAATACTTCTGGGTGAGACAAAAACAAGGAAACTTCGTAAAAATACTTGAAAAAGGATTTGCTTGAAAAAAAAAAAAATTGAACACTCTTTAAACTTTAAACTAAATTTTGACAAAATTAATTTTTTAATATTAAAAGTGGGAATTTTTATTTTTATTTATTTTTTGCTCGACTATTCAAGGGAAAGAGCCACGGTGGGGTACGCCCATGTCTTCAAAGACGTACAAGACACAGAAGTTAAACAATTAATATGACTCTGATCAAAGGCATATCCACATGCATTCTGCGCTCATTCGTCTGAACGCCAGCCAAACAAAACGTAGCATTCTAAAATCTCATATGCTAACAGTAGCTGATGATAAAGTCAAAAAATTATTTATCCCAACAATTTAAATCTGGAAAGAACCGAGCCTTTCCCAGTGACTCTTATTAATATTAATGATTAAACAACTCAAAACAAGAAAAGGTATGATGAAATATGTTGTGGTTGTCAGAGAAGTCCAAATGAATACCGCGCAATTGAAAATACAAAAACAAAACAAATTAGTTTTCATGCCTTTTTTATGCTGTTATCAGTCTCTCGACTAGTTTGATGCAATCCTCCATCCCTTCCTATCTTGTTTTAACCTTTTCATGTCATCATACCCCTTACAACCCACGTCCTCAAATATCTGCTTCATATATTTCAATCTCTGCCTCCCTCTACATTTCTTACCTTCGACACTCTCCACTAACAAATTAACCACTCTTGCATGTCTCAGAATATTACCTACTATCCTGTCTCTTCTTTTTGTAAGCGTCTTCCACAAACTTCTTTCCTCGCCCATCTTTTCCAAAACTCGCTCATTTCGTACTTTAACTGTATTACTTAATTTTCATCATCTTTCTACAGCACCACATTTCAAATGCTTCAATTTTACTTCCTTTTGGTATTCCTAAGGTCCATGCTTCGCCGCCATAAAGTTCTTTCTGAATCCTAGATTAATATTTGAAACTAAAAGATTCCATTTTTTATGCTATTGCTATTCTGCTTCTAACATTACTCCTGCTTCGGTTTAAAGCCACTATTACACGTAATTACTACCACTCAACTGTAATAGTACGTATTTCTTGTTGATAAGTTCTCCTCGGTAGCTATTGGCTGGAGAATGGTGTCACGAGTCAGCGTTCGCTCGCCAAACAGCGACCAGAGATATTATTAGAAGAAATTCTTGGTTATGTACGCAATTTAATAGCTAAGAAAATGATGCCAAATTAATTTCCATAATACATTTATTAAGTTTGCTTTTCGTAACGTTTCATATCAATAAACTTTGCATCTGAAAAAACATGGATCTACTTTTCAGTAACATGTTGCTAATGAGAGCAAAATTAAATTACTCATGGTCTCTGCTGCAACCACGAATGTCAATTGTCATTCCGGCTTAGGATAAATTTCAGTTTAATTAAAAGTTTCACTAATGTTTTTGCTTGACCAAAGTTTATGCATTACAGTATATTTTTTTTTTAGGTATTTTACTGACACTTTCGTTAATGGTCTTTCTTCATGTTCGATTTACGTGAGTTATTAGATTATTATAAATGCACATCAGACCAAATATGTTACCGAATCAACTATTCTGGCTATTCATTTCTTTGGAGTTACTCAACTGTTTAATAATAATATGGAATGTGTCTCTGACCGTTACGGAGACTGTTACAAATGGTTACGAGTGTTTGCCCAGTCTCAATAAAAAACAAAGTGATGCTTTCGAAGCAAACAAGAATTTTTAAAATTTTGCAGAGTTAACTTTAAGTGTCAAATACAAGTCAAGTTTGTATTTAAGCAGTTATACGTTTGCGGTATCGTCCCTGTTCGAGCTTACCTACCTCTATTAATGCTACTGAAGTGTTCAAGCTCAAGAGATTCTATTCACCATGCAACCTAGGTCAAGTTTATATTTGGCCAAATCAGTCGACACAATCTTTCATCCTAAAAACGGGAACTATTATAGACCCGTGACGATACGCAAAAAACGGTTACGGGCTTACGCTAGTTTAATTTATATAAGTGTAAATTAATTGTTAGTTGAAGGGGAGAGGTATGGTTTCGTGTTGGCAGGTGCAGCCAGCTGTTGCCATTCGGCAGTGGCAGTTCGTGGGCCCGCTGTGTCATGCTCACCTTGAGCAGGACTCCACGCATGCTGCTTCATATGGTCACCTTCATCCTGATGCCACACCCCAACGCAGAACTGCTCTTCAATCCGCCAAAATCCTCGTAGTGGAAGCTGCCCAGCGAAAATTATTCGTCCTGTATACATCTGTATTATACATGCTGACAATTAGATAAGCATTTTTTGGGTGATATATTTTTGTATTGAAAATTTGTTTTTTATTAAATAAAATCATTGGTTTCTAAAACGGCTGACATTTAGACTTAAAAAATTAAGAAATGTTGAAACTGTTTTCTGATCTGCCGTTGTACAAATCACTGAGTAAACCATTTTGTGATTTTAATTTAGGAATACAAATCTTTATCGTGGTGTAATGTTTTCCTTAGTCATATACAAACTAGACATGCGTACCTCTATATGATATATTTGTTTTAATACGAAATCTATGGCAATAACAGGAAACTGTGAAGATTTGACTAATAAGATTTGGGTATCGTAATTCCAATGCAGTTATCTCCATCATGCGAATGTTAACAAACAGCTACCCACGATAGATCCATGTCAACAGCTCTGTAGCAATCAAGTTTTCTATCCGATTCTCGAACTGGTCTTCCATATTTAGTTTACCCCGGGTAAGATGCTCGGATGATTCCTAACTAGCAGGTTGGCTATTTCCTCGTCAGCAATACTATCTCGGCATTAATAGTCCTGACTTCGATGAGATGTAGAGCTACAAATCTGTTTGTACTGGTTTAACAGTCGTCCATTAGCTTTCCCCTTTGTATACCGTGTATTGGTGTGTATATAAACTTCAAAAGTAATTTTAAAAAATTGCCGAAAACAAAAGTAGCAGTGGACACAGTGGAAATTACGATTTCGCATATTTTCACGATCCTGACTATTAGAAAGACTAGTGTTGTAAAAGAACGGGTTTTTTTCTGAGTTGAAAAAAAACTGAAAAAAACATGTTTTTTTCTGGGACATGTTTTTTTTTAACTACTAAATCTCAAATTTGTAAGGCACTTATCGTTTAATATGACTGTTTTAGAGTTTATTCTAAGTACTTATCTTAATTTTTAAATCTATTATATTTTTCTGGTTCAGTAGGGGGAAAAAATACGAAAATATTGGCAACATTGACTGAAATTTTCTTTTATGAACGGGGACTTCCCAAAGAGGCTAGGTTGCAAGAGAATGAATCCCCGTTCCCCGTTGTTTGGATTGATACTCGCTATTTGAACTAGTGCTGCCAGCCCTACGGATTTATCTGTAGACCTACGAATCTTTTCAAAAAATTAGGAATTTAAAATTTATCTACAGTTTTTTGCCTCCTTTTATTACTTATTGTGCTTTCCTTATATTCGTATACTTGTTAAACTCTCAACGTATAGTGATACTGACTCATTTAATTGTCAGTAATTATGAACCGTTTCCTTGCAACCGTTGGTGTAAACCAACGACTGAAAAGAAATAAAGCTCTTGTTTTGTATGCTAATAGATTTAAATTCAAACTTAAAAGACCGTAATACAGAACTATCGGCGCAGTCTTTATGCACATAATTTAAAATTGCAATCTCAAAATCTTTTGCGTACAATACAAGAACAACCAGTAAAAGAAAATGTAACTACTTCTGAAGTTATGGATGTAGAGGAGACAGGAGAAGAAACAGAAAATTTCGACACCGACCAAACTAGTGTTAGTAGTGCTGATACCAGTGAGTGTGGTACTGACGTAGAGGATGAATAAAAAATTATGTTACCTATATAGATTCATTTATGAATCATTATATGATTTAGTAAGATTTAAAACACACATGTAAAATGTAAGTTCCATAAATAAAACTATAATTTATCAAATATATAGTTTTTTGAAAAAAAAAAACAAAAAAATTTAGAAAAAAAAAACAAGAGTGCTAGGTTTTATTTCACAAATCTGAAATTTTTTTTTCTTTCAATTTGCAACACTAAAAAAGACTGATTAATTTTGCACGTAATTCTCTTTTTATAAGTATACTATCAAAGCTCTCTAACTTTTTGCATTAACAGATTTGAAGATCACTATGGACTATTAGAGTTTGGTTTTTACTTTAGAAATCTTAAAACATTGGTTCAATAATTCTATTGGTTTTCGAAAACACAATGTTTTGCTCCAGCACACATGTGACGATTTTTTTTTTAATGTTCTTCATGCAGCCATTCGGCAAGCCCAATGTTTTATTTATTATATGATATGATATTGTTGATACACTTTTCATGCTCGCGATGTAAAAAATTAAATGCTCCAAAGGATAATTTTTTGGTTATAATTACACTTCGTTCGATTGTTAATTTTTTTACTTATTCTCGTCCTAGCGAAATTGTTGACTAAAACTGGATGCTGAAATTTAGTTCCAAATTTTGTTTAATTTAATTGCGAAATAGCACATGCTCCGGTGGCATTAACCTTCATATCCATTATTCCACTTTCTTATTGCCCTCTGCAAATTTCAACTTGAAATTCTTTCGGTGTCTTTGGTAAATTTTTATCATTTTTCCCTTGGTACCATATTTCAATCGCTGACGCTACTACCTACGAAGAAAAATATTCAAACACCCTTATGCCTGATACCGAGTGCCAGCTTGTGGTCATGGTAATCTTTTCCCTTCGATGCATTGCTAATTCTCCACGCCTCATCCCCAATATAATTTGCCATCCAAAACAAAATAATTTCGTTATCTCGTGACATAGAAAACGAATACCCGTCCGGGCATCCAGATTTGGGTTTTTCATGGTTTCCCAAATCACTCCAGGCAAATGCCGGGATGCTTCCTTCAAAAGACCATGGCCGAATTCCTTCCCATTCATTGTCCCCCCCCCCCCATCCTTTCCCGTCTCTAAAGACCTCGCTGTTAAGCAGTTAAAAGAAAATACTTAGAAAAGTGTTTTACTACCTCGCGGACTTGGGCGAAACATGAAGATAGTTCTGCATATTTGTTAGCCGGGAGGGGATTCTTTATCCTGATTTAGTGACGAACGCTCAATTGATTATCCTCTCGACTACTTGGCTAAATTCCAGAGGTAACACAGTCTAGCGTTAACTTAGATTAGCCCCTTGTGCTTCTTTTCCTAATATTGATTAGATTTTTCTGAAATCGCCAATACCGACTGACTGTTAGTATAACTGATAAATATTATGTATTTCTGAACTATTTCTAGTGTTGATGTAACGTTGAGGATTGAACTTTTAATTCTGGTTTAGCAACATTGGTCCATTAATTTCAGAAAGCTAAATTATTATTGATTACTAGCCACAAAGCCCGTCAAAATTGACGGGTTTGGAGTATTCTGGCAATTAATTTCTTTTTAGTTGCTTACCTAAACAGAATTGTTTTGAAATAAAGCTCAATGTGGTAATTTCTCATCCCTTGTGATGTAGCAAAACGTTTCAGTTGTCAACTTGATGCAGGTCGCATTTCAGTCAAACCACAATCTTCGCTAATAATGCGATGAAGATCGATGTGTTAACGGATGACATAAATTACATAGTCTACAGTTGAAATAATGACCACAGTGAAAACGAAGGATATTAAATCATAACAACTTCAGTATTCTGGCAAATCATTTCTTAGCAATCGCTTAAATAAACACAAAAATAAATCATAATATAATTCATATTGCCTTGCGCAATAACAAAATGTTTCTGTTGCTATCCTGGTCCAGGTTGCATTTCAGTCTAACAACAGGCAGTTTAATCATTACCGTGGTGCCACAATCTGATGATGCATTCTTGTAGAACTCGACGAAATAAATCGAAAATAAAGAATAAAATTTTTTGATATATTTCTTGGTTTTCGAGATATAGCATGTTGAAAATCAATTATAACTGTGATTTTGGTGAAGTTTCCTCTGGTCCAGGACGTATTTCAACCTAACAACAACCACCAGGAAGAAAATAAAACACATATAGTGCATTTCCACCGTGTAGAAATAGCGGTTTTGGTAATTTGTTTTTTCTGGTCTAGGCCAGATTTCACCCAAACCACCTAAATTTTGAGATACAATATCTCGAGAACTAAGCGAGATATGGAAAGAAAATGTATTATTTGTTTTCGATTTGTCTCTTCGAGTTACATACGATATCATCATCAAATTTGGCAATGTCGAAATTTTTCTTCTGTTCCAGGCCGCATTTCAACCTAACCACGTCAATTTTGAGATACAATATCTCGAGAATTAAGTAAGATATCAAAACATTTTATTCTCTACTTTCAGTTTTTTTCGTCGAGTTACATAAGAATCCATCAACAAATTGCGGCTTCACGGTTATCGTAGAATCCCATAACCACGTACAGTACTACGCTAAACCATGGAGGAAATATTTCCTTCCTCCATGTGCTAAACATGCCGCCAGAGAAACAATTACTGACTTTACACGCATATTAATACATATACTTATCACATTTCAATGGTCACATTGCATCGCGAAATATACCAAAATAAAAAATCTATAAGGGTTCTTCAATCTTAATTTTTATATTCGTTATTCAGAATTATACTAACACATTTGAATAGCTGACACAGTTGCATGCGGCTGAAATAAGGCATCAGTAAAACCAAAGTAAATTAAAAATAAATCTTAACAGCTTACGTCATTCCAACGTAATATTAGTTTTAATGGGTGGAAGGTGATATTTTCCACCGGCCGGAAACTGGTACTGCCCTGTTGAAATTTGTATCAATTGCATCGTTATAATGGCATCTTCTTCACATTTGCACACTCTTTTTTCCTAAACGTCGCCATGAATTAAATTAAAAATTCTGAAACGTAAGACGCTCCGCAACCGAAAAATGTTAGCAACACTTTCGTTAGAACGAAGTAATGAATTAAGTAACAGAAAAAAAATTACTAAAAAAAAACCGCATGCCCTCTGCTGTAACTTCAAGTGCCAATTCTATTAACAATCTATCAAAACTGCCGCTAACATTGCGAAAATTAACTTACATATATGTGATATCAACGAATACTTCTACATAAACTAATATTAAATAAATCTAAGCAACTAATAAGTATGCTCAGTCAGTTAATTTATTCGTGGATGCCTAGAAATGTTATTAAATAACGTGGGTATTTCTCTGCTGTTGCTTAACTAATCAGAATTGTTACAAAATAAAGCTCATTGTAATTTATCGTTCATTGTGCTGTAGCAAAAAGCTTCAGTTGTCATCTTGGTCCAGGTTGCATTTCAGCTTAACCATAATATCCGCTAAAATTTCTGATAGAAAAGCAAAGCTTCAATCACGCGCAATTTAATACATTCCATGCATCGCGATATAAACTTGATCCCAAATCTTCACAGGTTCTGACACATTTCTTTCTTAATAGCTACCTATGATGAAGATCGATATTTTAACGGCTAAGAAAGCTTACATCTGCTGAAATAATGACTCCAGCAAGAACGAAGGATGCTATAACAACTTAAGCTATGCCATGTAATATTTCATTGTGGTTTAGGCCGTATATATCGCGAACAATTTGCAACTTCTTTCATTTGAACCATGTAATGTTTCAGTAAAAAAAAAACTGATATGTTAATATGCCAATATAAACACAAATAATTTCAGTAATAGGACACAGTTTAAATTTTGAAAAAAAAACTAAATTATTCATGCCCTCTGCGTTAACGTCAAATGAAACTTGTAATTCTAATCCATGCTAGTTATACTCTAACCAAACATTTAGCAGCACTGATGCTCGAAATACAAAGCTTTTATCTTACAATATCTATGGACAAAGAATGTAAGGAATACTTCAATATATCAAAAGAATATTACGTAAATATAAGCATCTAATGATTGATATATCGATTTTAACGCATTACATACTTTTATTTCAGTGTTATGTGAGTTAATTTATTCACTGTTGCATGGAAATGATATTAAATAACGCGCACTCCCACAAATAATATCGTAAAGCGTGACGTCATAGCGCAACGTCATAGCTTGACGTCACCGCGTGACATGACGTAGGTGCGACAACGCTACATCTTGTCTATTATACTAATAGATTATTATTACTCCGCGATTCACTAAAAGTGTGTGGCGGAGGGTGCATTGCACCTATCGAAAAGGGTTATGGTTTGGAAGGGATATAAGGGATATGGCAGGAGGCGCCCATGGGCTATTGTGAGGAACCATCCCCGCATTCGCGTGATCTGGGAAAACCATGGAAAACCCAGATCAGGATGGCTGGAGTGCTTTATCGAAAGCTACTCCTGTCGGATTTTAAGTTTACTCGCCCGGTAAATCCTTTCTATTCCATTCCCTAATCGCTCGTGGGAAAAATGAGTACAGAAATGAATCGGTTCTGGCCCTGATTTCTCTTATCTTATTTTCGCGGTCATTTCGAGATATGAATGTTGCTGGTAGCAATATTTGCTGGCTGTCATTCCGAAATACGTCTGTCGTGAATTTTTCAATTAGCTTCCGTCGAGAGCAGGGCCTTCGGTGTTCCAGGTCTTCCCAACCTAACTCCTTCAACATCGATCGCACTTACGCTTTCCCTCCAACTGTATATACCTGTCACGAATCGGGCGGCTCTTCTTTGGACCTTCTCTAAAGCCTCCATTAAACCCTTTTGATGGGAACCCCACACAGAACAACAATACTCTAAGTGAGGACGTACTAGTGACTTGTATACAATCGATTTAACTTCCTGAGTGCATTGATTTAAATTACGACGGTAATGAACATATAAACGTTAAATTACTCAAATGAAATGAAGTTGTGTCTAAACTTTTGTAACTTAAGCGCTCAAACAGTCAATAAAGCAACATATCTGGCTTCAATTACGTGTGATATAGCAAATAGTAATTTAATCTTCGTATAAGTTGGTTGTTAATATTAATAATAAAAATCTTAAGAGAGCGTAGGCGAGATTAATGGAACACTGTCAACCGACACGGAGAAAATAAATCCCTAGATCCCAAAATGCAACAAATCACTCCTGCGGAATTCTGTGATTTCCGTATTCATTTATTAATATCTTAATTAATTCCTCTTATATGACACCGCACACCATGAATGATATGTAAATCTAAAAGATTCAATACCGTGAAATTCGCAGTGGTACCAATATGCGGCCTTTTGTCAGTGACTGAAAATTTCAACTTGCAGTTGTCACATTTCTGGGAAGTTGTCAAAGAGAATTCTGTCATTAAAATATACGGATTATCTGCTTTGTAAATCGAAATCTGATCGAAGCAGAAACAAGACAGGAAATTTTTGAATGAAATTTTACGAGTATCACTGATTAATACAGAAGTAATCGCGAACAGAAATATAGGCCACAAAGGGCTGGGAATACACAACAGGAGACCTCAAAACGTGGAGTTTTGCTGAATTCTCTCAATCATCTTCCACTATTATCGTTCTCAGACACTCTAAAGGAAGGGTAGGAAGGAGTAGTCAGGTTTACACTTTCCCTGCAGTTACGGAACTTGTTGGATTGTTGGAGACAGATACGTACATATCCTCCGTGAGACATTGAGGAAACTGCGTCTTGCAATTCAGAACAAAAGAAGTGGCATGCTGACCAACGGAGTTGTGTTGCCCCATGACAACGCTCGTCCTCACACAACTCTTCGAACCCAACACCTCATCTCGAAATTTGGCTGGGAACAAATTACCCGTCCTCCCTATAGTCCAGATTTGGCTCCCGATGACTTTCATCTCTTCTTGCACCTCAAGAGGTTCCTGAGTAGGCCTGCTGATGATATATCGAAACATCGATATTATTTTTTGAAAATATCGATATTTATGAGTGATATTTTTTAGGACGATATATCGAAATTTCGATACTGAAATCTGGATATCGGCTTCGATATTTTAAAAAATAAGTAACCATTTTTCGTTTGCTCTGAATGACACTATGTCCCTCAAATTTCTGTTACGCATAGAGATCAGTAAGCCTAAGTAAATCTTACTACGTTTCTATAATTAATTTGAAAGTTATAGGTGTCAAGTCTACTCAGATGATGACAACAGTGCAGTCAAGGCATCGCTCACCCTGCACGAATCGAACGGGAGCGCATTGTTTCAAATGAGCGTCTAGATTTTCCAGGGTAGACCAACTTGAAATTAGTGTGTTAGCAGGAATAGCGGGAAGTGTAAATAACAATTAGTTGCTAATTTGAGAGCAAGAAAAGTAAGACAGCTCAGAATAAGCTATCATCATACAAAACTAAATGAAATACCACAAAAAAATCATATGAAAAAAATTAATTTAATTTAATTTAATTGCAATGGAGCACAGGCTCCGGTGACAATTTCCCTACACACCCATCTTCCCCCTATCCTGCACCTACCTACATTTGCCCTCTACAAATTTTATCTTTAAATTCTTTCAAAGTTTTCGGTAAATTATTCATCATTTCTCTTGGTAACTCATTCCCTGACACCCTTACCTAAAAAAGAGAATCTTCCCACACCCTTGTGCCTGAAATCGAGTGCCAGCTTGTGATCATTGTCGTCTTTTCCCTTCCATGCACTACTTTTCATACCTATTGCAATATCTTTCCATGCCTCATCGCCAGTATATGCCCTGTACACTCCCATGACCCTCCTCATCCTCCTCCTGTCTTGCAATGAATCCCATTCCAGCTCCTTTATCATATCCGTCACTGATTGCATTCTGCGATAATTTCCAGAAACAAATCTAGCAGCCATTTTTTGCACCCTCTCCAACTCCTGTATTTGATACGTAAAATGAGGGTCCCATACTACACTACCATATTCGAGCAATGGTCTGACCAAAGTTTTGTAACCCAATTCCTTGACTTCTCTCGTACATCACCTCATCACTCTCTTCTACAAGTGCAGAACTCTGAAACCTTTTCCTACCACCTGTCCTATGTGTCCTGCCCAGTTAAGTTTGTTATCAAAAGTAATTCCAAGATATTTACATTACAAGTCTTCAGCAAGCAATTCTTTCCCCATCTTATATTCATAATTAACCTTTTGTTTTTTATTTGTGTATCTAATAAGCTGACTCTTCTTTGCATTTATCTTCATTCCATGTTTACCAACCCAATTAGATATCCTGTCCAGATCACCCTGCAACTGTTTACAATCCTCTATCGTTTTGATTCTTTTATACAGCATTATGTCATCTGCAAACAATCTATTTCAGATAGTAAACAATCTACACAATTATTCATTACAATAATGAATAGCAATGGTTCCAATACGCTACCCCAGGGGCGGATCCAGGGGGGGGGGGCTAGGGGGCTCAAGCCCCCCTCAAAAGTATCTTGGTCCACCCCCGACATTGTAGTTTTGAGACCTTTTTTTTTAGCTCTACGGATTTGAGGCCCGAGGAGGCTATTAATACTACCTTTTTCCCGACTCAAGCCCCCCCCCCCCCAAAGCCCTCTGAACCAAAATTCACTCAAGCCAAGCCCCCCCCAAACCAAAGTCCGCTCAAGCCCCCCCCCCCCCAAAAACAAAATCCTGGATCCGCCCCTGCGCTACCCTGTGGCACACCCATTTTTACTTCCACTTCTTTTGATACTACATTTCCTACCCTAACTTTCTGATTTCTACCTTTTAAAAATTCTTCTACCCGTTATGTAACTTGGCCATAATGCATGTTATGATAGCTAGACTTCTATCTAAATAAATGCCTCAACTGTATTACTTGTCAGTCTTAAAAATACATAAAATAAGATTTGCCTCGAACTTCTTTCGAGTTTTATAAATTTTATTAATTTTTATGAAACTTATGAGACGTATAATGGTCAAATTTTTAAAAAAATCAACGATCAGTATCACCAACAGAAACCATTCGAATGTGAAAAACTGACTAAAAACAAAATCACACGTCTATTTATCAGTGGACAACCTTATTTTTGCAAGATTTTTTAAAATGAAATTTCATTTATGAAAGTATCGATATATCGATACTTTTTTCCGATATATCGACAGCCGATATTTATACTTTTTAAAATATCGATACGTCGAAAATCCGATATTTTTAAAAATATCAACAGCCTTTTTCCTGAGTGGCCAGCTTTTCGATTAGGACGGTTAAGTGAAGACAGCAGTGCAAAAGTGGTTCCCATCTCAGGCGGTAGGATTTTACAACGAGGGGATAGAAAAGCTTGTGACCCGTCTTAATAAATGCCTTAATAATGGTGGAAGTTATGTTGAGAAATAACTGAAGTGTAGGGAACGCAATGCAATAAAAAGATTTGTAAATATCTTCTTCTTATTTTTTTACAGACTTTCGGAACGTACTTTAAAAATACGCCTCATATAAATGACTTGAATGAGAGTCAAAATGAGAAATGTCGAATTTAAATTGTCTACACTTAACTGTATCAAGAAAATAAAAATACAGGGTGATTCTAAAGTCACTATACATTTTGTACTTAAACAAATTTTATCAACCAATATGTAATGCCAGTGAAACGTATGTCAGAATAGGACATAATTTCAGTACATTTCAATGTTATCACCTTGCATGTCTAGGCACACCCCCCAGCGCTCCACTGCAGACCTAAAAACCTGCCCAAGCTTATTTGGTGTAATCTCAGCAGCTGCGGCTCGAATCCGCTGTGTTAAGTGTTCAGTGCTGCGGATCTTCACCTGGTTTACCTTAGACTTGATAAACCCCCATGCAAAAAAGTCTAAGGGTGTCAAGTCAGCAGAGCGGGGTGCCCACATCTGTGGAGAGGCACGACCAATCCATCTGCCCGGAAATGCTTGATTCAGATAATCCGGAACAACGAGGGCAAAATGGGGTGGTGCACCATCCTGTTGAAAAACAACAGTATCCATAATCCCATCAGATATCAACTGGGGCTCCAAAAACTGTTCCAACATATCTAGGTACGTGGTTCCAGTAACGGTTTGTTCTGCGAAGAAAAACGTCATTCCACGAAGACGAGCAGAAACAACAGCGATTCGTTCTTCTTTGGTTAGCATTCTGTCGTATTACCTGCAAGAAACAAATATTCCGTTACTATATTACTGAAATGAATTGTGACTTTAGAATCACCCTGTATATGAAATTACACAGCAAATCTGGTATGTTAAGTGTTCCAGTACGGTGTGAGTCACTGAATGAGATAGTGGACGCCGTTCTGATCGGAGCACGTCTAGTCTTGAGCGGAGCGTGGCTTATCTAGTCCAGTTCTCCTCACTGTACGGCTCATTGTTAGAGGTTCTATGAGAGCCTACCGAACGTCTACGAAATTACTAAACAAGGATATCAAATAGCTGAATCTATGGAAGCGCCAAAATCCTGCATTTTGTGGTCTTAGAAATGAAAGGTGATAAACATCGCATACTCATCCTGAGAAAAAAAATCTGTTTACCATACTTTCCGTTCGGCGTTATGAGAAGAATTATTTCAATTATTTGTCTCTACTTACATTTATTAAATAGTTTAAAATTAATTGAAACACTAGCTAGAAATTAATTATAGGTACTGTGAAATTTTAAATATATACCTCCCTCATTGACGAATTATTCATCTTCATTAATTAGTCTCCTAGAGCAGTGGTTACCAATTAAGGGTACAGGGGGTTGCTTCAACGGATACGTGCTGAGGTAATCATTAAAATAAGAACTTCGCAAACATTACTATCGCCAAAATACATTTTTTTGGACATCTGTTGATTTTTTAACGTTTACTATTGGATTAAAACTGGTTTCATTTTTTATTTATTATTTCAGCTATAAGGGGTACGCGAAACTGAGCTCTTTCTTACCGAGGGTGGTGGATGAATGCTAAAACTCTGGCGTCGCGTTCGGGAGGATGCGGGTTCGAATCCCCGTCCGAGCATCCAGATTTGTGTTTCCTATGGTTTGTTCAGATCACTCTAGGCTAAAACTGGGATGCTTCCTACAAAAAGGCCATGGCCGAATTCCTTCCCGTTCCTTTTACCCAGTCCTTCCCCGCCTCAAATCATCTCGGCAAAACATAGGGCCATAAGCAAAAAAAAAAAAAAAAAAAAAAAAAAAAAAAAAGGGTGGTGGATGAATGGTAAAACTCTGGCGTCGCGTTCGGGAGGATGCGGGTTCGAATCCCCGTCCGAGCATCCAGATTTGTGTTTTCCATGGTTTGTTCAGATCACTCTAGGCTAAAACTGGGATGCTTCCTACAAAAAGGCCATGGCCGAATTCCTTCCCGTTCCTTTTACCCAGTCTTTTCCCGCCTCAAATCATCTCGGCAAAACGTAGGGCCATAAGCAAAAAAAAAAAAAAAGAGCATTTTCTTGAAGTGGGAAAAACTAATTGGGAACCACTGTTTTAGAACCTGGTGCGCTTTACATCCGACAACAATACAGAAATTTAACCGTGTGTGATCTAATCATCACACTACGAAAAGTTATCGATGTTGATATTTATTATTATATGCATTCCTGTAGATAACAATTTTACTATTAAATATGTGTTGTATGGTTTATGATTTTAATTTTCACTTCTGTTATTTAATTCTGTTGTAAAAATAACTACTATTTTAAGTTTAACTTGTTTTAAACAAAATAAACATTACGTGATTACATATTTTCACTGTATGGCATACAGAGCAAGAGTAAAATAAATAATAATAAAAAATTGGACCCACCAGCGTGGTTCAGTTACACATTTCAGAATTAAAAAATACACTTATCATATAGAACACACGAAGTTAAATGCTTAGCAGACAGGTGGCAACACATAACTTTCTTTCAGTAGATTAAGTACGCCGGGATAAACAGGCCCGGTTAGACTTCGGGCAGGAACTCAGTTCCTCCCACCACTCTTTCTCATGATACACACTGGTCACATGTGGTGGCTAGTGTCCGCATGGTCCTTAGTCACAGAATCGAAGGAAATAAAATAAAAAAATAAAATTAACAAAATTGGAAAAAAATTCATTATATTCTGAAACCCGCTGCTTGTCTTATTTTAAGCACACAATTATCTTTGCAGTATTCAATAGTATACCAGGTACTTTATTTTTATTGCTACTGTTCTTTCCGTTCCAACCTCAAGCATTCATCTCGTCGTGCTAATGACCAACAAACCTCTTTTCAGCAGACTGTTGCATTACCGCAGGGCCGGCGTTTAATTGGGGGGAGGGAGGTGGGGGGGGATGGCATCCGGGTCAAATGTACCCCGAGCCCGGTGTCTGATGGGGAGCCCCAATCACTGATTTTAGGTGCACCAAGGCCAAGAATTCGCCCATTGTCGCCTGGCCAGTTGTAGACCTAAAAAAAAAAGTTACTCCTCTAGGGAAGGGCACAAACGGTTACGTGACTGCTAAGATCGTTTACCCCGGGCCCGAAATTCCTGGTGCCAGCCCTGCATTACCGTTGACATTATTGCACTTTTCTCACTTTTTCTATCAGCAAACATGCAAGAAGAACAGTTCCCCGTACCATGAGGATGATTGCGTGAGGTGGAAGAGAATTATTAGGCTAAAGTTTTGTACACACGAGTTGCAGAATAAACCAGCAAAGGTGAGGCTTCCATGTGAAGTCTGTGAAGAGCAGACCAGCTTCTTCAGTGCAGATTCACAATCTAAGAAGTGTTTCAGGCGACACTAATTTCTCTTTAAAGTATCAAATTTTTATCGTCTAAGCTTTGAATAGCGACCGGTTCCTACTGTTATTAACTGCTTTATCTTACTTTGTTTGTATTTCCTATAAGCATCAGATGCGATAAATAAATAATATCTTCAGTTTTCTTTTTCGAATTTTGTTTTTATTTCCTCGAAATGTCTTCTGATAGTGTGTCAAACAGCACTGGAGATAAGCCATTTATTTATCTCGAATCAGTTTCCAAAACTAAACTGAATTTCAATCTTTCACTCGTATTTTTATCAAGCTTTTCCCTGCCGAATAACTCCTTGTTTTAATGAGCACCAAAATCAGTTTTTCTCCATATCTCCACTTATTTTCGTACAGCTGCCTCCCTGCTAAAATCATATCTGATGTACTTCAAAAACCTTATTCCTTTTTATTCAATGCTCCTTCAACAGTTTCTTTTCCCCTGTAATACTAAACATTAGTAAGGTAAAATGTAAGTTGTGGGGCTTCTACAGCTAGTTTTCACTTTCCCTGGTGTCCCGTTCTAAACCATTGGCACTAGAAGGATGTGACGGAGTCAGCGCTACGCTACAGCCGTTCTTTACCTTCCCGCGAAGTTTCCTTCATGGTACTCATTGGATAGAAGGCTGAGAGGGGGCTGGAGAGTTGTTCTGGACGTTCAGCTTCCAAGAAGTCCCCAGCTTCGTTGGTTATCGAACTTCGATCATTCTTGCCGTAGTCGCACGCTCTACCGCCTGTGCTACGCGACATGACTAGGTTCGAAAATTCACACGCCAGCATACTGGTACGAAATTACCGAAAAGTGCTATTGTAGTTATCAAATTTTCAGAATCCTTCAACATACATCATGCAGTACCCAGAAAAACCTCCTCCACACATCGAAATAGTGAATCGCTTTTATCTTTTTTCTAAGTGTAGTTCGGGATACGCAATATTTCTAGTTCGGTGAGGGTTCTGTCGTGACACATCAGTCTAACTCAGTGTTTTTCATTCTTTTTGATTTCGCGACCCCTTTACAAGTAGAAAATTTCTGGCGACCCCCCCCCCCCTCGACCGCGACACATCATAGAAAGACAAAGAAATAATTTAATTAAATTAATACGTAAATGTTTTTTTTTTTCTATTTTGGTACATTTTAATATTATCCAGATCTACACTCTGCAAGAAGCCGCGAGATTTTTGAAAGTAAGTACAAGGTAAGTTGGTAAGGCTATGTAAATTGGACGCAAATTCGCGCGGGTCAAACTGCGTCGGAGACGGTGACGTTGCCACACCGCAATGTTCTTTTGTTTCAACTAAAGTGCAGTCAACAAGTAGGGACGTCATTCTTTGGTTTTTTTCGCTTGCTCCGCGCGTTTGTAAAATGGATAAGTTTCTCAAAAGATCGCAGCCTTCAACATGTGGTACGAGTGTCAATAGCGGTAGTGGTGAATCAAAACCGAAAAAAAACAGACATTACATTGACAGTTATTTGAAATACGGGTTCACAGTCATAAATAATAAACCTCAATGTGTAATTTGTGGCGATATTTTATTACGTGAGAGTATGAAACCGTCAAAGCTTATGCGACATCTCACAACCAAGCATCAAAAAGAAGCCGATAAGCCGTTGCATTTCTTTGAACGAAAGTTGAAAGCTCTTAGTCAGCAGCAAAATACTATAATTCAGGTAATAAAATCGTTTTATTAATTTAATTTTAGCATGGATAACCGAATCAAGTCGAGTTTATTCTAATTGTTGCTATCTCTACTGTTGACGTCTTATGATGTTTATTTCTTTGCTGTTTGCATACAAATTTTATTATACTTCATTTTGGTTTGCAAAGGTTTCGCATGCTTAATTTTTATTGACTATTTCACACTCACTTTTATATTGTATGGTTTATTTTCAGGCATCCAGAGTCAGCATTATTAGCTAGCTATAAAGTCGCATATCGAGTTGCTAAAGCAGGGAAATCACATACAATTGCCGAAAGTCTTATTTTGCCAGCAGCTCTTGATATGGTTGAAATTATGGTCAGTAAACAGGAGGCAAACAAGTTAAAAAACATACCACTTTCTGATAATACTATTTTACGCAGAATAAACGATATGGCTAATGATATTCAAGAACAAGTAATCGAAAAATTAAAGAACAGCCAACATTTTGCTTTGCAGTTTGACGAATCTACAGATGTTTCCGATTGTGCTCAGTTTGTAGAATTTGTGCGCTTTGAAGCAGGTGACAATATCATGAAAGAAATCTTATTTTGCAAAGCACTTCCTGCAAACACTTCTGGCCAGTGTTTGTACAATATATTTTTAGAAAGCACTTGCGACTACGATATTGATTGGAAAAAATGTATCGCTATTTGTAGCGATGGTGCTAAAGCTATGACTGGCAAAAATAGCGGACTCATTGCGAAATTAAAATCGATAATGCCAAGCATATCCTGGACACACTGTTTTCTTCGTCGACAGGCTCTAGCTGCTAAGGTAGTATCTTCTGATTTAAAGATGTGCTCAAGGAGGTAATAAAAATTGTTAATTCTATCAAAGGTAAAGCCTTGCAAACCCGACTATTCAGAATCGTTTGTGAAGATATGGGCTCCCTTCATCAAAATCTCCTTTATCACACAGAAGTCAGGTGGCTATCCAAAGGAAAGGTATTGACAAGCGTTCTAGAACTGAGAGCTGAATTGTTAATGTTCTTACAAGATACAAGATCTGAATATGCTAATCGTTTTTCTGACCCTATTTGGCTCTTGAAATTAGAATTTTTGGCAGATCTTTTTAGCCACCTTAATAATTCGAACAAGAACCTCCAAGGTAGAGAACAAAATATTTTAACAGCTAAAGATAAAGTCAAAGCATTTCACGCAAAACTTCGTTTGTGGTTAACCTCTCTGCAAAACAGTATATTCGAGTCTTTTCCGTGTGTTCAGAAGATTGTTGAAGATAACGCATCAGACCAAAGTCTCGTAGTAAGGGCTCACATTCCTTGCATGATACAGAGCTCGCATAATTTACAAGAGAAACTTTTAACATACTTTCCAGACTGGCATTCTGAAGCTGACAATGGGCGTAAATGGATTTTAAACCCTTTTTTAGACAAGTTAATAGATCTGGCTGATGTCACGACAAATATGAAAGAATGTCTTATAGATTTAGCTACTGATGGCATGCTTAAAATGGAATTTAATTCGCAAAGTATTGACGTATTTTGGATTAAAAGAAAACATGAATACCCAGAGCTGGCAAGGGAAGCTGTAAAATTATTAGTGCCATTCGCCACTTCATGCTTGTGTGAACTAACATTTTCTGCAATGGTAGACATTAAAACTAAAAAGAGAAATAGACTGCAATTAGAAAATGATTTATTATTAACTTTTCAAAAATAGCACCACGATTTGATAAAGTTTTGAAAAATAAACAAGCCCATCCTTCTCATTAAAATTGTGTTTTGATTGTAGTGGTGGAACCTTGAATTTTTCATTCAGCCCGCGACCCCCCGAGTAAACCTTCGCGACCCCCCTAGGGGTCGCGACCCACAGATTGAAAAACACTGGTCTAACTTGTTGTCGGCATCTTGTTGTGCTATCTAAATAGCTGTAACGAGTTGGGAGCAGCACGTTCTGCGGATAAATAGCGTCTCTGAATTGTCTAATCAGCGTGTTCTCACGGTGACGTCAAGTCGCTATCTGTCAGCGAGCTGTCAATGTATCTACCTGCTTCGCCGGACAGTTGAGTCTCCTGTCAGCCGCCTGCACTGTCGAGCTTCGGGTCTCCTAATGTGGGTCCAGTATGCGCTGATGATCCTGCTTCTCGCCGGTAAGAACACCCACAAAATATCGGTGCATGGCTGAACGAAGCTAACTATACACAGTCGTGTAGCACCAACAATAAGTGGTCTATGTGTTTACAGCATTTTTCTGTGAACGTGCCCAGTTTATTATTAACTAGCGGAGTTCCCGGCGTTGCCCGGTATAGTTGGCGTAGATTTACCCGTACGCTATTTTTATTCCCGCAGTGAGAAACATTTGTACAAAGAGTAATAAAATTTGCGCCAACTTTTTTCGGAATTAAAGCTAACCTAGATTCACGCGCCCCATACCAAGAAATGAGCGGGTTAAAGTTTATTTGCACGTACACTATTTTCATTTTTCCTAAAAGATTAATGTGTATCAAGCTTCATTAATATGATTAAGAAATTGGAATATTACATTACTAAACAATGCTAGATTATGTTAGAAACTCACGTTTGATTCAATTGCGAAGTGAATGGATATACTTTTTGCTCGAAACGCCAGATACTTTAATTCCGCAGATTCAGCCTTTTATACAAATATCAAAAGTGAATCCAGAATAATATTATCGTAAATAAATGACTCAAACAGAAGACTAATCATGATGGCCAGAGACAATGTAGTTGTAGGTTTACTGTCAGAGATCGTGGTTAAAGAAAATCTCTGTTGTTTTTACGGCTACCTATGGCGTTTAAAAATTGAATATCCCGAAATAAAGGAAAGAATACTTCATGGTTTGTTTAATGTGCAAAATAGTTATCTTATTGCTTTAACTAAAGCCTATGTTCAGAGACACTGTAATTGTGTGTTTAGTGCGAAGCATGCTGCATCTAATGGTTCCATCTGTGGTATTCCTCACCATACGTTCAGAATTTCATTTAATTCTCCGGCGTTATGTAACGCAGAAGCATAAGACATACCAAACAACTGAGTTGAGATTCTAAGCTTTAAAACGGTGAAAACTTCATCAAAATCTTCGCAGTAGATTTCGAGTTTTTCTGGCACAAATATTCCCGGTTTTCGTTTTGTAGATATAAATAGATGTGACAGTGACTGATAAGCGAAAAAACGATATATTCCTGTCTGCTAATGTCATGATCAAAATCGTTGTCCGTATGATACTATGTAGTAGATGGTGTTAGAAATTTTCTGTGAATAGAAATTTGTGATTCCTTTACTCCTTGCAGAAACAGAGAGGACAGAAATGCCAGGTAGTTAACCGTATTCGGCTTCAAAGTTTTTGCTGTCTATGAGATCCTGTGATTTAAAGTATAATAAAACAGTTAGTTGCAACATAACGCGTAAGATTGGTAGGATACTTCCGAAGGAGGCAAACCAAGCCTGTGTTTAGAAATTGGAGGGTCAAATAATTTCGTCCAGGATCTACAATTTAAAGTGGAATCGAATCATGTAGTGATCACAACCTGTTAGAAATATACGATTCAAACTTTTACGATGGCAAAAATCAGATTAAGTGCTTGCGGAAAGACCCGACTGGAAATCAGAATTTTCATTGAGTCTGAGATTCTCCGTTGACGAATGTGTGTCATAATTTTTTAATTTAATTTAATTTAATTGCAATGGAGCACATGCTCCGGTGGCAATTTCCCTACACACCCATCTTCCCCCTATCCTGCACCCACCTACATTTGCCCTCTACAAATTTTATCTTTAAATTCCTTTAAAGTTTTCGGTAAATTATTCATCATTTCTCTTGGTAACTCATTCCAATCCCTGACACCCTTACCTAAAAAAGAGAATCTTCCCACACCCTTGTGCCTGAAATCGAGTGCCAGCTTGTGATCATGGTCATCTTTTCCCTTCCATGCACTACTTTTCATACCTATTGCAATATCTTTCCATGCCTCATCACCAGTATATGCCCTGTACACTCCCATGACCCTCCTCATCCTCCTCCTGTCTTGCAATTAATCCCATTCCAGCTCCTTTATCATATCCGTCACTGATTGCATTCTGCGATAATTTCCAGAAACAAATCTAGCAGCCCTTCTTTGCACCCTCTCCAACTCCTGTATTTGATACGTAAACTGAGGGTCCCATACTACACTACCATATTCGAGCAATGGTCTGACCAAAGTTTTGTAACCCAATTCCTTGACTTCTCTTGTACATCCCCTCATCACTCTCTCCAACAAGTGCAGAACTTTGAAACCTTTTCCTACCACCTGTCCTATGTGTCCTGCCCAGTTGAGTTTGTTATCAAAAGTAATTCCAAGATATTTGCATTTCAAGTCTTCAGCAAGCAATTCTTTCATATATACACTATCTTGTAGTTTAGTAGCAAAAAAGTAATTATCGGAAGCAGCATACCAAATTTCTGAGTAAATACAAAAAGCAGTATATGGTATGCGCAGTGTTCTGCCTAATTCATTATTAACCCTGTGCATTACAATTGTTATTTATAGACTAGTGTAAGCCCGTGACAGTTTGTTGTGTATCGTCACGGGTCTAGAATAGTTCTAGTTTTTACGATGAAAGATTATGACAGGTTAACCTGATCTGGCCAAATACGAACATGACCTGTGTTTCACCGTTAGAATGAATAAAATGTATTTTGCGTGAAGAACTCGGAAGTATAATAATAGACGTATTAAACATGGACAAAGACGATCGCGCTTTCGTATAATTGTTTCAAACGTCGAGATTTCTTGACTGGAACTGGCTGAAATACAGTTTTATTTGACTCCAAAAGTTCTCTTTTCTATATTTGAAGAATGTCTATTTAATGTGAATGGTGTTAGATGCGTAAAGACAGATTTGTGCCGATAGATGCGGCCTGACTATACGATGGGTTTTCAGTGTGTTACTATACGATAACATGTTAGTTGACCCATGTTACTTAACCCATTACTACAGCGGTGGTTTAGTTAACTACAATAAAAGTGAATACATTATGCATTAGAAACATTGCAGAAATTTTTTGTCCTGTAGAAATTAAGTGTCATTTATTCAAGTCGACATGTTAGTGAAAAGTAGTCCCACGTTTTCAGTTGTTTAGGTATTAAACACTGCATATTCTAAAATCTCTGCTTGCTGTTCATTAACGCCAAGAATATCGTCGTTGAAAGTGCTGTCTTTTCTTGAAATAAGAAGAGGAAGAAAATATTTTATTCACTTGTTTTAAATAGTAAACGCTGCAGCTAAAGGCAAAAATCAAGTGAATTAATGTGTTTCACATCGCGTTTATATAGTCAATATCCTTTAAATCTATATAAAAAGGTAAGCTTAGAGCTCATTTAATAGCTACCACGTGTATAATCTTTGGTCATAAAGTCGATATCTTACTGGAAAGTAGTTCCATGTTTTTTAACAGTAAAGTTTATCGGTATGTTTTTTAACTATGAAATGCTATTAAAATCAAACTTAATTTGGTGCTTAGGTATTAAATTGTTGACATAACCTCGAATTTCTTGTAATGGTATCTCTGGTTGCTGTTTTGCAAACGAAGGCTGGACCATGACGTCACCATTTTCCATCCAATAGTTATCGAGGTGAGTGGGTGACCTTACGAAATTATACAGTAGATAGACTTCAAATTGAGATGTCACGATCTCAATATACATTTCTGTGCGACATTTTGGGGCCGCTAATTGTAAAACTCAGAGTCAATTCACTGTGTGTAATAACAGCTCATGGCCAAAGGAGTAATGGGGCAAAGAAGTAGGGCCTAACATGCGCTTCTTCGCCGTGTCGAGAAAATCGGCATTGATATATTCCGTTGGTAAAAATATTTTCTACGTCACAGCGATTTGAAAGGCCGCGTGGCGTAGCGAGCAATCTCTTTGTCTCTTAAGCCCATCGTCGGCGGATCGAATTGCGCTACAGGCAACATTTTAATTTATTTATTCAAATAGACACATACAAATATTTCTCGGTAATCAGTTACAAGAATTATACATATAATAAGTTTTTGCAAATGTGCTTTGTCACATTACACCTGAGTTTTACAATTGGTGGCCTTCCCTTGTAAGAGGCTTTATATACTCGTCTGCACGGTAAGTCGCACTTGCTGGGCGAGGCATCTTGCAATATCGGGAGGTTCGGCGTTATGCCCTCGTTGTCAACGTGTTCTTAGAGGATTAGGTTAACGATGGGACTTAAGTATCACCATCTGTTTATGAACAATGTAAGCTGTGTTCTGTACTTTGACGGTTAATTCATTTGAGCAATATGTAATTTTTACGGCGAAAATTGGGGATCACCCAAGCAGTTGCCTACAGGATTACGGAAACCACCGAAAATATTTTTAAATTTATTTATTGGCTAGCTCATAAACATACATTCTGTTAACCTCACATTCTGTTACACATTAATCACAGTAAAAAAATTAAACATAGATCAACGGAATTCAAATTATTTTCTTACTGTCATATGCAATTTTAGTACTTAAATCCTTATACCGGTATCTTTAATGAAAGCTGCCAGTATGCTGTAAATTATTTTGACGTTACTGTATAATATAGAAATAACGCACGCTGGCAGCTGGTCCTATGCTTTCACTGAAGCAGAATGAAAACCATGTTAATGTGTCTGGAATTACTGGACTGAAGTAAGAGATGATTTAGATCTCCTACGATTGGTTGGTCGCAGTGACACAATGTTGTGATAACCACGCCTAACCTATGCAGATGTTCAGGAACAATTGGATCAGTAGTATGCTGTTGATGCACATTGATACTTCTCTTAACCATGGTTTGGCAGGGACTACTGCGTATCTTTTCTCTCGCGGAAACTCATCTGCTTCCCCATCTTCTTCCTACTTTGGTATTGCCTCCCTTCTAACTATCGAGAGCAAGTCTGACGGGAGAAACAACATTTTGACCTCCATACCCAATTCAGTTTCACTTACCATTTCATTTCCGGCTGTGACTTTATTTTGAATCCCTATTGTTTACTCTTCTTTATTTTTTCAGTGGAAAGCAATGTTATTAACTTTTTGGAAGGAATGGGAACCGATTGATGGGTGCCCAAATCTTAAGTGAAGATTTCTTGCGGCTGATTTCTGAATCCAATCTTCCTTCGATTTTTCATGTAAATCAAATCCCTCATGTAGCAGGATTGCTCAATTAATAGCGAAGAATGTTTGTCTGTCAGTTTGAAGGACAAATTACATATAGGCTGAGGCTTGCAACGTAACTCGTTTCGTAGGCGTAGTCGCTGGTATGTAAGTTCAAGAATTTTCCCTCTCTATATAGTGCTCTGCGCGCCATATTCGCTAAGGCAGCGTTCTATGTTCATTTTCGAGCCCTAGGCGTTAGATTTAGAGCAGGAATATTCATTTACTACTCTTTCTTCTCGGTAATCAGTGGACAGCATTACTTCTTATTCTTCTTGTGACTTTACACCTCGTCGAAGTCAAGGTGACTACAGGCGGGAAAGGACTCGAGACAAGAAATTAGAAGGAATTTGGCGATGACCTTTTGTAGGAACCATCCCGGAATTTAGAGAAACCACGGAAAACCGAATTCTGGATGGCCAAATTGAGATTCGAACATGCGTCCTCCCAAACGCGAGGCCAAAGCGTCATCACTTACCCACAACGCTCCGTGATAGAATAATTAGTGGCCCTGGGGAACAGTTCCGCGTGTAAACTCGTAATGTTACCTGAAGTGTGGTAACCAGCTACATTTGCTACACAGTACTATGAAGGATGTATGGTTTTGATTCCACTTTTTTTATATAGCTTTACGCCCCGTCGACATCGAGGTCATAAGAGGCGAGAAAGGTCTGGGGCAAGGAACGGGAAGGAATTCGGTCATGGCCTTTTAGTAGGTTCCATTCCGGCATTCGCCTGGAGTGATTTGGCGAAACTATAGAAACCCCAAATCTGGATGATCGAACGAGGATTCAAACCGCCGCGCCGTTCTTCCGAATGCGAGGCGATAGCGTTACCGCTCACCCTGTACGCTTGGTACACGTTCCTTCTTAAACTGAATATCCATTCATACAAAGGCGGATTGCGTGGCAACTAGAAATTCTTTAGTAGTGCCGTTAGATGCTGCTTAATTTTCAGCAACATTATATAGCAGCGAAGTTTAAATGTTCACTGTTGTGGTTACAGAAAAATAGCATGTTGCTGCGTTTATAATCTTTTCATCTACAGCAAAAACTTATCAACCTGAAACATTTTCCTCTGACGTATGTTGTTATCTTATCCACTTCAGGAACGAGGATTATGAGATGACAGTTCTCACAAACACAATATCTGTTGTGATTTTCTTGCAGACTGTCGTATAAAGTTATTACAAAGAAATTTTTACCATCTTATTTTTACATTTACATAGCCTATACAACTTTTATTTCGTGGTCAGAATACTGCGATATACTGCCGTGACTGTAAGTTACGGTTACTATGAATAAGCAACATTTCTAAAAGAACTGAAATTCTACTGTGTCAACAAAGTCACCAAGCTGACATCTGCGAATACAATCTGATCTTATACAAGATAAACCATTAGTTAAAAAAAAAAAAAAAAAAAAAAAAAAAAAAAAAATCCCGTGCATAATGTTTCATTGCAAGCAACACGTATAAAACCGTCGTTTGAGTGTTTCAATGTTAAGGGATAGCTTTATAGCTAGAAGAAGTGTTTCACTGAGTATTTAATTTCAAAAAGCCAATAATTTTTTTTTTTGGAAAGGTGTTTGGTGAAATATGCGAAAGTTGCTCATAAGATTACTTACGAGAAAAATGCTACGAAACTTTCTCTAAGTCGTAAAACTAATGCGAAGCCAAGGCGTATGATGTTTTATTAAACTCAAGTGATTATTATTTAAGTTACGGTTTAATATTTTTAGTAGTAATAAGGGAACATTATCAAACAGAAGATGAAGGTGGTTTCCGTTCAACACCTTGTTTTGAAAACGACCATTCTTTGCCTTATTTCTTGTTACTGGAATCTTATAAGTATTGAATTGATTAAAATATCTGATAAAAACCAGATCTGAGGTCTGTATACGTTAATTATTACAAGACTTAGATAATAATGTTATCTAGATTTTGTACGACTGTAATATTTCTGTGATAAGTACAGTATAGCGACAAACACATAAAACTAGCCATTTTAAGATTTTGCTTTATTCCATGCGCTTTCCAAACTGAGGATATGCAATAAAAAGCTAATGTGTCAGCGGACCGGACTGTTTGGAGATCTAGCACAAGCCTGAATGAGCGGGTACGCACAAAAAGGCGGCGATCAGCTTTTTTACGGTAATCAGCGCCTCGTGTGCCTGGGGGCCACAATAAAATTAGGAGGGTGGCGGTGGCGGGGGTGGGAGTGCTGATGACGTGGTCAGGCTCCAGTGGAGGCTGAAATTAATATCGAGCGACGGAGCAAGTGGCTTCACCTGCATCAGCAGCTCATCAGCCGCGTGAACAGCACGCACTTCACGGCACAATGCCGTCATAAATATGCGACAGAACAGAAAAAGTTTCGCGTCTACCGTGATGACAATGAGCCATTATGTAGGGATGAACGGGGCTGGTTGTGGTAGGGGGCAGGTTGGCCATCAGCTTTTAATTTTCTCTGTAAAGTGTGTGGAAGCTCCACCTGTTGTCCACGTGACCTTCATAGCATCAACTACTTTCCAGCAAAACAACAGCGTGAGTTCTCCATTTGTGAGGGTAGGAGGGGGCGATTGTGATAAATTTCATTCGGTAATTAATTTTTCTAAACTATTTTATTTGTTTGCTGTACCACGGGATGCATGGGATTGGCTTAAGTTGTTTAGTACATTTGAAAAATTGAACTAGGGGCTATTAGTAGGAATGGTTTCAAAACTCTGCACTTGTTGTAGAGAATGATGAGGGGATGTACGAGAGAAGTAAAGGAATTGGGTTACAAAACTGCGGTCAGACCATTGTTTGAATATGGTAGTGTAGCATGGGATCCACATTTTGCGTATCAAAAGCAGGAATTGGAGAGGGTGAAAAAGAGAGGGTGCTAGATTTGTTTCTGGTCATTACCGCAGAATGCAGTCAGTAACAGATATGATAAACGAGCTGAAATGGGATTCATTGGAAGACAGGAGGAGGGTGAAGAGGGTAATGGGAGTGTACAAGTCGTATATTGGTGGCGAGGAATGGAAAGATATTGTTGTAAGAATTAAAATAAATGCGTGGAAGGGAAAAGATATCCATGACCACAAGCTGGCACTCGATTTCAGGCACAGGGTGAAGGGAGATTCTCTTTTTTGGGTAAGGGTGGCAGGGTTTGGTATAAGTTACCAAGGGAAATGATGAATAATTTGCCAAAAACGTCGAAAGAATTTAAAGCTAAAATTTGCAGAGGGCAAATGTAGGTTTGTGTGTAAGGAAATTGCCACCGTGGCGTGCGCTCAATCGCAATTTAATTAAATCTTATATATATATATAAAAATAGACGTGTGTTTTCCAATATTTCACTTTTCAGCCACCACTACCTGGCACAAATCACTGGTGTTTGTGTGTGGAAGTAGCATGGAGTTTCCTGTCGTGCACAACGTTGGCCGAATGGCGATAGCTGTGGGGATGTGGGAGATATGATGATTAAAGTTGGTCAATGCAGGGCGTTTTCATATTTCGACCAAAAATTTGTGTTTCCTTATACTTCACTTTCCCGCCACAGCTACATAGCATAGACCATTGGTGTTTGTGTGTGGTAGTAGAATCGTGTCTCCTGTCGTGCACTATGGTTGTTAGATGTCGGTAGCTATGGGGGTGTGGGAGATATGGGGATTGAAAGTGGTCGACCTGTGGCAATTTCATATTTCTGCCAAAGACGCATGTGTCTTGGTGTATCACTTTTCAGCGAAAACTATCTATCGCAGATCACTGGCGTTTGTGTGTGATAGTAACACAGAGTCCCGTTTCGATCACAACGTTGGCCGAATTTTAGTAACTGTGGGTAGTGTGGGAGATATGGTGGTTGAAAGTGGCCGATCAAGAGTATTTTCGTATTTCGACGAAAGACATGTGTCTCCGCATATATCACTTTTCTGCCACAACTACACAGCATAGACGATTGGTGTTTGTGTGTGGTAGTAGAATCCTGTCCCCTGTCGTGCACTATGGTTGTTAGATGTCGGTAGCTACGGGGGTGTGGGAGATATGGGGGTTGAGACTGGTTGGCCTGCGGCAATTTCATATTTCTGCCAAAGACGCATGTTTCTTGGTGTATCACTTTTCAGCGGAAACTATCTATCGCAGATCACGAAGTCGTGGGTACCCGCTAGTAATAATAAAAATAATGTTTACCTTTGTTAAAACAGTCATTGCCAGTATTCTAGTTGTTAACAACTGCCCTCATTGTTATCAAAACAGGTTTGGTACAGGTTGGCTACTGTGTTTGGGGTTGGTTGGCACATAACCAAAAGTAGGTAAAACAAAGAAATTAAGTGCAAAAAGCAAAACCTATTTTTATGATTTCAAACGAGAAGGATAGCTTAATTGGGAGTTCCGCTAACAGAGGTGATAGCATTGATGAACGCCTACTTTTACATGACTGTAACACGAGTGAGCCAGACCTTTGAAGGGCAGAAGGCAGGGCTATCTAACCCATTTCATATCTCTCCAGAAGATGATAATGCTGGTTTCAAAAGCCGAAGAGCTAAAATAGTCACAGCTCAAGAATAATTGGTAGTGATCACCTACGATGGTGCTCAATGTACAGGAATCGTAACATCATTGGACGAAACTGATGTTCTAGTTAAATATAATGGTAAAGGATGGTAAGTTTTGGATGTGGTAAAAAAAAGTAGATTAAATTTGGCGCAAAGATGAAAATGTGAGAAAAGCTTGTGAACCACAACTAATGAATCAAGTTCAACAAATTAATTCCAATATTTATGATATCTTGTTTCTTTTAGTTTCTCTCAGGTTTGCTTTTTGCTTTGTATTTTCTAGTTTTTTTTTTTAATTAAAATATATGAAAGTGAGTTATTTTTATTTATTTAAAGTATTTTCACGAATCCAGATTTTTTTTTCTCTCAACTAATTTATTTTCTCAACAAAATCTTCTCGTCGTGTTTTTACACCACCATCCGGCTGGACACCCGAGAAGATTTTGTTGCATCGATACGCCGGGAAAGTCTCCACTCACATAACCTAATAGATGCATATTACAGTGGGATATTCAAAATTTGGACGGCGTACACAGAATAAGCTGTCAAAATCAAAATGTGAAAACCTGTGCCAACCGTCGCCGGTCTCCCCTACATGTTAACTCAGTTGATAAAGACAATAATTAAAGTCAAAATTTTTGATGTCTTCTGCTCTTTCTGAAATGTTGATTAAGTTGTTTTTATGTGAAACATCTGTTAGCGCCTTGGGGGTAATACCGACTCGTACGCTGTGACGGCAAACGCATAACGCTCTGTAATGACGTCATACCCGCCCCCCCCCCCCCCGCCGCCACTCTCTACTCATATTAGTCACGAAGGTTCAAGGATTTTAGGAGATAATTTAGAAGAACTTCCGGTGATTTTAGCAGGAGATTTTAATGTTAATTTAAGTCAACTGAGCTTACAACTACATATGGAATAACAATCCATGCCGTATTTTCAAGATACCTTGGCAACATCACTTACTAATACTTTTGTTACATACTTCAGTTACCATCGGCTAATCATTTCTTTAATACCGTCTAAAACAACTTCAACAGCATTCTAAGAAACTTTTCATTAACAAAGCAAAGTCGGTTGAAGACCTCGTAAAAATTCCGGCAGAGATCGGAATTCTAGATATGAACATCTTCATGAATCTTGCCTATTTCTAACAGCAACCACATTTGAATCCAAGCCTTACAATCGGGGTCGAGAATTGAATAGAACAACTGTGCATTATGTCCCCAAGTTGAGCCTCGGAATTTGGTAAGCTATCTCCGTTAGTTCTACATTTACATCAACATCCATTGCAATTCACAAATATTGTGGTTGGTAGAGAGAGCTTTGCCCCAAAACGAGCTATGGGCATTCCAATTTCGAATAGCCTGAGGAAAGAAAGAAAACATATAAGCATCAGTACAGCATCTTATTTCTCCAGTATTATCTCTCCTGTTAGTAAGACCTAAACAGGTTGGTGGACGAAGTAAATGAACTAGTAAATGAAAAAAAAAAGAATTTTTCGTATCCGCCATCAAATTCAGATGAAACCGACAATCCTAGCCTAATATATGTATTAATTCCGTGACACTTTCGTATGGGCCGTAGTAAGCAGTCACAAATCGAGCTAATCTCCTCTGCACTTTGTCTAACGCGTCAATCAATCCCTTGCGATAAGGATCCAATACTCCACAACAGTAATCCAAATTTTGACGCACGAGAGTTTTAAAAGCTATTTCCTTTGTATGAGCGTTGCATTTCCTCAAAATACGTCCTATGAATCTTAACTTAGAATTAGCTTTACCCACAATGGAAGTTATATGCAGGTCCCATTTCATGTTGTTGTGTACTATTACCACCAAACACCTCACAGAATCAACCGTATCAACAACTGAGCTGCTCACTTTGTTCTCATGAGGAAACGGATTCTTTTTGTGAGTTATTTGTATTGTTTTACACTTTTTGCAGTTTAGTATAAGTTGACATTTGCAGCACCATTCCGAAATAACATCCAGATCGCGCTGAATTTCTAAACAATCGTCAGAGCACCTTACTTCCTTAGAGGTAACTGCATGATCAGCAAACAATCGCAACTTGCTATTAACGTTCTCACAGAGTTCGTGTTTGATGGGGTTTCGTGGCCAGGTAGAGTTGTTAGCTAGTAAAAGATCGGTTGTCTTGTCAGTGGAAGAGAAAGTTTCAAAGGTCGCAGATGTTCTCAATTTTGGCAACAAAACGAACTAGTTGTTTCCAACACCTATTCATGCCCCAATAATTTACTTACCCTCACGTACCTCACCTCTTTCCGGGGCTCCGTATTCCATATCACTAACCGAGTGTAGTGAGTGAGCGGTAACGCTCTGGCCTCGTATTCTGGAGGCGTTGGGTTCGAATCTCCGTCCGGCAAACCAGGTTTTGATTTTCCATGGTTTCTCCAAATCACTCCAGGAAAATTCCGGTATGGCTCCTTCAATAGGTCATGGCCGAATTCCTTGTCTCCAGTTCTTTCCCGCCTCTAATTACCTCGACGTCGACGAGGTGTAAGCCAAAAGCAAAAACAAATCCATATCACTGCTCTAGGCGCCTGAATCATTGCACACTTTGCAATACTAGGATGTTGTAATTATTTAAATGTTAATTCATTTTTTATGAAATATTTCAGCTGTCCTGTTACATACTGAAAAAAACCCATGAAATCTAGATTTTATTTTTGGTGTAATTTTAGTTACAATATACTCTGATGAATAATCTTACCCTTATCAGTAAGGTGCTGTCTGTGTTGCGTAGTTGTTATGATTATATATATGCTTTGTTATGATAATATATGCTTTGTAATGATTAATAACACTCGAGTGCCGAACTCAAGAACTGAATTTCTTGCACAGTTTATTCAATCACAATACATAGACATGACCATTGTCGTATCGGACTGTCCTCAATATTCAACCAAATCACTCCAGGCAAATGCTGGGATGCTTCCTTCAAAAGGCCATGGCCGAATTCCTTCCCATTCCTTGCCCCCCATCCTTTACCGTCTCTAAAGACCTCGCTGTTAAGAGACGTTAAGCAGTTAAAAAAAAAAAAAAAACTCAATATTCAAGATTGCAGATTAGCACATAGAACTACAGTTTCTTCAGCATAAATGTTTAACGTTTCTATTCAGTGTAGTATAGAATATGGACGCCACATAACCGAATATTTATACTCGGCAAAAATTTTCGCACAGTCGGCTAACTCCCAAGCACAGGTTCTACTTGACCAACTTCACTAGTATATCCGCCGCTTCTTGTCTCTCCCGGCCAATCACGACACTCCTTTTCCTCAAGTGACTGTCCTGGCCAACCAGTGTCTTTCTCTTTACCTCGCCTTTCAGCAATTTTACACTTTCTTTTAGATGATGCACTCCTTATCTATTTGGGTGCAACGCTATCGTTACATAGTGTCTGTAACATTTCTGGCTGCAAATATTCGACCGCACTTCGGTATCTCTTACGTGAGTGGTTTGTTGCAGGCGTGGCGAGGCTGCAGGACACTTACTGCTTCCGGTTTACGTGGCTGGGACCTACGTGGGACAACAGCAGCACGCTTGGCAATAGCACCTGCGATGACCTGCAGGTGCAGCCCCCTTGCACGGGACCCCTCGTCATCACAGGTAACTCACTGCCTCATTCATTGATAATTTACTGAGGATTGGTGCTGGATCATTCATATCGTCATCATTAGAGAAAATCGTAAGATCTCGGAGACCTGAGCACTCAACGAATTTACAAAAGGGAAACTTAGAATAGCGCAATGATCCATGGAAAGTTGAATGCTGGATTTCAATGGACACACGTATAGCCTTAAAATTCGTTTCACACGGCTTCAACGGCTTCAACGGCTTCAAGGTGTTTTTTTCGTAAATCTGGAACCCCTTCCCCATTGTGGTGAGATTTGGTGAGATCTGGTAGGGACACCCTCCTCCCCCTTGTGTGAGATCGATCTCGTATTTTTGAAGACTTTTTTTTTTTTGAAGGGTGGCAAACTGGAATAAAAAGTTGACGTGTGATTTCCATCGACTTCCCCCACCCCCTCCTCCCTATTTGAGCTCACGTAATTAATGAACGCCCCCTCATCGGAGGTATCTATGTTAGCAACCCTCCTATGACCCACCTTGCGTACACTACCACTTAAGCTGCGTTCCCACGATCTCTTGAAACGGAGGTGGCACGTCATTAGCCGAAGTGTAGGGACAAGCGATCGCCGCAGGTTAACCCTCGCTACCTCGCCGCCACCTCCCCACCACGTTGCCTAGTGTCGTTTGGTACAGAGCACTTTACAGCAACAGAAGGGGTGCGCACCGCTGCTGGAAACCGATGGCAACAGCGCACCTCTACACACGCCTGCGATGTTTACAGTGGGTTGCTGCGTCCCATCTCCGCTAGCAGAGGCGGCCCTGTTCACATGGCGTGTTGTTGAATATTCGTCCCGTCCCGCCTCCGTTACAAGAGATCGTGGGAACACGGCTTATGAGGCCCACGCCTAGAGGGGATACCGGCAATGTCCGGTTGCGCTCCCCTTCCCCTTAGAACTTGTTTGCAAAGCTTCCCTCGCAGCGTTTGAAGAGTCACCGTCGGGGCCACTTGAGCGAAACACCTAGTACACATCTCATTCCGTTACCCACGTCTTGGGATTGGGTAGTCCTCCAGCAGCTTTAAGGGTAAACGTCCTGCGGCCTGTCGAGGGCTTGTCTAGGTTACTAGGACCAGGCATACCCGGAAGTCCCGACATCTCAAGCAACTGTCTTACGCGGATACCCTGTGGGAAGACCCAAGTGGGCTCGCGCCCCCCAGAGTACTAACGCTTCTTCTCTTGGTAGCGAGGCTTCCCTTGCAGCGTTCGAAGAGTCACCGCCAAGGCGTGATTTCCGTACTGTATTCTGACAAGCATCCGTTGCCCAAGTCTATGAGCTTGGGTAGCTTGTCAATAGCTTTAGGGATTGATACCATACGGTCTGCCGCGAACTAGTCTCGATTCTACAGATCCGTGCGCTCCGTCACCGCAAGCGATTGCTCCTCGCGCGTAGCCTAGGCTCAATAGAAAAGAGAAAAAGAGAGAAACCGAAATCAGAGCAGTGACATCTTGGAAAGGCAGCCGCTTTCAAGGGGCAGAAGTGCGGTTATATCGCTCTCAGGAAAGATGAATAGTGGACAAAACCGGTGTTATAGTTGGGTCGAAGAGATCATCCTAATCCAAAAGGAAGACCAGCCAACCAATGGGCCAAAGACATAGCCAGAGTCGCTGGCAGAGAATTTTCCAAGATTGTACCACCTGTAGGAGACTGTTAAAGTTCTATAAGAGCTCTTGACTGTACGAAGTCACATCTTACCATGAATCGAATTGGCTGATGTGATGATCATGAGGGACCATTTAGACAGAATCGCTAATTCAAGTATCGATGTAAAACCATCACTTAGTTGTCACTATTTTCAAATGTGAATGAAATAAATGCTTTTATTCAATAAATGATAGAGAAAGGAGCATAGTTTACTTTGTAATGTAGTCTTCCCGAGTTCGAAGCTATATAGACAACTTTTCAATAACGTTCTCTGTTGTCTTCGTCAGGTATCTCCTATAGAGAAATCCAGAAGTATACTGTAAGTAATCAGAGGGCGGATACCTGGTGAAGACACCAGAATACGTTGTCGAAACATTGTCCTTTCTTGACACAATCAATCTGCAAACCCGGTAAGCCTACATTCCATTTACACGCCAGGAAAATCTCCGTTAACACATCGGTTAGTTTACATAAAGGCATAGTGGCGTAGTTAACATAAAAAATAGCCTCGTGCAACTAAGTTTTCCCACTCTAGCGGCCTTAATAGGTCTCTTGTATGCGGCAATCGCTTGACGGAGAAAATGAGTGCTTGACATGTTTTCATCTTAGCTCGCGGACTCGACGACCCTCTAACGTCACACCATGTTACCACTATCGCAATAGTTTAGTTCCTTCAAATTTAGTTTAGGTAAGCGAGGATCCAATGCACTCTGAAATAAAAGCACTGTTAATAAAATACAGTAGAGCGTCCATAATCCGAACTATTTGGGACACTTAAGATTCCTTTTAGAAGCTCAATACGATGCTATTATACAAAACTCAACAGAACTCACCAGCACAATTATTCAATAACAAAGGCGCGGGATTAAGGATTGCAATCCCGCAGTGCTTTCAATCTCGCGGGATTGGCGCTAAAAGTTTATCAACGCATATTCTTGAAACATAGTTATTTATAGTGTTAACGAATTAAATAATAAGCGTCTGTTAATTAAATTAACAAACCAATTTTAACGTTAAATGATAAAAAATAATAGTTAACTATATTTTAATTGGCAAAATGACATTAAATTTTTTAGCCTGTCTTAAGAATATTTCGAGCTTTACATTTTTAAAAAAAATCTAAACCAATTTTTAATTTAATAATAGAAAATGCAAAATATTCAGTCTTAGGTCATATTATGTACCTTACAATAAGTCATATCAGTTCTAAACCGTGGTATGCGTAGTGGCAAAAACATCAGAGATTTTTTTAATTTTTTTGTTTTTAATTCTAATAAACGATCTATAACACCGAGAGAGAGCATTCTGTTTGATAAAGTGAAGTGAATATACTCTGTAAAGTGTAGACTTGGCTCAGAACAAGATCTCATATCTTTTTGTTACTGCACAAGCACGAGACATGATCTATTTTTACAAGAATTGTTTTTGTAGGATTCATTATTATGTCTCCCGATTTCTTGATTGATCTTATAGTTGATTCATTGTCATTAAAAGAAACTACTCACCAAGACATAAACTGTCAAGTATTTCAGTTTTATTTTAAGTGGCCTAACGACTTTTTTAGAGTGGAAATTAATTATTTTTTTGTAAGAAATGAGACTTTATCGGCATATAATTGCAATGAAGTCCTCACGGGTGTATCGCCGCATTGCGTTGTAAATTCACAAAATTTCACATGTTAGGAATGATGTTTTACAACACAATTCGGCGATACACTTGTGAATACTTCATATAACGTTTGTTCCCGTTAGTCGAAATAATAAAAGGAGTTGAAAGGACGCATGCTATTCACTTAAAAATTATGTATTGTGGCGATTGACCAAATCGCAAGAGAGATTAATAGAGCGGGACATGTAAGCAACAAGCTTTTGTCAAAGAACCCTTGTTTCAAACGCATTGTGGTGGAAGTGGATCTACAGTAGAACTCTAACTATCCGAATCAATTGAAACCGGACCCCATTCGGTTAAACAAAAATTCGGAAATTTGGTCTATTTTAATTAACTAGCTGATGCCCACGACTTCGTTAGTGTTTGTAAAGAATTTGGATTGACAACTACCGACATCTAACCACCATAGTGTACAATGGGAGACTCGATGCTATTACCACACACAAACGCCAGTCATCTGCGCTATGTAGTTCAGGCAGCAAAATAAAATATACGGACACACATGTCTTTGGTCGAAATACGAAAATATCCTTGATCGGACACTTTCAACCACCATATCTCCCCCACTCGCACAGTTAGCGAAATTCGGCCATCGTTGTGATCTAAAGGTGACTCTGTGTTGCTACCACACACAAACACCAATGATCTGCGCTAGATAGTTTTGGCTGAAAAGTGATACACCATGACACATACGTCTTTGGTAGAAATATGAAAGTGATGCAAGTTGACCACTTTCAACCACCATATCTCCCACACCCCCATACCTACCGACATCTAACCACCATAGTGCACGAAAGGACACATGATACTACTACCACACACAAAAATCGATGGTCTACGCTATGTAATTGTGGCAGCAGAGTGACATATATGGAGACGCATGTCTTTGGTCGAAATACGAAAATATCCTTGATCGGCCACTTTCAACCACCATATCTCCCACACTCCCACAGTTACCGAAATTCGGCCAACGTTGTGATCGATGGTTGACTCTGTGCTGCTACCACACACAAACATCAGTGATCTGCGCTAGATAGTTTTGGCTGAAAAGTGATACACCATGACACATATACTGTATATTTGGTAGAAATATGAAAGTGCCGCAGGTTGACCACTTTCAACCTCCATAGCTATCGACATCTAATCACCATAGTGCACGATGGGAGATTCGATGCTATTACCACTCACAAACACCAATGTTCTATCCTATAAAATGCTCTGCATCTATCACTTTTAACCATCATATCTCCCACATCCCCAGAGCTATCGTCATTCGGCCAACGTTGTGCACGACAGAAAACTCCATGCTACTTCCACACAAAAACACCAGTGATCTGTGCTAGGTAGTGGTGGCTGAAAAGTGAAATATAGGGATACATACGTCTATTTTTTATATATAAGATTAAAGGTTCCGGCAGTGTGTGTTGCTGCTTTCATTACTAATTTATCTGTCCTCTCAGCTCTGTGGATAGCCTCCACAGTCTCCCGCCCCTGCGAGGAGGCAGGCCAAGCCTTCTTTCTAGCGAAACAATGTTAACAGTTTACAATTTACAGTATAAGAAAGTTTTACGTAAAGAATTAGCATATTATTCCACTTCACTTAGTAAATTCGTAACTGTCATATAAAGCTAAATTATTAAATATTAATACAATAAACGTTAGAGATGGTAGTCGGTTAGTAGATGCACAACAGCGAAGGAAAAATAAGTTTACAAACGATCCAAAAAAGTTGTTGGTTCGGGAACATTGGCAGATGACTGTGTGATGGATACATTACGTTCAGAAGCCTCTGAGATTAGAACTAATGCTCAGATTGCGAGATGTAAATGTTACAGACATCAGTGTTTGTCACCTGTGTATGCTGCTCAACACATTACAGGTGTCAATCTTATCTACGAGATAAAGCAGAGATTACGAGACTCGACCCGAGAGAATTTGGAGTACAATATTTCGTTCCTACTTCACGTGGCACATTGTATAGTTAAGTGCATCCCTTTCGTTCAGTGAGAAATTGAAATTAAATGACAGACTGAAGAATTTAGCTCTCCACATACTGTACCCAGCATATGAAAGAAGTCAAAAAATCAGTTTCTTTTGTTTTACTTTTATTTTTTCCTATAAGAATCGATCAGACGAAGGTTAGATAAGAGGATACAGTGTTGATACAAAGATAAGGCACCAAACATGGCGCCTGTGTGGTAACGCTAGGGCCTTGCATTCACAAGGACGCGGGCTCAACTCCCCATCCGGCCGTCTATATTTCAGTTTTCTATAGTTTTCCGAAATCATTCAGGATAATGCCGAGTAACTTCCTTCAAAAAAACCATATCCGAATTTCTTCCCTTTCCTTGCTCCTTTACTCTCTGGCTCTAACGATCTCAACATTGACGAGCCGTTAAACACGAATCAAAAAGATAGATTAATAATGCTACTGTTAACAGTAAGATAAAGTCTGAGATAAATTACTGTAAAATTAATTATTACTCAATTGTGTATCGTAATTTTTACTCTGCTATTTGAACTCTTTACATGATTACAGTTTTGTTTCCTTACATGAGATCTCTAGTCAACACTTTTCACTAAGGTCTTGGAGCAATTTTACATTTTTTGTTAGTAATTGTCACTAGTCATGATTCAGAACAGTAAGTTATAAATAACTACTTCGGTCACTGATAGATAATGGTAACCCATTATAAACATGTTAACTCATATTAAATCTATAAGGGCACTTTAGAATTTCACTGTTTTTAAGGTTATAGAAAGTCCCACATTGCTATTAATATTTGTAATAGTTTACGCGTGCAAAGATTACTGACAAAAAAAAAAAAAAAAAAAAAAAAAAAAAAAAACACCATCCCCTTTCCACCTTTACAACCTTTCAAATTTATACGAACCCACATTTTTATCCAATTTCGATGGAACTTTGACACGTAAGCTTTAAACAAACAGAAAAATACTGTCAACACTTGTTTTTCAGAAACCCAACCCCTCTCCCCTTTTCCACCCCCTAATTTTTGTCATTGTTTTCTTATACACATCCACAATTTATATCCGATAGCGACGGAAATTTTCATACGTATACTTTAAAACACAGAAAAATACTGTACAGATGTGATGTGGGAAAACCCAACCCCTCACCCCCTTTCCATCCTCTTAATTTTTGTCAATGTTCTTTACACATACCCACTGTTTTTATCCACTATTTAAGCAACTTTGAATATGTATACTTTAAAACCAATAGAAAAATTCTGTCTATATTTGGTTTCCAGAAACCCTACCTCTCTCCCCCTTTTCACCTTCTTAATTTTTGTAAACGTTCTTTATACGTACAGCTTTTATCCGATTTAAATGGTCCTTTGCACATGTATACTTTAAAACAAACAGGAAAATATTGTTTACATTTGGCTTGCGAAAACCGAAACCCTCTGCCCCCTACCACCCTCTTAATTTTTTTATGTTGTTTACACATACTCACAGTTTTTATCCAGTATCGACGAAAATTGCACGCGTATTCTTTAAAGCCAACAGAAAAATAGTATCTTCATTTGGTTTTCAGAAACCCTACCAATCTCCTTCCCACCCCCTTTTTTTTGTAAACGTTCATTATACATATCCACAGATTTCATCCGATTTCATGGTCCTTTGCATTCGTATACATTAAAACAAACAGAAAAATACTATCTAAATTTGATTTTAAGAAACCCAACCCCTCTCAATTTTTCCATACCATTAATTTTTGTTAATGTTCTTTATACAAAGCTACAGTTTTTATCCGTTTTTTAAGGAACTTTCCACAGGCAAACAGAAATGTACTGTCTACATTTGGCTTACAAAAGTCCTTCCCATCCCCTTTACCCCCACCCATCTTAATTTCAAAAGTTGCCTATAGAAACTCACAGTTTTTATCAGATTTATGATGGAACACTGCACACGTTTACTTTAAAATAAAAACAAATGTATTGCCTACTTTAGTTTTACAAAAACCCACCCACTCTCACCCATTACCTTTCTTAAACAAAATTTACACATAAAAACCATTCAGTTTTTCGCGATGTCTTTCATTTGTTTAATACATGTAAATCTGTCTGTTTTGTATATGCATACCCTATTAATAAAGAAAAAGAGGCATTGCAATGCATGCCGGGCGAAGCTAGTAATATATACAATAGTTTTGGTTATTAACTGTGTTCATGTTCGGAACATGTAAATGGAATTTCAAATTCATTTTAAAGATATAAGTGTGTATTGGTAAGAATTTTTGTCATTTTTGGAAAATTAGATATGATGTGTCTGTGTTTAAGAAACTTTTTTTGGTTTGTTTCTGAGAAGTAAAATGATTTAGACTCCTCATAGTGTTTTCTAAGTGGTGTGTGCTATTCTTATCAGTTATAGCAGTCAATGTTAGTCCATGTGGATCCTTTAGAAATAAGGTTTTGGAAAACGTAAATCATTCTATCAGTTTTGAACATTCGTATGAAGGTATTACATTTTATTTGGTCAATAGATAAACATGTAGTTTGTCGTGGAAAAACCAGTATTACTGACTTAATTTAAAGTAAATCGTGTGTTGGTTTCATTAATGCTTTATATTTTCTTTACTACTGCACGCTCTCCGTTTATTTTGGTGCTATTTCTTAGTTAAATAGGTATGTCCAGTGTGTAGAACGATGTATCTGAAACTGGTTGAATGAGCGGATTAATATTTTGCTAATAGATTCACGTATGTTGTTGGTTTTTTTTCTTTCGGCTAATCATCGAATATGAATCAGGAGACTCACCTCATAATTATCTTCAACAGAGACTTCAGAATATCACAAGAGACTCAGTCCTGTTCTAACAGGATTTGATTTGTAACCTGTGAACCGCAGAAACTAACTTCATCTGTTGTATGTCTAAACTCAGCAAGTGACAGATTCACTGGTTGGTACTATTTTTTAGGAGAAGAGAAAATAATGGTCTAAAAGTATATCAAAACTAGCTGATACCCGCGACTTCGTAGGCGTAGATTAACAATTTATTTGCCAGAATTGAATATAGAAAGTTGTTGGTAGCGAAGGATTGGTCCCAAACAACACCGAGTCGGCATAATATTACCAGAAAGCCTTTACTATATCATCCTACCATCGAACCTGTCTTTTGAAGAGAATCAATTTCCAACATATTTAAAAACAGAAAAACAAACGAATTTGAGGGGATGTGAGAGGGGGGGGGGTGTTAACTAAGGGCAGCTTTATTTCAGCTTATACACTAACATAATGCGCGAGAAGCATAGCTTGGACAAGCAACGTAACATTACAGACTAACACCCACATCCGTCTCTCTGTCACCATTCGATAAGTTCTCAAAATTTCGCGACTACAACTGTTAATAAGACCGAAAAAAAATTTCCTGTGCCCTCCCTACAGATTTTCTTGTTAAATTCCGTCACTATCGGTATTGGCATTTAGTTGTTAAAACGTAACAAAAGACAGAGACTTACTTAAGTATTTATAGTAATATTACTACGGATCACACACACTGACTGCGAATCACCATTGAGGGATCAATATAACGTAAAAAACGTGTACACCTACAGCATTGCAAGACTACCTAAGATTTGCCTCGCATTGCACCCCTAAATTTGTGATATCTACAGTTTAACATTCAATCCGAATAACCGACGGCCCAGGCGTGATTCTTACGATTAAAAACAATTTTTTAAAAATCGTAGCCTCCACGGAGATTTGAACCGGAGACCACGACCCAAACGTTAGTAATCAAGCACTTTAACCACTGACCTACCTGACCGCCACAGGGAAAAAAAAGAAGTACAGAGACCCTCCATGTCCAACGTGTCTGTCTATCGCCGTTCAGTAATTTTCGAAATTATAAAAACAACATATATTATTTATACAGTTAATTTTTCAACCAAATGTAGACAGTATTTTTTCTCCTTGTTTCAAAGGATATGAGTGAAAAATTTCATTGAGATCGGAAGAAACCTGTGGGATTTGTATGAAGAACAAACAAACAAACAAACATACAAACATACAAACAAACATACAAACAAACAAACAATACAAAACATACAAACAAACAAACCAAACATACATACATTCATCTTTACATATATATATATAAACATCCTAACCATGTAAAGAGATAACTGATTATGGAAATCGAACTAAATCACTTACTCGCCTGGAATCTAGGCACCA
The DNA here is from genome assembly GCA_031002005.1 of Vandiemenella viatica. Lineage (NCBI taxonomy): Eukaryota > Metazoa > Arthropoda > Insecta > Orthoptera > Morabidae > Vandiemenella > Vandiemenella viatica. Next base: position 129,318,756 of record JARYHS010012519.1, on the reverse strand, counting down.
CATCGTTCTGATTATTTTGAGTTTAAAGGAAAGGAATGTGGTGGGTGCAACTCACATAACTTCAATACTTCATTGCATACACATATCTGTAAGCGCCCGTTTCCGTTGAATGTCTTTGCCCACGAATCGAACAAATATACAAAAGCAAATTTGGATGGAGTTCTCATTGTTTTAAAGCTTTCGATCTAATTTGAAAGTTGGAGTTTATCTTAGAACTAGTGGACGGAGCAGTAAATGATCTGTTCCTAAGCTGAACAGATAGGCGCCAAAAGATGACAATACACCAGAGACATACACACAACTCTTTGGATTCTGTTAATATTGTTGTTGACAACTAACTTTGGTTACTTAGTAATATGGCACTAGTGAAGGCTAATTTAAAGTATTAAACATAAATTCAGCTGCGGGGAATAGTAATGACGTCAACAATATGGCACTTGTGAAAAGGAATTTAAATTGTTAAAAACTGTATTCATCATGTCTTCTGCAGGCACCACTTCACGAAAATTGTGGTTTTTCTTTACGTTTGCGAAATGCTAGAGCGCTTTAAAGGGTATAAATATTGTATCCCTTAAAAAAAGCGATGTGATTCAAAAATTTACGTGGCCGCAGTTCGTTTTGTCGCATTAATGAATTTCAGAGCTTTATAATCGATCGGGAACGACTCTGAAAAAGGCCCGCTTGCTTCCAAACTTCACCCGGCCTCATCCTTTGTTATTCATTTTCAATACACGTACCGCCGACTTTTTAATATTTGTTTGATGCAGACGGAAGGGCCCAAGTTTTCGGTCGGATGCCATCTGCTGGATGTCGGTATTCATGGGCCGTCCGAGCGCCTCCATTGTAAAGTAGTAAACGTTTGTTCTCGGCGGCCAAGTTGGTGCCCCGCCCATCAATTCGCGCGGCTCGCCGTCGTAATTATGAAACTTGGTCGTACCGCAGACTCTAATGCTTTTCTGTAATTTAATGGACGGAAAGGAAGGCGCCAGAGAGGTACGGGGTATCGTTCATCACTCAAAATCTGAACGTGAGTCCACTATCAGAATCTCGGGACAGATTTGAGCTGATGTGCTTAGTACATAATAGACTTGCAGCTCTTTCACACAATAATCACCACTATTAATCAAGATTTCGGGACTTACGGGTTTTGTTGGATAGGAAGAATGCGATTTACTTGTGTACTTTACACTAAAAAGAAAACTATGAAAATGTAATTGAAAATGATAAATTAAGTTGCAAGGATGCAGAAAATTAACTTTATTTGTTTGATGAGAGTTAAAAACATATCATTTTTAGTAAAGTAAAAGTGCAAAAACGTCATGCGCCACGAAACATTATAAGATTGTTGGTGGTTAATTAATAAGGTAAATAATCAGTCCACCATAAAGTTCAGTTTAACAATTGTTTTTATTCACCAAGAAACACGACGTCAACGAAACATGCTTAGATACAATCCAGAGATTGCGTACAATACAGTACTTGGCCGTCGTAAAATCTAGTCAGTGAAAACTTTGCCGAAAACTGACTAACTAACTCCTCTGTCTTCGATGATCGTTTTATATAAACTCTACCGAAATTTCTAGAACACTTCAAAGCTTCCGCCAGATATTTCTAGAACATTGACAATACTTAAACAATTGAAATATATTAAAAAAGATCAGAATTAATACATAATCATTTACAATCAATACAAAATGGTCAGAAATGGAAATTAAAGATACTTAAACACAAAATTATTTACAGAAATCATTTTAAACTGTAGCAAATTGTCCTTTAGGCATCGTAACTTGCATTAATACTTGGAATTACCAACATTTAAGCAATTCTCTTGCACAATTCGGTTCTTAAACATATTAAATGGCCTTTAAATAATTTCTTTTCATAAAATAAAGTCTATATACACTGGTTTACAGCTAATTGAAAAACAAACCTACCAGATCATATTCAACCAAACTCTAGCTTACTACAATTGCTTCATAAAATACAATTCCATTTAATTTTAGGATTGAGGACTGTTACAACATGTATCAGAGCGCGTGACGTCATTTCTCAGTACGCACCGTGTGTTGTCTGTCGACAGTCGGTGCATCATATTTTTAAGTTCTGGTTACCAATCCTTAAAACATATTTGCATTTGAGAAGCAAACAGCTTTAATTTACCCAAATTTTACATGACAATACTGGGAAAATGTTTCGCATGCAATAGTGATTTTTGTACAGCAGAATATATGTAACGTTAAAACTCTCCTCAAAGTACACGACTCAAAAATTGAAATTGTAGTTAATTTTCTGAAAACTCCATGTATTGTCATATAATTAAGAGAAGTTATATTAGAATGAAATCTTTTTCCGTGTTATATTGGAATGTTTGGCTTTAGAGGACGGATTTCAGAAACATATTTAGCCTAGAAAGAACAGTTATTATAAGCAAAATATTGTCTTATGGGATCAATATTAGCAGAGCCAGTTGTTTGGTTAAAAATATTGCTTAACTGCTGTGCACATAAGTAGACAATAAACTAGCAGCAAGTATTCGTCGCGATATTATACCAATTTTCAGATGAGTTGAAGTATTAATTGTGTTGATAAAGTATAACTAAACTTATAAAAATGTAACTTTATTTGTATTAGCAATGTGTTATTTGAAAATAATAAATAAATCGCAGGAATTGTTAACAGTGACGACGTTACGAAAATTACGGAGATATTTTGGTAAGAATTAATAATGTGGTAGATGAGTTATCTACTTGTATTTATTTAAATCATGTATCAGATGGTATAGATGATGTCTGACTAATTTCAACAGGTTATGAAGACGTTGTGCTCACAATACTCAGATTCCAATGTGGTAATTTATTTACCCATAGACATTTAATTTTATCATAGGACAAAAATATAAAGGGAATCAGTTTATTGAATATGATAAAATATTAAGTAAAAACTTACACCAAAGCGGTATTCCAAAAAGTACACCGTAAATTTTGAATTTTTCGTTTGTTGCTCAAGAAACAGTTTTTTTGTTGTTGCACAGCTACATTATTTACTACTTTCTCAAAATTAGTCAAATACTCGATTGCTAGAAAGTTTCAGATTATTCCAATACTTAGTTAATAAATAACAGATATTCTTATAAATGTCTTTCATTACCTAAGATGAGCCTTAAGGAAGAAATAGAAAGATGCTATACATACTTACTCTTCAACAACATCCCGGACAGTGACTATGGAGATAAATGCAAAGAAGAGTCAGCTAATTAGATACACAAATAAAAAACAAAAGGTTAATTATGAATATAAGGGGGGGAAAGAAATGCTTGCTGAAGACTTGAGATGTAAATATCTTGGCATTACATTTGATAACAAGCTTAACTGGGCAGAACACATTGGACAGGTGGTAGGAAAAGGTTTCAAAATACTGCACTTGTTGGAGAGAGTGATGAGGGGATGCACGAGAGAAGTAAAGGGATTGGGTTACAAAACTTTGGTCAGACCATTGCTCGAATATGGTAGTGTAGTATGGGACCCACATTTTGAGTATCAAATACAGGAGTTGGAGAAGGTGCAAAGAAGGGCTGCTAGATTTGTTCCTGGAAATTATTGCAGAATGCAATCAGTAACAGATATGATAAAGGAGCTGGAATGGGATTCATTGCAAGACAGGAGAAGGATGAGGAGGGTCATGGGAGTGTACAGGGCGTATACTGGCGATGAGGCATGGAAAGATATTGCAGTAGGTATGAAAAGTAGTTCATGGTAGGGAAAAGATGACCATGACCACAAGATGTCATTCGATTTCAGGCACAAGGGTGTGGGAAAATTTTCTTTCTTAGGTAAGGGTGTCAGGGATTGGAACGAGTTACCAAGGGGAATGATGAATAATTTACCGAAAACGTTGAAAGAATTTAAAGTTCAAATTTTTAGAGGGCAAATGTAGGTGGGTGCAGGATAGGGGGAAGTTGGGTGTGTAGAGAAATTGCCACCGGAGCGTGTGCTCCATTGCAATTAAAATTAAATTAAATTAAATTCCCATTTCATAATAAAACACTGTTTCCTTCTGCTATCGGGATTCGAATGATATTTTCCACAGCATCTGGCATTTTAATTTACATTGTTTTTCTGGATCATTCAATCGGATCATAACGAGTTTCCATTTCTGACACAAAATTATTGGGCATGACATCGATAGTAGTGCATTTTCATTGTCACTCAGGGACAACTTGGGGGAATAAATTCTATTCTGCCAATACTAGGACTGCAGTAGAAAACAGGGTGGATGAATGTAACATTTCGTAATCACCATAGACTTGGGTTATACGTCTCCGTAGGATGTAATAAGACTAGATACGCCACTTTCGACCTTGGTTGGTCCTTTTCATTGCGCATTTAGTTGTTAAACCTGTCATGCCACTTCTTTGCACAAAAAGTGAAGTGTTTTACGCTCTCGTTTCTACATCTTCTCAGCCTACGTACCCAGCATACTGCAATTAAAAAGCACCACTATCATCTGTGTACATACAGTATTAATTTCTCAAAAGAAAAAAAGGAAATACAAATGAATAGGTTCATGCTAAAGGGAGTTCATTAAAAAAAAAGAATGCAAACTGAGAAAACATGTGATTTTAGTTGTTAATGGTAGATTTCATCGTTTTACGCTAAAACGGGATCGCTCAAACACACGCGTGTTGTAGGAACTGATTGTTGATGAATCTATGCTGAAAGGGGTTCAGTCATTGACTGACTTCCTTTTAGCACACAGTACACTGTACTACTCTGTGTGGCAGGAATAATAATAATAAAAAAAAAACATGACAGGATTTACACAGTCGATCAGATCAACTAATTTTTAGATCAAGCAAGAATAATAAATTCACTGTAGTGGCTGTCAAAACCGAAGATGTTTTAGATTTTAAGAACTGGTGGCCAGTGTACTAGAAGAATTGCATATCTGAGGAGACAAAAGGGAAAATGTACCTAAAGAAACCAAAGTACACTACACTATCACCACCATATCTCACAGCAACTACAACTCAGAATTTCCTGGAAAAGTTATCGCTCGACCCACAATAAACTCAATTTCGTTCACACTTTTAAATTTCCCAGCTCAGGTAAGACCTCTCCTACAACTAACTACTATTAAAGCTTATCCTGAAGGAAAAGTTGCCATAAAAAAGCAAAATTAGATGACATTAGAAAAATACAACAGTCTATACCAGCTGAACATCAAGAGCTTTACAACGAAATCTATCTTTGCCCAACAACCGCTGACAATACTGAAGGCGAGTGATGCCAGATGCACTTACTTTTTTATATAAAAATCAAACTTAAACCTATTAAATGATGACATACTGATGATTTTGAATAATTTAGATATTAAAATCGTTTTTAAACCCTGCCAATGTGTTTGTTTTTCTAATATATTCTAAAAGGGAATGAGTCAAGGCAATATTATATTCTTTCCAACATAATTTTTTTTAAAAGTTTTGATAACATAGAAACATATTAAAAAATTATGTACTTAACTAATTTGAGAATATTAGGCTAGGGACAGTTTTTTTTTAGTTTACCGAAAATTGTTTACAAATGACGTAGCCCCTTTTAACAACCTATTCAAATACATTGGACATATGGTGGGAAGGATGTTACATTAGAGGCACGGAATAAGGAGCCATCTCTCCTGTTCTGAAACTTGATTTGTGACTGCTTGCTATAGGCCTTACGAATGCGTCACAGAATTGATACATAGATTGGGATGGAATTCTCTGACAGACAGACTACGTAGGTTTCGTATTAGTCGACGAATTTGTGAAATTCTTCTTTCTTTTGCGAGTGCAATGAAATACTTCGTCCACCAAACTATTTAGGAGAGATAAGATTAGAGAAATAAGATGTCTTAGTGATGTTTATTTGTATTCTTTCTTTCCTCAGGCTATTCGATATTGGAATGCCCAGAGTTAGTTTTGGTGCCAAGCACCCTCTGCCACCACAATATTTGTGAATTGCAGAGTATGGATGTAGATGTAGAACTGTGGACGTACTAATGGCAGCTTCGTTACATATGTTTCTGTAGTGAAGCTTTTATTGTTTAACTTTGATAATGCGATGAATTAGTTAATTTCTTTTGGACCTATGTATGCTGTACGTAGTTTCATATGGCTTCATATAAAATTATTTTTAGTGCATATTTATGTATCACGATAAAGGAAAAGGAGAAATTTGGAATTATTACCTAGTAGCTCGACAGAGAAAAGGTGTAGGAACAATAAAACAAATAGAATGTCTTCACTGCTGTAGAATAGTGTAAATACTCACCCTATAAGGGAGAGGCCTGCTACTCATAAGCAAAATCTCTCATTCACATTCGAAACTCCTTTCCAACATAAACACGCGAGTACAGAGAGCGCAGGAAGACTTGATTTCAGGTATTCCGTCATTCATTCCTTGGCAGTTGTAAAATGGTACCTTGCGAGGGGCCAAATTAGAGCTGAGCAAATGAAAAAATATGTCGATATTTACAAACAGTATCGATATATATAGTGAGAAAAAATCAATATTTAGATATTGAGATATTTTTGCCTAAAGCCAGTAATTTTCTAAAGATATTCCCAAAATATATCAAAATATGTAAAGAAATTCGGGAAAATTAAAGAAACATGTGGAAATTATAGAAAATTGTATTAGTTTATCTATTTTTACAAACCAATATTCATCTGATGTAGACATCAAAAGAACTGTTCCCCCGTCTATCTACTTTGTTGTCCGGTGCCGTTAAGTTAGCAGCAGAAGCCACTCTTTCGGACGACACAGAAGAGGCTTGGCATATTAGATACTTCGTCAACGCCTTAACTTCTGTTCATCAATGGAAAAACAAAGTTGAAATACAGAAATTGTAAATTTACGTCAACCCTCAACTTCGCTTAATCAACATTCTCCAACTTGATTAAAAATAATCTAATCGTTAACATTCAAATAGGTTGACAAAAAATGACGTTATTGTAAACTTGTCAAAATGTAACATCTTTTTTAACCTCGTTGATGAAAAACTGTTAAATTACAACGAATTCACTTTTTTTTTTTTAAAACAAGCGTTCAGATGAGATATGTACGTATATTTATCCGATATATATGGAACACATGAAACTGAACACTGTTTTATGTTCGTACAAAAATATCGAATTGATAGTTAAAATTGATACGCCAAATAAAATATCGATTTTTAATATATCGAGAACTAAAATATTGACGACAAATATCGTTTATTTTATGAAAAATATCTTTATATAGGGACATCGATATATTTTTCCCAAGGCTAGGCCGAACACTTTCTTCGCCTGGCATTCGGTAGGACGTGGGTTCAAATCCCTTTCCGACCATCCACATTTTGGTTTTCCAAATTAGTCCATGCGAATGCCGGTATGGTTCCATCAAAAGTACCATGGCCAAATTCATTCCTGTCCGTTGCTCCCATTCCTTCCTTCTGACCTCTGACGAAATCGACGAGGCGTGAAAGCCCGAAGAGAAAGGTGTTTTGCTATGTGAAAGTATTACGATCATGCTGATAAACACTGTATCCGACAATCAATAAGTTAGTTTTGAATTCCGTACGGGCGTAACTTGTTTAAAATGATACTACAGCAGTTCCTTAGAGCAGCGGTTACCAACCTTTATTGGTTTACGACCCACCATTAATTTAAAAAAATTTTCGCGACCCACCTAATATGAGAGTCTATCTAATATAAGAATGGGAAATTTTGTATGACCTCGATACGCTGTCGACTATCCTATCCTACGTAAAGGCAAATTATCGTACAAAGGATATACTGTCAACAAAAACAAGATTTGATAATACATAAAACAACAAACATATTAAAATACAACTGGTTTGCCAAGTAGCTTTTAGGTGGAAACCACCTGCAACCCGATTTCCTGGAATTTCAGCGGTCAACTCGATGAGGTGATGCTTTGTGCTGCCGCCTCCCACTTTATTACAAAGATAACGACAAAAAAGGTTTAATTATTATGAAAACACAACTTTGCAGTCAGTGAGATTTCTGGCACTGGTGTTTACTGATGAGGGCATCGATATTAGGGTTAACACTGGTTAATTTTAACTCTAAGTCACTTTCTACACATAGTTTACTTCTGTATTTGTTTTTCATAAACAATAAAGTAGAAAAAGCTCGTTCACACAACTATGTCGTGTTGAACAGCATCAAGAACTTCACAGTTAATTTAGAGATTTCTGGATACTCATCCAGAAGGAAATTAAGGATTTTTCCTTGAAAATTGTCTTTAAAGAAGAATCGCAAGATAGCTCTATTAGCGAGTTTTGGACCTTTCAAATGGTCCTCTTCAAAAGGATTTCTTATCCAAAAGTAACCATCGTCAATTTTTGGAAAGCTCATAGCTCCTAGAACAATTATTAGTAAACGAATATAACACATTTCACTCTTTAACATTTATAACAAAATTTAAAATCCTTACGGGTACCGGTACTTGAAATTAAAAAAAAATACCATTTGAAAATAAATGAGGCCTACAACTAACTTATAATTTACTGAAAAAATTGCATAATACCGGCTGACTGTTTAAGAAAAAACTTTTTTCTCATAAAGTTTTAATTTAAGCTTATAGCTTTCATGATTATTGCACTTGTAAAATATCGTGAAATAAAAGATATTTTTTGTGCCAAAAACCTCGATTGTTTCGCAACCCACCCAAACACACGCCGCGACCCACCAGTGGGTCGCGACCCATAGGTTGGGAACCGCTGCCTCACGCGAAAGTGCCGTTCAGTGGAACAGTTCATATTAAGAACCGAAATAAGGAGAAGAAAAATAGAGGTTGGTGTAATTTCCCCGCAGCGGTGTGCGGCGGTCGGCAAATTTAATGCATGAAAGTTTGAAGGAGGACGCAAGGGTAGACCACAGCTGCCCCCGCGGGGGCGGGAAAGGGCAATTTAGCGGCCGCCCCCAGCTAGGTAGGCAACATGAGTTACTGCTCGGCACCTCCAGGGGAGGGGCGATATGGCCCGGAAACGGAATTAATGCCTCCTCCCGACGTCTCGAGTAAAAACATCCCCAAATTGTGGGAGCATTCGGAATTTGTTCGGCAGTGCACTTCCAGCCGGCCATTTTTCTCCTTGCATTCAGAGTGGTAATATCTTTGGCTGCGTCGCTGAAATGTAGTACTTCAGCAGGAGCACAGCATTTGCAGTTAGACGGGGGAGGAACTGGCTCCTTACTTATTCCTGCTATTGCTGACTTGTGGAAAAATAGCTAAAAAACGCAATTAAAGCGTTTTTCCTGCATTTGAGCTTAAAAATCCGTTAATAAATATGAAAATGTTTGAAAACTAATATTTTCACGACGTACATTTATCAAACTTATAAGTAACTATAAATTTCATAAATAACTAGTTTTATCAACATTTAAAGAATGTAGCCAAATTGCTGAAAAACTAATCGTAGTAGGATAACAGTTGTTCCCGTGTCCAATTTTTTTAACTGAAACATCAGCAAAATAAAAGCTCACAAATGTTTTTTTTTCACTTATGGCTTTACGCCTCGTCGACGTCGAGGTCATTAGAGGCGGGAAAGGACTGGGGACAAGGAACTGGAAGGAATTAGGCCATGGCCTTTTGAAGGAAGCATCCCGGCATTCGCCTGGGCTGATTTGGGTAAAGCATGGAAAACCTAAATCTGATTGCCCTGACTAGGATTCGAACCACCACCCTCCCGAAAGCTAGGCCAGAGCATTAACCATTCACCCACCACGCTCGGTACGCAAATGACGAATCAAATATTGTACTAGATGTTCATGACAAAGTATATCAAACACGATATGCAATAAAATGGTATATCTGTGCTATTATATATGATATAACAGTGAATTATATATATACACTAGTGGAAATTAAAAGTGCAACTCCCAAACAGGAATATTGAATTTTAGGAAACTTTGGAAATATATCCAGGGTTATACCCAGAAGAAATGATAACAAATTGAAATGGATCAGGCTAACTTTGTTAGCTTTAGATACAGTTTGTAACAGCCCTGAAACCAAAATTTAAATAGGATTGTATTTTATGAAGCATTTATAGTAAGCTAGAATTTGGTTGAATATGATCTGGTATGTTTGTTTTGCAGTTTCCTGTAAATCAATGTATATAGACTTTGTTTTATTAAAAGAAATTATTTAGTGACCATTTAATATGTTTAAGAACAGAATTGTGCAAGAGAATTGCTTAAATGTTCGTAATTCCAAGTGTTAATGCATGTTACGATGTCTAAAGGACAATTTGCTACAGTTTAAAATGATTTCTGTGAATAATTTTGTGTTTAAGTATCTTTAATTTCCATTTCGGACCATTTTGTATTGATTCTAAATGATTATGTATTAATTCCTATTGTTTTTAATATGTTTCAATTGTTTAAGTATTGTTAATGTTCGAGAAATATCTGGCGGAAGCTTTTGAAGTGTTCTAGAAATTTCGATAGAGCTTATATAAAGCAATCAGTAGAAAGACAGTAGTAGTTTTTCACCGACTCAGTTTGCTATGGCCGGGAACTGTATTGTCTGTGGAAGAAGTGTTGTATGCAAAATCTGGATTGTATGAATGCATGTAACCAGTATCTTTGACGACGTGGTTAAGAAAATAAACCAGTTTAAATTGTAACGTATCGTGGACTACTTAAGTATCGTATTAATTAAAAACACGAAGCAACTATCAAGTCGTCAGTAAAAAGTGGTGGTGGGGGGGGGGGGGAGGTTATGTTTCTCTACGCCTGCATGTCTTGTGCTGTCAGTTGTTGCACAGTTTGTGTTGGGTGACCATGTGATCTATTGTGTCTAATCCTGCCATCCCGGACATGCTCTATTGGGGACAAATCTGAGGACCGTGCGGTCCAAACTGTAATCGTAACCCCTTGCAAGGCTTGTGTTGTGATGGCCGCAGTATGAGGACGGGCATTATCCTGTTGGAAGATGCGATTTGAATGGTTGACATGAAGGCTATGACAACAGGGTGCATCACCCCGTCCACATAGTGGTGGGCTGTCAATGTGCCTTCAACAAAAACCCAGTCCTTTTGTCGAAATTTATAGCTCCCAAACCATGATACCAGTGGCTGGACATGTGTGACGTTCTGAAATCACAGCAATAAGCCGTTTCTCCACTACGCCTGCGTATATGCTGTCGATTACCATTATGACACAGATGGAATCGAGACTCGTCTCTAAACACTACATGTCCATTTGCGTTTTGGATTACAACAAGTTAGACGATGCTGGCAAAAAAAATCACGTTAATGGAACACATTCCATAGGGGTCAGATAGTGTAATCCAACATCAGGCAGTTGTTTTACAATCATCTGGGAGGGGGGGGGGTGACTCTCTCTGTAACCACTGCTTGGATCTGGCCCACACAATTTGGTAGTCTTCGCTTGCTGTTGTCCTTCTGTGTGGATCTGTGCCTGCTCTAGGAGTACTAGAGACTTGTTTCGTCCAATGCGTGACAAGTCTGTATACTGACATTGTATTATGGCTAATACTTCGGAAGATTTCACGATATGATGCACCCATTTCAAATTCCCCAATTCTCTCACAGTTAGACATTTAGGTATAGAGGATCGTCAATCTTGACCTTGACTTAACTGGTCAACAAGAACGTATGGGAAAAACTGTGTCATGTTACAACACACTGTTCACCACTTATACGCTAAACAACATAGCAATTTTGTCTAATAACTAGTTCTCATACTATTACATGTAAAACTTTAAATTTTTAATCAGTTAAAACCCTTCATATTGGGATACTTGGGGACAAATTTCATTCATTTATCACAACTCCGTCTGTGTGTTGCACTTTTCATTTCCGCCAGTATAGACATATAATTCGACTGTTTATCGTATAGCCCAGTAAATTTTTTTTTTTTTTTTTAAGAATTAAAACAAAATAAAGAACAAATACAACTTAAGCGTTAACCTCACTATTTATAGAAATTATATTTGCATATATGTCAAACATTTGTGACTGTATAAAGTGAGCAGCTTATTAAGTTTAAATGGCCAAAGAGCGTCGAGCCAAGGCAGAAGGAGAATATATGGTTTGCTGTTTCAACAGATAGTTAGAGAAATTTTTGTTAATGTTTTTACGACATATGTATTGAGATCGAAGAAAAAATAAGTAAAAGATAATAGATGTCCAACTGTAAATCTTGAAAACCCCCAGGCGTATTGAGAATACGAAGAAGTGCAGAATATATGATTGTTTTCTTAATGGTAAAATAAAATATTAAGGTAAATATTTTCAGATAATTTACAGCGTCGATGGTAAACCTGAAATCGAATGTAAGCGAATATGGGTGACTGATGTGGCCCTATCGAAGAAATTCGATACTGGGAAAAGGAAAAGAAATACAACCTACTTGTATGACGAAACCGTAAGGGTGAAGTTCACAATATTATAAGTGGTTCCCTTACAAGGCCATGACCAATTCCTTACCACAAAGCTACTGTCGGCTTTAATCACCTCAAAGTCGACTAGCCGTAAAGCCTTAAAGGAACGCTACCTAGTTTAATTCATTTTATATGGCACGTTATGCATCTTACCATCCTGCTTGAACCCTGTAATGAGGTACCAAGGAATAGTGTGGCGATGGTCTGTCCGAGGCTAAAAAGTTGTTTTCTGGAGAGTCTGAGATGTATCATGGTTCTACACAGAAACAGTCGTCTAATTTGCTTATTAAATTCTTGTAATAAATATCTTTTGTATGATTAAATGATTTATCAAACATTATTTTAGTTGTGAATATTTTAAATGAAAGATTTCAAACAGAACTCAATCATTAAACTTAATTATTCTCACATTGAAAATATTCAAAACAAAAAACAGAACAGTTATAACATGAAAATTATCTTTCCCTAATTTTATCAAAGCAATTTTCAACCATTTGGCGAGTGGGCTTGGAGACCGTCACAGTGAAGCCAGACCTAATATTCTTGTCTACGGCCTGATAAGGTTGCTAAGCTGCTCAAGGACACTTGAGCACATTCTGAAATTTATTCATTCATCCGGGCATTTTAACTACACATATTCACACAAATTCTTAAAACAATATTATTTCATTTGGTTTATGAAACACGACGGATAGTCATTACGTCGGGAATCTAATATTTGAGCATTAATACTCTTAACGGGTATGTTATGCTTCCAAATGTCTGCTGTAGTAATTACAAGGTGGACTTGTCGTAACTATTTAATGCACTTGCTGGGGCTTTACCGTTTGCTGGAACATAGTGGCTGGAGCCTTGCTCAAGATCTTATCTCCAATTCAAGCGCTCCACCTGGTCCAGTATTGTTCCCAACGTCTCATCCCAATCGATGTGAATATGCAAACTCCAATTTGATTTATCGGGCCATGTAACAACGGACGACAAGTTATTCACCAAGTATCACACTGACTTCCTTTTTGCGTGAGAACTCAAAATAAGAATGCCAGCACATTGTAAAATTAATGTTTATTGTTATTCTCTTTATTTGTCTTTGTAACATATAATTGTTTTTACAATGATTATGACTCATATTGTATGTATGTGCATTAACCATGATATGTTTCACATCTCAGTGGTCCTTCCTCAGCAGGAATCCATGAAACAAGATTCATAAATAAATAAATAAATCTCCTGTTTCCCAGCATTATTTGGGGTTTTGCCATTGGCTGACAGATTTTGTGGCGGGAAGCGGGGTGTGCAGAACTCAAGTGTCCTTGAGCAGCTTAGCAACCTTATCAGGCTGTAGACAACAACATGAGGTCTGAGTCTCGTTCGAGCAGCGGTACGGTACGGTCGGTTTTCCTGGTACGCGAAGTTTCCCTGTGTGCCGAGTTAACACTATCGCGAACCGTGCGCTTAACCAACACAAGTTTACCTGTCGACAACCGGAATATCTACACTAGTGCAACCTCTAATTACGTAAATTGTTACCTAACCGGCGGCGGTTGCGTCGGTAATCGCCATGCACAGTGGGGAGTATGGTGAAGGCGGAACGCAGCAGAACAACCCAGCGAACCCAGTTCCACAATCAGATGGAGACGACGAGTTACCCTCAGTGATACGAAGTGCTATTCAAACAGTGGCAGTGAACGTAGCAGATGACGAGCTTCATATGTACGTAGAAGAACCCAGATCATCGAAACGCCCGTGCGGAAACCAGGACGACCAGCAGCCTGCAGGAAAAACGGAGAAAATGCCACGCGTCTCCAAATCGCAGTCAGCTGTCGCAGCCAGAGCAGAGGAGTCAACAACAACACCAGCCCAACAGCCTACGCCAATGAACGAAGTGAGTAATGGTGCCCCTACATCAACCCCTACCAGGCTTGTGTCTAATAACTATGAGATGTATGATAAGGGCCCATTTGTGATCATAGTTGAAAGCACTGACAAAAAGGTGGGGAGGTTACATCCAATGGCACTAGGGAAAAATGCTCCGGTTGGAAAGTGGGACCTCCTTTAATAATATCATTAACATCTACCCTGCAGGGCAAAATAGAGTAAAAATTGAACTATCCACTGCGGGCGGCAGCTAATGCACTGGTGAGAAGTAATGTATTCCCCAGGTACAAACTTGAAGCATATATCCCTAGCTACCTGGTCACTAAACAAGGGATCATTAGGAATATAGAGACATCATTATCAGAGGAAGAGATCTTAGCAGTCATTTGCAGCCCAGTTCAGGTCATTTCAGTAAGAAGATTTTACAAAAACACAGTAGAAAATAACGCAACTATAAAGAAACCATTACCCAGTTTGTTCTATTACATTTAAAGCACAAAAAAGGCCCGACAATGTGAAAATCCATGGAGTCCGTTGTCCGGTAGAACCTTATGTACCGTCTGTTCTCCAGTGCTTCAACTGTTTGCGCTATGGCCATAATAGCAAGCAATGCCGTAGCCAAAACACGTTGCAAATATTGTGGCGGTACTCACGATAGCAGCACCTGCACTATTACCTC
>JARYHS010012519.1:129273339-129302747 GCA_031002005.1 Vandiemenella viatica | reverse complement strand
TTTTTTATTTTTTTATGATACAACATACAAAAATACATACAATCCTAAATTTTCACCCTTCTACGATCAACCCTTATTTTTTAATAGCCATTTTAGTAATTCTTTTTGGATGCACCGGGTGGAACTGGCAAAACATTCGTTATTTCGCTAATTCTTGCTGAAATACGATCAAATAATGGCATCGCATTGGCCGTTGCATCATCGGGCATTGCAGCAACTTTATTGGATGGAGGCAGAACAGCTCATTCAGTATTTAAGCTGCCACTAAATATTCAGAATAACCCTGACGCAGTATGCAACATTAAGAAACAATCGTCCATGGCCACCGTGCTGAAACGGTGTAAAATTATCATCTGGGATGAATGTACTATGGCACACAAACATTCGCTTGAGGCGTTGAACAGGACATTGAAAGATATTAAAAACAACGACAAACTATTTGGCGGAACTCTGTTGGTCCTTTCAGGTGATTTCAGACAAACACTTCCAGTCATTCCACGTTCAACATACGCTGATGAGATCAACGCTTGCTTAAAATCATCTCCATTGTGGCGTAATGTTGAAAAATTACAGCTAAAAGTAAATATGCGCGTTCAAATGCTTCAAGATCCATCCGCTGAAACATTTTCAAAACAACTCTTAGATATCGGTGATGGAAAAGTTGCTATAGATGAAACTGGATACGTAAAATTACCGACCGATTTCTGCACAATCGCTGATTCGCAAGATACTCTCATTGAACAAATATTTCCCGTTGTACACACACAGTACATAAATCATGAGTGGCTTGCAGAAGAGCAATTTTAGCGGCAAAAAAAGTGGACGTTTTGTTATTTTTATATTCCCTCATCGTTCACAGCGCTCCATGCCTATTTCACGCATATACCACATTCTTACATACATACAATATACACATTCTTACATACATACATACTTACAATAAGTAAGCTATTTTTTGTCTACACTAGAAATTACTTGAAAGTTATTTATATGGCAAAACAACGTTTGCCGGGTCAGCTAGTTTTTACATATACATAGCCTATACAAATTTTATTTTGTGGGCAGAATACTGCGATATACTGCCGTGATTGCAAGTTACGGTTACTATGAATAAGCAACATTTCTAAAAGAACTGAAATGCTATTGTGTCAACAAAGCCACCCAGCTGACATCTGCGAATACAATCTGATCATATACAAGATAAACCATTAATCAAATAATAATAATAAAAAATACCGTGCATAATGTTTCATTGGAAGCAACACGTATAAAACCGTCGTTTGAGTGTTTCCATGTTAAGGGATAGCTAAAAGAAGTGTTTCACTGAGTATTTAATTCCAAAAAGTCATTTTTTTTTTTTTTTTTTGGTAGGTGTTTGGTGAAATATGCGAAAGTTGCTCATAAGATTACTTAAAAATGCTAGGAACTTTCTCTAAGTCGTAAAACTAATGCGAAACCAAGGCGTGTGATGTTTTATTAAACTCAAGTGATTATTATTTAAGTTACGGTTTAATATTTTTAGTAGTAATAAGGGAACAATGAACATTATCAAACAGAAGATGAAGCTGGTTTCCGTTCAACACCTTGTTTTCAAAACGACCATTCCTTGTCTTATTTCTTGTTACTGGAATCTTATAAATTAAATAAAATTTCAGAATCAAATGACTCTTATAAAGTATTGAATTGATTAAAATATCTAATAAAAACCAGATCTGAGGTCTGTATACGTTAATTATTACAAGAATTAGATAATAATGTTATCTAGATTTTGTACGACTGTAATATTTCTGTAATAAGTACAGTATATTGACAAACACATAAAACTAGCCATTTTAAGATTTTACTTTATTCCATGCGCTTTCCAAACTGAGGATATGCAATAAAAAGCTAATGTGTCAGCGGACCGGACTGTTTGGAGATCTAGCACAAGCCTGAATGAGCGGGTACGCACAAAAATGCGGCGATCAGCTTTTTTACGGTAATCAGCGCCTCGTGTGCCTGAGGGCCACAATAAAATTAGGAGGGTGGCGGTGGCGGGGGTGGGAGTGCTGATGACGTGGTCAGGCTCCAGTGGAGGCTGAAATTAATATCAAGCGACGGAGCAAGTGGCTTCACCTGCATCAGCAGCTCATCAGCCGCGTGAACAGCACGCACCTCACGGCACAATGACTTCATAAATATGAGACAGAACACAAAAAATTTCGCATCTACCGTGATGTCAACGCGCCATTATGTAGGGATGAACGGGTCTGGTTGGGGTAGGGGGCAGGTTGGCCATCAGCTTCTAATTTTCTCTGTAAAGTGTGTGGAAGCTCCACCTGTTGTCCACGTGACTTTCATAGCCTCAACTACTTTTCAACAAAACAACAGCGTGAGTTCTCCATTTGTGAGGGTAGGAGGGGGCGATTGTGATAAATTTCATTCCGTAAGTAATTTTTCTAAACTATTTTATTTGTTTTCTGTACCACAGGATGCATGGGATTGGCTTAACTTGTTTAGTACATTTGAAACATTGAACTATGGGCTATTAGCAGGGAAAGGTTTCAAAATTCTGAACTTGTAGAGAGTGATGAGGAGATGTACGAGAGAAGTAAAGGAATTGGGTTACAAAACTTTGGTCAGACGATTGCTTGAATATGGTAGTGTAGCATGGGACCCACATTTTGCGTATCAAAAACAGGAATTGCAGAGGGTGAAAAAAGGACTTCTAGATTTGTTTCTGGAAATTGCCGAAGAATGCAGTAAGTAACAGATATGATAAACGAACTGGAATGGGATTCATTGGAAGACAGGAGGAGGATGTGGAGGGTCATGGGAGTGTACAACTCGTATATTCATGGCAATAATTAAAGTCAAAATTTTTTATGTGTTTTGCTCTTTTTGAAAAGTTGATTAAGTTTTTTTATGTGAAACATCTATTGGCACGATTTGGGGGTAAGACCGTCTCGTATGCCGTGTCGGCAAACGCATGACCCTCTCTAATGACCTCATACCCCCTCTCCACCGCCGCTCTCTACTCTTATTAGTCACGAAGGTTGAAGGATTTTAGGAGATAAATTAGAAGAACTTCCGGTGATTTTAGCAGGAGATTTTAATGTTAATTTAAGCCAACTGAGTCCACAAATAGACATGGAATAACAATCCATGCCGTATTTTCAAGATACATTGGCAACATCAAGTCAAATACTTTTGTTACATACTTCAGTTACCATAGGCTAATCATTTCTTTAATACCGTCTAAAACACCTTCAACAGCATTCTAAGAAACTTTTCGTTAACAAAGCAAAACCGTCAGAGGCTAAGGTCGGTTGAAGACCTAGTAAAAATTCCGGCAGAGATCGGAATTCTAGATATGAACATCTTCATCTCGGTAAGATAACCTTTCCTATTTCTTACAGCAACCACATTTGAATCCAAGACTTGCAATCGGGGTTCGAGAATTGAATAGAACAACCGTGCATTATGAGTTTTCCGTATTCGCCAACAAATTCAAATGAAACCGACAGTCCGAGCCCAATCTATGTACGAGTATTAATTTCGTGACACTTTCGTATGGGCCGTAGTAAACAGTCACAAATCGAGCTGCTCTCCTCTGCACTTTCTCTGACGCGTCAATCAATCTCTTACGATGAGGATCACAAACTCCACAACAGTAATCCAAATGTTGATGCTCGAGAGTTTTAAAAGCTCCTCTGTATGAGCGTTGCAATTCTTCCAAATACGACGTACGAATCTTAACTTAGAATTAGCTATACCCACAACGGAAGTTATATCCAGTTCCCAATTCATGTTGTTGTGTACTATTACCACCAAATATCTCACAGAATCAACCGTATCAACAACTGAGCTGTTAACTTTGTTCTATTGAGGAAACGGATTCTTTTTGTTAGTTATGTGCACTACTTTACAATTTTTGCAGTTTAGTGTAAGTTGTCATATACAGCACCATTCCGATATAACATCCAGATCGCGCTGAATTTCTAAGCAATCGTCAGAGCACCTTACTTCCCTATAGATAACTGCATCATCAGCAAACAATCGCAACTTGCTATTAACGTTCTCACCGAGTTCATGTTTGATGGGGTTTCGTGACCAGGTAGAATTGTTAGCTAGTAAAAGATTGGTTGTCTTGTCAGTGGACGAGAAAGTTTTAAAAGTTGCAGATGTTTAAATTTTGGTAACAAAACGAACTAGTTGTTTTCAACATCTCTTCATACCTCAATAATTACTTACCCTCATGTACCTCACATCTTTCCGAGGCCCCGTATTCCATATCACTTGATCGAGCATGTTGAGTGAGCGGTAACGCTGTGGACGCGCATTCGGGGGGACTTGGGTTCGAATGTCCGTCCGGCCATCCAGATTTGGATTTTCCATGGTTTCTCGAAATCACTCCAGGAGAATTCAGGGGTGGTTACTTCAAAAGGTCATGGCCGAATTCCTTGCCTCCAGTCCTTTCCCGCCTCTAATTACCTCGACGTCGACGAGGTGTAAGCCAAAAGCAAAAATAAATCCATATCACTGCTCAAGGCGCCTGAATCATTGCACACTTTGCAATACTAGGATGTTGTAACTATTTAAATGTTAATTCATTTTTGATGAAATATTTCAGCTGTCCTGTTACATACTGAAAAAACATGAAATCTAGATTTTATTTTTGGTGTAATGTTAGTGACAATATACTCTGTTTGATGAATAATCTTACCCTTATCAGTAAGGTACTGTCTGTGTTGCGTAGTTGTTATGATTATATATATGCTTTGTAATGATTAATAACACTCGAGTGCCGAACTCAAGAACTGCATTTATTGAACAGTTTATTCAATCACAATACATAGACATGACCATGGTCGTGTCGGACTGTCATCAATATTCAACCAAATCACTCCAGGCAAATGCTGCGATGCTTCCTTCAAAAGGCCATGGCCGAATTCCTTCCCATTTCTTGCTACCCATCCTTTCCCGTCTCTAAAGACCTCGCTGTTAAGAGACGTTAAGCAGTTAAAAAAAAACAACTCAATATTCAAAATTGCAGATTAGCACATAGAACTACAGTTTCTTCAGCATAAATGTTTAACGTTTCTATTCAGTGTAGTCTAGAATATGGACGGCACATAACCGAATATTTATACTCGGCAAAAAATTTTGCACAATCGGCTAACTCCCAAGCACAGGTTCTACTCGTTCATTAGTATATCCGCCGCTTCTCGTCTCTCCCGGCCAATCACGACGCTCCTTTTCCTCAAGTGACTGTCCTGGCCAACCAGTGTCTTTCTCTCTACCTCGCCTTTCAGCGATTTTACACTTTCTTTTAGATGATGCACTCCTTATCTATTTGGGTGTTCAACGCTATCGTTACATAATGTCTGTAACAATTCTGGCTGCAAATATTCGACAACACTTCGGTATCTCTCACGTGCGTGGTTTGTTGCAGGAGTGGCGAGGCTGCAGGACACCTACTGCTTCCGGTTTACGTGGCTGGGACCTACGTGGGACAACAGCAGCACGCTAGGAAATAGCACCTGCGATGACCTGCAGGTGCAGCCCCCTTGCACGGGACCCCTCGTCATCACAGGTAACTCACTTTCTCTTTCATTGATGATTTAATGAGGATTGGTGCTGGATCATTCATATCGTCCTCATTGGCGAATATTTTAAGATTTCGGAGACTTGGGCACTCTACGAATTTACAAAAGGGAAACTTAGAACAGCGCAGAGATATGTGGGTTGAATGTTGGGTTCCAATAGACACACGTATAGCCTTAAAATGCGTTTCACCTGGCTTCAAGCCGGAAGGGATAGGGCCGTCAGGGGCCGTCCATTAATTACGTGAGGAGTTTTTTCGTAAATCTGGAACAACCCCCTCCCCCCTCTTGGTGAGATCTTTTGCGACCCCTCCACTTTCCCCCTTCTGTGAGATTAACCTCGTATTTTTTTAGATTTCTTTTTTTTTGAAAGGGCAGAAATCTGAAATAAAAAGTTGACTTGAGATTTCCGTCGACGCCCTCCCCCCCTCCCTTTGGTGAGATTTCGTCAAATCCCCCTCCCTAATTGAACTCACGTAATTAATGGACGTCACCTCATCGGAGGTACCTATGTTAGCAACCATCCTACGACCCACCCTGCGTATCCTACCACTAAGAGGCCCACGTCTAGAGGGGACACCGGCAAAGTCCGGTTGCGCTCCACTTCCCCTTAGAAATCTTGTTTGCAAGGCTTCCCTCGCAGCGTTTGAAGAGTCACCGTCGGGGCCACTTGAGCGAAACACCCACGTCTTGGGATTGGGTAGTCCTCCAGCAGCTTTAAGGGTAAACGTCCTGCGATCTGTCGAGGGCTTGTCTGGATTACTAGGGCCAGGCAACCGGAAGTCCCAACACCTCAAGCAGCTGCCCTACGCGGAATAATGCGGATATCCTGTGGGAAGGCCCAAGTGGGCTCAAGCCGCCCACAGTACTAACGCTTCTTCTCTTGCTACCGAGGCTTCACTTGCAGCGTTCGAAGAGTCACCACCAAGGTCATATAAGTGATTTCCGTACCATATTCTGACAAGCATCCGTTGCCCAAATCTATGAGGCTTGTCAATAGCTTTAGGGATACGGTCTGCCGCGAACTAGTCTCTATTCTAGAGTTCCGTGCGCTCCGTCATCTCAAGCGACTGCTCCTCGCGCCTAGCCAAAGTTTCAATAGAAGAGAGAAATCGAAATCAGAGCAGTGACATTTTGGAGAGGCAGCCGCCTTGAGGAGGCAGAAGTGCGGTCATATCGCTCGCAGGAAAGATGATTGGTGGACAAAACCGGTGTTAGAGTTGACTCCAAGAGATCACCCTAATCCAAAAGGAAGACCAGCCAACCAATGGGCCAAAGACATAGCCAGAGTCGCTGGCAGAGAATTTCCCAAGATTGTACCACCTGTAGAAGACTGTTGAAATTCTATAAGAGCTCTTGACTGTACGATGTCACATCATATCATGAATCGAATTAGCTGATGTGATGATCACGAGGGGCCGTTTAGACAGAATCGCCAGTTCAGGTCTAGATGTAAAACCATCATTTAATTCTCACTATTTCCAAATGTAAACGAAATAAATGATTTTATTCAATAAATGATAGAAAAAGGAACTTAGTTTACTTTGCAATATAGTCTTCCCGAGTTTGAAGACAGATTGTGCCATATAGACAACTTTTCAATAACGTTCTCTGTTGTCTTCGTTAGGTATCTACTATCGAGAAATCCAGAACTATACTGTAAGTCATCAGAGGACGGATACCTGACACAATCCAGCTGCAAACCCGGGAAGCCTACATTCCATTTACACGCCAGGAAAATCTCCGTTAACACACCGGTTAGTTTACATAAAGGCATAGTGGCGCAGTTAACGTAAAAAATAGCCAATTACGAGTCTAGCCTCGTTCAACTAAGTTTTCACACTGTAGCGGCATTAATGGGTCTCTTGTATGCTGCAATCGCTTGGAGGAGAAAATCAGTGCTTGACATGTTTTCAGCTTATTTGCGGACTCGACGACCCTCTAACACCACACCATGTTGCCACTATCCCAATAGTTACTACAAATTTAGTTTAGGTAAAGAAGGATCAAATGCACTCTGAAATAAAAGCAGTTTTAATAAAACGCAGTAGACCGTCCATAATCCGAACTAATGGAGACACTTAAGCTTCCTTTCAGAAGCTCAATACGGTGCTATTATATGCGTATAATATTGGTACAAGATACAAAACTCAACAGAACTCACCAACACAATTATTCAATAACAAAGGCGCAGGACTAAGGATTGCAATCCCGCAGTGTTTTCAATCCCGCGGGATTGGCGCTAACAGCTTTTCAACACATTTTCTTGAAACATAGTTATTTAAAGTGCTAACAAATTAAATAATAAACGCCTGTAAATTAAATTAATAAACCAAATTTAATGATAAATTAACAATTAACAATATTTTAATTGGCAAAATGACATTAATTTTTTAGCTTGTCTTAAGATTATTTCGAGCTTTACATTTAAAAAAAATATAAACCAATTTTTAAATAAATAATCAAAAATGCAGAATATTCAGTCTTATGTCATATTATGCACCTTACAATTATTATGTTAGTTTGAAAACATGGTATGCGTAATGGCCAAATCATCAGAGAGTTTTTTTTTACTTTTTTATTATAATAAATGATCTATAGCGCCGAGAGAAAGCATTATTTTTGACAAAGTGAAGTGAATATATTCTGTAAAGTGTAGAGTTGGGTCAGAACAAGATCTCATAACTTTTTGTCACTGCACAAGCACGAGACTTGGTCTATTTTTACAAGAATTGTTTTTGTGGGATTCATTATTATGTCTTCTGATTTCTTGATTGATCTTATAGTTGATTCATTGTTATTAAAAGAAACTACTCACCAAGACATAAACTTTCAAGTATTTCAGTTTTATTTTAAGTGGCCTAACGACCTTTTTAGAGTGGAAATTAATTTTTTATGTAAGAAAGGAGACCTTCTCGGCGTATAATTGCAATGAAGTCCTCACGGGTGTACCGCCGGAATGCGTTGTAAAAAAACGAAATTTTACACGTGAGGAGTGATGTTTTACAACACAAATCGACGATACACTCCTGAATACCTCATATAACTTTTGTTCCTTTTAGTCGAAATGATAAAAGGAGTTGAAAGGACGCATGCTATTCACTCAAAAATTATGTATCGTGGCGATTGACCAAATCATTGCAAGAGGGATTAATAGAAAGCCAGAGCGGGACATGTAAGCAGGCGGCTGTCGTCAAACAACATGTGTTTCAAACGCATTGTGGTGGAAGTGGATCTACAGTAGAACTGCAACTATCCGAAACAATCGAGACCCGACCCCATTCGGTTAATCATAAATTCGGATAATTGGATTTTTTCCCGAAAAAGGGTATATTTTAATTAATTACTGTATGTATGTCGAAAATGGGAGAAAAAATTACTTTTAAACAAAAAAGAAATTTTAATTTATTAAATGAGAAGGCAAAACATTTACATGCTAAGCATACTTACAAGTGCTGTACATTAGTACAGTAAGTACGTACCGTACTGTAAATAGAAGTCATTGCTTGCTGAACATCTCGGTTAAAGTAAGCTGTTTGACCGTATTCATTCGTTTACGGGCAGCCAAATCGCGCTTACGCTTGACAGTGTGAAGTTGCATGTGATCACACTCGGGCTGACGCTCCATCCTCTTCAACGCAGTTTTAAGGCCAGCAAATGCTTGACTAGCTGATGGTCCCGTGTCTGCTTCAACTTCATCATCTTCTTCCTCCACACTTTCTTCTCTCATACTTTCAATAAGTTCATCATCATTTAGAATCACACACCACCCACTCTCCTATATCTTCAGCCCTAACTTCTGAACATCCAGGAATTTTCAAAAAAAAAAAAAAAAAAAAAAGTTTCTGAATTCCTCAAGTGACACGTCATCCCCATCTTGTCCTGTCTCTTCCCTTTCCTTTTCTTGAGCTTCTTTTTCCTTTTCCACCTTTTTCTTCTCTTCTTCAGTTGGTATGCCTTTCAACTTGTTTCACGCCCGTCTTAAAAAAGCGATTCGGATATTCAGCTATTCGGATACTCGGAGTTCGGATAATTGGAGTTGTACTGTATTTACTAATGAATGACGAAGATTAACAAAAACAAACGTTTGTTCACTCGAGTCAAATGCCAACTGCAAGGGTACAGGCAAACAGTGCAATACATTCGATAGAGACCGAGTGGGGCAGCGAGTCACGCAGACTGACACACGTTTTCGCCGCATTTTGCGGGTTGCGGATCCGCCAGACTGTCTAGATGCGGGATCCCGCTTTGCTGGATTGTAATTCCTACGCGGGACGAACACGGCGTTTTACATATTTCTAAAAGAAACACAAAAGTCCCGGCACATTGACAGAGTTGTTGTCGCGTCGCGTTTACAACAAACATTCAGCGTCAAAGCCAGTGTCTGGTTGGTCACCAGGATATTGCGGCGATAATACAATAACAAGGTGTAAAATTCATTGTACCTATTTCTTAGTGGAATTTCCGAACAAAACATGGCAAAGGTGTACTTTACAGTAAATAGAAACAAATTTGGCGCATCTGTAAAATAGTGAACATTTTGTAAAAAAAAAAGTTGTTTCGAATAATTGACGCTTCGGATAATTGACGTTTCGGATAATTGACGTCGGGTTATCGGGGCTCTACCGTAGTACGTGAAAGTTGCCTCAAAATACAAATTTTTATATGTTTTGAACCCAACGATAAACTACATTAGACGTAAACATTTTCAGGATTTGTCTTTTAAAAGCAGGAGATGGTACGGTACATATTGTGGACAAATCTCAAGTTTCTAGATATTACTGTTTTTTAGATATCTCCTATAACAAAACAGCAAGAAATACTGGCTCGTCAAAGGATGTGTTACTCGATGGCAAGAAAATGGAATCGACAAAAAAAAACTGTTGACGGTAAGATGGAGAGAGAAACTGGGTTGAGAATAAAAAAGAGTGGACAAATGTACTATCAGATAAAGGAGATGGAATATGGGGAAAGAAGCCATAACTTTCTCTATGAAGTATGTTACCAGCCAATACTGGCATATGGTTCTGAAACCTGGACTTGGACAAAAAGAGAAATTAGCAGATTACAGGCGGCAGAGATGAGATTTGAGAGCGATAGAGAACGTCACAAGAAAGGATTAAATGAGGATGATGATGGAGGAAGGGAGAAGTTAGCGCTCTTGAACATTGGGAATGGAAGAAGACGAATTGCAAGTCAACGGACAAGATGGAAGAAAGACGTAGAGCCGAAGGGAGCTGTTTGAAGACAAGTGAGGAAAGGAAAATCTTGGAGTGACCACCAGACATGAAAGAGAATGAGCTGGACGATCCGCAAAAACGGAAACGTTTAAAGGCGCGTTCCCACGGCGTGTCCCTAGGCGCGTGGTTGTGGACGCCTTTCATCTTTGCCGCATATACTAGCAGGGACGGCGCGCCTCGACCCACCGCTAGGCGGTAAAAGAGGAAAGGCGAGTACTGCCACACCATGCATGTGGGAATGCGGTGGGTCGAGGCGCGCCGTCCCTGCTAGCATGTGCGGCAAAGATGAAAGGCGTCCACAACCACGCCCCGAGTGATGCACCGTGGGAACGCACCTTTACGATGATGATAATGTCCTATAACAAAAATGGTCTAAAATTCCTCTACTTAATGAGATCGAAACACCTATACCCCATACACTTCGAAAGAATTCTTTTTATAGTTTCCTTTACTTCTACAGAACTGCCCAAATATATAGCTTTACAAAATTTTAAATGTGATATGCGGTTTTGGGTCAGTAAAATGTAACTGACCCACAGACTGTAGAGCATCAGCAATAGGATCCGTTTCCTGTTTGGTTCGGAATATTAAAAGTGTTTAGAAACACGGAAGGTCTGCCATCGACCGTCATTGTCTATGTTAAGAAATAGTTATCTTCTTTACTCTCGTTTAAACTTGGTTATTAGCACTTTTTGTTTCCCACCAAAGAGGAACGTAAATTTTATCTCACATTCTAATTTCAAATCTAACTTGGTCTAAATACTCGTATATGAATTATTCCTTGTATTGTTCATTCCACAGGGTAGATAATATATATATATATTTTATTTATCTTACATCCGAACAGCCTAATACCCAAATACTAAATTAGGCCTTGTTACTTTCGTTTGTTTATTATTGTTTAAATGTTCCGCCAGTGTGTGTCGCTAGTTTCATTACTAATTTATCTGTCCTCTCAGCTCTGTGGATAGACTCCACAGTCTCCCGTCCCCACCAGAAGGAAGGCCAAGCCTACTTTCCGGCGAAACCATGTTAACAGTTTACAATTTACATTAAAAGAAAGTTTTATGTAAGGAACTAGCCCGTACCCGCGACTTCGTACGCGTGGATTAAGATTTTTTTTTTTTTTTTTTTTTTGCCAGAATTAAATATAGAAAGTTGTTGGTAACGAAGGATTGGTCCCAAGCAATATCGTGTCGGAATAATATGACAGGAAAGCTATCACTATATCATTGTACCGTCGAACCTGTCTCTAGAAGAGAATCAATTTCCAACATATTTCTGTCACCATTCGATAAGGTCTCAAAATTTCATGACTACAACTGTTAATCATACTGGAAAAAATATCCTGTGCCCATCATACAGATTTCCTTATAAAATTCCATCACAACGATATAGCCATTTAGTCGTCAAAACGTAACAAAAGACGGAGACTTACTTCCGTATTTATAATAATATTACTGTGGTTCACACTCACATACTGACTGCGAACAACACCTGAGGGATCATTATAACGTAAAAAAGTGTACACCTACAACATTGCAAGACTTCCTACGATTTGCCAAGGCATTACACCCCTAACTTTCTAATATCTAGAGTTTAACATTCAATCCGAATAACCTACGGCCCAGGCCTGACTCTTACGATGAAAAACAATTTTTAAAAATCTTAGCCTCCACGGAAATTTGAACCGGAGACCACGACGTTCGTAAGCAAGCGCTTTAACCACTGGGCTGGCAGTACAGTACACGGTAACACGGTACGTTGACGTCCACATCCAACGTGTCTGTCTATAGCCGTATTTCCAAGTTATGAGACAATATGTGTTATTTATACACATAATTTTTCAACCAAATGCAGACAGTATTTTTCTCCTTGTTTCAAAGGATAAGTGTGCAAAGTTTCATCGAGATCTTATGAAAACTGTGGATTTGTATGAAGAACAAACAAACTAACAAACTAACAAACAAACAAACATACATTCATCTTTATATATAAATATTAGCATATTATTCCACTTCACTTAGTAAATTGGTAACTGTCATATAATGCTAAATTATTAAATATTAATACAATACATGGTACAGATGGTAGTCGGTTAGTAGATGCAAAACATTGAAGGAAAAATAAGTTTACAACCGATTTAAAAAAAGCTGTTAATTAGGGAACATTGTGAGATGACCGTGTGATGGTTAAATTACGTCCAGAAGCCTCTGAGATTAGAACTAATGCTCAGATTGCGAGATGTAAAAGTTACAGACATCAGTGTTTATCGCCTGTGTATGCTGCTCAACACATTACAGGTGTCAATCTTATCTACGAGATAAAACAGAGATTACGAGACTCGACCCGAGAGAATTCGGAGTACAATATTTCGTTCCTACTTCACGTGCCACGTTTTATAGTTTAGTGCATCCCATTCGTTCAGTGAGAAATTGAAATTAAATAACAGACTGAAGAATTTAGCTCTCCACATACTGTACCCAGCAATCCAAAAAATCAGTTTCTTTTGTTTCACTTTCCTTTTTTCCTATTAGGTTCAATCAGGCGAAGGTTAGATAAGAGGATACAGTGTTGATACAAAGATAAGACACCGAACATGGTGCCTGTGTGGTAACCCTCGGGCCTTGCATTCAGAAGGACGCGGGCTCAACTCCCCGTCCGGCCATCTATATTTTAGTTTTCTATAGTTTTCCGAAATCATTCAGGATAATGCCGAGGAACTTCCTTCAAAAACCATATCCGAATTTCTTCCCTTTCCTTGCTCCTTTACTCTCTGGCTCTAACGATCTCAACATTGACGAGCCGTTAAACACGAATCAAAAAAGATAGATAAAATACTGAAAAGAGTTATTGCGGAGTTAATAATGCTACTGTTAACAGTAAGATAAAATCTGAGATAAATTACTGTAAAATTAATTATTACTGAATTGTGTATCGTAATTTTTACTCAGCTATTTGAACTCTTTACATGATTACAGTTTTGTTTCCTTACATGAGATCTCTAGTCAACACTTTTCATTAAGGTCTTGGAGAAATTTTACATTTTTTGTTAATAATTGTCACTAGTCATGATTCAGAACAGTAAGTTATAAATAACTACTTCGGTCACTGATAGATAATGGTAACCCATTATAAACATGTTAACTCATATTAAATCTATAAGGGCAATTTAGAATTTCACTGTTTTTAAGGTTATAGAAAGTCCCACATTGCTATTAATATTTGTAATAGTTTACGCGTGCAAAGATTACTGACAAAAAAAAAAAAACAAAACATCATCCCCTTTCCACCTTTACAATCTTTCAAATTTATACGAACCCATATTTTTATCCAATTTCGATGGAACTTTGACACGTAAGCTTTAAACAAACAGAAAAATACTGTCAACACTTGTTTTTCAGAAACCCAACCCCTCTCCCTCTTTCCACCCCCTAATTTTTGTAATTGTTTTTTTTTATACACATCCACAATTTATATCCGATAGCGACGGAAATTTTCATACGTATACTTTAAAACACAGAAAAATACTGTACAGATGTGATGTGGGAAAACCCAACCCCTCACCCCTTTTCCATCCCCTTAATTTTTGTCAATGTTCTTTACACATACCCACTGTTTTTATCCACTATTTAAAACCAATAGAAAAATTCTGTCTACATTTGGTTTCCAGAAACCCTACCTCTCTCCCCCTTTTCACCTTCTTAATTTTTGTAAACGTTCTTTATACGTACAGCTTTTATCCGATTTAAATGGTCCTTTGCACATGTATACTTTAAAACAAACAGGAAAATATTGTTTACATTTGGTTTGCGAAAACCGAAACCCTCTCCCCCCTACCACCCTCTTAATTTTTTAATGTTGTTTACACATACCCACAGTTTTTATCCAGTATCGACGAAAATTTGCACGCGTATTCTTTAAAACCAACAGAAAAATAGTATCTTCATTTGGTTTTCAGAAATCCTACCCATCACCTTTCCACCCCTTTTTTTTTAAAACTTTCTTTATACATATCCACAGATTTCATCCGATTTCATGGTCCTTTACAATCGTATACATTAAAACAAATAGAAAAATACTATCTAAATTTGATTTTAAGAAACCCAACCCCTCTAGAGTTTTCCATCCCATTAATTTTTGTTAATGCTCTTTATACAAAGCTACAGTTTTTATCCGATTTTGAAGGAACTTTCCACAGGCAAACAGAATTGTACTGTCTACATTTGGCTTACAAAAGTCCTTCCCCTCTCCCCTCTACTCCCACCCATCTTAATTCCAAAAGTTGTCTGTAGAAACTCACAGTTTTTATCAGATTTATGATGGAACACTGCACACGTTTACTTTAAAACAAAAACAAATGTATTGCCTACTTTAGGTTTACAAAAACCCACCACTCTCACACATTACCTTTCTTAAACAAAATTTACACATAAAACCATTCAGTTTTTCGCGATGTATTTCATTTATTTAGTACATGTAAATCTGTCTGTTTTGTATATGCATACCCTATTAAGAAAGAAAAAGAGGCATTGCAATGCATGCCGGGCAAAGCTAGTAATTTGGTTGATAATTGAATACAGCGACCAGTCACAGTTTAACTTTATTCAATTATCAACCAAATTTGATATCACAGTCGCTGATTCCACAAGTCCACCACGGACAAAATATTAAAGCTAGTAATATATACAATAGTTTTGGTTACTAACTGTGTTCATGTTTGGAACATGTAAATGGAATTTTAAATTCATTTTAAAGATAAAAGTGTGTATTGGTAATAATTTTTGTCATTTTTGGAATATTAGATATGATGGCATGCAAATGTGTCTCTGTTTAAGAAACTTTTTTTGGTTTGTTTCTGAGAAGTAAAATGATTTAGACTCCTCATAGTGTTTTCTAAGTGGTGTGTGCTATTCTTATCAGTTATATCAGTCAATGTTGGTCCATGTGGATCCTTTAGAAATCAGGTTTTGGAAAACGTAAATCATTCTATCAGTTTTGAACATTCGTGTGAAGGTATTACATTTTATTTGGTCAATAGATAAACATGTAGTTTGTAGTGGAAAAACCAGTATTACTGACTTAATGTAAAGTAAATCGTGTGTTGGTTTCATTAATGCTTTATATTTTCCCTACTACTGCACGCTCTCCGTTGATTTTGGTGCTATTTCTTAGTTAAATAGGTATGTCCAGTGTGTAGAACGATGTATCTGAAACTGGTTGAATGAGTGGATTAATATTTTTGCGAATAGATTCACGTATGTTGTTGGTTTTTTTTCCCTCGGCTAATCATCGAATATGAATCAGGAGACTCACCTCATAATTATCTTCAACAGAGACTTCAGAATATCACAAGAGACTCGGTCCTGTTCTAACAGGATTTGATTTATAACCTGTGAACCGCAGAAACTAACTTCATCTGTTGTATGTCTAACTCAGCAAGTGACAGATTCACTGGTTGGTACTATTTTTTAGGAGAAGAGAACATAATGGTCTAAAAGTATATCGAACTAGCTGATACCCGCGACTTCGTAGGCGTAGATTAACAATTTATTTGCCAGAATTGAATATAGAAAGTTGTTGGTAGCGAAGGATTGGTCCCAAACAACACCGAGTCGGCATAATATTACCAGAAAGCCTTTACTATATCATTCTACCATCGAACCTGTCTTTTGAAGAGAATCAATTTCCAACATATTTAAAAACAGAAAAACAAACGAATTTGAGGGGATGTGAGGGGGGGGGTGTTAACTAAGGGCAGCTTTATTTCAGCTTATACACTAACATAATGCGCGAGAAGCATAGCTTGGACAAGCAACGTAACATTACAGACTAACACCCACATCCGTTCTCTGTCACCATTCGATAAGTTCTCAAAATTTCGTGACTACAACTGTTAATAAGACCGAAAAAAAATTCCTGTACCCTCCCTACAGATTTTCTTGTTAAATTCCGTCACTATCGGTATTGGCATTTAGTTGTTAAAACGTAACAAAAGACAGAGACTTACTTAAGTATTTATAGTATTATTACTACGGATCACACACATTGACTGCGAATCACCATTGAGGGATCAATATAACGTAAAAACGTGTATACCTACAGCATTGCAAGACTATCTAATACAGGGGTGGCCAAGCTCCTTGATAGTTCGAGCCATTTTTTCAAAATTTGAAATGTTTCGCGAGCCGCAATTAAATACGTATTTTAAAGGTATTAAAAAAATACAGAAATTATATTTATTGAAAACATATTAATAAAAGTACGAAATATGTGTATTGAATTTAGATATTAAAAATTAAACACATTTATTTTACGTCTCTTGATAATTCTTTAAAATTTGGTGAATAATTGGTAACAGCACTTCTCAGTAATTCTTCGAGATGCTGATTAGTTAATACTGATCGGTGTTTGGATTTCACGAATTTTAAAGTGGAATAAAATGATTCACATAAGTATGTTGTTCCGAATATTGAAATAATTCGACAAGCAACCTTTCTTAATTCAGGGTACTTCGATACTGGTACAAATTTCTAAAATTCAGTAATCGCCGTCGACTTATATTTTAATTGCAGAGCTTGATCTTCTTGCATCTCTATTAATTCTAATTCTCCAGATACTTTTTGGGTCATAATTATATTGAAAATGGAAAACTCATCTTGAATTATGTTAATTTCAAATGGGTTTAGAAAAAATTCAAAAGATGATTTAAAATATTTCAAGTCTTGAAATCTATTTCGGATTTCCGTCAATACTCCTTCTAGGTATTT
Source organism: Vandiemenella viatica (assembly GCA_031002005.1). Taxonomy (NCBI): domain Eukaryota; kingdom Metazoa; phylum Arthropoda; class Insecta; order Orthoptera; family Morabidae; genus Vandiemenella; species Vandiemenella viatica. Next base: position 129,285,152 of record JARYHS010012519.1, on the reverse strand, counting down.
TATATACTCGTTGAGTTTTTCTTATTTAATATTGCAACAATTTTTTTATTCGAGGAAAATGACAAAATGTTTTATTTTTAATGTCCTTTTAAAAAAGTTGTAATTTAGTTTGAAAACTAAATATACACTGTGAGAGGTCAGATATTATTCTATCATTCCCTTGCAATTGTAAATTCAGTGTTTGCAAATGTTCCATAACATCAGTCAAAATCATTAAGTCTTGTAACGCCTCGTCATCGTCTAATTTTGAATAGGTTATTTCCTTTTCTTTTAGAAATGCAGTTATCGGATCAAACAAATCTACTAATAGATTTTATACGTTGTAGCTAGATAACCATGTAACAATGCAAAAGAAATTAATGTCATTTGTAAGTTCTTCGTCCTTTAATTCTTCAAGGAAATTTTTGAATTGTCGATGATTTTTTGCATTGGTGCGAATGTAATTTACAATGTGTTTTCATAACATCAGGATTTTTTAAATATTTTGTAACGAGATGTTTTCGGTGAATTCTGCAGTGAATCGGTATGAATTGTGGAATTTGAGAATCATCTCTTAAAAGCCCAATAAAAACCGATGTTTTTACCCAGCATTGCCGGAGCTCCAGTTTATTAAGAGGCACATTAAAGGTTTCCATTATGAAATCTAATGCATTTTTAATATTGACACCGCGGGTTGACTCTTGAAGTGCTACTATATCTAATAACTCTTCTTTAACAACGAAGTCAGGTGAAACAAAACGTATGAAAACTGCCAATTGCGGAAGATCTGTGATATCTGCCGATTCGTCAAGGGCTAAGCTGAATACAATACAGTCCTTCAAATCATTTTTTAAATTATATTCAAGAGATGTATTAATTGCAGTTATGCGTCGTTCGGTTGTGTGTCTCGAGACGGAAATTCGCGAAACAACTTTGTGCAATGCTGGATTATTTGGATCTAAAACTATAAGTACATCTTCCAAGTTTTTTTTTTAATAAACACTCCCTCTCCATACGGGCTTTTTTCACGAGCAATATTCCAGGCAATAACAAAACTGGCTTCAGCCAAATTATTAGCTTCATTGCTAAAGGTCATCAAAATTGACTGTTATTTATTTGAATTTGATTTTAAAGAAGCAAGTTTATCTGATCTTAATCTGGAATTTGGTGGATACTGATTAGAAAACTGAGGATGATTGGTTTCATAATGTCGACGTAAATTGCTAGCTTTATAATTTTTGACCGTAGAATTACAACTAACACATAATGCTTTTCAGTTATTGTCAATAAAAAAAGAAATTCTCCTCCCACTCATTATTAAAACTTCTATTTTCTTGGTCGTATTTTCTTCTTTTATTTTCGTTCCCTGTAGTCATATTTTTAAAAGAACTGGAAATAAATAAAGAAATTTATAAAACACAAATTTGTGTTGTTAAAACAATAACAACACGTGTTATATACCTCGAAACAAATTATAGTTAACTTACCAAATATTCTAGATTACAAATTATACCCGCAGCAAGAGTGATACAAATTGTTTGCTCCAGAGCACAATGTCAACTGTTCGTTGCAATGAAAGTTTACAAATTCAAAATCGGTCTGGAGTAGGTCGATTACGGACGATTATGCCACTGTTTATGTTCGTTCGCGCAGTTTTCGATGAGTCATATCATTCTTAACTTGGACGGAAATGAAATTTGTTACAACGTTGCACTTAATCTTTCATATTTGTTAACAGTAATTTAAAAGACATTTTGAAACACATACGGAACGATTATAATTTTAAAAAAATAACAACACAAAAATGAAAAGGTAACTCGGGTACATTTATCGAGAGCCACAAATAATCCTTCAAAGAGCCGCATGTGGCTCGCGAGCCACAGATTGGCCACCCCTGATCTAATATTTGCCTGGCATTGCACCCCTAAATTTGTGATATCTACAGTTTAACATTCAATCCGAATAACCGACGGCCCAGGCGTGATTCTTACGATTAAAAACAATTTTTAAAAATCTTAGCCTCCACGGAGATTTGAACCGGAGACCACGACACAAACGTTAGTAAACAAGCGTTTTAACCACTGACCTACCTCACCGCCACAGGGAAAAAGAAGTACAGAGACCTCCATGTCCAACGTGTCTGTCTATCGCCGTTCAGTAATTTTTCGAAATTATAAAACAACATGTATTATTTATACAGTTAATTTTTCAACCAAATGTAGACAGTATTTTTCTCCTTGTTTCAAAGGATATGGGTGAAAAATTTAATTGAGATCGGAAGAAACCTGTGGATTTGTATGAAGAACAAACAAACAAACAAACATACAAACAAACAAACAAACAAACATACAAACATACAAACAAACAAACAAACATACATACATTCATCTTTACATATATATATATATATATATAAACATCCTAACCATGTAAAGAGATAACTGATTATGGAAATCGAACTAAATCCCTTACTCGCCTGGAATCTAGGCACCACATCGTTCTGATTATTTTGAGTTTTAAAGGAAAGGAATGTGCTGGGTGCAACTCACATAACTTCAATACTTCATTGCATACACATATCTGTAAGCGCCCGTTTCCGTTGAATGTCTTTGCCCACGAATCGAACAAATATACAAAAGCAATTTGGATGGAGTTCTCATTGTTTGAAAGCTTTCGATCTAATTTGAAAGTTGGAGTTTATCTTAGAACTAGTGGACGGAGCAGTAAATGATCTGTTCGTAAGCTGAACAGATAGGTGCCAAAGATGACAATACACCAGAGACATACACATAACTCTTTGGATTCTGTTAATATTGTTGTTGACAACTAACTTTGGTTACTTAGTAATATGGCACTAGTGAAGGCAATTTAAAGTATTAAACATAAATTCAGCTGCGGGGAATAGTAATGACGTCAACAATACGGCACTTGTGAAAGGAATTTAAATTGTTAAAAACTTTATTCATCATGTCTTCTGCAGGCACCACTTCACGAAATTGTGGTTTTTCTTTACGTTTGCGAAATGCTAGAGCGCTATAAAGGGTATAAATATTGTATCCCTTAAAAAAAGCGATTGATTCAAAAAATTTACGTGGCCGCAGTTCGTTTTGTCGCATTAATGAATTTCAGAGTTTATAATCGATCGGGAACGACTCTGAAAAAGGCCCGCTTGCTTCCAACTTCACCCGGCCTCACCCTTTGTTATTCATTTTCAATACACGTCCGCCGACTTTTTAATATTTGTTTGATGCAGACGGAAGGGCCCAAGTTTTCGGTCGGATGCCATCTGCTGGATGTCGGTATTCATGGGCCGTCCGAGCGCCTCCATTGTAAAGTAGTAACGTTTGTTCTCGGCGGCCAAGTTGGTGCCCCGCCCATCAATTCGCGCGGCTCGCCGTCGTAATTATGAAACTTTGGTCGTACCGCAGACTCTAATGCTTTTCTGTAATTTAATGGACGTAAAGGAAGGCGCCAGAGAGGTACGGGGTATCGTTCATCACTCAAAATCTGAACGTGAGCCCACAATCAGAATCTCGGGACAGATTTGAGCTGATGTTCTTAGTACATAATAGACTTGCGGCTCTTTCACACAATATCACCACTATCAATCAAGATTTCGGGACTAACGGGTTTTGTTGGATAGGAAGAATGCGATTTACTTGTGTACTTTACACTAAAAAGAAAACTATGAAAATGTAATTGAAAATGATAAATTAAGTTGCAAGGATGCAGAAAATTAACTTTATTTGTTTGATGAGAGTTAAAAACATATCATTTATAGTAAAATAAAAGTGCAAAAAAGTCATGCGCCACGAAACATTATAAGATTGTTGGTGGTTTAATTAATAAGGTAAATAATCAGTCCACCATAAAGTTCAGTTTAACAATTGTTTTTATTCACCAAGAAAACACGACGTCAACGAAACATGCTTAGATACAATCCAGAGATTGCGTACAATACAGTACTTGGCCGTCGTAAAATCTAGCCAGTGAAAACTTTGCCGAAAAACTGACTAACTCCTCTTTCTTCGATGATCGTTTTATATAAACTCTACCGAAATTTCTAGAACACTTCAAAAGCTTCCGCCAGATATTTCTAGAACATTGACAATACTTAAACAATTGAAATATATTAAAAACGATCAGAATTAATACATAATCATTTACAATCAATACAAAATGGTCAGAAATGGAAATGAAAGATACTTAAACACAAAATTATTTACAAAAATCATTTTAAACTGTAGCAAATTGTCCTTTAGGCATCGTAACTTGCATTAATACTTGGAATTACCAACATTTAAGCAATTCTCTTGCAAAATTCGGTTCTTAAACATATTAAATGGCCTTTAAATAATTTCTTTTCATAAAATAAAGTCTATATACACTGGTTTACAGCTAATTGAAAAACAAACCTACCAGATCATATTCAACCAAACTCTAGCTTACTACAATTGCTTCATAAAATACAATTCCATTTAATTTTAGGATTGAGGACTGTTACAACATGTATCAGAGCGCGTGACGTCATTTCTCAGTACGCACCGTGTGTTGTCTGTCGACAGTCGGTGCATCATATTTTTAAGTTCTGGTTACCAATCCTTAAACCATATTTGCATTTGAGAAGCAAACAGCTTTAATTTACCCAAATTTTACATGACAATACTGGGACAATGCAACAGTGATTTTTGTACAGCAGAATATACGTAACGTCAAAACTCTCCTCAAAGTACACGACTCAAAAATTGTAGTTTATTTTCTGAAAACACCATGTATTATCATATAATTAAGAGAAGTTATATTAGAATGAAATCTTTTTCCGTGTTATATTGGAATGTTTGGCTTTAGAGGACGGATTTCAGAAACATATTTAGCCTAGAAAGAACAGTTATTATAAGCAAAATATTGTCTTATGGGATCAATATTAGCAGAGCCAGTTGTTTGGTTAAAAATATTGCTTAACTGCTGTGCACATAAGTAGACAATAAACTAGCAGCAAGTATTCGTCGCGATATTATACCAATTTTCAGATGAGTTGAAGTATTAATTGTGTTGATAAAGTATAACTAAACTTATAAAAATGTAACTGTATTTGTATTAGCAGTGTGCTATTTGAAAATAATAAATAAATCGCAGGAATTGTTAACAGTGACGACGTTACGAAAATTACGGAGATATTTTGGTAAGAATTATTAATGTGGTAGATGAGTTATCTACTTGTATTTATTTAAATCATGTATCAGATGGTATAGATGATGTCTGACTAATTTCAACAGGTTATGAAGACGTTGTGCTCACAATACTCAGATTCTAATATGGTAATTTATTTACCCATAGACATTTAATTTTATCATAGGACAAAAATATATAGGGAATCAGTTTATTGAATATGATAAAATATTAAGTAAAAACTTACACCAAAGCGGTATTCCAAAAAGTACACCGTAAATTTTGAATTTTTCGTTTGTTGCTCAAGAAACAGTTTTTTTGTTGTTGCACAGCTACATTATTTACTACTTTCTCAAAATTAGTCAAATACTCGATTGTTAGAAAGTTTCAGATTATTCCATTACTTAGTTAATAAATAATAAATATTCTTATAAATGTCTTTCATTACCTAAGATGAGCCTTAAGGAAGAAATAGAAAGATGCTATACATACTTACTCTTCAACAACATCCCGGACAGTGACTATGGAGATAAATGCAAAGAAGAGTTAGCTAATTAGATACACAAATAAAAAACAAAAGGTTAATTATGAATATAAGGGGGGGGAAAGAATTGCTTGCTGAAGACTTGAGATGTAAATATCTTGGCATTACATTTGATAACAAGCTTAACTGGGCAGAACACATTGGACAGGTGGTAGGAAAAGGTTTCAAAATACTGCACTTGTTGGAGAGAGTGATGAGGGGATGCACGAGAGAAGTAAAGGGATTGGGTTACAAAATTTTGGTCAGACCATTGCTCGAATATGGTAGTGTAGTATGGGACCCACATTTTGAGTATCAAATACAGGAGTTGGAGAAGGTGCAAAGAAGGGCTGCTAGCTTTGTTCCTGGAAATTATTGCAGAATGCAATCAGTAACAGATATGATAAAGGAGCTGGAATGGGATTCATTGCAAGACAGGAGAAGGATGAGGAGGGTCATGGGAGTGTACAGGGCGTATACTGGCGATGAGGCATGGAAAGATATTGCAGTAGGTATGAAAAGTAGTTCATGGTAGGGAAAAGATGACCATGACCACAAGATGTCACTCGATTTCAGGCACAAAGGTGTGGGAAAATTTTCTTTTTTAGGTAAGGGTGTCAGGGATTGGAACGAGTTACCTAGGGGAATGATGAATAATTTACCGAAAACTTTGAAAGAATTTAAAGTTAAAATTTTTAGAGGGCAAATGTAGGTAGGTGCAGGATTGGGGGAAGTTGGGTGTGTAGAGAAATTGCCACCGGAGCGTGTGCTCCATTGCAATTAAAATTAAATTAAATTAAATTCCCATTTCATAATAAAACACTGTTTCCTTCTGCTATCGGGATTCGAATGATATATTCCACAGCATCTGGCATTCTAATTTACATTGTTTTTCTGGATCATTCAATCGGATCATAACGAGTTTCCATTTCTGACACAAAATTATCGGGCATGACATCGATAGTAGTGCATTTTCATTGTCACTCAGGGACAACTTGGGGGAATAAATTCTATTCTGCCAATACTCGGACTGCAGTAGAAAACAGGGTGGATGAATGTAACATTTCGTAATCACCATAGACTTGGGTTATACGTCTCCGTAGGATGTAATAAGACTATATACGCCACTTTCGACCTTGGTTGGTCCTTTTCATTGCGCATTTAGTTGTTAAACCTGTCATGCCACTTCTTTGCACAAAAAGTGAAGTGTTTTACCCTCTCGTTTCTACATCTTCTCAGACTACGTACCCAGCATACTGCAATTAAAAAGCACCACTATCATCTGTGTACATACAGTATTAATTTCTCAAAAGAAAAAAAGGAAATACAAATGAATAGGTTCATGCTAAAAGGGATTCAGTTAAAAAAAAAAAAGTGAACTGAGAAAAATGTGATTTTAGTTGTTAATGGTAGATTTCATCGTTTTACGCTAAAACGGAATCGCTCAAACACACGCGTGTTGTAGAAACAGGCACTGATTGTTGATGAATCTATGCTGAAAGGGGTTCAGTCATTGACTGACTTCCTTTTAGCACACAGTACACTGCACTACTCTGTGTGGCAGGAATAATAATAATAAAAAAAACATGACAGGATTTACACAGTCGATCAGATCAACTTATTTTTAGATCAAGCAAGAATAATAAATTCACTGTAGTGGCTGTCAAAACCGAAGATGTTTTAGATTTTAAGAACTGGTGGCCAGTGTACTATAAGAAGAATTGCATATCTGAGGAGACAAAAGGGAAAAATGTACCTAAAGAAACCAAAGTACACTACACTATCACCACCATATCTCAAGCAATCTACAACTCGAATTTCCTGGAAAAGTTATCGCTCGACCCACAATAAACTCAATTTTGTGTCACACTTTCAAATTTCCCAGCTCAGGTAGACCTCTCCTACAACTAACTACTATTAAAGCTTATCCTGAAGGAAAAGTTGCCATAAAAAAGCAAAATTATATGACATTAGAAAAATACAACAGTCTATACCAACTGAACATCAAGAGCTTTACAACGAAATCTATCTTTGCCCAACAACCGCTGAGAATACTGAAGGCGAGTGATGCCAGATGCACTTACTTTTTTTTATATAAAAATAAACTTAAACCTATTAAATGATGACATACTGATGATTTTGAATAATTTAGATATTAAAATCGTTTTTGAAACCCTGCCAATGTGTTTGTTTTTCTAATATATTCTAAAAGGGAATGAGTCAAGGCAATATTATATTCTTTCCAACATAAATTTTTTTAAAAAGTTTTGATAACATAGAAACATTATATTAAAAAATTATGTACTTAACTAATTTAAGAATATTAGGCTAGGGACAGTTTTTTTTTAGTTTACCGAAAATTATTTACAAATGACGTAGCCCCTTTTAACAAGAAGCTATTCAAATACATTGGACATATGGTGGGAAGGATGTTACATTAGAGACACGGAATATGCAGCCATCTCTCCTGTTCTGAAACTTGATTTGTGACTGCTTGCTATAGGCCTTACGAATGCGTCACAGAATTGATACATAGATTGGGATGGAATTGTCTAGCGGACAGACTACGTAGGTTTCGTATTAGTCGACGAATTTGTGAAATTCTACTTTCATTTACGAGTGCAATGAAATACTTTGTCCACCAATCTATTTAGGGAAGATAAGATCAAAGAAATAAGATGTCCTACTGATGCTTATATGTATTCTTTCTTTCCTCGGGCTATTCGATATTGGAATGCCCAGAGTTAGTTTTAGTGCCAAGCACCCTCTGCCAACCACAACATTAGTGAATTGCAGAGTATGGATGTAGATGTAGAACTGTGGCCGTGCTAGTGGCAGCTTCGTTACATATGTTTCTGTAGCGAAGCTATTATTGTTTAACTTTGATCATGCGGTGAATTAGATAATTTCATTTGGACTTATGTATGCTGTACGTAACTTCATACGGCTTCACCTAAAATTATTTTTAGTACATGCTTAAGTATCATGAAAAGGAAAAGGAGACATTTGAAATTATTACCTATTAGCTCGACAGAGAAAAGGAGTAGGAAGAATAAAACAAATAGAATGTCTTCACTTCTGTTGAATAGTGTATATACTCACGCTATCAAAAAGAGATCTGCTATTCATACGCAAAATATCTGATTCACCTTAGAAATTCCTTTTCAACATAAACACGCGAGTACAGAGAGTGCAGGTAGATTTGATTTCACGCATTACGTCATTCACTCCGTGGCAGTTGTAGAATAGTACCTTGCGAGGGGCCGAAATAGAGATGGGCAAATGAAAAAATATATCGATATTTACAAACAGTATCGATATTGAAATACAGAAACTGTAAATTTACGTCAACTCTCGACTTCGCTTAATGAATATTCTCCAACTTGATTAAAAATAATGTAACCATTAACATTCAAATATGTTGACAAAAAAGGACGTTGACGTTATTGTAAACCTGTTAAAATGTAACATCTTTTTTTAACCTGTTAACCGTTGATGAAAAACTGTTAAATTACAACGAATTCACTTTTTTAAGACGCGTTCAGATGAGATATGTACGGTTATTTATACGATATATATGGAACACATGAAACTGAACACTGATTTACGTTCGAACAAAAATATATAATTGATAGTTAAAATTGATACGCCAAAGAAAATATCAATTTTTAATATATCGAGAACTAAAATATCGACGATAAATATCGATTATTTTATGAAAAATATCGTTTTATGGAGACATCGATATATTTTTCCCAAGGCTAGGCCGAACACTTTCTTCGCCTGGCATTCGGTAGGACGTGGGTTCAAACCCCCTTCCGACGATCCACATTTTGGTTTTCCAAATTTGTCCATGCGAATGCCTGGATGTTTCCATCAAAACTGCCATGGCCAAATTCATTCCTGTCCTTTGATCTCATTCCTTCCTTCTGATTTCTGACGAAGTCGACGAGGCGTGAAAGCCAGAAGAAAAAAGTGTTTTGTTATGTGAAAGTATTACGATCATGCTGATAAACACTGTATCCGACAATCAATAAGTTAGTTTTGAATTCCGTACGGGTGTAACTTGTTTAAAATGATACTAGAGCAGTTCCTTAGATCAGCGGTTCCCAACCTTTATTGGTTTACGACCAACTTTTAATTTTAAAAAATTTTCGCGTCCCACCTAATATGAGAGTCTATCTAATGTAAGAATGGGAAATTTTGTATGACCTCGATACGCTGTCGACTATCCTATCCTACGTAAAGGCAAATTTTCGTACAAAGGATATACTGTCAACAAAAACAAGATTTGATAATACATAAAACAACAAGCATATTAAAATACAACTGGTTTGCCAAGTAGCTTTTAGGTGGAAACCACCTGCAACCCGATTTCCTGGAATTTCAGCGGTCAACTCGATGAGGTGATGCTTTGTGCTGCCCCCTCCCACTTTATTACAAAGATAACGATAAAAAAGGTTTAATTATTATGAAAACACAACTTTGCAGTCAGTGAGATTTCTGGCACTGGTGTTTACTGATGAGGGCATCGATATTAGGGTTAACACTGGTTAATTTTAACTCTAAGTCACTTTCTACACATAGTTTACTTCTGTATTTGTTTTTCATAAACAGTAAAGTAGAAAAAGCTCGTTCACACAACTATGTCGTGTTGAACAGCATCAAGAACTTCACAGTTAATTTAGAGATTTCTGGATACTCTGCTCGTACATTCATCCAGAAGGAAATTAAGGATTTTTCCTTGAAAATTGTCTTTAAAGAAGAATCGCAAGATAGCTCTATTAGTGAGTTTTGGGCCCTTCAAATGTTCCTCTTCAAAAGGATTTCTTATCCAAAAGTAACCATCGTCAATTTTTGGAAAGCTCATAGCTCCTAAAACAATTATTAGTAAACGAATATAACACATTTCACTCTTTAACATTTATAACAAAATTTAAAATCCTTACGGGTACCGGTACTTGAAATTAAAAAAAAAACACTATTTGAAAATAAATGAGGCCTACAACTAACTTATAATTTACTGAAAAAATTGCATAATACCGGCTGACTGTTTAAGAAAAAACTTTTTTCTCACAAAGTTTTAATTTAAGCTAATAGCTTTCATGATTATTGCACTTGTAAAATATCGTGAAATAAAAGATATTTTTTGTGCCAAAAACCTCGATTGTTTCGCAACCCACCCAAACACACGCCGCGACCCATAGGTTGGGAACCGCTGCCTTAGATGAATGTCTCACGCGAAAGTGCCGTTCAGTGGAACAGTTCATATTAAGAACCGAAATAAGAAGAAGAAAAATAGAGGTTGGTGCAATTTCCCCGCAGCGGTGTGTGGCGGTCGGCAAATTTAATGCATGAAAGTTTGAAGGAGGACGCAAGGGTAGACCACAGCTGCCCCCGCGGGGGCGGGAAAGGGCAATTTAGCGGCCGCCCCCAGCTAGGTAGGCAACATGAGTTACTGCTCGGCACCTCCAGGGGAGGGGCGATATGGCCCGGAAACGGAATTAATGCCTCCTCCCGACGTCTGGAGTAAAAACATCCCCAAATTGTGGGAGCATTCGAAATTTGTTCGGCAGTGCACTTCCAGCCGGCCATTTTTCTCCTTGCATTCAGAGTGGTAATATCTTTAGCTGCGTCGCTGAAATGTAGTACTTCAGCAGGAGCACAGCATTTGCAGTTAGATGGGGGAGGAACTGGCTCCTTACTTATTCCTGCTATTGCTGACTTGTGGAAAAATAGCTACAAAAACGTAATTAAGGAGTTTTTCCTGCATTTTAGCTTAAAAAATCCGTTAGTAAATATGAAAATGTTTGAAAACCAATATTTTCACGACGTTCATTTTGCAAACAAGTAACTATACACGGATTTCATAAATAACTAGTTTCATCAATGTTAAAAGCATTTAGCCAAACTGCTGAAATACTAATTTTAGTAGGATAACAGTTGTTCCGTGTCCATTTGTTTTTAACTGAAACATCAGCGAAATAAAACCACGCAAATATAGTATCAAATATTGTATTAGATGTTCATGAGAAAGCATATTAAACACGATATGCAATACAATGGTATATCTGTGCTACTATATATGATATAACAGTGAATTATACATATACACTAGTGGAAATTAAAGTGCAACTCCCAG